>JAVANC010000016.1:0-647500 GCA_033319125.1 Parnassius glacialis
AAATCTGCTTTTATTTCGTTCTTTTTGCTTCAGTTAGGTCCGCCCCGTGTAGAAACTGCCAACTGCACTAAAATCTGTAAAATAAAATACAAGGAACTAGAGAAAATCGCTACTTATATAAACCGAGGTATAGTGGTCGATCGATACATTTATATAAATTCAACTACAAATTCGCTAAAAACTTGCCAAATATTGATCTTTTTCGTTCAAATTTTCTCTAATTAGTGTAATCAGTTGGCCCGCATATATCCCTGTAGTTTTCTTAGTAAATATTTACTGTTAAATAATTAAATTTCGTATTTTTCATTCTCTTATAGTAGTAAATTCATAAATAAAACATAAATTCATCTCTAATTTTGCTGAAAATCGGTATTTCTGTACATATTATCCTTTTATATAGTGTAATTCATTGCCCCCTATAATTCCCTGTAGTTTTTTCATAAATTTTAATAGTTTTATAACAAATTTTTCAAATAATCCGTCTTTTTATTGTCGTAATTTCATAAAATTTTTAAAATTTTTCAAATCTGCTTTTATTTCGTTCTTTTTGCTTCAGTTAGGTCCGCCCCGTGTAGAAACTGCCAACTGCACTAAAATCTGTAAAATAAAATACAAGGAACTAGAGAAAATCGCTACTTATATAAACCGAGGTATAGTGGTCGATCGATACATTTATATAAATTCAACTACAAATTCGCTAAAAACTTTGCCAAATATTGATCTTTTTCGTTCAAATTTCTCTAATTAGTGTAATCAGTTGGCCCGCATATATCCCTGTAGTTTTCTTAGTAAATATTTACTGTTAAATAATTAAATTTCGTATTTTTCATTCTCTTATAGTAGTAAATTCATAAATAAAACATAAATTCATCTCTAATTTTGCTGAAAATCGGTATTTCTGTACATATTATCCTTTTATATAGTGTAATTCATTGCCCCCTATAATTCCCTGTAGTTTTTTCATAAATTTTAATAGTTTTATAACAAATTTTCAAATAATCCGTCTTTTTATTGTCGTAATTTCATAAAATTTTTAAAATTTTTCAAATCTGCTTTTATTTCGTTCTTTTTGCTTCAGTTAGGTCCGCCCCGTGTAGAAACTGCCAACTGCACTAAAATCTGTAAAATAAAATACAAGGAACTAGAGAAAATCGCTACTTATATAAACCGAGTATAGTGGTCGATCGATACATTTATATAAATTCAACTACAAATTCGCTAAAAACTTTGCCAAATATTGATCTTTTTCGTTCAAATTTTCTCTAATTAGTGTAATCAGTTGGCCCGCATATATCCCTGTAGTTTTCTTAGTAAATATTTACTGTTAAATAATTAAATTTCGTATTTTTCATTCTCTTATAGTAGTAAATTCATAAATAAAACATAAATTCATCTCTAATTTTGCTGAAAATCGGTATTTCTGTACATATTATCCTTTTATATAGTGTAATTCATTGCCCCCTATAATTCCCTGTAGTTTTTTCATAAAATTTTAATAGTTTTATAACAAATTTTCAAATAATCCGTCTTTTTATTGTCGTAATTTCATAAATTTTTAAAATTTTTCAAATCTGCTTTTATTTCGTTCTTTTTGCTTCAGTTAGGTCCGCCCCGTGTAGAAACTGCCAACTGCACTAAATCTGTAAAATAAAATACAAGGAACTAGAGAAAATCGCTACTTATATAAACCGAGGTATAAGTGGTCGATCGATACATTTATATAAATTCAACTACAAATTCGCTAAAAACTTTGCCAAATATTGATCTTTTTCGTTCAAATTTTCTCTAATTAGTGTAATCAGTTGGCCCGCATATATCCCTGTAGTTTTCTTAGTAAATATTTACTGTTAAATAATTAAATTTCGTATTTTCATTCTCTTATAGTAGTAAATTCATAAATAAAACATAAATTCATCTCTAATTTTGCTGAAAATCGGTATTTCTGTACATATTATCCTTTTATATAGTGTAATTCATTGCCCCCTATAATTCCCTGTAGTTTTTTTCATAAAATTTTAATAGTTTTATAACAAATTTTCAAATAATCCGTCTTTTTATTGTCGTAATTTCATAAAATTTTTAAAATTTTTCAAATTTTTCAATCTGCTTTTATTTCGTTCTTTTTGCTTCAGTTAGGTCCGCCCCGTGTAGAAACTGCCAACTGCACTAAAAATCTGTAAAATAAAATACAAGGAACTAGAGAAAATCGCTACTTATATAAACCGAGGTATAGTGGTCGATCGATACATTTATATAAATTCAACTACAAATTCGCTAAAAACTTTGCCAAATATTGATCTTTTTCGTTCAAATTTTCTCTAATTAGTGTAATCAGTTGGCCCGCATATATCCCTGTAGTTTTCTTAGTAAATATTTACTGTTAAATAATTAAATTCGTATTTTTCATTCTCTTATAGTAGTAAATTCATAAATAAAACATAAATTCATCTCTAATTTTGCTGAAAATCGGTATTTCTGTACATATTATCCTTTTATATAGTGTAATTCATTGCCCCCTATAATTCCCTGTAGTTTTTTCATAAAATTTTAATAGTTTTATAACAAATTTTCAAATAATCCGTCTTTTTATTGTCGTAATTTCATAAAATTTTTAAAATTTTTCAAATCTGCTTTTATTTCGTTCTTTTTGCTTCAGTTAGGTCCGCCCCGTGTAGAAACTGCCAACTGCACTAAAATCTGTAAAATAAAATACAAGGAACTAGAGAAAATCGCTACTTATATAAACCGAGGTATAGTGGTCGATCGATACATTTATATAAATTCAACTACAAATTCGCTAAAAACTTTGCCAAATATTGATCTTTTTCGTTCAAATTTTCTCTAATTAGTGTAATCAGTTGGCCCGCATATATCCCTGTAGTTTTCTTAGTAAATATTTACTGTTAAATAATTAAATTTCGTATTTTTCATTCTCTTATAGTAGTAAATTCATAAATAAAACATAAATTCATCTCTAATTTTGCTGAAAATCGGTATTTCTGTACATATTATCCTTTTATATAGTGTAATTCATTGCCCCCTATAATTCCTGTAGTTTTTTCATAAAATTTTAATAGTTTTATAACAAATTTTCAAATAATCCGTCTTTTTATTGTCGTAATTTCATAAAATTTTTAAAATTTTTCAAATCTGCTTTTATTTCGTTCTTTTTGCTTCAGTTAGGTCCGCCCCGTGTAGAAACTGCCAACTGCACTAAAATCTGTAAAATAAAATACAAGGAACTAGAGAAAATCGCTACTTATATAAACCGAGGTATAGTGGTCGATCGATACATTTATATAAATTCAACTACAAATTCGCTAAAAACTTTGCCAAATATTGATCTTTTTCGTTCAAATTTTCTCTAATTAGTGTAATCAGTTGGCCCGCATATATCCTGTAGTTTTCTTAGTAAATATTTACTGTTAAATAATTAAATTTCGTATTTTTCATTCTCTTATAGTAGTAAATTCATAAATAAAACATAAATTCATCTCTAATTTTGCTGAAAATCGGTATTTCTGTACATATTATCCTTTTATATAGTGTAATTCATTGCCCCCTATAATTCCCTGTAGTTTTTTCATAAAATTTTAATAGTTTTATAACAAATTTTCAAATAATCCGTCTTTTTATTGTCGTAATTTCATAAAATTTTTAAAATTTTTCAAATCTGCTTTTATTTCGTTCTTTTTGCTTCAGTTAGGTCCGCCCCGTGTAGAAACTGCCAACTGCACTAAAATCTGTAAAATAAAATACAAGGAACTAGAGAAAATCGCTACTTATATAAACCGAGGTATAGTGGTCGATCGATACATTTATAAAAATTCAACTACAAATTCGCTAAAAACTTTGCCAAATATTGATCTTTTTCGTTCAAATTTTCTCTAATTAGTGTAATCAGTTGGCCCGCATATATCCCTGTAGTTTTCTTAGTAAATATTTACTGTTAAATAATTAAATTTCGTATTTTTCATTCTCTTATAGTAGTAAATTCATAAATAAAACATAAATTCATCTCTAATTTTGCTGAAAATCGGTATTTCTGTACATATTATCCTTTTATATAGTGTAATTCATTGCCCCCTATAATTCCCTGTAGTTTTTTCATAAAATTTTAATAGTTTTATAACAAATTTTCAAATAATCCGTCTTTTTATTGTCGTAATTTCATAAAATTTTTAAAATTTTTCAAATCTGCTTTTATTTCGTTCTTTTTGCTTCAGTTAGGTCCGCCCCGTGTAGAAACTGCCAACTGCACTAAAATCTGTAAAATAAAATACAAGGAACTAGAGAAAATCGCTACTTATATAAACCGAGGTATAGTGGTCGATCGATACATTTATATAAATTCAACTACAAATTCGCTAAAAACTTTGCCAAATATTGATCTTTTTCGTTCAAATTTTCTCTAATTAGTGTAATCAGTTGGCCCGCATATATCCCTGTAGTTTTCTTAGTAAATATTTACTGTTAAATAATTAAATTTCGTATTTTTCATTCTCTTATAGTAGTAAATTCATAAATAAAACATAAATTCATCTCTAATTTTGCTGAAAATCGGTATTTCTGTACATATTATCCTTTTATATAGTGTAATTCATTGCCCCCTATAATTCCCTGTAGTTTTTTCATAAAATTTTAATAGTTTTTATAACAAATTTTCAAATAATCCGTCTTTTTATTGTCGTAATTTCATAAAATTTTTAAAATTTTTCAAATCTGCTTTTATTTCGTTCTTTTTGCTTCAGTTAGGTCCGCCCCGTGTAGAAACTGCCAACTGCACTAAAATCTGTAAAATAAAATACAAGGAACTAGAGAAAATCGCTACTTATATAAACCGAGGTATAGTGGTCGATCGATACATTTATATAAATTCAACTACAAATTCGCTAAAAACTTTGCCAAATATTGATCTTTTTCGTTCAAATTTTCTCTAATTAGTGTAATCAGTTGGCCCGCATATATCCCTGTAGTTTTCTTAGTAAATATTTACTGTTAAATAATTAAATTTCGTATTTTTCATTCTCTTATAGTAGTAAATTCATAAATAAAACATAAATTCATCTCTAATTTTGCTGAAAATCGGTATTTCTGTACATATTATCCTTTTATATAGTGTAATTCATTGCCCCCTATAATTCCCTGTAGTTTTTTCATAAAATTTTAATAGTTTTATAACAAATTTTCAAATAATCCGTCTTTTTATTGTCGTAATTTCATAAAATTTTTAAAATTTTTCAAATCTGCTTTTATTTCGTTCTTTTTGCTTCAGTTAGGTCCGCCCCGTGTAGAAACTGCCAACTGCACTAAAATCTGTAAAATAAAATACAAGGAACTAGAGAAAATCGCTACTTATATAAACCGAGGTATAGTGGTCGATCGATACATTTATATAAATTCAACTACAAATTCGCTAAAAACTTTGCCAAATATTGATCTTTTTCGTTCAAATTTTCTCTAATTAGTGTAATCAGTTGGCCCGCATATATCCCTGTAGTTTTCTTAGTAAATATTTACTGTTAAATAATTAAATTTCGTATTTTTCATTCTCTTATAGTAGTAAATTCATAAATAAAACATAAATTCATCTCTAATTTTGCTGAAAATCGGTATTTCTGTACATATTATCCTTTTATATAGTGTAATTCATTGCCCCCTATAATTCCCTGTAGTTTTTTCATAAAATTTTAATAGTTTTATAACAAATTTTCAAATAATCCGTCTTTTTATTGTCGTAATTTCATAAAATTTTTAAAATTTTTCAAATCTGCTTTTATTTCGTTCTTTTTGCTTCAGTTAGGTCCGCCCCGTGTAGAAACTGCCAACTGCACTAAAATCTGTAAAATAAAATACAAGGAACTAGAGAAAATCGCTACTTATATAAACCGAGGTATAGTGGTCGATCGATACATTTATATAAATTCAACTACAAATTCGCTAAAAACTTTGCCAAATATTGATCTTTTTCGTTCAAATTTTCTCTAATTAGTGTAATCAGTTGGCCCGCATATATCCCTGTAGTTTTCTTAGTAAATATTTACTGTTAAATAATTAAATTTCGTATTTTTCATTCTCTTATAGTAGTAAATTCATAAATAAAACATAAATTCATCTCTAATTTTGCTGAAAATCGGTATTTCTGTACATATTATCCTTTTATATAGTGTAATTCATTGCCCCCTATAATTCCCTGTAGTTTTTTCATAAAATTTTAATAGTTTTATAACAAATTTTCAAATAATCCGTCTTTTTATTGTCGTAATTTCATAAAATTTTTAAAATTTTTCAAATCTGCTTTTATTTCGTTCTTTTTGCTTCAGTTAGGTCCGCCCCGTGTAGAAACTGCCAACTGCACTAAAATCTGTAAAATAAAATACAAGGAACTAGAGAAAATCGCTACTTATATAAACCGAGGTATAGTGGTCGATCGATACATTTATATAAATTCAACTACAAATTCGCTAAAAACTTTGCCAAATATTGATCTTTTTCGTTCAAATTTTCTCTAATTAGTGTAATCAGTTGGCCCGCATATATCCCTGTAGTTTTCTTAGTAAATATTTACTGTTAAATAATTAAATTTCGTATTTTTCATTCTCTTATAGTAGTAAATTCATAAATAAAACATAAATTCATCTCTAATTTTGCTGAAAATCGGTATTTCTGTACATATTATCCTTTTATATAGTGTAATTCATTGCCCCCTATAATTCCCTGTAGTTTTTTCATAAAATTTTAATAGTTTTATAACAAATTTTCAAATAATCCGTCTTTTTATTGTCGTAATTTCATAAAATTTTTAAAATTTTTCAAATCTGCTTTTATTTCGTTCTTTTTGCTTCAGTTAGGTCCGCCCCGTGTAGAAACTGCCAACTGCACTAAAATCTGTAAAATAAAATACAAGGAACTAGAGAAAATCGCTACTTATATAAACCGAGGTATAGTGGTCGATCGATACATTTATATAAATTCAACTACAAATTCGCTAAAAACTTTGCCAAATATTGATCTTTTTCGTTCAAATTTTCTCTAATTAGTGTAATCAGTTGGCCCGCATATATCCCTGTAGTTTTCTTAGTAAATATTTACTGTTAAATAATTAAATTTCGTATTTTTCATTCTCTTATAGTAGTAAATTCATAAATAAAACATAAATTCATCTCTAATTTTGCTGAAAATCGGTATTTCTGTACATATTATCCTTTTATATAGTGTAATTCATTGCCCCCTATAATTCCCTGTAGTTTTTTCATAAAATTTTAATAGTTTTATAACAAATTTTCAAATAATCCGTCTTTTTATTGTCGTAATTTCATAAAATTTTTAAAATTTTTCAAATCTGCTTTTATTTCGTTCTTTTTGCTTCAGTTAGGTCCGCCCCGTGTAGAAACTGCCAACTGCACTAAAATCTGTAAAATAAAATACAAGGAACTAGAGAAAATCGCTACTTATATAAACCGAGGTATAGTGGTCGATCGATACATTTATATAAATTCAACTACAAATTCGCTAAAAACTTTGCCAAATATTGATCTTTTTCGTTCAAATTTTCTCTAATTAGTGTAATCAGTTGGCCCGCATATATCCCTGTAGTTTTCTTAGTAAATATTTACTGTTAAATAATTAAATTTCGTATTTTTCATTCTCTTATAGTAGTAAATTCATAAATAAAACATAAATTCATCTCTAATTTTGCTGAAAATCGGTATTTCTGTACATATTATCCTTTTATATAGTGTAATTCATTGCCCCCTATAATTCCCTGTAGTTTTTTCATAAAATTTTAATAGTTTTATAACAAATTTTCAAATAATCCGTCTTTTTATTGTCGTAATTTCATAAAATTTTTAAAATTTTTCAAATCTGCTTTTATTTCGTTCTTTTTGCTTCAGTTAGGTCCGCCCCGTGTAGAAACTGCCAACTGCACTAAAATCTGTAAAATAAAATACAAGGAACTAGAGAAAATCGCTACTTATATAAACCGAGGTATAGTGGTCGATCGATACATTTATAAAAATTCAACTACAAATTCGCTAAAAACTTTGCCAAATATTGATCTTTTTCGTTCAAATTTTCTCTAATTAGTGTAATCAGTTGGCCCGCATATATCCCTGTAGTTTTCTTAGTAAATATTTACTGTTAAATAATTAAATTTCGTATTTTTCATTCTCTTATAGTAGTAAATTCATAAATAAAACATAAATTCATCTCTAATTTTGCTGAAAATCGGTATTTCTGTACATATTATCCTTTTATATAGTGTAATTCATTGCCCCCTATAATTCCCTGTAGTTTTTTCATAAAATTTTAATAGTTTTATAACAAATTTTCAAATAATCCGTCTTTTTATTGTCGTAATTTCATAAAATTTTTAAAATTTTTCAAATCTGCTTTTATTTCGTTCTTTTTGCTTCAGTTAGGTCCGCCCCGTGTAGAAACTGCCAACTGCACTAAAATCTGTAAAATAAAATACAAGGAACTAGAGAAAATCGCTACTTATATAAACCGAGGTATAGTGGTCGATCGATACATTTATATAAATTCAACTACAAATTCGCTAAAAACTTTGCCAAATATTGATCTTTTTCGTTCAAATTTTCTCTAATTAGTGTAATCAGTTGGCCCGCATATATCCCTGTAGTTTTCTTAGTAAATATTTACTGTTAAATAATTAAATTTCGTATTTTTCATTCTCTTATAGTAGTAAATTCATAAATAAAACATAAATTCATCTCTAATTTTGCTGAAAATCGGTATTTCTGTACATATTATCCTTTTATATAGTGTAATTCATTGCCCCCTATAATTCCCTGTAGTTTTTTCATAAAATTTTAATAGTTTTATAACAAATTTTCAAATAATCCGTCTTTTTATTGTCGTAATTTCATAAAATTTTTAAAATTTTTCAAATCTGCTTTTATTTCGTTCTTTTTGCTTCAGTTAGGTCCGCCCCGTGTAGAAACTGCCAACTGCACTAAAATCTGTAAAATAAAATACAAGGAACTAGAGAAAATCGCTACTTATATAAACCGAGGTATAGTGGTCGATCGATACATTTATATAAATTCAACTACAAATTCGCTAAAAACTTTGCCAAATATTGATCTTTTTCGTTCAAATTTTCTCTAATTAGTGTAATCAGTTGGCCCGCATATATCCCTGTAGTTTTCTTAGTAAATATTTACTGTTAAATAATTAAATTTCGTATTTTTCATTCTCTTATAGTAGTAAATTCATAAATAAAACATAAATTCATCTCTAATTTTGCTGAAAATCGGTATTTCTGTACATATTATCCTTTTATATAGTGTAATTCATTGCCCCCTATAATTCCCTGTAGTTTTTTCATAAAATTTTAATAGTTTTATAACAAATTTTCAAATAATCCGTCTTTTTATTGTCGTAATTTCATAAAATTTTTCAAATTTTTCAAATCTGCTTTTATTTCGTTCTTTTTGCTTCAGTTAGGTCCGCCCCGTGTAGAAACTGCCAACTGCACTAAAATCTGTAAAATAAAATACAAGGAACTAGAGAAAATCGCTACTTATATAAACCGAGGTATAGTGGTCGATCGATACATTTATATAAATTCAACTACAAATTCGCTAAAAACTTTGCCAAATATTGATCTTTTTCGTTCAAATTTTCTCTAATTAGTGTAATCAGTTGGCCCGCATATATCCCTGTAGTTTTCTTAGTAAATATTTACTGTTAAATAATTAAATTTCGTATTTTTCATTCTCTTATAGTAGTAAATTCATAAATAAAACATAAATTCATCTCTAATTTTGCTGAAAATCGGTATTTCTGTACATATTATCCTTTTATATAGTGTAATTCATTGCCCCCTATAATTCCCTGTAGTTTTTTCATAAAATTTTAATAGTTTTATAACAAATTTTCAAATAATCCGTCTTTTTATTGTCGTAATTTCATAAAATTTTTAAAATTTTTCAAATCTGCTTTTATTTCGTTCTTTTTGCTTCAGTTAGGTCCGCCCCGTGTAGAAACTGCCAACTGCACTAAAATCTGTAAAATAAAATACAAGGAACTAGAGAAAATCGCTACTTATATAAACCGAGGTATAGTGGTCGATCGATACATTTATATAAATTCAACTACAAATTCGCTAAAAACTTTGCCAAATATTGATCTTTTTCGTTCAAATTTTCTCTAATTAGTGTAATCAGTTGGCCCGCATATATCCCTGTAGTTTTCTTAGTAAATATTTACTGTTAAATAATTAAATTTCGTATTTTTCATTCTCTTATAGTAGTAAATTCATAAATAAAACATAAATTCATCTCTAATTTTGCTGAAAATCGGTATTTCTGTACATATTATCCTTTTATATAGTGTAATTCATTGCCCCCTATAATTCCCTGTAGTTTTTTCATAAAATTTTAATAGTTTTATAACAAATTTTCAAATAATCCGTCTTTTTATTGTCGTAATTTCATAAAATTTTTAAAATTTTTCAAATCTGCTTTTATTTCGTTCTTTTTGCTTCAGTTAGGTCCGCCCCGTGTAGAAACTGCCAACTGCACTAAAATCTGTAAAATAAAATACAAGGAACTAGAGAAAATCGCTACTTATATAAACCGAGGTATAGTGGTCGATCGATACATTTATATAAATTCAACTACAAATTCGCTAAAAACTTTGCCAAATATTGATCTTTTTCGTTCAAATTTTCTCTAATTAGTGTAATCAGTTGGCCCGCATATATCCCTGTAGTTTTCTTAGTAAATATTTACTGTTAAATAATTAAATTTCGTATTTTTCATTCTCTTATAGTAGTAAATTCATAAATAAAACATAAATTCATCTCTAATTTTGCTGAAAATCGGTATTTCTGTACATATTATCCTTTTATATAGTGTAATTCATTGCCCCCTATAATTCCCTGTAGTTTTTTCATAAAATTTTAATAGTTTTATAACAAATTTTCAAATAATCCGTCTTTTTATTGTCGTAATTTCATAAAATTTTTAAAATTTTTCAAATCTGCTTTTATTTCGTTCTTTTTGCTTCAGTTAGGTCCGCCCCGTGTAGAAACTGCCAACTGCACTAAAATCTGTAAAATAAAATACAAGGAACTAGAGAAAATCGCTACTTATATAAACCGAGGTATAGTGGTCGATCGATACATTTATATAAATTCAACTACAAATTCGCTAAAAACTTTGCCAAATATTGATCTTTTTCGTTCAAATTTTCTCTAATTAGTGTAATCAGTTGGCCCGCATATATCCCTGTAGTTTTCTTAGTAAATATTTACTGTTAAATAATTAAATTTCGTATTTTTCATTCTCTTATAGTAGTAAATTCATAAATAAAACATAAATTCATCTCTAATTTTGCTGAAAATCGGTATTTCTGTACATATTATCCTTTTATATAGTGTAATTCATTGCCCCCTATAATTCCCTGTAGTTTTTTCATAAAATTTTAATAGTTTTATAACAAATTTTCAAATAATCCGTCTTTTTATTGTCGTAATTTCATAAAATTTTTAAAATTTTTCAAATTTTTCAAATCTGCTTTTATTTCGTTCTTTTTGCTTCAGTTAGGTCCGCCCCGTGTAGAAACTGCCAACTGCACTAAAATCTGTAAAATAAAATACAAGGAACTAGAGAAAATCGCCCTCCCACCCTCCCTGTTTTTCTTTCTTAGGTAGAGTTTGTTAATAGCATTTTCATTTTATTTATTTTTATTTAAAATATTAATATTAAAGGACACAGTAAGCATTTTTACTAAAATTACGACTATTTGTATTATTACAAACCTATATTTGACATTTTATTTTCGTTTTAAGAATTTTTATTATATAAATTAAAAGTAGAAATATCAAAAGACAGTAAGCATTCGGTACTTTAATTACTATTGTTATTTATATAGAAGTAATATTAAGAGATATTATAAATAGTTACATAATCATCGACACTTTGTATTATTGCAAAGTTATTATTAGAAATTATTTTGACAATTTATCTTTTTACATATTTTTAATGTTTATTATCGTCTTATTGGGCGCATAATATTAGTTATTTTTAAATTTTACGTTTTTGAATTGACAAAGCCCTCTGAATTGAAATAAGATGTTCAAAACACCCCCGCAAAATAAGTCTGCTGCTTCGACGGAGGACTCCAATAAGAGAACCGAAAAACCAGCACCCATTGGTGAAAAAGACAAAGGGTCAACATCTTTGGTAAGGAAAAGCGTCGGTGAGCTGGAATCGCGTCTTGGCCCTGCCCCCAAAAATATTATAGCGGCATTGCCGACGAAACAAAATACAAAAATTCCTCCTGCAAATAAAAGTGACGACAACCAAGTGGATATAGAAATGACCAAGTACTCAAATAGAGCACAAGAGGCGAAAGCACACTTGGTAAGAATAAAATTGTTACTAAATAGTTCACGTAACTTAAAGACTGAAATAAAAGACGGAATAATAGAAGCGGCAGACAAATTATATGGTATGACAAAAAATATAGAACAAGGAAAAGGCCAAAGTATTGAAAAAGAAAAATCAGGTCAAGGAAGGAGCCAAGAATTAGAGCAGGAATTAATAAGGAAATTAGAACAACATAGTAAATTCCTCACTGAATGCAGAACAGAGACCCAACGTTTGTGTGAAGAGGTGAAAAGCCATAGGGAGGAACTCATTACCTACGCAAGTGTTGCAGCAACCAGAAAGCAGTATATTGCGCCTATCCCTAAAAATACTATATCCGCTCAAATGCATTCCATTATAGTTACATCAGGCAATGAAAAAGATACGAGTGGTGAAGTCCTGGAAAAGATAAGAGTGGCGGTAAATGCAAAAGTGAGCGGGTTAAGGGTAGAGAAAGTAAGGAAGGCTAGGGACCAAAAGGTGATCGTGGGTTGTGGAACCAGAGATGACATGGAAAAGGTAGCGAACCGACTTAAAGCCAGTGACACTGGGCTCTCAGTTGAGGAGGCTAAAAGCAAAGATCCACTGGTCATACTGAGGGATGTACTGCTGATCAATACCGACGAGGACATAATCGCTGCTATTAGGAACCAGAATAAGAACTTGCTGGAAAATCTAAATAGCGAGGAGGTAAGATTAGGAGTACGATTCCGAAAAAAGACCAGAAACCCACACACAAACCATGTGATCCTTCAGGTCTCCCCACCGTTATGGAAACGACTAGTTGATTTGGGTCGTGTGCACGTAGACTTGCAACGTGTTGTTGTAACCGACCATTCACCACTTATACAATGCTCCAGGTGCCTCGCGTATGGGCACGGCAAAAGGCACTGCAAGGAAGCAGAGGACATATGTTCTCATTGCGGAGGACCTCATTTGAAGTCCTCTTGTACTGCTTTCTTGGCCGGGGAGGAACCTTCCTGTAGTAACTGCATCAAAGCGAAGATGGATCGCCAAGACCACAACGCTTTTAACAACGAGTGCCCAATACGCAGAAGATGGGATGCAATTGCTAGAACCAGCGTAGCATATTGCTAAAGTGGAGTCCGGAAATGGGGGCACAGTGACAGGAAGTCAGTTCGTAGCAGAGGAAAGAAAAATTTTAGTGGCACAAGCAAACCTACAGAGGAAGGAGCTTGCAACGAACGAATTAATGCTCGAAGCGAGCAAGAAAGGTATGAGCTTTGCCCTAATTCAAGAACCGTACGTGGGGAGAGTTGGATATCTGAGGGACTATAGAGGAACACGTATATTCCAGAGCGCTCAGAGAGGAGAAGGAGTGGTAAAAGCGGCGATAGCCGTCTTTGACAATAACATATATGTTACTCAGTGTCCGACCCTCACAACGAACAACATCGTGGCTGTTAAAATACAAGTGAACGACCGGGAGATAGGACTAATTTCACTGTACCTGGAACCGAATTCGCCCATCGAACCTTACATTTACCAACTTAGGAATATAGTGACAATAATGGGAAAAACGGAAATACTTATAGGAGGAGATACAAATGCGTGGAGCCCATGGTGGGGAAGTGTAAGGGAAGATGAACGTGGAGAAGCGTTAGCGGGTGCTCTGGATGAACTCGGCTTACACGTGCTGAATGAGGGTGATGTGCCAACATTTGACACAATTAGAGGCGGCAAAAGATACAGTAGTCATGTCGACATTACGGCGTGCTCTGAAAATCTTTTTAAACTGGTGGATGACTGGAAGGTAGATGAGGGCATAACAAGTTCGGACCACAACACAATACTATTCAAAATTAAAAGCACAAAATCTCCTGGCAAAACTATTAAACGGACAACAAGGATATACAACACTAAAAAGGCAAAATGGAGTCAGTTTCATGAGAAACTGACTCAATTATTGACTGATAGCAAAATAAACAAAACAGAAATAGACAGTATAAGAAATAGTATAAATTTGGAAAAACATTTAGAGAAATTTTTAGAAGTAGTAAAAGAAGCATGTGATGCTACCATTCCCAAAAAGAAAAATCAAACTAAAATTACTTTGCCGTGGTGGAATGATGAGCTTGTTAAGCTTAAGAAGGATGTCACTACCAAGAAGCGCCGAATAAGATGTGCCGCTCCCGTTCGGAGGGCCGATGTCGTTGCAGCGTACCTGGAAGCGAAAAATATGTATGAATGTGAAGTAAAAAAGGCTCAGGTAAAAAGTTGGAAGGAGTTTTGTGGAAGACAGGATAGAGAAGGGTTATGGGATGGGATATACCGAGTTATCAGCAGAACGACAAAACGGCATGAAGATCTGCCTCTAATCAAAGATGGGGAAACACTAAATAACTCTGAATCGGCAAAGATCTTGGCTGAGACCTTTTATCCGGAGGACCTAGTTGAAGCTGATAATGCAGAGCACCAGCGTATCAGGGAGTTAGCAGAAAAGGTCAATGAAGGGACACAAGATAATTCTTGTGACCCACCATTTACAATCGCAGAGCTAAAATACGCAACCAACAGCTTCAACTCGAAAAAGGCTCCGGGTGGAGACGGATTCACGGCTGATATTTGCCGACAAGTTATCCTCCATAACCCAGAAATTTACCTGAGCCTAGCTAATAAATGTTTGGAGTTAGGTCACTTTCCCACGGAGTGGAAATCAGCAGTAGTTGTGGTTCTGAGAAAACCAGGGAAAGAAGATTACACGCACCCCAAAGCTTATAGGCCGATAGGTTTGCTATCAATAATGGGCAAAATCCTGGAGAAAATGACTATCAGAAGGATAAGGTGGCACATTCAACCTGGGGGAAGTACTCGCCAATACGGCTTCACGCCACAGAAAAGCACCGAAGATTCCCTCTATGACATGATGGAGTATATACAAACACAACTACGAAATAAAAGGATAATTACCATGGTATCACTTGACATAGAGGGAGCCTTCGATAGTGCATGGTGGCCGGCCATCAGATGTCGATTGGCTGAGGAAAAATGCCCTATAAACATACGACGGTTGATGGATAGTTATCTCCAGGATAGAAAGGTTAACATCAGATACGCTGGTGCAGAGCACCACCGGGCTACTTCAAAGGGGTGCGTACAGGGTTCCATAGGGGGACCGCTACTGTGGAATCTGCTACTAGATCCTCTGCTAAAGGAGTTGGAGGCGAGAGGCGACCGGTGTCAGGCTTTTGCCGACGATATCGTCCTCCTGTTTGCGGGGGACACGGCGCTTGAGATCCAGAGGCGTGCAAATGCCGCTCTCGAGCATGTTCGGAGGTGGGGAATTCGTAATAAACTGAACTTTGCGCCACAAAAGACCAAGGCTATGTTATTAACCAATAAGTTAAAGTACGATTCACCACAACTGAGCATGGGCGGGATAGACATTGGCATGTCGGAGGAGATCAAAGTGCTTGGTCTCACCGTAGACAGGAAGCTCACATTTAAAAGCCATGTAAAAAATGTGTGCAGGAAGGCCACAGCCCTTTACGTACAATTATCGAGGGCAGCTAAAATCAGTTGGGGTCTTCAATCAGAAATCGTAAGGACGATATACGTGGCGGTTGCGGAACCGATTGTGCTCTATGCAGCGAGCGCGTGGGCGCCTGCCGTCAGCAAACTGGGAGTCCGAAGGCTTCTAAACAGCGTACAAAGAGGATTCGCTCAGAAAATTATTAAAGCATATCGTACCGTCTCTCTACACTCGGCGCTAGCACTGGCAGGACTGCTTCCTTTGGACCTTAGAATCCAGGAAGCAGCATCCCTCTTTATAGCAAAGAGAGGACAGCTCCAGTCAGTGCTGGGAGACCGAGAGGTGGAGACAAGGGCGAAACTTATTGAGTTGCCTCACCCAGCATCTTATATGGACCTGGAATTCGTGTGCCTGGTAAATGAGAACGAAATGAGATACAATAACACCCAGAGTCTCCGAATATTTACCGACGGGAGCAAAATAGAGGGAAAGGTCGGAGCAGCACTTTCCATTTGGAATAGT
Source organism: Parnassius glacialis (assembly GCA_033319125.1). Classification (NCBI taxonomy): domain Eukaryota; kingdom Metazoa; phylum Arthropoda; class Insecta; order Lepidoptera; family Papilionidae; genus Parnassius; species Parnassius glacialis. The sequence goes on from JAVANC010000016.1 coordinate 16,417, forward strand.
GCAGCCGAGATTCGAACTCTAAGGCTTAAACTGTCGGACTACTGTACCGTTTACCAGGCTGAATTGCTGGCCATATACATGGCAACTGAGCGAGTCCTCAACAGCGCTGAAAGAAGCTTTGGGGTTTACAGTGACTCGAGATCAGCACTTGAGACCATTGTAAACCAAGACTCCCAGCATCCCCTAGCAGTAAAGACCCGCAAAAATATACATACAATCTTGGAGCAACAAAAAAGTATCCAACTTTTTTGGATAAAAGCCCACGCGGGTCTTGCGGGGAATGAGCGTGCTGATGAATTGGCCAAACTCGCCGCGCTCCGTAATAAAGGTAAACCAGATTACGATCTGTGCCCGGTATCCTATATTAAGAGCATAATTCGAAAAGTCACAATCGAAAAATGGAACCTTAGGTACGCAGAGGGTGAAACAGGTCGACTTACGAAGAAATTCCTCCAGAGTGTCCAAGATGCCTATAAAGTGACTAGGGCTGCAGCACTGTCTCCATTTATGATCCAAGCGATTACGGGGCATGGCGGGTTCTCCGAGTATCTGTACCGATTCCGATGCAAGGAGAGCCCCTCATGCGTTTGTGAGCCAGGAGTTGAGGAGACAGTGCTGCATGTACTTCTTAAGTGTCCCAGATTTGGTAAACAAAGGCACGATTTTGAGACGGCGACCAAAGAAACACTTAGAGAAGAAAATTTGTATATACTGATGGGCACTAGAAACACTTGTGACAAATTTATTAAATTCTGTGAAGAAATAGTTGCTTTGGTGGTGAAAAATAACCGAAGTTAAGTAGATAGTATAGTTTTACATCTAAATATATTTTGAAGTAAGTTTTTTAAATTTATAATCACAATCACAATATATCAATATAAGAATAGTAACAATAATGGTCAATATTTAATTTATAATACAATTTAATCTATATTTTTTATTATTTTTTAATGTTATTAATTATACAATTTATTAGTTATACAATTTATACAATTTATTAATTATACTATGTAATTATGATTTTAAAAGTAGTGTGTTGTGTTTAGAGCAATATGTGCTTAGTGTCAACAAAGTGTAATGTAGGGCATAAATTGCAAACGCAACATTGCCAATCGGGGCTTCCTTGTGCCTATACCCAGTATATTCAGAGAGAATGAACCGATAAATAGAAAAATTTTAACTGCACGAAAAACTATCATTTAATTGAAAAGTAAAAAAAAAAAAAAAAAAAAAAAAAAAAAAAAAACACATTATAGCACTCCAAAATTACTGATACACAACGACTCTGATCTAAATGTCAGAGGGCTGCAGATAAAAAAAAAAAAAAAAAAAAAAAAAAAAAAAACCTAACCTAACCTAACCTAACCTTTTTTTTTTTTTTTTTTTTTTTTACATGGAGAAATGCCTACGCATACCCGCCCCTCGGGGGCAAGGACGGGTTATGTCGGACTCGCACCGACTAAAACCCCATGGTGTTCCACCCTCGTCGCATATTGGCAGGGCCACGGGAACGCTTTCGCACACTTCCGCGGCCCCACCTGCGCTGGCCGCCCCATGGCGGCCCCTTCTCGGGAGAGGACTACTCCTCCCCCATCACCCTCTCAGGTAAGGCGCACCAGAACACATGGCGCGCCTTCCTCCTCGGCCTCCAATTTCACTTGCGCAACGGACGCCCCCGTGTCCGACGCGCGAAGGCCATGGGGCCAGGAAAAACTAGCACCTAGGAGCACCAGCCTTCCAGACCCCAGCGGCGGATCCGGTCCATGGCTCCGCCGCCAACCAAGATTCGGCTGCGGAGGGTAGGGAGAGCGGCGCCTCGCAATACCGGCACTCCTCTCCCCCCGCAGCCCCACCACCACCACATCAATAAACGGTGCGGCCCCGTCTGAGTCGCGGAGGATAGGGCGAGTGGCGCATCGCCATACCAACACTCCTCTTCCTCCGCGACTCCACCTCGGCTGCAGCGGTAGAGGGTGCGGACTCCCCTCTCGCAGCAGCCCACCGACACACATCCGAAGCGGACTTCCCAAGCCCACTCGGAGTGGCCACCTCGGGCCGGCCCTACACAACGGGCCAGCCAAGGGGTTCCTCTTCGTTCACCGCGGTTGACCAAGCCACGGCTACTAAGCCCCCCCGCCACGACAAGGCGGGAACCCGTTCGGGGGGGAACCTAACCTAACCTAACCTAACCTAACCTAACCTAACCTAACCTAACCTAACCTAACCTAACCTTTTTTTTTTTTTTTTTTTTTTTTACATGGGGAAATGCCTACGCATACCCGCCTCGCGGGGGCAAGGACGGGTTATGTCGGACTCGCACCGACTAAAACCCCATGGTGTTCCACCCTCGTCGCATATTGGCAGGGCCACGGGAACGCTTTCGCACACTTCCGCGGCTCCACCTGCGCTGGCCGCCCCATGGCGGCCCCTCCTCGGGAGAGGACTACTCCTCCCCCATCTCCCTCTCAGGTAAGGCGCACCAGAAACACGTGGCGCGCCCTCCTCCTCGGCCTTCAATTTTACATGCGCAACGGACGCCCCCGTGTCCGATGCGCGAAGGCCATGGGGCCAGGAAAAACTAGCACTCAGAAGCACCAGCCTTCCCGACCCCAGCGGCGGATCTGGTCTATGGCTCCGCCGCCAACCAAGATTCGGCTGCGGAGGGTAGGGAGAGCGGCGCCTCGCAATACCGACACTCCTCTCCCCCCGCAGCCCCACCACCACCGCATCAACGGTGCGGCCCCGTTTGAGTCGCGGAGGATAGGGCGAGTGGCGCATCGCCATACCAGCACTCCTCTTCCTCCGCGACTCCACCTCGGCTGCAGCGGTAGAGGGAGCGGACATCCCTCTATCCGCAGCCCACCAACACACATCCGAAGTGGGCTCGCGAAGCCCACTCGGAGTGGCCACCTCAGGCCGGCCCTACACCTCGGGCCAGCCAAGGGGTTCCTCTTTGTTCACCGCGGTTGACCAAGCCACGGCTACTAAGCCCCCCCGCCACGACAAGGCGGGAACCCGTTCGGGGGGGAACCTAACCTAACCTAATCTAACCTTTTTTTTTTTTTTTTTACATGGGGAAATGCCTACGCATACCCGCCTCGCGGGGGCAAGAACGGGTTATGTCGGACTCGCACCGACTAAAACCCCATGGTGTTCCACCCTAGTCGCATATTGGCAGGGCCACGGGAACGCTTTCGCACACTTCCGCGACCCCACCTGCGCTGGCTGCCCCATGGCGGCCCCTCCTCGGGAGAGGACCACTCCTCCCCCATCTCCCTCTCAGGTAAGGCGCACCAGAACACATGGCGCGCCCTCCTCCTCGGCCTCCAATTTCACATGCGCAACGGACGCCCCCGCGTCCGTTGCGCGAAGGCCATGGGGACAGGAAAAACAAGCACTCAGAAGCACCAGCCTTCCCGACCCCAGCGGCGGATCTGGTCTGTGGCTCCGCCGCCAACCAAGATTCGGCTGCGGAGGGTAGGGAGAGCGGCGCCTCGCAATACCGGCACTCCTCTCCCCCCGCAGCCCCACCACCACCGCATCAATCAACGGTGCGGCACCGTCTGAGTCGCGGAGGATAGGGCGAGTGGCGCATCGCCATACCAGCACTCCTCTTCCTCCGCGACTCCACCTCGGCTGCAGCGGTAGAGGGTGCGGACTCCCCTCTCACCGCAGCCCCCCGACACACATCCGAAGTGGGCTTCCCAAGCCCACTCGGAGTGGCCACCTCGGGCCGGCCCTACACCTCGGGCCAGCCAAGGGGTTCCTCTTCGTTCACCGCGGTTGACCAAGCCACGGCTACTAAGCCCCCCCGCCACGACAAGGCGGGAACCCGTTCGGGGGGGGGAACCTAATCTAACCTAACCTAACCTAACCTAACCTAACCTTTTTTTTTTTTTTTTTTTCGTGGGGAAATCCTCATGGATACCTCCGGCTGCGGGGACAACCGGAAGGTTATGCCGGACTCCTACCGGCTAAAACCCCACGGTACCTCCTTGCACGTGTGCGCGGGGCCGCGGGAATCCAAATTCTTCCGCAGCCCCACACTAGTGCTGGCCCGGTCTGTCCGGGCCTCGTCTCCTGCACGGGGTAGCGAGGTGGTCAGCTACCCCCCTCCACGGCCTCCAACTCCACCTGCGTATCGGACCTCCCCGAGTCCGATACGCGGAGGCCATGGGGCCAGGAAAAACTAGCACTCAGAAGCACCAGCCTTCCTGACCCCAGCGGCGGATCTGGTCTAAGGCTCCGCCGCTAACCAAGATTCGGCTGCGGAGGGTAGGGAGAGCGGCGCCTCGCAATACCAGCACTCCTCTCCCCCCGCAGCCCCACCACCACCGCATCAATCAACGGTGCGGCCCCGTCTGAGTCGCGGAGGATAGGGCGAGTGGCGCATCGCCATACCAGCACTCCTCTTCCTCCGCGACTCCACCTCGGCTGCAGCGGTAGAGGGTGCGGACTCCCCTCTCACCGCAGCCCCCCGACACACATCCGAAGTGGACTTCCCAAGCCCACTCGGAGTGGCCACCTCGGGCCGGCCCTACACCTCGGGCCAGCCAAGGGGTTCCTCTTCGTTCACCGCGGTTGACCAAGCCGCGGCTACTAAGCCCCCCCGCCACGACAAGGCGGGAACCCGTTCGGGGGGGAACCTAACCTAACCTAACCTAACCTAACCTAACCTTAAAAAAAAAGTTTAAAAAAAAGTTTTAAACCGAAATAACTTTGTTTCTAGAAGTCGTAGCGAGTTGCGGTTTTGGGCTTTAATATTGCCCCATTATAGTTTATGTTATAAACACAAAAATACGCTCTATAAAAAAAAAAAAAAAAAAAAAAAAAAAAAATCGCGAAGGAGAGCCTCCTTTAAGACAGAAACATAAGGTCGGAAGAGTGCTTTTTGTAGCAGCCCAAACCGCGCGTCTCTGCGGCAAAAACTGACCAAGTTATTGACATTTTAAATTTTGGTCGCCATTTTGGACGCCATATTGGAAATTTTAAAACTGACATATCTCCGGAAGTCTTTGGCGGATTTCGATGCGGTTTTCGATACACTTGATTGCTTAAGCTCATTTATCGCACCATCAAATAATATTAGTGACTTGGCGGCCATTTTGGGTAGCCATTTTGTGAAATATTGTTATTACTATATCTTCTGAAGTACTGCATCGATTTTTGCTGGGTTTTCGGAATAAGATAGTAAATATCTTTAACTTTCTGTCTGACAAATAAAACTACTCTACATAGAGACAATTGTGTGCATTGTATTTGTATATTTATGTGTATTTCCTCTTAGATAACAAGACTTGCTATTTCTTTCGTAATATATAGAGGACAACCTTCTTAGGTAAAAAACGCAGAGGAACTCTACATAGAGTTAAAAAATTTATTTTAAAATTTTATTTTATTAGTTTTTTGTTGATTTCATTATTGTTAAATTTGACTGCACACATACCTGTGTCACGGTGGGTTTGGAAATATCCAACACCGTTAGTTTAGGACATATTTTACTCACTTTACCTTTTATAAAAATAAAAATTATTTTATAATTTTTATTTTATTTTATATTAATTTATATTTATTAAATTTTTTGACGCTTTCCCCTGACTATGTTCGGAATCCGAACCCCTGCCAAAAAGGGGCAAGATAGTGACAAAGAGAGATTTTCTCCAAATGGAGCGGAGATGGCAGGCCCATCTCCAAAAAATGAAAATCAAAAGAGTGTAAGAAGGAGTATTGGTGAATGGGAGACGGGAGCAAAGGATTCGGAACCAGGACCTCAAGGAAAGGAATTGAAGTTACCCCCATCAGCTCGCACAAAGCAGGCGACAGCCCCTTTTACAAGTAGATCGTCAACCGAAAAACTAGAGAATCCACCTGAAAAAACCATAGAAAAATATGCAGACAGAGTAACTGAAGCAAGGGCATGTCTGCACAAGGCAAAATTACATCTAAGTAACTCAAGAAACTTAAAAACAGACATAAAGCTTGAGGTTACATAAAAGATAGACAGGTTGTTTCAATTAGTTAAGGAGGCAGAGATGGAAAGGAAAATGGGAGCAGGGAACAAAAAACAGGATGAACAGAGTAGAATGGTGGAGAGATCGGAGAGGCAAGATGAAAGTAGGAAAGAAGCAGAAGATAGCCTAATAAAAAAGATAGAGCAACACAGCAAAATGCTCGAGGAAAATAAGAAAGAGATGGAAAGCTTGAGAAATATACTTAAAGAACAAGGAAGTAGGGAGGAAAAGACAACATACGCAAGTGTAGCCGCCAGGAAGAGCAGTGGAATACCATTGGGATATGTTGCAACTCACTCAATCGCCATTTCGTCACAAGATGAAAAGGATACTGGAGACCAAGTATTGGAAAAGATCAGAAAGGTAGTAAACGCAAGAGAAGAAGGATTTAAAATTGATAAAGTGAGGAAGGCCAGAGATCGAAGAATAATTATAGGATGTAGCACTCGGGAAGAAGTAAACAAGATTCAGGAAAGACTAAGCAAAGAAGGATCCCATTTAACGGTGGAAGAAATAAAAAACAAAGATCCCATGGTCATATTAAAAGATGTGATGAGTTACAACACGGATGACGATATTATTAGGGCTATAAAACAACAGAACAAGCAGATGTTACAGGGGTTGGTTGACGATGAGCAGAGGATAGAGGTAAAATATAGGAAAAAAACGAGAAACCCACTCACTTCCCATGTAGTTATGAGAGTGTCGCCACAGGTATGGGGAAGAATGATAGAAAAGGAGCTCATACACGTTGACCTGCAACGAGTGCGAGTGGCGGACCAATCTCCACTGATTCAGTGTACCAGGTGCTTGGGCTACGGACACACTAAAAAACTCTGCACTGAAACAGATGACGCGTGTAGTCACTGTGGAGGTCCGCATTTAAAAACAGAGTGCACCGAATGGATCTCGGGTGAACCACCATCATGCGTGAATTGCAGAAAAGGCAAACAGGACAAAAGTGACCACAACGCGTTCAGTGCAGAGTGCCCGGTTAGGAGAAGGTGGGATGCCCTGGCAAGGTCCTCTATAGCATATTGCTAAAGTGGTCCCAGGAGCGACCATGAACCAAACCGGCAATCAAAGATACCACGTTGTTCAAGCAAACCTTCAAAGAAGCGAATTAGCAACTGCCGAACTAATTATGCACGCGGCAAAAAACAAGACCACCTTTGCTATGGTCCAGGAACCGTACATTGGCAATATTGGTAAGATGCGGCACTATCCAGGTATGAAAATCGTTCAATGTAACTCAAATCAGCCCAGTGAAAAAGTGGTAAAGTCGGCAATTATTCTGTTCGACGACACCATCGACGTCTCCCAGTATCCTGATCTCACCACGGAGAACGTAGCTGTAGCCAAGTTGAGAACTGGAACCTGGGAGATAGGGGTGGTGTCGATCTACCTGGAGTGTGACAAACCCATCGAGCCATACCTGGCCATAATTAAGAAAGCTCTTGAGGGTTTGCGAACGAGCAACGTGGTATTGGGTGGAGATGTAAATGCCTGGAGCACCTGGTGGGGGGGTCGAGAGTCTGATGGCAGAGGGATTGAAATGGCGGACTCACTTGATGAGTTGGAGCTGCATGTTTTAAACAAAGGGCCTGGGCCCACCTTCGACACCATTAGAGGTGGGAGAAGGTTCTCCAGCTGCGTCGATATAACGACTTGCTCGACGGACCTTCTCGGAAAAATTGGGAACTGGAGGCTTTCTGGAAACGTTACTGGTTCGGATCACAGGGCAATTCTGTTTGAGCTCGAACTCGGCAAGGCTGTCGGCACAGACATCAAAAGAACAACCAGAAAATTTAACACTAGGAAGGCAAACTGGAGCGAGTTTCATACGAAACTAGCTCAGTTTTGGCAAAATAAAAGTTTGAACGTTAAATCAATTAAAGAAATAGATAGCAAAATGGTACTGGAAAATTACATAAAAAATTACACAAAGTCAATAGTTGATGCCTGTGAAGGCAGCATGCCTAGTTTGAGCAGTAAGAAGAGAATAGAGCTGCCCTGGTGGACCGAGGAGCTCAGTGAACTCAAAAGGGAAGTCGCCAGAAGAAAACGCCGTATATCATATGCGGCGCCAGTTCGAAGAGATTGGGTCGTCGAGCAATACATTACTTGCAAAGAAAAATACCAGCTGGAGATGAAAAGGGCCCAGACCTCTAGTTGGAAACGATTTTGCAGCAAGCAGGAAAAGGAGTCCATGTGGGATGGGATATACAGAGTGATTGGTAAAACAGCAGTCAGGCAGGAGGAGACTCCCTTAATCTGCGACGGTGTAAACGTGGGGAGCAAGGAATCTGCCAGGATCCTAGCGGATAGTTTCTATCCAGAGGATGAAACTCAGAATGATAATGCGGACCATAAGAAGATCAGAGAGTTAGCGAATAGAGTAAACGTAGGATCGCAAGGTGAACTATGCGACCCACCTTTCACGAGGGAAGAGCTGACATGGTCCGCATTAAGTTTCAACCCCAAGAAGGCTCCTGGAATAGATGGTCTAACAGCAGATATTTGCAATGCTGCCATCACTCTGGACACCGATTTATTCCTGGCTTTGGCGAACAAGTGCCTCGAGTTGGCATGCTTCCCAAAGCTTTGGAAGGAAGCCGTGGTGGTCGCGCTACCAAAGCCGGGAAAGGAGAACTACACGCATCCCAAGTCTTATAGACCAATTGGCCTACTACCAGTCCTAGGCAAAATACTGGAGAAGATGCTGATCAGAAGGATCAAATGGTACACAACGCCGACCATCAGCCCCAAGCAGTACGGCTTTTTACCCCAACGCAGTACCGAAGACTCCCTTTATGACATGATGCAGTACATTAGGAATGAGTTAAAGCTCAAAAAACTAATCGTGCTGGTATCATTAGACATAGAGGGAGCCTTTGACAATGCTTGGTGGCCGGCGATACGTTGCAGACTGGCGGAGACCGGGTGCCCAGCAAATCTGAGGCGATTGATAGACCACTATCTTGAGGATAGAGCAGTACGCGTCAGGTTTGCTGGAGCAGAATGGTCCAAGAACACTACAAAGGGGTGCGTGCAGGGCTCCATCGGTGGTCCCACCCTATGGAATATATTATTGGATCCATTGCTGAAAGAAGTGGGGCTGAAGGGGGAGCACTGCCAGGCATTTGCTGATGATGTGGTCCTCATTGTCTCCGGAGACACGGCACAGGAGGTACAAAGACGAACTAATGCCGTCCTCGGGCATGTTTGGAGCTGGGGAGTCAAAAATAAATTACGTTTCGCGCCACATAAAACTAAGGCCATATTGTTTACAAACAAACTCAAGTACGACTCACCAGCTCTAACCATGGGCGGGGAGGCAATAGTTTACTCCCGTGAAATTAAAATACTTGGTCTGACAATTGACAATAAACTGACATTTAACGTGCACATAAAGAATATCTGTAGGAAGGCCCAGAAAATGTATGGCCAACTTTCGAGGGCCGCGAAAATCAACTGGGGTCTTAATTCGGAGATAGTGAGGACCATATACTTGGCGGTGGTAGAGCCGGTGATTCTTTATGCAGCGAGCGTTTGGGCACCGGCTACCAAAAAGATGCAGACAAGAAAATTATTGAACTCAGTGCAACGCGGCTTCGTGCAGAAGATAGTTAAGGCGTACAGAACTGTTTCATTGAACTCGGCCCTCCTCCTGGCTGGGCTGCTCCCCCTGGATTTAAGGATTCAGGAGGCAGCAATAATATATGAAATCAAAAAAGGACATTCCAGGGAGGTGGTTGGTGATCGGGAATTGGAGGGAATGGAAGCCCATATAAAACTGCCACATCCTGCGGATCAGGTGGGGCCGGAGTTCTTATGTCTGGGCGACGGTGCACAAGTAGTTCAAACAAATAACACCGAGCTCACCATCTTTACGGATGGTAGCAAAATTGAGGGAAAAGTGGGTGCGGCGTTGTCCATCTGGAACAGCGGTGCCGAAACTTTTACCAAAAAATTTAAATTGGACTACTTTTGCACCGTTTACCAGGCGGAGCTGTTGGCCCTGCTTGAGGCCACCAAATTTGCACTTAAATCCTCTGCACGAAGTTGCAACATATATAGTGACTCCAGATCAGCCCTGGAGACAATCACCCGGGGCGATTCCCTTCACCCCTTAGCGGTGAGGGCAAGGCAAAATATAACCAAGTATAAAGATCTTGGAAAATCAATTTCTCTAAACTGGGTCAAAGCTCATGCGGGGGTGGAGGGAAATGAAAGGGCTGACTTTTTGGCAAAAGAAGCTGCACTGAAAATTAAAACAAAACCATTTTATGATAGATGTCCTGTTTCATTCGTAAAGCGACAAATCCGGATGGACTCGCTTGGCGAGTGGAACAGGAGATACAGAGAAGAAAATACGGCCGGCACTACCAAGATCTTCTTTCCCGACGTTGTCAGTGCTTACCCCATAATAAGGAAAATCGAACTGGACCCACTGTTGACGCAGGTGCTAACAGGACATGGCGGGTTCTCCGAGTATCTGTACCGTTTCAAATGCAAGGAGAGCCCCTCATGTACCTGTGATAGAGAACAGTTAGAAACGGTAATACACCTCATTACGGAGTGCCCTAGAAATTATAGAGCAAGAAAAGAAGTAGAATTAAAATTTAAAATAAAAATAAATAAAGAGGAAATACACGTAATAATGAAAGAAAAAGAAATTAGAGGCAAATTTATAGAATACTGTAAGCGTATCGCGAAAATAGCTATAGATAGAAATAAGTAGATATAAAAAGGGAACTTGAATATATATGTGAGAATATATAATACAAGTCCCAAAATAAATAGAAAATAACAAATAAAAACAATTGTAATTAGTAGATAATATAATAGAAATAAGAAAAGGAAATTTAAAATATATGTATATAGTTCATATAGATTAATTTCAAATTAACGTGTAATAAATCATAAGAAATAAACAAAATAATATAGTAGATATAAGTTAGCGATACGATAAGTTAATAAGTAAAATAATTATATAGAGTAGAGATAAATAGAAAGTAAGAAAATATGATAACATAGAATACTGTATTAAGAAGTTTAAAAGGAAAGCACTGTAATGTGGTAGAAGATAAGGATGTATAGTAATTAAATAGAAAAGAGAAATAGAGATAAGTGATTAAATACTGTAAATAAAACAAAATATATAAAAAGTCAAAAAGAACATTGACCAATAAACAAAAAGAGCGCAAGGTCCCTGATCTCCCATGTCAGGGGAAAAAAAACCTAACCTAACCTAACCTAACCTAACCTAACCTAACCTAACCTTTTTTTTTTTTTTTTTTTTTCGTGGGGAAATCCTCATGGATACCTCCGGCTGCGGGGGCAACCGGAAGGTTATGCCGGACTCTTACCTGCTAAAACCCCACGGTGCCTCCTCGCACATGCGCGCGGGGCCGCGGGAATCCAAATTCTTCCGCAGCCCCGCACTAGTGCTGGCCCGATCTGTCCGGGCCTCGTCTCCTGCACGGGGTAGCGAGGTGTTAAGCTACCCCCCTCCACAGCCTCCAACTCCACCTGCGTATCGGACCCCCCCGAGTCCGATACGCGGAGGCCATGGGGCCAGGAAAATCGAGCGCTATGTAGCGTCCGCTTTCCCGACCCCAGCGGCGGATCTGGTCTATGGCTCCGCCGCCAACCAAGATTCGGCTGCGGAGGGTAGGGAGAGCGGCGCCTCGCAATACCGACACTCCTCTCCCCCCGCAGCCCCACCACCACCGCATCATTTAACGGTGCGGCCCCGTCTGAGTCGCGGAGGATAGGGCGAGTGGCACATCGCCATACCAGCACTCCTCTTCCTCCGCGACTCCACCTCTAACCTAACCTTTTTTTTTTTTTTTTTTTTTTTTTTTTTTTACGGGGGGAAATCCTCATGGACTACCTCCGCCTGGGGAAAGGCGGAGGGGCGTGCCGGACTCTTACCGGCTAAAACCACCCCGGTGTCTCCTCGCACGTGCGCGTGGGGCCGCGGGAATCCAAATTCTTCCGCAGCCCCACACTAGTGCTGGCCCGGTCTGTCCGGGCCTCGTCTCCTGCACGGGGTAGTGAGGTGTTTAACTACCCCGTGTATCGCCTCAGGGGCGCGCGCCGACACCCACGCGCGCCTCCGCCTCGGGTCCATCGAATAGGGGTGGCGGGGGCTTCCCCAAGTCCCTCGCCCCTGGACCCATTTATGGGGGCCGGAAAAGGGCGTTGTCCGCCCTTCTCCTGCGCCCGGTGCGCCTTCTGCGGCCGGGGAAGGGAGTCGAGATCTCCCTTTCCCGTTCCGCAGTTTCCTTCTGCGACATCACGTCCTCGCAGAAGGACACCACCGCGTCCCACGACTCTGCGCTACCGACCATCTTCCGCACTAAGGCCGGCAGCGACAGATCGCCTCCTACTTTATTTGTGAGGACACGGCGCTGCTCCTCCCAAGCTACGCACTCAGCGAGCGTGTGTTGCGCCGTGTCCTCCCCGCAATGGACGCAGTGGTGGCACCGAGCGTCCGGCTCCCTGTCTATGCGGCACAGGTACTTGCCGAAGCAGCCATGCCCCGACAGCACCTGCGTCACCCTAAACGACAGGGAGCCGTGCCTTCTCCCGAGCCAGTCGTCGAGTACTGGCCGGATCGCCTCGACGGTAGCGAGGCCGGCGGTAGGGCGCAGAAGCCTTTGCCGCCATTCCGCCACCAAGACCTGACGGAGCTCCTCTCGGCGCAGCGCGATCTGCCGCTGCACCGGCCTCGAGCCCCGTGCCTGCTCTTCCTCGCGCCATCGATATAATGACGCGAGTACTTTCGCCTCTAGGTCCCAGGGCGGGGATCCGGCCAGGACGCAAGCCGCCTCGTAGGAAATCGTGCGATACCCGCGGACGACTCTGACGGCCATCGCCCTCTGCGGTTTGCGCAGAATGGCGATAGTGCTGGCCGTCATGTCCATCGCCCACACAGGGGCCCCATACAGGGCCATGGACCGCACGATTCCCACGTACAACCGCCTACAGGCGGCGCTCGGGCCCCCCAAGTTGGGAAGCATTGTTGATAGCGCGCCCGCTGCACCCATCAGCTTGGGCGCCAGCCGCCGGAAGTGGGGTCCGAATTCCCATCGGCTGTCGAGCACCAATCCTAGATACTTCATGGTGGACTCGACAGCTATCCGGGCCCCGCTGACCACGATGTGTGATCCCGACGGCGGGGCGCGTCGAGGGCCATGGAACACCATGGCCTCTGACTTGTTTAGGGCCACCTTCAGGCCCAGGTGCCGGATGCGGTTCACCACTCGTGACACCGCAGCCGTGGCAATCAACGCTGCTTCCCTGTGCGAGCTCCCCCGGGCAGTGACGAGCGTGTCGTCCGCATAACACGTCAAGTCGGCGCCCGACGGGAGTTCACCTCTCAGCACCCAGTCATAGCCGATGTTCCACAGAAGAGGTCCCAAGACCGATCCCTGTGGAACACCGCACGACATGACGCGCCGACCTGCGCCGTCACGTCCCCGATACGCAACGCATCTCTCCTCAAGGTAAGCCCCTATTGTGCGGCGGAGGTAGGGAGGCACGCGATGGTAATTCAGCGCCTCCCGGATACAACTCCAGGGTAGGGTGTTGAAGGCGTTGGATATGTCTAAAGACACCGCCAGCACCACCCCACCCCGGGACACTGTCTCCTCCACCAGGGCCCTCACGCGCGTAATAGCGTCTATGGTGGAACGCCCGCGACGAAAACCAAACTGGTTCTCGTCCAAGTCCGGCACCTCTAACCTAACCTAACCTAACCTAACCTTTTTTTTTTTTTTTTTTTTACATGGGGAAATGCCTACGCATACCCGCCTCGCGGGGGCAAGGACGGGTTATGTCGGACTCGCACCGACTAAAACCCCATGGTGTTCCACCCTCGTCGCATATTGGCAGGGCCACGGGAACGCTTTCGCACACTTCCGCGGCCCCACCTGCGCTGGCCGCCCCATGGCGGCCCCTCCTCGGGAGAGGACTACTCCTCCCCCATCTCCCTCTCAGGTAAGGCGCACCAGAAACACGTGGCGCGCCCTCCTCCTCGGCCTTCAATTTTACATGCGCAACGGACGCCCCCGTGTCCGATGCGCGAAGGCCATGGGGCCAGGAAAAACTAGCACTCAGAAGCACCAGCCTTCCCAACCCCAGCGGCGGATCTGGTCTATGGCTCCGCCGCCAACCAAGATTCGGCTGCGGAGGGTAGGGAGAGCGGCGCCTCGCAATACCGACACTCCTCTCCCCCCGCAGCCCCACCACCACCGCATCAACGGTGCGGCCCCGTTTGAGTCGCGGAGGATAGGGCGAGTGGCGCATCGCCATACCAGCACTCCTCTTCCTCCGCGACTCCACCTCGGCTGCAGCGGTAGAGGAAGCGGACATCCCTCTATCCGCAGCCCACCAACACACATCCGAAGTGGGCTCGCGAAGCCCACTCGGAGTGGCCACCTCAGGCCGGCCCTACACCTCGGGCCAGCAAAGGGGTTCCTCTTTGTTCACCGCGGTTGACCAAGCCACGGCTACTAAGCCCCCCCGCCACGACAAGGCGGGAACCCGTTCGGGGGGGAACCTAACCTAACCTAACCTAACCTTTTTTTTTTTTTTTTTTTTTTTTTTTTTCGTGGGGAAATCCTCATGGATACCTCCGGCTGCGGGGGCAACCGGAAGGTTATGCCGGACTCCTACCGGCTAAAACCCCACGGTGGTCTCCATCAGCGTGTATGAGGAGTCCCGGGATCTCCGTTCGGAACGCAACCGGGGCCCCTCTCTCGCTTCGCTTTATTGGAAGCACGTCCCAGGGGCAGAACTTACTACCCCCAGCACCCTCGCAGTGCTATCACGATGCCTCGGGACCACTTCCGAGCCATCGTCCTCCTCGGGGGTTACGTTACTAGGCATTCGAGGCCCCCGCTACGAACGCCTGCAACCCCAGAGGCCCCGTTTCTGGTAGGGGAACACCATCTTCAAAGGGAGGGCCGTGACGAACGCCTTGGTGACGTCGTCTCCGAGTGGGATCTGTCCTCCTCCGATCCCGCTCAGCAGCCTCCTTCTGGACCATTACGGATTCACAGAAGGTGGCTACGGCCCTCCACGCCGAGTCCCCGCTCAACATCGCCGACACGAGTGCTGGCAGGGAGAGGTCCCGACCGACCCGGTTGGTCAGGATCGTTCGCTCCCGTTCCCACGCTGGACATACCGCCAGCGTATGGGACGCGGAGTCCTGATCCTGTCCACCGCAGTGGAAGCAGTTCGCCGTCGCTTCGCGTCCAATCTTACACAGATAATCACCGAAGCACCCATGCCCGGTAATTATCTGTGTAAGTCTGTAGGTGAGTCTTCCTACTCGTAGCTGCATCCAGGCTTCGAAGACCGGCAGGATTGCGCCAGTAACACGTTTGCGTGCATAGCGCTCCTCGCTAAGTCGAGTGCGCCACATCGCCAACGCGTTCTGTTGCTCCTGCCGTTTTATAGACTTGAGCGCCTCATCTGGCTCACTGCCACCTCTCTGACGGAGGATGCGGATTCGGTTGTACACCCTCGCATCCATATCCGCCAGTATGTCTAGGGGTGGGAAGCGAGCCAGGACTGTTGCCGCCTCAAAAGATATCGTGCGGTATCCCCGCACGATCCGTATAGCCATCCTCCGCTGGACACTGTAGATTTTAGATCTACAGCGCCGGATGGCTAGCCTTTTCGCCCACACAGGTGCCCCGTGTAAGGCTACGGACCGTACTACCCCCGCATAGAGGCGGCGTATTTCCTCCCTTGGTCCCCCCAGGTTGGGCAGCAGTCTGTGCATAGCTCCCGCCACCCTCTCAATCCGGGGGACTAGGCGCTCAAAGTGCTCTTCGAAGCCCCAGCGACTGTCCAGGTGGAGCCCCAGGTACTTCATGTACCGCCCCACTCTGACTATAGACCCACCCACGTGGACGCACGAGTCGGGTGGTTCCCTGCTCCGAGGTAATTTGTGGAACCATAAGGCCTCGGTCTTATGAGGCGCTATTTCTAGACCCAACTCGTGGATTTTGGCGACGACGACTTCTGTCCCAAGCTCAGCGAGCTCCTTGGTCCCCTCGAAGGTGACCCCGCTGGCGACCACCAGTGTGTCATCGGCATAACATACGATATTTACGCCAGCAGGAAGGTCGACACGCAGCACCGCATCGTACGCGAGGTTCCACAATAGCGGACCCAGCACTGAGCCCTGCGGAACCCCACGTTTGATCTCCCTCCGTATATTCCTACCATCTTGCCCCATGTACAAAATGTACCTGTCGCGCAAGTAGTCCCCGATTAAGCCTTGCAGGTAGGCAGGCACCTGGTGATATGCTAATGCCCTCCGTATTGCATCCCAGGGTAGAGAGTTAAAGGCGTTGACAATATCAAGACTTATCGCCAACGCCACACCACCCTGGGATACTGCTTGTTCCGACAGGGAGCGGACGCGCATAATGGCATCTACGGTGGAACGCTCCCGTCGGAATCCAAATTGGCTTTCTGCCAAATCGGGACCGACGCGCGACAGATGCCTGTTGAGCCGAGTAGCAACTATTCTTTCGAACAATTTTCCAATCTCGTCCAAAAGGCATATGGGACGGTACGCAGAGGGAGAATCGGCGGCTCTGCCTTCCTTCTTCAAGAGGACCAACCTCGCTTCTTTCCATGCTGTGGGGAACTTGGCAGTCCACAGACAGCTGGTAAACAGCTGTCTTAGCCTGTCCCCCAAGGCAGCCAGACTCATCACCAGAGCCCGACCAGGAATTCCGTCAGGCCCCGGTGCGGTGTTCCGGGCTCTCAAGCGGATAACGGCTCGGTCCAACTCCTCCACGGTCACCTCCATCTCATCATGCCACTCCAATGACGACGGCAGGTGACCTGAGGGACTTGACCGGTCCTCTGGGAAAAGCGTGCCGATCACTCTTCCCAGCAGGTCCGGATCGAGAGTTTCCGTCAAGGGCAGCGACCATGGCCGGAGTTTTCCCAGCACCATCCTGTACGGTCGCCCCCAGGGATCTTCGTTGAGTCCCTCTAGGAGCTCTTTCCAGGACCGAGACCTGGCGTTAGTAATAGCAATTTGTAACGCCTTTGTAGCCGCTCGGTATGCCCCGTAGAGTCCGGCTACCTCCTCAAATGGAGCTCGCCTTCTTCTTCGGGCTCTTGTGTACTGGCGCCGACTCCGCAAACAGATCGCACGAAGGTGTGCAATTTCTGCCGACCACCAGTACACCGCTCTTCGCTTGGGACGGCTGGCTCTGGGCATCGAAACGTCGCATATTTGCGCCATCGTAGCCCGGAACCAGTTCGCTTCCACTTCCGGATCGAGCGGAACCTCTTCGGCTTTTTCTGGCCAGGCCGCGACGATGGCGGCGGCTTCGAGCTTGTCTCGGTCGAGCCGCTTGAGACACCAACGCCGCGGTGGGCTGCCTTCTGGGCGACTGGAGTTACTGTTAAAGTGGCGAAGTGCCACATCGAACACGATGTGGCGGTGGTCTGACAGTGTCACCACCTCTGTCGCCACTCGCCATCCCGACAGCATTCGCATTGCAGGAGGAGTTGCCCACGTAAGGTCTACAATGGACTCCCCCTGCCACCGCACACATGTACTCTCAGACCCCCGATTTAACAGTCGAAGATCCAGACCAGCCGCCCATTCCATTATGATCTCTCCCTTGGGATCGTCCCTAGAGTTTCCCCAAGCCCTGTTATGGGCGTTAAAATCTCCTAGGACGATCGACGGACGGGGTAGGCACCCGCGCACGCAATTCGCCACCTCGTCCAGGTACTCCTCGTAGTCGGCGAGGGTCCTGTTGGGAGAGATATAGCAGCCCACTATAGCCAGGGTGCCCCATTGCACTGCAACAAAGCCCCGCCCCCTTTGCAGGAGGACGCAGGGTGGAGCACCATCACCACCCCCCCAGTAGATGGCTACGGAACCCGATTCGTCACCGAACCAGCGAGGATGGTCCGGGACAGTATGGGGTTCCGCTACTACTGCAAGGGCAACCCGCCACTCCACAATGGTCTGCATAAGCAGATGTTGTGCATTGCGGCAGTGGTTCAGGTTACCCTGGAGGACTTTGAGGGGCGTGAATCCTACGTCAAAACAACTTCCATTGCCGAGTCGGAACTCGGTGCCGCAACAGGTGCTGCTGTGACCGTCTCGCTGGAGGGAGTGAGAGAGGCCTTACTCTTTCTAACTCCCCGTTTTGCGGGTTGAGCGCATTTTTTCCCCAACCTATGGTTGGAGGGGCGCCCGAGGTCGGAGCAAACGGGACATTTAAGTGCCGATGCAGTGCACTGGTTCGCTCTATGACCGGGTTCACCGCAGGCGTAGCAGCGGGTGCTCCTGTCTGCCTCGTTAGGGCACTTACTGCCTACGTGTCCCTTCTCAAGGCATCTGTAGCAGTGCATAGGCCTGGGTTCCAGTAGTTCCACTCGAGTGGATCCCCAGCCTATGCGTATACGTCCTTCAGCCATTATTTTTCGGACCGTTGTTACTGGGCACCGCATCCAACACGTCCCCATGCTAGTGGGAGTTCGGCGGACGTCTCCAACTTTAATGTCGTCTACCGAACAACCACCCAGCTCGGCGATCGTGGCTGCTATCTCACTAGGGCTGATAGCGTCGTCAAGGTCCCTCAGTCGGACATCGCGCATTTTCATTGGGCGACTTACTCGTACGTCTAGATGGGAGAGAACCTCGCGCAATTTCCCTGCCAGCTTATCCGCCTTTAGGTTACAGTCAAGTCCCGTAATCTCGAGTAGTAAACCCCCTGTCACAGCTCGCTTTTGGCGGACGGAGTCTATTCCCAGCTCTGCCAATCGGATCTTAGCCTTTGCTTCCCCCATTACATTGGCATATGTAAGTGCCGAGTCCTTAGGTAGCGTCACCGTTACTGCCGCTGATGTCGGGGTACGCACTACACTTTTTCTTTTCTTTTTACTCCCTTTTAGAGGAGGGAGAGGATCCGCCATTGTGTTAGGCCGCTTTCGTATTGGCTTTCTTGTTACGTCCGCCCATGAGCTTACCATCGGTGACGGTGAGTCGTGCTGCAGTGGTGGAGCAGCCACTGGAGGCAAATCGACCACCGGCGAGTGAGTAGGCACCTTTTTCTTCTTTACTCTTCGTTTTTTATTCTTTCGCGGTTGTGGTGGTGGTTGTGACTGCGGGCGTATTTCTTTCAATGGCGGTGGCAGCTGTTCCGGTGTTGTCAGTGGCTGGTTTGCTGGGGCCTTTTCAGGAATCAACCTGGCCTGGAAGGCGGCCAGTTTCCTGTCAATGAGAGCCCCTATGTCTGCCATCAGTTCATCTTTTCCACTCCTAGAATTGGAGGCAGCAGGTAATTGTTGTGTGGGCAAAGTGGCCACCTGGGTATTAGCGCGTTCCTGCATCTTCTTGTGGAGGAGATTAATTTCTTTTGTCAGATTTTCCGTCTTGGCCGATAGACTGGCAAGTTGGGAACGCAACTCCGCGTTCTCTCTCTCTAGCCTAGTGACGTTCTCGTTAGGATCGGTTCTTCGCGCGAGTTCTTCTGTCGCAGCTTTGATATTTCGCACCGCTAACCTTATTCCACGAACAAACTCTCCTTTGAGGTTACGGGATCGATCGGCAACTTTTTCGAGAACCTGGAGGTGAAAATCAATTTGCTGACCAAGCTCTACGTCTCCATGAGAACGCATTTCGCGGGCTAGCGTTTCCAGGCCCGGAAGGTTCTTCTTTGCCCTGGTGTTGGTGGGCGTTACAGAAGGATCAAACAGGTCTTCTTCTGTTTCAGCCCCTGTCGCACTCTCTCCTCCAGAGGCTGCAACTGGGACCGCTGTAAATTTAGCCGCCACAACCGACGTACTCGGGGGCTTTGCTTTCCGTTTCCGGCCTCCTACAGATGTGAGCGACACGAACGAACTATCAGAGCTCGCATTAGCATCGCTCTCACCGGCCTGACTGCTCGTATTGTTAGGTCGCTTAAAACGCCCACGCTTGTCTTGTGTCGATATTGATGGTATTTCCGACACGGCTCCTTCTTTTTGAATTTGGCCCTCTGATGTTATAGGGCCAGCGGTTAAAGCTGATGCATCACCGCAATGCAGCGGATTGCCCCCCCCCCCAGATACGTTAGGGCTGCCACAGAGCCTATTTAGGCTACTGGGGGTGGATTCCCCGCCAACACTAGGGTTGACAGGACCACCCTGGGGAGTATTTTTTTTGTCGCACTGCATGTTTTAATTTTCCTTTTTTTACAGGGTGTGGTCCCTGAACCCCTTCCCCCCAAGGCTTGGGACTGGGCTCCCCCCCAGCCATTCATCCCCTCGGCACCTTAGACCTTAGGATTGGGGTTATTTTTGGAGAGGTTTTCTTCCTCGCGGCCCTGCGGTGGCCCCCGGGCCCGGGTTACGGGCTTACGGGTTGTCCGGCATTGGTGCGCTTGGCACATCGCCGCACAGAGATCGCCCGGAATCGGTGCGCTTGGCACATTACCGCGCGAGGTCACCCAGCATTGGTGCGCTTGGCCCATCGCCGCGTGTTATGCATCCCCTGTCCACTCTAATCAAAGAGCGGTACCGGGAGCAATAACAAGCCTGTGAAGGCTCATCTCTTAGGGCATTAAGCCCCGGGCGTTTCTAGTCCTAAAGGAACCACGGGTACGCCCAATCCCGGCCAGTTTTGGTCCGCGGCGGTTTCCCGCTACCACCCATATCTGGGTGGCGTTCCCCTATCCGCCACCTGGGGACGCGCCCGATGGGAGTTCTGGCAACTCCACACGGGAACCTAACCTAACCTAACCTTTTTTTTTTTTTTTTTTTTCGTGGGGAAATCCTCATGGATACCTCCGGCTGCGGGGACAACCGGAAGGTTATGCCGGACTCCTACCGGCTAAAACCCCACGGTGCCTCCTCGCACGTGCGCGCGGGGCCGCGGGAATCCAAATTCTTCCGCAGCCCCACACTAGTGCTGGCCCGGTCTGTCCGGGCCTCGTCTCTTGCACGGGGTAGCGAGGTGGTCAGCTACCCCTCTCCACGGCCTCAAACTCCACCTGCGTATCGGACCTCCCCGAGTCCGATACGCGGAGGCCATGGGGCCAGGAAAAACTAGCACTCAGAAGCACCAGCCTTCCTGACCCCAGCGGCGGATCTGGTCTATGGCTCCGCCGCCAACCAAGATTCGGCTGCGGAGGGTAGGGAGAGCGGCGCCTTGCAATACCGGCACTCCTCTCCCCCCGCAGCCCCACCACCACCGCATCAATCAACGGTGCGGCCCCGTCTGAGTTGCGGAGGATAGGGCGAGTGGCGCATCGCCATACCAGCACTCCTCTTCCTCCGCGACTCCACCTCGGCTGCAGCGGTAGAGGGTGCGGACTCCCCTCTCACCGCAGCCCCCCGACGCACATCCGAAGTGGGCTTCCCAAGCCCACTCGGAGTGGACACCTCGGGCCGGCCCTACACCACGGGCCAGCCAAGGGGTTCCTCTTTGTTCACCGTGGTTGACCAAGCCACGGCTACTAAGCCCCCCCGCCACGACAAGGCGGGAACTCGTTCGGGGGGGAACCTAACCTAACCTAACCTAACCTAACCTAACCTTTTTTTTTTTTTTTTTTTTTTATCGTGGGGAAATCCTCATGGATACCTCCGGCTGCGGGGACAACCGGAAGGTTATGCCGGACTCCTACCGGCTAAAACCCCACGGTGCCTCCTCGCACGTGCGTGCGGGGCCGCGGGAATCCAAATTCTTCCGCAGCCCCACACTAGTGCTGGCCCGGTCTGTCCGTGCCTCGTCTCCTGCACGGGGTAGCAAGGTGGTCAGCTACCCCCCTCCACGGCCTCCAACTCTACCTGCGTATCGGACCTCCCCGAGTCCGATACGCGGAGGCCATGGGGCCAGGAAAAACTAGCACTCAGAAGCACCAGCCTTCCTGACCCCAGCGGCGGATCTGGTCTATGGCTCCGCCGCCAACCAAGATTCGGCTGCGGAGGGTAGGGAGAGCGGCGCCTCGCAATACCGGCACTCCTCTCCCCCCGCAGCCCCACCACCACCGCATCAACTAACGGTGCGGCCCCGTCTGAGTCGCGGAGGATAGGGCGAGTGGCGCATCGCCATACCAGCACTCCTCTTCCTCCGCGACTCCACCTCGGCTGCAGCGGTAGAGGGTGCGGACTCCCCTCTCACCGCAGCCCCCCGACACACATCCGAAGTGGGCTTCCCAAGCCCACTCGGAGTGGCCACCTCGGGCCGGCCCTACACCACGGGCCAGCCAAGGGGTTCCTCTTTGTTCACCGCGGTTGACCAAGCCACGGCTACTAAGCCCCCCCGCCACGACAAGGCGGGAACCCGTTCGGGGGGGAACCTAACCTAACCTAACCTAACCTAACCGAGTTGCACTCCAAACGCCGTGCCGTACGCAGCATTTTTACATCGCTCCGCGCTCGAAAATTCAAAGTGTCGGGTCAAAGTGCACCAATTTTAAAGAGTGATACATCATTAGACGCGTCTCGTCGAGACGAACAAAATTATATAATAAAAAAGTGATAAAAATTTTATAGTTTAAAAGTTATCGCCAAAAAACTGATTTTTCTAACCTGCAAAACTTTTAAAGTGAAACGCTGCTCGATCTAGATCGAAGACGTATAGTTTTTAAAGTGCAAAAATAAGTGCCCCGACGAGCTTAACAAATTAAGCCATTCATCGGAATTTTTGGACATCAGCGCGCCAAAATATTTCCATTAAACAAAAACCACGTGGACACGTGTTTTTTGATAGGAGGCCGTGCGGCTGATTTTGACATCGCAGAATTAAAGAGGACATTGAGGCAAAACATCCGACACCTCGATCATCAAAATCGGACCAGAAACACCGGAGATATCACGCCTTGAAGATACCGATTTTCAGGAGGGACTTCCAAAGGTGAATAACTCTGGTTTTTCAGTGATAACATATACATTTATAGCCTTTATTTAAAAGAGGAACTTGAGTTTTAGTTAATTGTGTAAATTTTTTTTAATTTGGAGTGTAATTAGTAATATTAAGTAATTTTTTAAATAATTGGTACAAACACGTGGTGGCTGAAGGACCCTCGGGACATTCCTGAAAATATTGTCAGAATTTTTGTTATCATACATAGTATATTCCAAAATTTTTTCAAAATTGTCCCGACAAAATTACAACATTTAGAGCCTTTTTGCGGTTGTTGGTTTTCGTAACACAATTTTCAAAATTTTAAAACTCAACATTTTTTCAGGAATCAAAATTCATTAATTACAATTTTTAATACAGCAACTAATACACTATCTACCAAAATTTTTTTCATAATTTTCGCATAAGTAGTTTTTAAGTTATTAATTTATTTGTGTGAGCTGGGAGGTCCTGCAAACCGCACAAAAACTTGTTTTTCAGTTTTCAGGAGAACGGAGCCTCCTAGCTCAATTCTGACAAAATTTTCCTTCGCCCCCCCCCCGTCACCCCCCCCCCACACTATCCACTAAAGGGATAGTCTTCGGACCCTCCCGGATCATTTAGACAAAGTTTCAACCCCCTACCCCTAAGTTGATATATTGACTTAGTCTCTGGGGGATGAAAAACTTAAAATCGATATAAATAATTAACCAGTGATCCGATCCGGACGGGGTTTTTTGTATAAAATAATATATTTAAAGTACTAACTAATTAGAGGGGGACGGACTCTACATAGAGCATTTAAAATAATTTTGTGTGTTTTTGTTTTTATATTTTATTTTATTGATCATTTAGAATTATATTTGTTAAGTGTGTAGTTCATAGAATAAGATAGAGATAGAGACGACTCTACGTAGAGTAAGAAAATTTTTGGGAAAAATATTTTTGAAAATTTTTAATATTGAAATAGAGATAATTAGAAGTAGAAAATAAGACCAGACTCTTGGTAGAGCCAACAGTTTGTCGAGTAAAAAATTTTTTATGTTATTTGTATTAATTTAAATTTTTCTTACTTTTATTTTTTGTATTGTATTATTGTTTTCTTGATTTATTGACCTTAGTACTTACAACAGACTCTACATAGAGCCACACGGATTTACAAAATTGGGATAGGTTTAGAACTTCATTTAAATATAGACGTAGAGCCACCCTGTAGAGTGGTGCTAATATAAAACGACGTAGAGTCGGGACTCTACAAAAAATTTTACATATTTTATTTTTAAACTTTTATTTTATTTTAATTTGTGTTACATTGTTTTATTTTATTTGTGTTTTATAAGGCCTGACTAAGGTTCGTGGTGGTTGTGACGAACTGCATATAAATTTGATTTTATTTTCTCTTTATTTCTCTTGAAAATTTTAACTTATACAATTTATTTTTCTGCTGGAAGGAAATTATTTGAAATAGAGTGTATCAGCTTATATATATTTAAATAAATTTGGAGATAGTAGAGCAACTCTACATAGAGACTCTACATTGGATAATTAGAAATCTATCGCAGTAGTCGGATATTTTAGATACCACTGTACGAACTCACTATAGCCGTATCGAACTGTAAAATTTTTATATAACTTTTACAAACTTTTTTATTTTAATTTTATAACTTTACAAAATTTATTTTGTAAAACATTTTTTAAATTATATTACGTAACGAGGACGCGTTCCCCTGACAATGTTTGGCTTCCGTACTCCTTCCAAAAAGACAGAGGACAGTATGCAAGGCTCTCCAAAAGGGACAGGGGGGACTGAAACATCCCCCAAACTAAATGAAACGGCAACAATCAGTAGTGTAAGGAGAAGCATCGGAGAGTGGGAGGCAACAAAAGCAGACGTGGAAAGTGGAAAACAAACCTCACCCAAAAAGGCAGTCCAGGTGACGCGCCAAAAACATAAAATTGCAACATCACAACCACTAGAAGCAAGAGGGGCAACACGTAGAGTCCTGGTAGAGTCTACAGAGCAATCACCAAAAATGGAAACATCTAAATACATAGATCGCCTGACGGAAGCAAGGGCTTGCCTGAACAAGGCAAAATTGCATCTGAACAACTCGCGTAACCTCAGGACAGATATAAAAACTGAGGTTACCCAGGCGATTGATAGACTCTACCAATTGGTAAAGGAAGCAGAGGCAAGTAAAAACACAGGGAAAGAAAAGAAAACAAAAGAACAAGAGAAGAAAGACGATAAATCGGTGGATAACCATGAAAATAGAGAGCCAGAAGAACATAATAAATTAATAAAGAAGCTGGAAGAACACGGCAAACTTTTGGAAGAAAACAAGAATGAAATGGAAAAACTTAGAGAAGAGTTACAAAAGCATGAAAGTAAGGAAGAGAAAGGTACTTACGCAAGTATACTGGCAGGACCACCGAGGAGACAGCTACCGCATAACACGACCATGCACTCGGTAGCGATAACATCGACGGATGAGAAGGAAACGGGTGAGCAAGTGATGGATCGGATCAGAACAGTAATAAACGCCAAGGAAGAAGGGATAAAAATAGATAGGATCAGAAAAGCAAGAGATAGGAAAGTGATAGTGGGATGTTGCACCCAGGAGGAATTAAATAGGGTAAAGGAGAGGATAAAGAACGTCAGTAAGAGCTTGAATATTGACGAAATAAAGAATAAGGATCCACTGGTTATACTGAAGGACGTGCTTCAGTATAACACAGATGAAGAAATCATAAAAGCTATAAAGGTACAGAATAAACAGCTCTTCAAAAATATAGAGGGAAATGAGAACAGAATGGAGGTCAAGTATAGGAGAAAATCCAGAAACCCACACACAACACATATTGTGGTGAGAGTGTCACCTCAGCTATGGAACAACCTAATGGAGGTGGGGTTAATCCATATTGACCTCCAAAGGGTAAGAGTGGAGGATCAGTCCCCTCTGATACAGTGTTCGCGGTGCCTGGGGTACGGGCACACCAAGCGTTTATGTAGTGACACAACGGATGTTTGTAGTCACTGTGGGGGCCCACACCTTAAGGCAGAATGTGCAGATTGGCTTGCGGGCGAAATGCCCTCATGCAGGAACTGCCTTAAGGCAAAAATGGAGAGGAAAGATCACAATGCGTTCAGTGTAGACTGTCCCATAAGAAGGAAATGGGAGACATTGGCAAGGTCCACTGTGGCGTATTGTTGAGGTGGGCTCCAGACCGAATAGGGACTCAAACCCAAGTAACCACCGTTATCATGTTATCCAGGCAAACCTCCAGAGGAGCGAGCTAGCTACGGCCGAACTAATCATTGAGGCAACCAAAAACAAGACCACTTTTGCCCTAGTCCAGGAACCATACATCGGAAGTATCGGCGAAATGAAGACCCATCCAGGGACAAGAGTAGTACAATGTAGCAGGAGCCTAAACACGAACAAAGTGATAAAGGCAGCCATTGTGCTATTCGACGACACCATTGGCATAACCCAGTGCCCTGACCTTACAACAGAAAACGTAGCAGTAGCTAAATTGAGGACAGGGGCCTGGGAGATGGGAGTGGTGTCCGTCTACCTGGAGGGGGACAAATTAGTCGATCCTTACCTGGACGCGATGGAGAAAGCCGTAGCTGGCCTAGGAACTGGGAACGTGATACTCGGTGGAGACATAAACGCTTGGAGTACTTGGTGGGGAAGCCGGGAGACAGATAAGCGGGGGATTGAAGTGGCTGCCAAACTTGACCAATTAGAACTCCACATCTTGAACAGAGGCACAGAGCCCACATTTGATACGATCAGAGGCGGGAAGAGATTCTCCAGCTGTGTGGATGTGACAACCTGCTCGACGAGCCTGCTCGGGAGGATTGATAACTGGAGACTTTCAGAAGAAGTAACTACTTCGGATCACAGGGCAATCCTGTTCGAGATAAATTTAGAAAAATCTATTAGTACGGACATAAAGAGAACTACTAGGAAATTTAACACGAGAAAGACAAACTGGAGTGAGTTTCGTGAGAAACTCACCCATATTTGGCAATCAAAACAAATAAATAATATACAAATAGGAAAAATAGAAAATAGAGAAGAACTTGAATCGAAAATAATAGAATACACGGAATCAATATTAGAAATCTGCGAAAGTAGTATACCCAAAATTAAAAACACCAAACGAATGGGATTGCCTTGGTGGACCGAAGAGCTGACTCAGAAGAAAAAGGAAGTCTCCAGGATGAAACGCAGAATATCGTGCGCAGCACCAGTACGCCGAGAATGGGTCGTCGAGCAGTATATCAAAACAAAAGAGGAATACCAACAACAAGTAAAGAACGCACAGACCGCCAGCTGGAAGGATTTCTGTAGCAAACAAGATCGCGAATCTATGTGGGACGGGATTTACAGGGTAATAGGCCGCACAACTCAGAGACAGGAAGATATCCCTCTTGTAAAAGAGGGGAAGACTCTGAACAACGCAGAGTCAGCAAGATTCTTGGCGGAGACCTTCTATCCGGACGACAACACCCAGGAGGATGACGCGGAACACAGGCTTATTAGAAAGGAAGCTGAATCAGTAAACGTAGGGTCACTTGATGACTCAAGTGACCCACCTTTTACGGTAGAGGAGCTTATGTGGGCCGCGTCCAGCTTTAACCCGAAAAAAGCTCCAGGAAATGATGGTCTCACAGCCGATATCTGCGCAGCGGCCATTGCCCTGGACCCGCCACTGTTCTTGGCACTAACAAACAAGTGTTTGGAGCTGGCACATTTCCCCAAAAAATGGAAGGAGGCGACGGTAGTGGTTCTGCGAAAGCCTGGGAAAGAGGGCTACACGCACCCCAAGTCATACAGGCCGATTGGGCTACTGCCTGTGCTAGGAAAAATCTTAGAAAAAATGTTAGTACGGAGAATCAAGTGGCACATCGTACCCAAACTAAGCAAAAAACAATATGGTTTTATGCCACAGCGCAGCACCGAGGACTCCCTCTATGATATGATACAGCTTATAAAAGCTAACATCAATGATAAAAAATTGACTGTATTAGTATCGCTGGACATAGAGGGAGCCTTCGATAACGCCTGGTGGCCTGCCGTACGATGTGCACTTGCAGAAACCAGAAGCCCATAAACATCAGGCGACTAGTAGATAGTTACCTTAATGATAGATCGGTATCCATCAAATATTCAGGGGCGGAATGGGTCAAAAAGACCACGAAGGGGTGCGTGCAGGGCTCGATAGGTGGTCCACTGTTCTGGAACCTTCTGTTGGACCCACTCCTGAAAGAGTTAACTAATAGAGGGGAGTACTGTCAGGCTTTCGCAGACGACGTGGTCCTAATATTCTCGGGAGACAAGGCTTTGGAAGTGCAGGAGAGAGCCAATGCAGCCCTCGCACATGTTCAGAAGTGGGGAGTCAAAAATAAGTTAAAATTCGCACCTCAAAAAACTAAAGCAATGGTTATCACAAACAAGACCAAATATGACTCGCCACTTCTGAAGATGGGTGGGGAAAGCATTGTAATGTCAAAGGAGATAAAAATACTCGGCCTCACGGTTGACAATAAGCTAACTTTCAACACGCACGTGAAGAATGTGTGCTGTAAGGCACAAAACGTATACCGTCAGCTGTGCAGAGCCGCAAAGGTACATTGGGGCCTAAACTCCGAGATTATTAGGACCATCTACATCGCGGTAGTGGAGCCAATCATCATGTATGCGGCAAGCGCCTGGTCACCGGCAACAAATAAACGGCTAATTAAAAAACAGTTCGATGCGGTACAACGCGGGTTCGTACAGAAAATCATCAAGTCATATAAAACTGTGTCTCTGCACTCGGCCCTACTACTCGCCGGGCTGCTTCCTCTGGACCTGAGAGTCCGGGAAGCGGCCTTACTTTATGAGATAAAGAAAGGTTACTCCCGGCGAGTGGTAGGAGACAGAGAAATAGAAAGAAAAGTAGAATTTGACAGGACACCACACCCCGCGGACCAGCATGGCCTCCAATTCATATGTCTGGAGGACGGTGCACAAATGGACCAACACGACAACAAAGGCCTAAAAATTTATACTGACGGCAGTAGGATTGACGGTAAAGTCGGCGCGTTATCCATATGGAATGACGCGGCGGAGACAAGTTACCGCAAACTAAAGTTGGAAAATTTTTGCACCGTCTTCCAGGCTGAGTTGCTGGCCATATTGGAAGCAAGCAGGCATGCTCTCAAGGACCCGGCAGAGAATTGTAATGTGTATAGCGACTCTAGATCTGCTCTTCAGACAGTCGTCCAAAACGTTTCCCTCCATCCTATAGCGGTAGAAATAAGAGAAAATATCAACAAACTAGACAAACAAGGGAAATCCCTTAAACTTTACTGGGTCAAAGCACACGCAGGGTTGGAGGGAAACGAGAGAGCAGATCTACTAGCTAAAGAAGCCGCAATTAAAAGTAAGTGTAGGCCTCACTACGGGAAATGTCCGGTATCATTCGTCAAGCGTCAGATACGTCTGGAATCGCTTGACGAATGGAATCGTACATATATAGAAGGAAGAACTGCTTCCACCACCAAGGTATTTTTCCCGGATGCCTTGAGTGCATATCCTATAATAAGGAAAATAGAAATGGATCACATAGTGGTACAGGTGATGACAGGACACGGCGGGTTCTCTGAATATCTGTATAGATTCAAATGTAAAGAGAGCCCGTCGTGTGTATGCGATCCAGAGAAGGAAGAGACAATTATTCACCTGATAACGGAGTGCCCTATTTATGGAAAAGAGCGAATAGATATAGAATTAGAGATAGAAAGTAAGATAAATAAAGAAAATGTACATAAAATTATGAGTAATAAGCATGTTAGAAATAGGTTTTTAAGTTACTGTAAGAAAATAGCAAACAAAGTTGTAAATAAGAATAAATAAGAGTAGAAATAAGGGAAATTGTACATAATATATATAAAAATATATAATGTAACAGCCCATAAAAATAGAAATAAGAATAGTTAGTTAGTAATAAGCAGTAGCAAGTAAAAAATGTACTTAGAATTGATAAGATAAGAAAAAAGGAAAAAACATAAAAAAGAAAGAAAGAAACTAGTAAAAAATGAATAAAAAAGCAAAAAATTATACAAAAAATAATAAGGACAAATAAAAATAAAAAAGCAAAAATATAACAAAAAAGAAGGAAAAAGTCCTTGATTTCCACGTCAGGGGAATCAGTATAAAAAAAAAAAAAAAAAAAAAAAAAACCTAACCTAACCTAACCTTTTTTTTTTTTTTTTTACATGGGGAAATGCCTACGCATACCCGCCCCTCGGGGGCAAGGACGGGTTATATCGGACTCGCACCGACTAAAACCCCATGGTGTTCCACCCTCGTCGCATATTGGCAGGGCCACGGGAACGCTTTCGCACACTTCCGCGGCCCCACCTGCGCTGGCCGCCCCATGGCGGCCCCTTCTCGGGAGAGGACTACTCCTCCCCCATCACCCTCTCAGGTAAGGCGCACCAGAACACATGGCGCGCCTTCCTCCTCGGCCTCCAATTTCACTTGCGCAACGGACGCCCCCGTGTCCGACGCGCGAAGGCCATGGGGCCAGGAAAAACTAGCACCTAGGAGCACCAGCCTTCCAGACCCCAGCGGCGGATCCGGTCCATGGCTCCGCCGCCAACCAAGATTCGGCTGCGGAGGGTAGGGAGAGCGGCGCCTCGCAATACCGGCACTCCTCTCCCCCCGCAGCCCCACCACCACCACATCAATAAACGGTGCGGCCCCGTCTGAGTCGCGGAGGATAGGGCGAGTGGCGCATCGCCATACCAACACTCCTCTTCCTCCGCGACTCCACCTCGGCTGCAGCGGTAGAGGGTGCGGACTCCCCTCTCGCAGCAGCCCACCGACACACATCCGAAGCGGACTTCCCAAGCCCACTCGGAGTGGCCACCTCGGGCCGGCCCTACACAACGGGCCAGCCAAGGGGTTCCTCTTCGTTCACCGCGGTTGACCAAGCCACGGCTACTAAGCCCCCCCGCCACGACAAGGCGGGAACCCGTTCGGGGGGGAACCTAACCTAACCTAACCTAACCTAACCTAACCTAACCTAACCTAACCTAACCTTTTTTTTTTTTTTTTTTTTACAGGGGGAAATCCTCATGGACTTCCTCCGCCTGGGGAAAGGCGGAGGGGCGTGCCGGACTCTTACCGGCTAAAACCACCCCGGTGTCTCCTCGCACGTGCGAGTGGGGCCGCGGGAATCCAAATTCTTCCGCAGCCCCACACTAGTGCTGGCCCGGTCTGTCCGGGCCTCGTCTCCTGCACGGG
The DNA here is from genome assembly GCA_033319125.1 of Parnassius glacialis. Lineage (NCBI taxonomy): Eukaryota > Metazoa > Arthropoda > Insecta > Lepidoptera > Papilionidae > Parnassius > Parnassius glacialis. The sequence goes on from JAVANC010000016.1 coordinate 47,625, forward strand.
GTAGTGAGGTGTTTAACTACCCCGTGTATCGCCTCAGGGGCGCACGCCGACACCCACGCGCGCCTCCGCCTCGGGTCCATCGAAAAGGGGTGGCGGGGGCTTCCCCAAGTCCCTCGCTCCTGGACCCATTCATGGGGGTCGGAAAAGGGCGTTGTCCGCCCTTCTTCTGCGCCCGGTGCGCCTTCTGCGGCTGGGGAAGGGAGTCGAGATCTCCCTTTCCCGTTCCGCAGTTTCCTTCTGCGACATCACGTCCTCGCAGAAGGACACCACCGCGTCCCACGACTCTGCGCTACCGACCATCTTCCGCACTAAGGCCGGCAGCGACAGATCGCCTCCTACTTTGTTTGTGAGGACACGGCGCTGCTCCTCCCAAGCTACGCACTCAGCGAGCGTGTGTTGCGCCGTGTCTTCCCCGCAATGGACGCAGTGGTGGCACCGAGCGTCCGGCTCCCTGTCTATGCGGCACAGATACTTGCCGAAGCAGCCATGCCCCGACAGCACCTGCGTCACCCTAAACGACAGGGAGCCGTGCCTTCTCCCGAGCCAGTCGTCGAGTACTGGCCGGATCGCCTCGACGGTAGCGAGGCCGGCGGTAGGGCGCAGAAGCCTTTGCCGCCATTCCGCCACCAGGACCTGACGGAGCTCCTCTCGGCGCAGCGCGATCTGCCGCTGCACCGGCCTCGAGCCCCGTGCCCGCTCTTCCTCGCGCCATCGATATAATGACGCGAGTACTTTCGCCTCTAGGTCCCAGGGCGGGGATCCGGCCAGGACACAAGCCGCCTCGTAGGAAATCGTGCGATACCCGCGGACGACTCTGACGGCCATCGCCCTCTGCGGTTTGCGCAGAATGGCGAGAGTGTTGGCCGTCATGTCCATCGCCCACACAGGGGCCCCATACAGGGCCATGGACCGCACGATTCCAACGTACAACCGCCTAGAGGCGGCGCTCGGGCCCCCCAAGTTGGGAAGCAACGTTGATAGCGCGCCCGCTGCACCCATCAGCTTGGGTGCCAGCCGCCGGAAGTGGGGTCCGAATTCCCATCGGCTGTCGAGCACCAATCCTAGATACTTCATGGTGGACTCGACAGCTATCCGGGCCCCAACATAACCTAACCTAACCTTTTTTTTTTTTTTTTTTTCGTGGGGAAATCCTCATGGATACCTCCGGCTGCGGGGACAACCGGTAGGTTATGCCGGACTCCTACCGGCTAAAACCCCACGGTGCCTCCTCGCACGTGCGCGCGGGGCCGCGGGAATCCAAATTCTTCCGCAGCCCCGCACTAGTGCTGGCCCGGTCTGTCCGGGCCTCGTCTCCTGCACGGGGTAGCGAGATGTTAAGCTACCCCCCTCCACAGCCTCCAACTCCACCTGCGTATCGGACCCCCCCGAGTCCGATACGCGGAGGCCATGGGGCCAGGAAAATCGAGCGCTATGTAGCGTTCGCTTTCCCGACCCCAGCGGCGGATCTGGTCTCGGGCTCCGACGCCAACCAAGATTCGGCTGCGGAGGGTAGGGAGAGCGGCGCCTCGCAATACCGGCACTCCTCTCCCCCCGCAGCCCCACCACCACCGCATCAATTAACGGTGCGGCCCCGTCTGAGTCGCGGAGGATAGGGCGAGTGGCGCATCGCCATACCAGCACTCCTCTTCCTCCGCGACTCCAACTCGGCTGCAGCGGTAGAGGGTGCGGACTCCCCTCTCACCGCAGCCCCCCGACACACATCCGAAGTGGGCTTCCCAAGCCCACTCGGAGTGGCCACCTCGGGCCGGCCCTACACCTCGGGCCAGCCAAGGGGTTCCTCTTCGTTCACCGCGGTTGACCAAGCCACGGCTACTAAGCCCCCCCGCCACGACAAGGCGGGAACCCGTTCGGGGGGGGGGAACCCGTTCGGGGGGGGAACCTAACCTAACCTAACCTAACCTAACCTTTTTTTTTTTTTTTTTTTTTTCGTGGGGAAATCCTCATGGATACCTCCGGCTGCGGGGGCAACCGGAAGGTTATGCCGGACTCTTACCGGCTAAAACCCCACGGTGCCTCCTCGCACATGCGCGCGGGGCCGCGGGAATCCAAATTCTTCCGCAGCCCCGCACTAGTGCTGGCCTGATCTGTCAGGGCCTCGTCTCCTGCACGGGGTAGCGAGGTGTTAAGCTACCCCCCTCCACAGCCTCCAACTCCACCTGCGTATCGGACCCCCCCGAGTCCGATACGCGGAGGCCATGGGGCCAGGAAAATCGAGCGCTATGTAGCGTCCGCTTTCCCGACCCCAGCGGCGGATCTGGACTCGGGCTCCGCCGCCAACCAAGATTCGGCTGCGGAGGGTAGGGAGAGCGGCGCCTCGCAATACCGGCACTCCTCTCCCCCCGCAGCCCCACCATCACCGCATCAAGGAACGGTGCGGCCCCGTCTGAGTCGCGGAGGATAGGGCGAGTGGCGCATCGCCATACCAGCACTCCTCTTCCTCCGCGACTCCACCCCGGCTGCAGCGGTAGAGGGAGCACTCATCCCTCTCACCGCAGCCCACCGACACACATCCGTAGTGGGCTCGTGAAGCCCACTCGGAGTGGCCACCTCGGGCCGGCCCTACACCTCGGGCCAGCCAAGGGGTTCCTCTTTGTTCACCGCGGTTGACCAAGCCACGGCTACTAAGCCCCCCCGCCACGACAAGGCGGGAACCCGTTCGGGGGGGAACCTAACCTAACCTAACCTAACCTTTTTTTTTTTTTTTTTTTTTTTCGTGGGGAAATCCTCATGGATACCTCCGGCTGCGGGGACAACCGGAAGGTTATGCCGGACTCCTACCGGCTAAAACCCCACGTTGCCTCCTCGCACGTGCGCGCGGGGCCGCGGGAATCCAAATTCTTCCGCAGCCCCGCACTAGTGCTGGCCCGGTCTGTCCGGGCCTCGTCTCCTGCACGGGGTAGCGAGGTGGTCTGCTACCCCCCTCCACGGCCTCCAACTCCACCTGCGTATCGGACCTCCCCGAGTCCGATACGCGGAGGCCATGGGGCCAGGAAAAACTAGCACTCAGAAGCACCAGCCTTCCTGACCCCAGCGGCGGATCTGGTCTATGGCTCCGCCGCCAACCAAGATTCGGCTGCGGAGGGTAGGGAGAGCGGCGCCTCGCAATACCGGCACTCCTCTCCCCCCGCAGCCCCACCACCACCGCATCAATAAACGGTGCGGCCCCGTCTGAGTCGCGGAGGATAGGGCGAGTGGCGCATCGCCATACCAGCACTCCTCTTCCTCCGCGACTCCACTTCGGCTGCAGCGGTAGAGGGTGCGGACTCCCCTCTCACCGCAGCCCCCCGACACACATCCGAAGTGGGCTTCCCAAGCCCACTCGGAGTGGCCACCTCGGGCCGGCCCTACACCTCGGGCCAGCCAAGGGGTTCCTCTTCGTTCACCGCGGTTGACCAAGCCACGGCTACTAAGCCCCCCCGCCACGACAAGGCGGGAACCCGTTCGGGGGGGAACCTAACCTAACCTAACCTAACCTAACCTAACCTAACCTAACCTAACCTTTTTTTTTTTTTTTTTTTTCGTGGGGAAATCCTCATGGATACCTCCGGCTGCGGGGGCAACCGGAAGGTTATGCCGGACTCCTACCGGCTAAAACCCCACGGTAACTCCTCGCACGTGTGCGCGGGGCCGCGGGAATCCAAATTCTTCCGCAGCCCCGCACTAGTGCTGGCCCGGTCTGTCCGGGCCTCGTCTCCTGCACGGGGTAGCGAGGTGTTCAGCTACCCCCCTCCACAGCCTCCAATTCCACCTGCGTATCGGACCCCCCCGAATCCGATACGCGGAGGCCATGGGGCCAGGAAAATCGAGCGCTTAGTAGTGCCCGCTTTCCCGACCCCAGCGGCGGATCTGGTCTATGGCTCCGCCGCCAACCAAGATTCGGCTGCGGAGGGTAGGGAGAGCGGCGCCTCGCAATACCGACACTCCTCTCCCCCCGCAGCCCCACCACCACCGCATCACTAAACGGTGCGGCCCCGTCCGAGTCGCGGAGGATAGGGCGAGTGGCGCATCGCCATACCAGCACTCCTCTTCCTCCGTGACTCCACCTCGGCTGCAGCGGTAGAGGGTGCGGACTCCCCTCTCACCGCAGCCCCCCGACACACATCCGAAGTGGGCTTCCCAAGCCCACTCGGAGTGGCCACCTCGGGCCGGCCCTACACCTCGGGCCAGCCAAGGGGTTCCTCTTCGTTCACCGCGGCTGACCAAGCCACGGCTACTAAGCCCCCCCGCCACGACAAGGCGGGAACCCGTTCGGGGGGGAACCTAACCTAACCTAACCTAACCTAACCTAACCTTTTTTTTTTTTTTACGGGGGGAAATCCTCATGGACTTCCTCCGCCTGGGGAAAGGCGGAGGGGCGTGCCGGACTCTTACCGGCTAAAACCACCCCGGTGTCTCCTCGCACGTGCGCGTGGGGCCGCGGGAATCCAAATTCTTCCGCAGCCCCACACTAGTGCGGGCCCGGTCTGTCCGGGCCTCGTCTCCTGCACGGGTTAGTGAGGTGTTTAACTACCCCGTGTATCGCCTCAGGGGCGCGCGCCGACACCCACACGCGCCTCCGCCTCGGGTCCATCGAAAAGGGGTGGCGGGGGCTTCCCCAAGTCCCTCGCCCCTGGACCTATTCATGGGGGCCGGAAAAGGGCGTTGTCCGCCCTTCTCCTGCGCCCGGTGCGCCTTCTGCGGCTGGGGAAGGGAGTCGAGATCTCCCTTTCCTGTTCCGCAGTTTCCTTCTGCGACATCACGTCCTCGCAGAAGGACACCACCGCGTCCCACGACTCTGCGCTACCGACCATCTTGCGCACCAAGGCCGGCAGCGACAGATCGCCTCCTACTTTATTTTTGAGGACACGGCGCTGCTCCTCCCAAGCTACGCACTCAGCGAGCGTGTGTTGCGCCGTGTCCTCCCCGCAATGGACGCAGTGGTGGCACCGAGCGTCTGGCTCCCTGTCTATGCGGCACAGGTACTTGCCGAAGCAGCCATGCCCCGACAGCACCTGCGTCACCCTAAACGACAGGCAGCCGTGCCTTCTCCCGAGCCAGTCGTCGAGTACTGGCCGGATCGCCTCGACGGTAGCGAGGCCGGCGGTAGGGCGCAGAAGCCTTTGCCGCCATTCCGCCACCAAGACCTGACGGAGCTCCTCTCGGCGCAGCGCGATCTGCCGCTGCACCGGCCTCGAACCCCGTGCCTGCTCTTCCTCGCGCCATCGATATAATGACGCGAGTACTTTCGCCTCTAGGTCCCAGGGCGGGGATCCAGCCAGGACGCAAGCCGCCTCGTAGGAAATCGTGCGATACCCGCGGACGACTCTGACGGCCATCGCCCTCTGCGGTTTGCGCAGAATGACGAGAGTGCTGGCCGTCATGTCCATCGCCCACACAGGGGCCCCATACAGGGCCATGGACCGCACGATTCCCACGTACAACCGCCTACAGGCGGCGCTCGGGCCCCCCAAGTTGGGAAGCAACGTTGATAGCGCGCCTGCTGCACCCATCAGCTTGGGCGCCAGCCGCCGGAAGTGGGGTCCGAATTCCCATCGGCTGTCGAGCACCAATCCCAGATACTTCATGGTGGACTCGACAGCTATCCGGGCCCCGCTGACCACGATGTGTGATCCCGGCGGCGGCGCGCGTCGAGGGCCATGGAACACCATGGCCTCCGACTTGTTTAGGGCCACCTTCAGGCCCAGGTGCCGGATGCGGTTCACCACTCGTGACACCGCAGCCGTGGCAACCAACGCTGCTTCCCTGTGCGAGCTCCCCCGGGCAGTGACGAGCGTGTCGTCCGCATAACACGTCAAGTCGGCGCCCGACGGGAGTTCACTACTACTTCGGTTCCGGTCGTTGTATCGATCGGACGTGTCGCAAGCTCGCGCTTTCTTTGTTTTTTCGTTTATTGGTTACTTTAAGTATTACTGTTGTGTTTTTACTGCTTTCTGTTATATGTACTTTTATTTTGGTTATATACATTATTGATATCGGTGTTGTGCGAATTAACGCTTAATTAGATTGTTTTTGTGTACTTTGTGAATTATTTTTGTGACAATATAACTTTAGTGGGTAGTTGGTTCAGACGTGTCGTTCGAGTGCCTTCTGGAACCTTCGGTGGCCACTTGCCGCTAGGGGGTGATAGTCTGCACTTCCGGCACTCTAACGCCATCTGCGGGCGCCGTGCACGCAACCATCGCGGTTTGTGTTGTCTGTGCCTGTCAGGCCGGGTGTGGCGTCTGTTGCGCCGCCGCCGCTGAGAGGCGCTAGGTGTGTGTCCGCACCTCAGCGACACCTGTTTAAGATAAGTTGTACTTTTTACTGTGACAGTGACACTTTAGTTTTAGTTTAGCTTATATTTTATTAGTTTAGGTTAGTGCCGCCAGAGGGCGCCACTATAGTTGTAGGTCAGCGACATCTCGTGGCTGGGTTGTGATAGTGACACTTTTAGTTTTTAATTTGTCTTGAACCTTGTAATATTAAGTTTTGGTCTGAGGGTGTTCCGCCAGAGGGCGCTGGTGTGTATTTGGTATATTTTATCGACCACTTATATCACCAAAAAATTTTCCCGGACTTAGAAAATTTTTAAAATTTTTAGAACCTTTTGCCTCCATACATAAGTGAACTATTGGGTATGCCCCTCCGCAGGCTAAATTTTTGAAGTTAGAAAGTGCTCATAACTTTTTTATTTTTACATTTTTCTTTTTTATTTTTGGACTGAACCTTCTAAATATTGACACTGCACAGTGCTAGGGGTAATTTGTGGTAATGGGGGACGAACCCCCCATTTTCGCACCGAGGAAATCCCTGGCGCGCACGCCCCCCGGGGGTGCTTCGGCGAAGCCTGCAGGTCCGGGTGCGCAGAACCCGAAGGGTAGTTGCAGCACTACGGCTGAAAAACGGCCTCTTACATCTCCGGATCAGCAGCAGCCTATGGTGCAGCGTCAGAAGATGGAGAAGAAGAAATTAGTAACTACGGCCCCAGTTGCAGCCACTTCGGAGTCGGCCAGGTCAGTCGTTGATGAGGAACTAGAAATCATAGAGGAGGGTTTCGATGCATCCAAGGCCACTCCTCTCGAAATAATAGAGTATACACGAGCGGCGGTTAAGACGATAATGGGCATCGTCTCTGGTCCGCGCGCGATGGTAATTCAGCGCCTCCCGGATACAACTCCAGGGTAGGGTGTTGAAGGCGTTGGAGATGTCTAAAGACACCGCCAGCACCACCCCACCCCGGGACACTGTCTCCTCCGCCAGGGCCCTCACGCGCGTAATTGCGTCTACGGTGGAGCGCCCGCGACGAAAACCAAATTGGTTCTCGTCCAGGTCCGGCCCCTCTCTGCAAAAGTGGCTGACGAGGCGATCTGCGACGATACGCTCAAAAAGTTTGCCCGCCTCGTCGAGCAGCACTATGGGCCGGTACGCGGACGGTGAATCCGCGGGGCGCCCCTCCTTCCTGAGCAGGACCAGCCTCCCCTCCTTCCACACACTGGGAAACTGACCCTGCTCGAGACATGCCGTGAAGAGCCCCCTAAGCTGGGGCTCTAGCTCCTTCAGAGCCAGGACGAGAGCTCGACCAGGAACTCCGTCGGGTCCGGGCGCTGTGTTCTTAGCCCGGAGTCGCGACACGGCCAACCTAACCTAACCTAACCTTTTTTTTTTTTTTTACATGGGGAAATGCCTACGCATACCCGCCTCGCGGGGGCAAGGACGGGTTATGTCGGACTCGCACCGACTAAAACCCCATGGTGTTACACCCTCGTCGCATATTGGCAGGGCCAGGGGAACGCTTTCGCACTCTTCCGCGGCCCCACCTGCGCTGGCCGCCCCATGGCGGCCCCTCCTCGGGAGAGGACCACTCCTCCCCCATCTCCCTCCCAGGTAAGGCGCACCAGAACACATGGCGCGCCCTCCTTCTCGGCCTTCAATTGCACATGCGCAACGGACGCCCCCGTGTCCGATGCGCGAAGGCCATGGGGCCAGGAAAAACTAGCACTCAGAAGCACCAGCCTTCCCGACCCCAGCGGCGGATCTGGTCTATGGCTCCGCCGCCAACCAAGATTCGGCTGCGGAGGGTAGGGAGAGCGGCGCCTCGCAATACCGACACTCCTCTCCCCCCGCAGCCCCACCACCACCGCATCAACGGTGCGGCCCCGTTTGAGTCGCGGAGGATAGGGCGAGTGGCGCATCGCCATACCAACACTCCTCTTCCTCCGCGACTCCACCTCGGCTGCAGCGGTAGAGGGAGCACTCACCCTTCTCACCGCAGCCCACCGACACACATCCGAAGTGGGCTCGCCAAGCCCACTCGGAGTGGCCACCTCGGGCCGGCCCTACACCTCGGGCCAGCCAAGGGGTTCCTCTTCGTTCACCGCGGTTGACCAAGCCACGGCTACTAAGCCCCCCCGCCACGACAAGGCGGGAACCCGTTCGGGGGGGAACCTAACCTAACCTTTTTTTTTTTTTTTTTTTTTTTCGTGGGGAAATCCTCATGGATACCTCCGGTTGCGGGGACAACCGGAAGGTTATGCCGGACTCCTACCGGCTAAAACCCCACGGTGCCTCCTCGCACGTGCGAGCGGGGCCGCGGGAATCCAAATTCTTCCGCAGCCCCGCACTAGTGCTGGCCCGGTCTGTCCGGGCCTCGTCTCCTGCACGGGGTAGCGAGGTGGTCAGCTACCCCCCTCCACGGCCTCCAACTCCACCTGCGTATCGGACCTCCCCGAGTCCGATACGCGGAGGCCATGGGGCCAGGAAAAACTAGCACTCAGAAGCACCAGCCTTCCTGACCCCAGCGGCGGATCTGGTCTATGGCTCCGCCGCCAACCAAGATTCGGCTGCGGAGGAAAGGGAGAGCGGCGCCTCGCAATACCGGCACTCCTCTCCCCCCGCAGCCCCACCACCACCGCATCAACGGTGCGGCCCCGTTTGAGTCGCGGAGGATAGGGCGAGTGGCGCATCGCCATACCAACACTCCTCCTCCTCCGCGACTCCACCCCGGCTGCAGAGGTAGGGGTGGGGAGGACACCCCTCTCGCAGCAGCCCACCGACACACATCCGAAGTGGGCTCGTCAAGCCCACTCGGAGTGGCCACCTCGGGCCGGCCCTACACCACGGGCCAGCCAAGGGGTTCCTCTTTGTTCACCGTGGGTGACCAAGCCACGGCTACTAAGCCCCCCCGCCACGACAAGGCGGGAACCCGTTCGGGGGGGAACCTAACCTAACCTAACCTAACCTAACCTAACCTTTTTTTTTTTTTTTTTTTTTACATGGGGAAATGCGTACGCATACCCGCCTCGCGGGGGCAAGGACGGGTTATGTCGGACTCGCACCGACTAAAACCCCATGGTGTTCCACCCTAGTCGCATATTGGCAGGGCCACGGGAACGCTTTCGCACACTTCCGCGGCCCCACCTGCGCTGGCCGCCCCATGGCGGCCCCTCCTCGGGAGAGGAACACTCCTCCCCCATCTCCTTCTCCGGTAAGGCGCACCAGAACACATGGCGCGCCCTCCTCCTCGGCCTCCAATTTCATATGCGCAACGGACGCCCCCGTGTCCGATGCGCGAAGGCCATGGGGCCAGGAAAAACTAGCACTCAGGAGCACCAGCCTTCCTGACCCCAGCGGCGGATCTGGTCTATGGCTCCGCTGCCAACCAAGATTCGGCTGCGGAGGGTAGGGAGAGCGGCGCCTCGCAATACCGGCACTCCTCTCCCCCCGCAGCCCCACCACTACCGCATCAACGGTGCGGCCCCGTTTGAGTCGCGGAGTATAGGGCGAGTGGCGCATCGCCATACCAACACTCCTCTTCCTCCGCGACTCCACCCCGGCTGCAGAGGTAGGGGTGGGGAGGACACCCCTCTCGCAGCAGCCCACCGACACACATCCGAAGTGGGCTCGTCAAGCCCACTCGGAGTGGCCACCTCGGGCCGGCCTTACACCACGGGCCAGCCAAGGGGTTCCTCTTTGTTCACCGTGGGTGACCAAGCCACGGCTACTAAGCCCCCCCGCCACGACAAGGCGGGAACCCGTTCGGGGGGGAACCTAACCTAACCTAACCTAACCTAACCTTTTTTTTTTTTTTTTTTTTTTCGTGGGGAAATCCTCATGGATACCTCCGGCTGCGGGGGCAACCGAAAGGTTATGCCGGACTCCTACCGGCTAAAACCCCACGGTACCTCCTCGCACGTGTGCGCGGGGCCGCGGGAATCCAAATTCTTCCGCAGCCCCGCACTAGTGCTGGCCCGGTCTGTCCGGGCCTCGTCTCCTGCACGGGGTAGCGAGGTGTTAAGCTACCCCCCTCCACAGCCTCCAACTCCACCTGCGTATCGGACCCCCCCGAGTCCGATACGCGGAGGCCATGGGGCCAGGAAAAACTAGCACTCAGAAGCACAAGCCTTCCTGACCCCAGCGGCGGATCTGGTCAATGGCTCCGCCGCCAACCAAGATTCGGCTGCGGAGGAAAGGGAGAGCGGCGCCTCGCAATACCGGCACTCCTCTCCCCCCGCAGCCCCACCACCACCGCATCAACGGTGCGGCCCCGTCTGAGTCGCGGAGGATAGGGCGAGTGGCGCATCGCCATACCAGCACTCCTCTTCCTCCGCGACTCCACCTCGGCTGCAGCGGTAGAGGGTGCGGACTCCCCTCTCACCGCAGCCCCCCGACACACATCCGAAGTGGGCTTCCCAAGCCCACTCGGAGTGGCCACCTCGGGCCGGCCCTACACCACGGGCCAGCCAAGGGGTTCCTCTTCGTTCACCGCGGTTGACCAGACCACGGCTACTAAGCCCCCCCGCCACGACAAGGCGGGAACCCGTTCGGGGGGGAACCTAACCTAACCTAACCTAACCTAACCGAGTCGCGCGTCATACGCCGAAGCGTAAGCATCGTTTAAAGTGAGCTCCGCGTTCGAAAAATCCGGAAAAATAGTAAATTTAGTGCTATTGTGAAGTGTCATACATCAAATTGTGTGTAAAGTTGTCAGCTTTGCGGTGGTGGTAGTGGTACCAAGTACACGATTTCGCTTGAGTGGGTTTTTGGCGAAAAACCTCCGATTTTCAACAAATTAAGGTAAATTTTTATCTTATTCTTGAAACGCTGCGAAATCTAAAGCTGCAACATATTATTTTTAATACACCAAAATTTGACTCTTTGCATGCTGCACATTTTGATACTTGTTCTGGATTTTTCCGATAAAAATTACGGAAGTTATATTGATTTTTCTTGAAACCACGTGGCCACGTGTTTTAAGAATCAGAATAGTGCGGCTATATCTAAGAGTGTATTTCATAAGTGCTTATAACGGGCTCTTAAAAAACGTTTAGAGCACACAAATTGATTCACTCTACAAGATTTTATAGCCTAAAAACCAACATTTGCATAAAATCAAAATATTTAACGCTCTATAATTCGAGAACCAAATCGAGGACATATACTTTTTATTTACTTAAATTGTGGTCTTTTTAATACAAAATCCGAATAAAACAATTTCAGAATTTTTCGTCACGAAATTTTCATAATATTAGATTTTTCAGAAAAAGTGTGTGACACGTGGTCACTGTTCCGGCAACATCACAGTCTTTTAAAGGTCGTAGGAGGAAGTGTGACATAATATCATTTCAATTTGTCTTTTTTTGAAAAAAATCGGACAAAAACTTTAGGAGATATTGAATTTTTTGCAATTTTTGGCATTTATTTTAATAAATATAAATAAAATTCATAAACAAACAATTTAATCGCACAAAGCTCCCTGAGACCTTTTCAACGATACCAAGGTCGACAGGTCTATCTCTTACCGTTGCTGAGTTACAACAAAATTTGTATATTGGACGCCATATTGAAAAAGCCACCAAAATTTCAACTGGCGATATCTCAGCAACCATTGGTCGTATTACACTGAGGTTTTCAAAATAATTATAGTTGGGACATTCTTAATATTAAGAAACACAGAAATCGCCCACTTCTTCAACCATCATAACGGTGTCCATTTCTGGATAGCTGACTGCAAGCTGAGCAGATAGAGCCCAAACTCGACCATTTTAGGTCCAGTAGAACGGCAGAAAAACTAGTTTTAGTTAACATCAGCCATCTTATTCCGCCATCTTGCTAAGTTTTAAATTGCAATAACTTCGGAACCGTTGGTCGTAGAAAGACGCGGTTTTCACTAAATTTAAGAGCAAATTTTATTCTATCAATACATACATTAAGCAGTACTAAAATTCTGGTCGGCCATTTTGAAAACTTCAATCGTTGATATCTCTGCAACCGTTCAACATATAGTATTCGGGTTTGGACTCATTCATTGCAGCTCAGTCAGTAAATAGTAAAAAAGGGATACTTAGTAGATAATCATTAAAATTAAATTAAATAAAAATGTCCGGAAAATCAGTCGCCTCTGGTGCCGCATTTACCAAGCCTAAGCTTGCTGCAAAGACCAGTAAAGGAGTGAGCCCCGCTACTAGCGCGGCCCTTCGAAAGAAGGTTTTATTACAAAACGCGGCTTCTTCCAGCAAAGCAGCCGAAGATGAAAGTAAAGGCACGGTTTCAGAGGCAAATAGGATGCCAATCATTAAACCAATCAATCCAAACGCATCTCATACTCACACTGAAGAATCTTATGAGACAGCCAGCGTACACAAAAGACAGGAAAACCCATCTCTAACAGAGTTTGATTCAGACGACAACAGTTCGGTGGCACAAGATATGGAGACGGAGCTAGAAATCCTGGGTAAATGCAAGCATGCACGCACAGACGACGAATGGTCTGATGCTGACAGTATACTCAGCGACAACAGCAAGCGATCCAGTATACTACCGCCAGCGTATAAACGAGCCGGTATATCCATGGATCTTGCTACCCAGAGGGCCAACGAATTCCTACTTTCTGGTAAGGAAGCCTTAGAAAAGGCTGGTAATATGAAAAGGGAATGTAAGACTGAGGTACACGAGTGCCTCCAAGGGCTATATGAAATTGCACTATCTTTATCCGATTCCCGTTCGCGTCACCGTTTAGCTTTGGAACAAGAACGATGTCGTGCCGCCAAAGAAATAGTGAGGATAGAACGGGCACATAACAAACAGTTAGTTGAGATACAAGACACCTACGCTAATAAATTGGCAGAAACCTTCGAAATTGTCCAAAACACCTCCAAGACGGCTGAAGCAATACGTAGCTGGCTCAGCTATGAAATGGACGAACCCATAAAAGCTATTAGCCGAATTCAACTTGAGGTTCATGGATTAGTAACGAAGGCACTACCAAAATCAAGCACTGTGGCTTTAGTTCCCCACCCCGTAAATTGCTCAGAAGATCTAACACATGTGAAAGAATTAATCACCGAAGTGGCACATGAATTGCGATCTGTACACGTCGCAATTGAAAAACTAGTCGACTCCTTAAATGAGATAAAAGAGAAATCACTCCTCAATGATACAATGCAGACATCTTATAACACCCGTATTGAATCTGTAACAACTCGTATCCAAGAACTGCAAGATATGATACGAGACCAACAGACCAGACCGCAGTGCCAGGAGGAGACTATAAATATTGAAACAGAAATTCAAAAGGTAATTAATCCTGTTGTTGAGATGATCAAAAACCTCCGAGAAGAGACAATCGAAACAAGAGATTGTTATACAACTCACATGGCATTTCAGGGCAATGCAGGGTTAAGCACGGAATTAGCAATAGCCGAGATCAGAGACAAAATCAACGACATCAGAAATCACCAATGTGCTAGTCCGTCACAAAGACTAAAGGGCAAAGACGAAAATAGCGCAGAAGTTACTACGCATACCAGCGAAACAGCACAATTCTTCCAACCACGTAGACGAACCTATGCGGAGACAGCTAGTATGCCCCGATATGCTATGATACTCGAGTCTGTTGACCCGCGTCTCTCGAGTGAGGATATCATAAGTCAGGTAAGGAAGGATGTAGATCCGATCGAGTTGGGAGTCCGCGTAAATAAAATAACTAAACTTAAAAACCAAAGAATTGTTATCAACTGTGACTCTCAACAAGATCAACAAACACTAAAAACCGCGATCCGAGACACCTGTAATAAGTTAACTGTGTCAACACCTTCAATGAAAAAACCACAGCTACGGCTCATAGGTGTAACCACAGATTTGACTGACGAAAAACTAGTAAAGGCTATATCAAGCCAAAATAACAAACTCACGTCAGACCTCACAGAAGAACAAAAAGTAGCGAAAGTCCTCCGTCGTACAAAAGGCAGAATCCGAGAACTGGCAAACGTCATTCTCGAGGTAACACCTCAAATGTGGTCAAAACTGAAGGATCAGAAATTGCGCATTGGATACCAGATAGTGTCTTGTATTGACCAGTCTCCACTAACACAGTGTTACAGATGTCTAAGCTTTAATCATAAGGCAATAAACTGTAACAATAAACTGTGTTGTGGATATTGTTCAGAAGAACATGACACTAGGGAATGCACCAAGCAAAACACTGTCCCTATGTGCTGGAATTGCAAAAACTCGCAAAGGGAAAATACCGCCCACCCAGCATATAGCTCCCAATGCCCAGAATGGATAAAATGGGATAAAATTGCGAGATCCTCTGTCTCGTATTGCTGAGAGTCAGGTGACACAATATCCTCCACAGTAGTTAAAAACTGTCTAGCTTCAAACACAGATATTAAAATAGTACAGTATAACCTGGATCGTGGGCGCGCGGCCACTCAAGAGTGTTTACGTGCAGCCACGATGCAGGGATACTCAATCATTTTGATGCAAGAACCATACGTAGGATCAAAAGCTCATGTTACTATAGGGTCTCAGTACCGAGTTATTCAGAAAGTAACAAGCAACAGTTCAAAACCAGTAAGATCGGCAATCATTGTCACTAACCCAAAAATCCAATGTACTACAAATCCAGATTTGTTAACAGAAGATATAGTAGGAATAACACTTAAATTAGGCCATATTAAGATTGGACTGATCAGCATCTACCTACACGAAAAGGGAGACATCGAGGAAGAAATGTCAACGATCAAGCAAGTCATAACATCAATGGACGCCAACGAATACTTAATAGGAGGAGATGCAAATGCTAGCAGCATCTGGTGGGGATGCAATGCAGACGACAAAAGAGGAACTTGTATAACAGAGACATTGGCTGAACTAAACTTAGAAATACTAAATATAGGTACGACTCCAACGTTTAGTGCTTACAGAATGGGTATACTTTGTTCCAGCATTATCGATATCACTGCTTGTTCATCTTCCCTAATACATCGAATCAAAAACTGGAGAGTAGACGATACATTTTGTACGCTTTCTAATCATAAGCCTATCCTCTACCAGATAGAATTCAAGAACATAAAACTAGATAAAGTAATCAGCGTCACAAGAAAATATAACACTAAGAAAGTTAATTGGGTTCATTTCAAAACAGAATTGACAAAAGAATTAGAAGAAAAAGGTATTAATAGGGATAAAATTAAAGAAATAAACACAGATCAAGAATTGGATAATATATTTGACAACTACATGCAGGCTATAATATCAACAAGCGACAAAATAATACCACATCTACAGGAAAAAAGAATAAGTAAAGCACCAGTCTGGTGGACCAAACACCTAAATGAACTAAAAGCAGAAACGATTAGAAAAAGACGCAGAATAAGGAACGCACACCCGAAAAGAAGGGATTACGTCATAGAACAATATTTAAATACAAAAGAACTATACGTACAAAGCATCGAAGAGGAAGCAACAAAGAGCTGGAAAAACCTATGCTCAACGGAAGAGAAAGAAAGCGTGTGGCAAAGAACTTACCGGATTCTGAAAATATGCTCAAACAAAGAAGATGATAAACTGCTCCGAAATTCAAGCGGCAAAATATTATCTGAAAGAGAATCAGCAGAACTTCTGGCAGAAACGCTTTTTCCCTCAGATATCATTGAAACTGACACCGAAGATCATACCGTACTAAGGACTACCACTCAGGAACAAACATTAAAACTAAAAAACTCTAACATAGACATAAGACCATTCACTACGCATGAAATAGAAAGCATATTCCGAAACATGAGCCCAAAAAAAGCCCCAGGAGGAGACGGATTAACCTCAGATATTTGCCAAGCAGCATATGAAAGCAAACCGGATACTCTACTAGCATTGTTTAACCAATGCCTTCACCTCGGATATTTTCCAAAGAAGTTTAAGATAGCTACAATAAAAATCTTACCGAAACCTAATAAGGAAGACTATTATGTTCCTAAATCCTACCGGCCAATAGGGCTTCTACCAGTGCTAGGAAAGGTATTAGAAAAGCTGTTCGTTAATAGAATACAGTGGCAACTTGGAAATGAAAGGAAACTGAACAACAGACAATATGGTTTCACACCACAAAGAGGAACTGAAGATGCGCTTTATGACGCTATTACACTTATCAAAAATGGGCTAGATAAGAAAGATATAGTAGTAGTGGTATCACTGGACATCGAAGGCGCATTTGACAACGCTTGGTGGCCAGTGATAATTAACGAACTTCAAGCTAAGCAGGTCGAACCATCAATGCTCAGGCTTATAACCAGCTACTTAAGCGACAGGGAAATACAGCTAAGATATGCGGGAGAGGAAGTCAGACGATCGACTAACAAAGGTTGTATACAGGGATCAACGTGCGGACCAATCATGTGGAACATCCAACTGGATCCCTTGCTACAAAAAACACAAAGCATTAACACCCACGTTCAAGCATTTGCAGATGATATACTAATTATAGCGAAAAACAAAAATGGTGAGACTCTAGAAAAGGACGTAAATGAAACATTAAAGATAATTGCAGAATGGGGTAAGAGGAACAAAATGAAATTTGCACCACATAAAACGCAGACAATATTAATAACCAGGAAACTAAAGTATCATCATCCTGTAATCAAAATGGAAGGAGTCGAACTGAAATTCTCTAATCAACTTAAAATATTGGGATTAATTATAGACCGCAACCTAAATTTTAAACCGCATATTGATGAAGTCAGCCGGAAAGCTATAAATCTATATAAAGCAATATCCAGAGCAGCAAGAGCACAATGGGGTCTGAATTCAGAAATAATAAGACTAATATACTTGGCAGTTGTGGAGCCGACTGTACTATATGCTGCCAACTGCTGGGCAGAAACAACTAACAGAAGATACATCGAACGCACCTTAAACAGATTAACTCGGATGTTCAGCATACGTATCAGCAAAGGCCACAAAACAAATTCACTGATTTCAAGCACACTACTGGCACAAATTATCCCCCTAGCACTAAGAGCCAGAGAAAATGCTCATTTATATGAGGTAAAGAGAGGTAAGCCCATAGACCAGTTACCTGGTAGGCAACTTGAAATAAAAATAAGTCCGTTTGACCTACCACATCCCTCAGAAAGAGAAATATTAAAATATCAGCTCATTAATACGCAAGAGGATACAGAATCAATTGATAACGAATGGCCCAAAATCTACACGGACGGTAGCAAAATCAACAACAAAGTGGGAGCTGCAATAACAGTATGGAAAAATGGAACAGAAATATACAAAAAAATGTTTAGGCTAGAAAGTTATTGCACTGTATTTCAGGCGGAATTGGCAGCCATATTGAGAGCAATAAAATACGCAATAGCAAAAAATCATCACGAAGTTAATATTTTAAGCGACTCAAGATCAGCTTTAGAGTGTATCTGCGATCCCACCTCAAAACACCCAATAGCTGCCGAAATCCGAAATGAAATAAGAGAGAATAGGAAACTAGACGGTAATATCCAACTATTCTGGATTAAAGCACACAGTGGAATTGCCGGTAATGAGAGAGCCGACGAATTGGCTAAACATGCAGCTTCCAACAACAAGCAAAGACCAGAGTATGATCTTTTCCCATTGTCTTATGCAAAGCATCTCACCAGGCAATCTACTCTACAAGTATGGCAACGGAAATACGAAGAAACCCCAACTAGCGACATCACAAAGACGTTTTTCCCTAATATTATCATAGCTTATAAGGTACTTAAGTCGATCAAAATAACAAATTTAATTTGTCAATTATTTACTGGGCATGGAGGAAACAAAGCATACTTGTACCGTTTTAAGTTGACGTCATCCCCATGCTGCACTTGCGACGAAACGACAGAACAGTCGATCGAACACTTAATAATAGATTGCCCGCGATTCGGAAGAAAGCGATACGAATGCGAGTGCAAAATGGGAATGACTGTAAGCAAAAACACCCTGTCTAGCATAATTGAAGACAATGACTGCCGATCGAATTTTATGGAATTTGCGCTATCCGTGTAAAAATCGTAAATGTAGAAAATGGTAGTAAAATAACTATTAATTAGACAAAAAAAAAACTAGGTAGTATTAAGTAAACTTGAAATTAAGATGTAAATAAGTTAATAACATGTGTGTAATTTTAGATTTAGTATAAACTCTCTATATTGTCAACGTTGAATGTAAAAAGATAAGATAATCGTTGTAAATGCATCGTAAAAAAAATAATATCTAGTGAACTAGAAATTAATATTTAAATAAGCTAATTAACATAATGTTATTTTAGATTAATTGTTAACTGTTTGTAATGTCAAAGTACAGTTCACCGTAAAAGATAAGATAATTGTTGTAAACGCAACGAATGAACAAACAAATAAGAAAAGGACAAAAAAAAAGATAAGGAAAAAGAAAAGAGAAATAAAAAGAGCTTATACAAAAAAAAAAAAAAAAAGTAAAAAAAAAAAAAGTCAAAAGAATTATTATACAAAAAAGGAATTAATAGAAAAAAAAAAGTTAAAACATAAAATAAAAATGATAAAAATAGTAGCATGTAAGATTAATTTTGCAAAGTAATTGTTATTAAGGTAGTAGAAATTTAAGCATAAAATGTCATTGTATTGTATTGGAAAAAGACAGTTATATAAATTTAGCGTGTATATGTTATAAAGTAAAATCGACTCGATCGATCGAAAATAAAAGACTCAAGATCGGCCATTGAAAGTATATGCAATCCATTATCACTACACCCTATTGTAGCGGAGATACAAGATTTAATTACCACATTAGAAAACAATAATGGACGAATTGAACTGTTCTGGATAAAAGCGCACTGCGGTATTCCTGGTAATGAACGAGCTGACGAACTTGCTAAAAATGCTGCCATTAAAAATAAACAGCGTCCAATATATGACAAGTTCCCCCTATCTTATGCCAAGCACCTCACTAGAAATGCTACTCTCATGATCTGGCAACAGAAGTACATCGAATCTGCAGGCAGCGAGACTACAAAAATATTCTTCCCTAATGTATCAATGGCTTATAAAATACTAAAAGATATCAAAATTACTAATCTTGAAACACAATTGTTTACTGGACATGGGGGAAATAAATCCTATTTGTATCGGTTTAAGTTATCGACAAATCCACATTGCACTTGCGATGATGCAAGTGATCAAACAATAGAGCACATTATCACACAGTGTCCAAAATTTAACAAAACTAGATATGAATGCGAGTGCAGCTTGGATATGCCGATCAAGAACAACACTATATCAAAAATGATGGAAGATGACAATCGCCGATCTATATTCATGCAATTTGCACTTTCTACCGTTAGAGTTATAAATAAAGAAAATGGAAGTAAGATGTATATTGCATAAGAGCTAAACTTTGTCTAGCTCTTATGTAATATACAAACCTATATTTGTTTTTTGCTTTTGCTACAAATTAATTGATTGAAACATGATCGTAAATATGTATAATATAATGTTTTACCATATAATATAATGTATAGTATAATATAATTATGTATAAGCAAGGATAAATAGTAAAAAGTTAGGTAGTGGTAGCAGTATTATGTTTAGTAGATATAGAAACAAGTAACGTTTAAGAAAATATAGTAGAAGTAATAAGTGAGTAGATATAGTAACAAATAATGCATTAGTAAGTAGCTGCATAATGATCATGAAAATAAATATAAATAAGAAATATAATGAAAACAATAGAAGTAAGCATAGATTAAGGAGAAAAAAAAATAATACAATAATATATAGATTGCAAAACATGTTTAATATAACATTTAGATACAGATATATGTATTAGAAAGGAGGTATAGCTACTAAATTAAGTACTAGTAGTAGTATTATGTAAGTATATATGGTAACTAGCAACGCAAAAGACGTGTAAAAAAATAAATAAATAAAAAAGTAATGTATTATTAGTAAATAGTTTATGTAGCATAACGATCATAAGATTAAAAAAAGAGAAGTATGTAATTCTGAAAATAATAGACGTAAGCATTGTTAAGAGAAACTAACTGAACTGTAATATCCATAGGAAAAAAAAAAAAATATAAAAAAAAAATTATAAAAAAAAAAAAAAAAATTAAAAAAAAAAAAATAGAAGTTATAAAACAGAAATCATGATAAAGGAATTAGAAAGGTACTGCATTAATAGCAGTAGAATAAAAGCAAAAAAAAAAAAAAAAAAAAAAAAAAAAACCTAACCTAACCTAACCTAACCTAACCTAACCTAACCTAACCTTTTTTTTTTTTTTTTTTTTTTTTCGTGGGGAAATCCTCATGGATACCTCCGGCTGCGGGGGCAACCGGAAGGTTATGCCGGACTCCTACCGGCTAAAACCCCACGTTGCCTCCTCGCACGTGCGCGCGGGGCCGCGGGAATCCAAATTCTTCCGCAGCCCCACACTAGTGCTGGCCCGGTCTGGCCGGGCCTCGTCTCCTGCACGGGGTAGCAAGGTGTTCAGCTACCCCCCTCCACAGCCTCCAACTCCACCTGCGTATCGGACCCCCCCGAGTCCGATACGCGGAGGCCATGGGGCCAGGAAAATCGAGCGCTTATTAGCGCCCGCTTTCCCGACCCCAGCGGCGGATCTGGTCTATGGCTCCGCCGCGAACCAAGATTCGGCTGCGGAGGGTAGGGAGAGCGGCGCCTCGCAATACCGACACTCCTCTCCCCCCGCAGCCCCACCACCACCGCATCATTAAACGGTGCGGCCCCGTCTGAGTCGCGGAGGATAGGGCGAGTGGCGCATCGCCATACCAGCACTCCTCTTCCTCCGCGACTCCACCTCGGCTGCAGCGGTAGAGGGTGCGGACTCCCCTCTCACCGCAGCCCCCCGACACACATCCGAAGTGGGCTTCCCAAGCCCACTCGGAGTGGCCACCTCGGGCCGGCCCTACACCACGGGCCAGCCAAGGGGTTCCTCTTCGTTCACCGCGGTTGACCAAGCCACGGCTACTAAGCCCCCCCGCCACGACAAGGCGGGAACCCGTTCGGGGGGGAACCTAACCTAACCTAACCTAACCTCACCTAACCTTTTTTTTTTTTTTTTTTTTTTTTTTTTTTCGTGGGGAAATCCTCATGGATACCTCCGGCTGCGGGGGCAACCGGAAGGTTATGCCGGACTCCTACCGGCTAAAACCCCACGTTGCCTCCTCGCACGTGCGCGCGGGGCCGCGGGAATCCAAATTCTTCCGCAGCCCCACACTAGTGCTGGCCCGGTCTGGCCGGGCCTCGTCTCCTGCACGGGGTAGCAAGGTGTTCAGCTACCCCCCTCCACAGCCTCCAACTCCACCTGCGTATCGGACCCCCCCGAGTCCGATACGCGGAGGCCATGGGGCCAGGAAAATCGAGCGCTTATTAGCGCCCGCTTGCCCGACCCCAGCGGCGGATCTGGTCTATGGCTCCGCCGCGAACCAAGATTCGGCTGCGGAGGGTAGGGAGAGCGGCGCCTCGCAATACCGACACTCCTCTCCCCCCGCAGCCCCACCACCACCGCATCATTAAACGGTGCGGCCCCGTCTGAGTCGCGGAGGATAGGGCGAGTGGCGCATCGCCATACCAGCACTCCTCTTCCTCCGCGACTCCACCTCGGCTGCAGCGGTAGAGGGTGCGGACTCCCCTCTCACCGCAGCCCCCCGACACACATCCGAAGTGGGCTTCCCAAGCCCACTCGGAGTGGCCACCTCGGGCCGGCCCTACACCTCGGGCCAGCCAAGGGGTTCCTCTTCGTTCACCGCGGTTGACCAAGCCACGGCTACTAAGCCCCCCCGCCACGACAAGGCGGGAACCCGTTCGGGGGGGGGCGGGAACCCGTTCGGGGGGGAACCTCACCTAACCTAACCTAACCTAACCTAACCTAACCTTTTTTTTTTTTTTTTTTTTTTTTTCCGTGGGGAAATCCTCATGGATACCTCCGGCTGCGGGGGCAACCGGAAGGTTATGCCGGACTCCTACCGGCTAAAACCCCACGTTGCCTCCTCGCACATGCGCGCGGGGCCGCGGGAATCCAAATTCTTCCGCAGCCCCACACTAGTGCTGGCCCGGTCTGTCCGGGCCTCGTCTCCTGCACGGGGTAGCAAGGTGTTCAGCTACCCCCCTCCACAGCCTCCAACTCCACCTGCGTATCGGACCCCCCCGAGTCCGATACGCGGAGGCCATGGGGCCAGGAAAAATCGAGCGCTTAGTAGCGCCCGCTTTCCCGACCCCAGCGGCGGATCTGGTCTATGGCTCCGCCGCGAACCAAGTTTCGGCCGCGGAGGGTAGGGAGAGCGGCGCCTCGCAATACCGACACTCCTCTCGCCCCGCGGCCCCACCACCACCGCATCAACGGTGCGGCCCCGTCTGAGTCGCGGAGGATAGGGCGAGTGGCGCATCGCCATACCAGCACACCTCTTCCTCCGCGACTCCACCTCGGCTGCAGCGGTAGAGGGAGCACTCACCCCTCTAACCGCAGCCCACCGACACACATCCGAAGTGGGCTTCCCAAGCCCACTCGGAGTGGCCACCTCGGGCCGGCCCTACACCTCGGGCCAGCCAAGGGGTTCCTCTTTGTTCACCGCGGTTGACCAAGCCACGGCTACTAAGCCCCCCCGCCACGACAAGGCGGGAACCCGTTCGGGGGGGAACCTAACCTAACCTAACCTAACCTAACCTAACCTAACCTTTTTTTTTTTTTTTTTTTTTTTTCGGGGGGAAATCCTCATGGACTTCCTCCGCCTGGGGAAAGGCGGAGGGGCGTGCCGGACTCTTACCGGCTAAAACCACCCCGGTGTCTCCTCGCACGTGCGCGTGGGGCCGCGGGAATCCAAATTCTTCCGCAGCCCCACACTAGTGCTGGCCCGGTCTGTCCGGGCCTCGTCTCCTGCACGGGGTAGTGAGGTGTTTAACTACCCCGTGTATCGCCTCAGGGGCGCGCGCCGACACCCACGCGCGCCTCCGCCTCGGGTCCATCGAATAGGGGTGGCGGGGGCTTCCCCAAGTCCCTCGCCCCTGGACCCATTTATGGGGGCCGGAAAAGGGCGTTGTCCGCCCTTCTCCTGCGCCCGGTGCGCCTTCTGCGGCCGGGGAAGGGAGTCGAGATCTCCCTTTCCCGTTCCGCAGTTTCCTTCTGCGACATCACGTCTTCGCAGAAGGACACCACCGCGTCCCACGACTCTGCGCTACCGACCATCTTCCGCACTAAGGCCGGCAGCGACAGATCGCCTCCTACTTTATTTGTGAGGACACGGCGCTGCTCCTCCCAAGCTACGCACTCAGCGAGCGTGTGTTGCGCCGTGTCCTCCCCGCAATGGACGCAGTGGTGGCACCGAGCGTCCGGCTCCCTGTCTATGCGGCACAGGTACTTGCCGAAGCAGCCATGCCCCGACAGCACCTGCGTCACCCTAAACGACAGGGAGCCGTGCCTTCTCCCGAGCCAGTCGTCGAGTACTGGCCGGATCGCCTCGACGGTAGCGAGGCCGGCGGTAGGGCGCAGAAGCCTTTGCCGCCATTCCGCCACCAAGACCTGACGGAGCTCCTCTCGGCGCAGCGCGATCTGCCGCTGCACCGGCCTCGAGCCCCGTGCCCGCTCTTCCTCGCGCCATCGATATAATGACGCGAGTACTTTCGCCTCTAGGTCCCAGGGCGGGGATCCGGCCAGGACGCAAGCCGCCTCGTAGGAAATCGTGCGATACCCGCGGACGACTCTGACGGCCATCGCCCTCTGCGGTTTGCGCAGAATGGCGATAGTGCTGGCCGTCATGTCCATCGCCCACACAGGGGCCCCATACAGGGCCATGGACCGCACGATTCCCACGTACAACCGCCTACAGGCGGCGCTCGGGCCCCCCAAGTTGGGAAGCAACATTGATAGCGCGCCCGCTGCACCCATCAGCTTGGGCGCCAGCCGCCGGAAGTGGGGTCCGAATTCCCATCGGCTGTCGAGCACCAATCCCAGATACTTCATGGTGGACTCGACAGCTATCCGGGCCCCGCTGACCACGATGTGTGATCCCGGCGGCGGCGCGCGTCGAGGGCCATGGAACACCATGGCCTCCGACTTGTTTAGGGCCACCTTCAGGCCCAGGTGCCGGATGCGGTTCACCACTCGTGACACCGCAGCCGTGGCAACCAACGCTGCTTCCCTGTGCGAGCTCCCCCGGGCAGTGACGAGCGTGTCGTCCGCATAACACGTCAAGTCGGCGCCCGACGGGAGTTCACCTCTCAGCACCCAGTCGTAGCCGATGTTCCACAGAAGCGGTCCCAAGACCGATCCCTGCGGAACACCGCACGACATGACGCGCCGACCTGCGCCGTCACGTCCCCGATACGTAACGCATCTCTCCTCAAGGTAAGCCCCTATTGTGCGGCGGAGGTAGGGAGGCACGCGATGGTAATTCAGCGCCTCCCGGATACAACTCCAGGGTAGGGTGTTGAAGGCGTTGGAGATGTCTAAAGACACCGCCAGCACCACCCCACCCCGGGACACTGTCTCCTCCGCCAGGGCCCTCACGCGCGTAATAGCGTCTACGGTGGAGCGCCCGCGACGAAAACCAAACTGGTTCTCGTCCAGGTCCGGCCCCTCTCTGCAAAAGTGGCTGACGAGGCGATCTGCGATGATACGCTCAAAAAGTTTGCCCGCCTCGTCGAGCAGCACTATGGGCCGGTACGCGGACGGTGAGTCCGCGGGGCGCCCCTCCTTCCTGAGCAGGACCAGCCTCCCCTCCTTCCACACACTGGGAAACTGACCCTGCTCGAGACATGCCGTGAAGAGCCCCCTCAGCTGGGGCTCTAGCTCCTTCAGAGCCAGGACGAGAGCTCGACCAGGAACTCCGTCGGGTCCGGGCGCTGTGTTCTTAGCCCGGAGTCGCGACACGGCCGCTCTCGTCTCTGCTTGCGTTACCTCGGGGACTTCGGTGCTCTCCTCTTCTGGAGAGTCTGTGGCTGAGGGCGAAGCCATCGCCGGGGGAACGTATCCCACTCGCTCAGGGAAGAGAGCCGATACAACCGCCTCTAGCAACTGGGGTTGCATCGTTTGTGTTAGTGGAGGCGCCCAGGGACGCAACTTGCCCCGTACCCAACGGTAGGGGCGCCCCCACGGATCCCGATCTAGGGACCCCAGCAGCTCCTCCCTGGCACGCGACTTTGAGTCGCCAATGGCCAGCCACAGAGTCTCCTTAGACGCGCGGTACACCTCATACAGCGCGTCCTCCTCGGCGGAATCCCGTCGACGCCGCCTCCGGTATCGGGTGTACCGGCGACGAGCCGCAACGCACGCTATGCGCAATTGCGCGATCTCGGCGGTCCACCAGTACACCTGGCGCTTTGCGGACCGTTGGCGGACACGGGGCATGGACGCGTCGCAGATCTGCGTCATTGCCCCGCGAAACCATAGCGCCACCGCTTCGACGTCGACGGGGCCGTCCGTCGTCGACTCCCAAATCCAGGACTGGACTAAGGCTGCTTCCTCGAGTAGTTCCCTGTCGATGCGCTTAAGCGCCCAACGCGGGCCGTCGTTAATCGGGGTTGTTGGATGGCGGTCGCTCGCAGTCTGGGCAGAGACGTCGAACCGGATATATCGATGGTCCGACAGCGTCTCCACCTCTGCGGCTACACGCCAGTCGCGGACTCGGCTGGCGACAGAGGGGCTAGCAAACGAGACGTCCACTATCGACCCACCCCGCTTCCGCACGCACGTGTATTCCGAACCCCGATTCAGGACGACCAGACCAGTCGTCACCGTCCACTCTTCTAGCACCTCGCCCCGAGGATCAGTGACCGGAGATCCCCACGCCGATGACTTGGCGTTGAGATCCCCGAGCACCAGAACGGGACGAGGATGATAGCGGCCTACGACGGCGCCCAACTCGACAAGGAAACCCTCAAAGTCGGCGAGACTCTTGTTGGGGGAGAAATACGCCCCTACAATAACGATGCCGCCCGAGACCGCAGCAACCCAGCCGCGACCCCGAGACGGATCGATCAGAGTCTCGCCAATAATGGCCACCAAACCGTCAGCGCATCCCAACCAGTTGTCACGGGCGGGAATGAAGTACGGTTCAGCGACCACAGCCACGTGAATCGACCACTCTGCCATGCTCTGGAGTAGGAGATCCTGAGCTCTGGCACAGTGGTTGATGTTGCCCTGGAGAAAATGGAGAGAATGGAATTGTGCCATCATTGACATTCCATCCCCTCGGCAACGGTCCTGGGCCGGGAGTCGGCCGCGGAGCTGCTAGCCTGCGGGGGCAGCGAGGTGAACCCGGCAGGCTTAGTGCTCCTCTTCTTTTCGTTTTTCTTTTTGGCCTTGCTGGCAGGCGCCCCACAGGCCCCTCCGCCTACTCTGTGCTCCGCTGGCCTTCCTGCAGCAGAACAAAGGCTGCAGTTGAAAGCCGCGGTGCACAGGGCCGCCTTGTGGCCAGGCTGGCCGCAGCGATAACAAAGGTCACTACGGTCAACCTCGGCGGTGCACTTCGCCCGGACGTGCCCTTTTTCCAGGCACCGGAAGCACTGCAAAGGCCGGGGCTGTAGAAGCTTGGCCCTTGCCGCCACCCAGCCTACCAGCAATCTGCCGCTATCAGCGATCTTCTTCGCCGACGCCACAGGGCACCGAACCCAGACCGCGCCGAGTCCGGTGGCGTCGGTGCGTATATCGCCAGCCCGCACCTTGTCTGGCGGACACTCTCCGCTTCTGGCAACGGCCGCCACCACCTCCTCAGAGGTCACAGAGTCGTCCAGGCCAGCAATCCGCACCTCTGCGGTTTTCATTGGTCTGGAGACCCGGACGTCCTCAGGGTTGAGGACTTCCCTCATTTTGGCGGCCAGTGCGTCTGCCTTTTCGGCACTGCCGCTCACAGAACCGGCCACCTCGAACAGCCGCGCACCCGTGGCAGCCTGCCTGAGGGTGACGGACTGAAGGCCAAGATCTGATAATTTGATCTTGGCCTTGGCCTCAGCGATGACCGACTGGTACGTCACGCCACGCTCCGCAGCTCCGGGCTGCAACGTAAGCGTCACAGCATTGGACCGCGGAACATGCACAGCCGGTCTCTTGCGACCGCCTTTGGCAGTCCGCCGCGCAGGTTGAGGAGCCGTCTTTGCGGTTCCACCTGGGGTACATGCAGCTGCTGCGGCCTTCTTGGCGGCTTTGCGGGCCTTTTTGCGGCCCACGACTTTTGCCCAGGTCTCACCCTTAGACCCGACAGCCGTGGGCTTCTCGCTCGAAGGAGCTCCCTCCGCGGGCTTTTTATTACCCTCCGCGGGCTTCTCCTTTTGAGGCGCAAGTCTCGGCGACTCCTCAGTTCTCCGTGTGTCCGCCGCCAAAGGCGGACGGAGAATTTCCGCCGGGAGACGCCGTGAAATCGCCTCCAGCCGAGCGTTAACCATGCTCCCGCACTGGAGCATGCAGATCCGGACAATGCGCTCGACCTCTTCGTCGGTGCGAGGGCTTGTCGGTTGCGGTGCGGGAGTCGGGGCCACTACAGGCGCGGCATCGGTGGACGTGCGTCGCTGCTGCTCTTCGCTCAGCGCAGCGACTTGCCGCCGGAGGTCCTCTAAATCATTTCTGAGGCGGCTGTTTTCCTCCTGTAACTTTGCGACCTCGTCAGAGGCCGTCCTGTTGAGGAGGATGCCAACCGCCTCCCTAATATCCGCGGCAGCCTCCTTTAAGCCACGGGTGAACGTGCCCTTTAGACTGCCGGACTTGGTGGCAACCTTCAGGACTAAGTCCACCCCATCCAGAGCCAGCTGGCTTAAGGCCACCGCAGATGGCTCTCCCCCTTCCGCCGCAAGAGCAGCTCGTCGCTCGCGAGCACGTCGGGCCATTTCCGACACTTCGTCGGCCGCGACGGCTTTGCGCTGCTCCCTCTTGGCGGCGTTAAGCTCCGCCTTTGAGCTCCCTAGCGAGGCACAGCTTTCACCGCCATCGCCAGGGTCCTCCGTAGTGAACCCCATGTCACTTTCTGCTTCACTAGCCGCCGAGGTATTGGAGCACACGAACCGTCCGTGCTTATCCCTCGGCGGCTGCGAAGCACTCGCCCCTCTCGATGCCTGCCGACCCCTCCCCGAAGTCGGCAACTTGGGGGCCGGCAGGCCTTCCTCTTCTGACGACCGGCACACTGGACGTTTCCTAGCGGAAGACGTCCCACGCGACCGATTTCCACCGCTTCCAGTGTCTAATTCAGCCTGGTTTTCTATCTCTACAGTTTTTTTTGTTTTTAAATATTTTGTTTTTTCCATGTTTTATCCCACGAGTGTGGAGGAAATAGCAGTCCATCCGAGCAGCGCCTCCTGTGCCCGGATAAGCCTATGTGTAACCCGTCAAGGGTGTCGGCCGGTACCCCGACGGGGGCAACGCTAACGACTGAACATTTACCCATCAGCCATGCAGCTCCTCACGGCGTGCCACGCTTGAGCTTCGGGTGATTTTTTAAAGAGGTTATCATCCTCGTGACTCCAGGCGGTTAAGCCAAGAGCCCTCGGCCCCAAAGGCGCCGCGAGACGTGATCCACGACACGCCAGAGGGATTCCGAGGTTCGAACGGTGGCAGGGTCGATACGGGTTCTTCCCATGCCTGCCCAGTGACCGGGTGAGGGAACACTGAGCCCATTCGGTTTCCTTTTTTACAGGGTGTGGTCCCTGAAAATCCCGCAATTACGGGTTGCCCGGCGTCGGCAAAAGCCGAGTGCACCTGGCACCTCACCGCGCATGTCGCATTCTCTGTTCCTCTCAACGGAGAGGATACAGGAAGCAACTAATAGGCCCTCCACTATCCAGACAAGCCTTCACCCAGCCAGTTTTGGTCCGCGACGGTTTCCCGCTACCACCCATATCTGAGTGGCGTTCCCCTATCCGCCACCTGGGGACGCGCCCGATGGGAGCTCTGGCAACTCCACACGGGAACCTAACCTAACCTAACCTAACCTTTTTCTTTTTTTTTTTTTTTTTTTTTTCGTGGGGAAATCCTCATGGATACCTCCGGCTGCGGGGGCAACCGGAAGGTTATGCCGGACTCTTACCGGCTAAAACCCCACGGTGCCTCCTCGCACATGCGCGCGGGGCCGCGGGAATCCAAATTCTTCCGCAGCCCCGCACTAGTGCTGGCCCGATCTGTCCGGGCCTCGTCTCCTGCACGGGGTAGCGAGGTGTTAAGCTACCCCCCTCCACAGCCTCCAACTCCACCTGCGTATCGGACCCCCCCGAGTCCAATACGCGGAGGCCATGGGGCCAGGAAAATCGAGCGCTATGTAGCGTCCGCTTTCCCGACCCCAGCGGCGGATCTGGTCTCGGGCTCCGCCGCCAACCAAGATTCGGCTGCGGAGGGTAGGGAGAGCGGCGCCTCGCAATACCGGCACTCCTCTCCCCCCGCAGCCCCACCACCGCCGCATTAATTAACGGTGCGGCCCCGTCTGAGTCGCGGAGGATAGGGCGAGTGGCGCATCGCCATACCAGCACTCCTCTTCCTCCGCGACTCCACCTCGGCTGCAGCGGTAGAGGGTGCGGACTCCCCTCTCACCGCAGCCCCCCGACACACATCCGAAGTGGGCTTCCCAAGCCCACTCGGAGTGGCCACCTCGGGCCGGCCCTACACCTCGGGCCAGCCAAGGGGTTCCTCTTCGTTCACCGCGGTTGACCAAGCCACGGCTACTAAGCCCCCCCGCCACGACAAGGCGGGAACCCGTTCGGGGGGGAACCTAACCTAACCTAACCTAACCTAACCTTTTTTTTTTTTTTTTTTTTTCGTGGGGAAATCCTCATGGATACCTCCGGCTGCGGGGACAACCGGAAGGTTATGCCGGACTCCTACCGGCTAAAACCCCACGGTGCCTCCTCGCACGTGCGCGCGGGGCCGCGGGAATCCAAATTCTTCCGCAGCCCCGCACTAGTGCTGGCCCGGTCTGTCCGGGCCTCGTCTCCTGCACGGGGTAGCGAGGTGGTCAGCTACCCCCCTCCACGGCCTCCAACTCCACCTGCGTATCGGACCTCCCCGAGTCCGATACGCGGAGGCCATGGGGCCAGGAAAAACTAGCACTCAGAAACACCAGCCTTCCTGACCCCAGCGGCGGATCTGGTCTATGGCTCCGCCGCCAACCAAGATTCGGCTGCGGAGGGTAGGGAGAGCGGCGCCTCGCAATACCGGCACTCCTCTCCCCCCGCAGCCCCACCACCACCGCATCAATCAACGGTGCGGCCCCGTCTGAGTCGCGGAGGATAGGGCGAGTGGCGCATCGCCATACCAGCACTCCTCTTCCTCCGCGACTCCACCTCGGCTGCAGCGGTAGAGGGTGCGGACTCCCCTCTCACCGCAGCCCCCCGACACACATCCGAAGTGGGCTTCCCAAGCCCACTCGGAGTGGCCACCTCGGGCCGGCCCTACACCACGGGCCAGTCAAGGGGTTCCTCTTCGTTCACCGCGGCTGACCAAGCCACGGCTACTAAGCCCCCCCGCCACGACAAGGCGGGAACCCGTTCGGGGGGGAACCTAACCTAACCTAACCTAACCTAACCCGTACTGCTAGGGGCCACCAAGATGACGGAAGCTCAAATTTTCTAAAGACAGACACCCACAGTATGCACATCATCCAAGCAAACCTACAGCGGTCAAAACTAGCGACAACAGAATTAATACAAGGAGCAAAGGAAAGGGGAGTTTCAATAGCCCTCGTACAAGAACCATACGTGGGCAAAAGTGGTGAAATGAAGCTGATCCCCGGCACAAAAATCATCCAGCGCACCCTTAATCGCCATAAACCCGTGAAAGCGGCAATTATCATCTTCGATGACAGATTGCGGGTCATACACGACCCGCAATTGGTGACCGAAACTGAAGTGGCGGTGCTCCTGTGGGCAGGAAAGCTGAGGTTAGGATTGGTGTCTGTCTACTACGAAGGAGACCAAGACATAGAGCCCTACTTGGTACGCACAAAGGTGGCCTGCCAGAAACTCCAAACCGAAAACCTTCTGGTCGGTGGAGATGTCAATGCCTGGAGCCACTGGTGGGGAAGCAGTCATGAAGACCAAAGAGGTGCAGCTTATAACGCCTTCCTAAACGAAATGGAATTGAACATTCTAAACACCGGAGACACGCCAACATTCGAGACATATAGGCGAGACAAAAAATACACAAGCGTTGTTGATGTCACAGCTTGTAGCTTGTCGCTGCTAGGGAAAATAGACGACTGGGGAGTCGATCGGAGTCTAACAACATCAGACCATAATGCCATCACTTTTACTCTGCGCTTGGACAAGCAACTAACACCACTCGAGTCTAATACCACGCGCAAATACAACACCAAAAAGGCAAATTGGCAGGAATTTAAAACGATCTTAAGAATCTCCCTAGCAGAAAAAAATATAACACCTGAAACCATGGACCAGATTTTCACTCAAGAGGATCTGGAAACCAAAATTACTGCCTATACAGAAGCCATCTTGGATGCTTGTGATAAATCTATTCCAAAAATTGGCATATGGAAGGCAAACAGTAGGCCTCCTTGGTGGTCCAAAACCCTAGAAAACCTAAAAAGGGACGTCCTGCGAAAGAAGAGGCGAATAAGAAATGCAGCCCCCATCAGAATGGCATCAGTTATAAATGAATATTGTAAAGCTAAACAAGAATATGTGGAAAAGACCATTGAAGCACAAACAAGTAGCTGGAAAGAGTTCTGTTCCACACAAGAAAAGGAAAGCCTGTGGGATGGAATATATAGAGTAATAAGAAAAACTGCCAGAAGACAAGAAGATATGCTACTCAGAAGTGTCGAAGGCGACACCCTTAATCCGGAGGAATCGGCAAAACTTTTGGCAAGCACCTTTTATCCAGAAGACTCTGTTGCGACTGACAAATCCTACCACATGCAAATCCGAGGACTGGTTCAAGACAAAAGACCGGAGGATATAGAAGACCTCTCTGATGATGATCCACCCTTCACACCGGCTGAGCTGGAGACAGTGCTAAAAGCATTGAACCCAAAGAAAGCTCCGGGTCAAGATGGCTTAACTTCAGATATTTGTACTGTAGCCATCCAAAGCGAAAAGGAGGTATTCTTGGCGCTGGCAAATAAATGCCAATCGTTAGCATACTTTCCTAAGCAATGGAAAAAGGCACACGTCATAATTCTCCGTAAACCTGGAAAAGAGGACTACACTCATCCAAAGTCCTACAGGCCTATAGGCCTACTACCAGTCCTGGGGAAAATAGTCGAAAAACTAATGGTAGGTCGCTTGCAATGGCACACCATACCCATGTTAAATCCGAACCAGTATGGCTTCATGCCACAGCGTGGAACCGAAGATGCCCTCTACGACTTAATGGACCATGTAAGATCAGAACTCCACAACAAGAAGATGGTGCTTATCATCTCTTTGGATATAGAGGGAGCATTCGACAACGCATGGTGGCCAGCACTTAAGCACCAGCTCATAAAAAAGAGATGCCCAAGAAATATCTACGCAATGATAAACTCATACCTTAGTGACCGTAAGATCGTGGTTAACTATGCCAGGACAACAAGCGAAAGAGATACCACAAAAGGTTGTGTGCAAGGATCTATCGGAGGACCAACCTTTTGGAACATCATTTTAGATCCCTTGTTGCAAAAACTAACAGATGAAGGAGTATATTGCCAGGCATTTGCAGACGACGGAGTCCTAGTATTCTCCGACCACACGGTCAATACCATGGAGGAATCAGCCAACGCAATACTGCAGAAAGTAGTCAAATGGGGAGAGGAAAACAAATTAACTTTTGCAGCACACAAGACTAACGCGATGCTTCTGACAAAGAAACTTAAATTCAATCTCCCAAAACTCTACATGTCAGGAAATAAACTGCAACTGGTTGATCGGATAAAACTCCTGGGAATCATAATAGACCGGAAACTCACATTTAAACCACATGTGACCGCCGTCTGTAAAAAAGCTGCGGAAATTTATAAACAGCTAGCGTGCGCCGCAAAAGTAACATGGGGCTTAAACGGAGAAATAACAAGGACAATATATGTCGCGGTCATAGAGCCGATCATCTTGTACGCTTCAAGCGTATGGGCTCCAGTGACAGAGTTGCAAATGATTCGCGATCAACTGGACAATCTTCAAAGAGGATTTGCACAAAAAATCTGCAGAGCGTACCGCACAGTATCACTCACGGCGTCTCTGGTACTCTCTGGTCTATTACCATTGGACCTGAGAATCCAGGAAGCTGCAAGTTTGTACAAAGTAAAAAAAGGTATCTCAACAGACTATTTACCACCTGGAAGGAGACTGGAGAAGAGAGTGAGCTATTTGGATCTTCCACACCCCTCGAAACTCATAACAACAGAGTACGAGCTCCTAGAGGGCGCGGATCTTGAATCTTTGGACTCCCACCGGATTACTGGCCCCCAAATTTATACAGACGGCAGTAAGATAGAGGGAAAAGTTGGAGCTGCTCTAACTTGGTGGGAGGAAGGTAATGAAATCCATTGCTCTACTTTCAGCTTGGCCCCTTCGTGCACCGTGTTTCAATCAGAACTATATGCACTTTACAGGGCGGTTCAATTGGCAAAAAATAGCAGGGAAAAAACAATAAACATTATGAGTGATTCTAGGTCCTCACTCGACCTGTTGGGAAACCCTAAACTGATCCATCCTCTGACGAAGCATATAAAAGAGTGCATAGAAGACATCCAGTCACAGGGGAGACGAGTGCGGTTTTTCTGGCTACGAGCGCACGTGGGGACTGCCGGAAACGAACGCGCTGATGAGCTAGCAAGGACCGCGGCCCAACAAGCAACAACTGTCCCAGACTATGCAGAAGTCCCGTTGTCTTATGTAAAAAGAAAGATCAGAGAAGAGTCTGTACGGAAATGGCAAGATAGGTACAACACCTCCAGTACAGGGCAAGTCACCAAAACGTTTTTCCCCGATGTAGATAAAGCTTATCGCATCGTGAGGAAAGCAAAACTGACACCCTACCAAGTCCAAATCATTACAGGACACGGCGGAATAGCTGAGTACTTACATCGGTTCAAGTTGAAAAACAGTCCCGGCTGTGAGTGCAACCCAAACATCAGTGAGTCTGTGTGGCACATCATCCTGGACTGCCCACGATTCCAGATGGGCAGAATGGACCTGGAATTTAGGGTAGGCACAAAAATAAATAAAGAAGTGTTACATAATATCTTGGACGACGCTGATAAAAGACCGCACTTCTTAAAGTTTGCAGAACATACTATTCGTATAGCTGCTAAAAGGAACAGTACTCTTCCTCCAGTTACAACTCAGCAAACTGTGAATTTAAGTAATGTAACAACACAAAGCACAGACATAGAACACAGAAGAACAATTAATAAGCCTGCAAAGAAACTACTGGAGTATGCTGAACTAGGCAACCCAGGTCTTAGATTTAAAACAGTAGCCCTGTTTATGGACGACTCCTCTGAAAGGCTGGGTATTTGCTTCTGCAACGCGATGGCTCCAAATAGAATTATCATCTCACCCGGCCTCGCCTTACTTCTAAAAGGCAGCACCTTCAAAACGAGCATAAAACGTAAGAAGTATGAGGCGCTACAGAAGATAAAAGTAGCAAACAATCACTGCCGAATAGTCCGTACGCGGAACAAAACCATCGCACTATTCGAAAAAGGCGACGACATCACCGAGTTCGCCCAGGCATGCTCAGTGCTAGCTGTGCTTACGGAGGCAGGTGAGGCTAAAGAAGTACCAGCAAAAATAATAAGCGTAGATGCTATGGTGGTGGAATATGAGAAAGGGAAGGTAGAAGACTACATGGGAGTATTAAAAGCCTCGGAACATCATGAGGTGGTGGTATACGAAGACAGAGGTGAAAACCTCAGTTTTATGAAACCATTTAGACCCATCGAACCTTCATGCTCGTACCCTACTGACAGCAGCGAATATCCCATAGTAAACGCAGAAGAAGTATTAAGCGGATCCGACCTCTTGCAACAAAATATGGACGCCGAAAGGAGAAAAGTTAAGCGGCCACGAATAATCCCAGCCGAAACAATAGATAAAGTAGCAGCAGTTGCTAGCACCTTCGGTCAAGTCATCGCTGCAATCCCCGCAGTAATCCCGAAGAAAAAAGAATATCTGAGGTCAACAGAGAAGATGGTAGCCGCTGTTAGGAGCGTTGCAAAGCACTTCCCAAAAGGCCAAACAAGAAAATCCCCATGTACATGGACGAAAGCAGACATGGGACAAGTCACTCTGCCGAGTCTCAGGGAGGCATCGGAGCCCCAGGACCACTGGATAAACGCATTCCTAGAGTTTAAAGCTATCGTAAAAGCTACCAGAGAGGTTAATATCATAACCTGTAAGATCATTTTGGAAACCTTTCACCGAGGTTACGAAGATCAGCTTGTGGTGAAGCTCGAGGAAGCCGAAGCCGCAGTGTACAACAACGACACAGCTGAAGTAATTAAAGGGAGTGCGTCGGGATTGTACATGGCGGCATACAACGCAACGGGTGGTTTTGTGGCTTTGGACAGGACTGAGACAAAGCGGTTGGGTCAACTTGTCTTTCGAACTCCTCCTCACGACCCCATAGTGGTAACAGCAAAGTGTACGAGAGTTATGCTTGAGGACGAGATCCTGGACAGGCTTAAGGCTGTGTCCATAACCTTGGAGGAAGGCGGCACTCTTGGGCATTGGCAATTACCAAAAATAACATGGGTCAATGGCGTACCCGGTTGTGGAAAAACATCTTGGGTTATTAACAATTTTGAGGCGGAAAAAGATATCATCATAACAACAACAACTGTAGCTGCAAGCGACCTGAGGGAGAGGCTAGCATCACGTGTAGGAGCCGACGCCGCAAGAAAGGTGCGGACTATGGCCTCAATCTTGGTAAATGGCATAACGGCGTCTGAGAAATACACCCGTCTCTTAATTGATGAAGCGCTTATGAACCATTTTGGGGCCATAGTAATGGCAGTACAAATCACGGGTGCAAATGAAATTCTTCTTATAGGCGACAACAACCAGCTGCCGTATATCGAGAGGCACAATCTGTTTCGACTGCACTATACTCGTCCAAATCTAGTGGCTAATATCAACCACGAATGGCTCTGCACGCACAGAAACCCACTGGATGTAGCGTATGCACTAAATGAGATCTACGAGGGCATCTACTCATCCAATACTAGGCTGCGATCCCTAGAGCTGAAGAGGTACACGGGTTCACAGATTCCAAAGTCCCTTGAAAACACGTTATATCTGGGACACACCCAGGCTGAAAAGGAAAGTCTCATCAGCCAGGGCTACGGAAAAGGGAAGGGTTCGCGAACTCTTACCATACATGAAGCTCAGGGGCTCGTGAGCGAGACAGTGGTAATTGTGCGTTCAACCAGAGAAAAACAACGCCTATACAACAGTGTTCCCCATGCAGTGGTTGCAATCTCGCGTCATACTAGCCATTGTATCTACTTTACAGATTGGTGTGAGGAAGATGCAGTTGCTCGTTTCATTTTGCGAGCCGAGTCTGCCACCACAAGCAGAATTAGGGATTACAACGTCAAAATGGCAATACATCATCGAGACTTAAAGGTTGCGAACAACATTATGAACGTGGTCCGAGACGAAGTGGCGTAAACGATTTTCAGGTTAAAGTGACGTTAAAGCTAAAGGACGTTAAAGTGACATGTTCGCAACAATGCTTTGTGTTTTACTTTACATTGCTTTCAATTATTTTAAAAATAAGGCTGTTTTGTGAAATGTTGTTACAAAATTAGTAATAAATATGTATAGATTAAGATTTTAATACATAGTTAAGGAAAAAAAAAAAGAAAAAAAAAAGAGAGAGAAAAAAAAAAGAAAACAAAAAAAAAAAAAAACAAAGAACAAAACAAAAAAAATATAACAAAAATAATATCTACTTAGAAAAAAAGGAAAGATAAAAAAAAAAAAAAAAAAAAGAAAAAAGAACAAAAAAAAAGATGTTAAATGTTTCGAATAATAAAAAAAAAATACTAACTATTTAGATGTAAGGTACAATATAAAACTCATAAATTGTAAAAGAAAACGTACATTTAAATATACGCGGAGAGATGTAATAGTTAAGAAATTCTATATGTAATATAATAATAATTCAAAAATGTAATAAAGGGTACGGACCGCGAGTCTGTAGAGTAAGCGATAAATAATTAAAAAAAAAAAAAAAAAAAAAACCTAACCTAACCTAACCTAACCTAACCTAACCTTTTTTTTTTTTTTTTTTTTTTCGTGGGGAAATCCTCATGGATACCTCCGGCTGCGGGTACAACCGGAAGGTTATGCCGGACTCCTACCGGCTAAAACCCCACGGTGCCTCCCCGCACGTGCGCGCGGGGCCGCGGGAATCCAAATTCTTCCGCAGCCCCGCACTAGTGCTGGCCCGGTCTGTCCGGGCCTCGTCCTCTGCACGGGGTAGCGAGGTGGTCAGCTACCCCCCTCCACGGCCTCCAACTCCACCTGCGTATCGGACCTCCCCAAGTCGGATACGCGGAGGCCATGGGGCCAGGAAAACCTAGCACTCAGAAGCACCAGCCTTCCTGACCCCAGCGGCGGATCTGGTCTATGGCTCCGCCGCCAACCAAGATTCGGCTGCGAAGGGTAGGGAGAGCGGCGCCTCGCAATACCGGCACTCCTCTCCCCCCGCAGCCCCACCACCACCGCATCAAGGAACGGTGCGGCCCCGTCTGAGTCGCGGAGGATAGGGCGAGTGGCGCATCGCCATACCAGCACTCCTCTTCCTCCGCGACTCCACCCCGGCTGCAGCGGTAGAGGGAGCACTCATCCCTCTCACCGCAGCCCACCGACACACATCCGTAGTGGGCTCGTGAAGCCCACTCGGAGTGGCCACCTCGGGCCGGCCCCACACCTCGGGCCAGCCAAGGGGTTCCTCTTCGTTCACCGCGGTTGACCAAGCCACGGCTACTAAGCCCCCCCCGCCACGACAAGGCGGGAACCCGTTCGGGGGGGAACCTAACCTAACCTAACCTAACCTAACCTAACCTTTTTTTTTTTTTTTTTTTTTTTTTTTACATGGGGAAATGCCTACGCATACCCGCCTCGCGGGGGCAAGGACGGGTTATGTCGGACTCGCACCGACTAAAACCCCATGGTGTTCCACCCTAGTCGCATATTGGCAGAGCCACGGGAACGCTCTCGCACACCTCCGCGGCCCCACCTGCGCTGGCCGCCCCATGGCGGCCCCTCCTCGGGAGAGGAACGCTCCTCCCCCATCTCCTTCTCCGGTAAGGCGCACCAGAACACATGGCGCGCCCTCCTCCTCGGCCTCCAATTTCACATGCGCAACGGACGCCCCCGTGTCCGTTGCGCGAAGGCCATGGGGCCAGGAAACACTAGCACTCAGGAGCACCAGCCTTCCTGACCCCAGCGGCGGATCTGGTCAATGGCTCCGCCGCCAACCAAAATTCGGCTGCGGAGGGTAGGGAGAGCGGCGCCTCGCAATACCGGCACTCCTCTCCCCCCGCAGCCCCACCACCACCGCATCAACGGTGCGGCCCCGTTTGAGTCGCGGAGGATAGGGCGAGTGGCGCATCGCCATACCAACACTCCTCTTCCTCCGCGACTCCACCCCGGCTGCAGAGGTAGGGGTGGGGAGGACACCCCTCTCGCAGCAGCCCACCGACACACATCCGAAGTGGGCTCGTCAAGCCCACTCGGAGTGGCCACCTCGGGCCGGCCCTACACCACGGGCCAGCCAAGGGGTTCCTCTTTGTTCACCGTGGGTGACCAAGCCACGGCTACTAAGCCCCCCCGCCACGACAAGGCGGGAACCCGTTCGGGGGGGAACCTAACCTAACCTAACCTAACCTAACCTAACCTTTTTTTTTTTTTTACGGGGGGAAATCCTCATGGACTTCCTCCGCCTGGGGAAAGGCGGAGGGGCGTGCCGGACTCTTACCGGCTAAAACCACCCCGGTGTCTCCTCGCACGTGCGCGTGGGGCCGCGGGAATCCAAATTCTTCCGCAGCCCCACACTAGTGCGGGCCCGGTCTGTCCGGGCCTCGTCTCCTGCACGGGTTAGTGAGGTGTTTAACTACCCCGTGTATCGCCTCAGGGGCGCGCGCCGACACCCACACGCGCCTCCGCCTCGGGTCCATCGAAAAGGGGTGGCGGGGGCTTCCCCAAGTCCCTCGCCCCTGGACCTATTCATGGGGGCCGGAAAAGGGCGTTGTCCGCCCTTCTCCTGCGCCCGGTGCGCCTTCTGCGGCTGGGGAAGGGAGTCGAGATCTCCCTTTCCTGTTCCGCAGTTTCCTTCTGCGACATCACGTCCTCGCAGAAGGACACCACCGCGTCCCACGACTCTGCGCTACCGACCATCTTGCGCACCAAGGCCGGCAGCGACAGATCGCCTCCTACTTTATTTTTGAGGACACGGCGCTGCTCCTCCCAAGCTACGCACTCAGCGAGCGTGTGTTGCGCCGTGTCCTCCCCGCAATGGACGCAGTGGTGGCACCGAGCGTCTGGCTCCCTGTCTATGCGGCACAGGTACTTGCCGAAGCAGCCATGCCCCGACAGCACCTGCGTCACCCTAAACGACAGGCAGCCGTGCCTTCTCCCGAGCCAGTCGTCGAGTACTGGCCGGATCGCCTCGACGGTAGCGAGGCCGGCGGTAGGGCGCAGAAGCCTTTGCCGCCATTCCGCCACCAAGACCTGACGGAGCTCCTCTCGGCGCAGCGCGATCTGCCGCTGCACCGGCCTCGAACCCCGTGCCTGCTCTTCCTCGCGCCATCGATATAATGACGCGAGTACTTTCGCCTCTAGGTCCCAGGGCGGGGATCCAGCCAGGACGCAAGCCGCCTCGTAGGAAATCGTGCGATACCCGCGGACGACTCTGACGGCCATCGCCCTCTGCGGTTTGCGCAGAATGACGAGAGTGCTGGCCGTCATGTCCATCGCCCACACAGGGGCCCCATACAGGGCCATGGACCGCACGATT
Source organism: Parnassius glacialis (assembly GCA_033319125.1). Classification (NCBI taxonomy): domain Eukaryota; kingdom Metazoa; phylum Arthropoda; class Insecta; order Lepidoptera; family Papilionidae; genus Parnassius; species Parnassius glacialis. Next base: position 87,859 of record JAVANC010000016.1, read on the forward strand.
CCCACGTACAGCCGCCTACAGGCGGCGCTCGGGCCCCCCAAGTTGGGAAGCAACGTTGATAGCGCGCCTGCTGCACCCATCAGCTTGGGCGCCAGCCGCCGGAAGTGGGGTCCGAATTCCCATCGGCTGTCGAGCACCAATCCCAGATACTTCATGGTGGACTCGACAGCTATCCGGGCCCCGCTGACCACGATGTGTGATCCCGGCGGCGGCGCGCGTCGAGGGCCATGGAACACCATGGCCTCCGACTTGTTTAGGGCCACCTTCAGGCCCAGGTGCCGGATGCGGTTCACCACTCGTGACACCGCAGCCGTGGCAACCAACGCTGCTTCCCTGTGCGAGCTCCCCCGGGCAGTGACGAGCGTGTCGTCCGCATAACACGTCAAGTCGGCGCCCGACGGGAGTTCACTACTACTTCGGTTCCGGTCGTTGTATCGATCGGACGTGTCGCAAGCTCGCGCTTTCTTTGTTTTTTCGTTTATTGGTTACTTTAAGTATTACTGTTGTGTTTTTACTGCTTTCTGTTATATGTACTTTTATTTTGGTTATATACATTATTGATATCGGTGTTGTGCGAATTAACGCTTAATTAGATTGTTTTTGTGTACTTTGTGAATTATTTTTGTGACAATATAACTTTAGTGGGTAGTTGGTTCAGACGTGTCGTTCGAGTGCCTTCTGGAACCTTCGGTGGCCACTTGCCGCTAGGGGGTGATAGTCTGCACTTCCGGCACTCTAACGCCATCTGCGGGCGCCGTGCACGCAACCATCGCGGTTTGTGTTGTCTGTGCCTGTCAGGCCGGGTGTGGCGTCTGTTGCGCCGCCGCCGCTGAGAGGCGCTAGGTGTGTGTCCGCACCTCAGCGACACCTGTTTAAGATAAGTTGTACTTTTTACTGTGACAGTGACACTTTAGTTTTAGTTTAGCTTATATTTTATTAGTTTAGGTTAGTGCCGCCAGAGGGCGCCACTATAGTTGTAGGTCAGCGACATCTCGTGGCTGGGTTGTGATAGTGACACTTTTAGTTTTTAATTTGTCTTGAACCTTGTAATATTAAGTTTTGGTCTGAGGGTGTTCCGCCAGAGGGCGCTGGTGTGTATTTGGTATATTTTATCGACCACTTATATCACCAAAAAATTTTCCCGGACTTAGAAAATTTTTAAAATTTTTAGAACCTTTTGCCTCCATACATAAGTGAACTATTGGGTATGCCCCTCCGCAGGCTAAATTTTTGAAGTTAGAAAGTGCTCATAACTTTTTTATTTTTACATTTTTCTTTTTTATTTTTGGACTGAACCTTCTAAATATTGACACTGCACAGTGCTAGGGGTAATTTGTGGTAATGGAGGACGAACCCCCCATTTTCGCACCGAGGAAATCCCTGGCGCGCACGCCCCCCGGGGGTGCTTCGGCGAAGCCTGCAGGTCCGGGTGCGCAGAACCCGAAGGGTAGTTGCAGCACTACGGCTGAAAAACGGCCTCTTACATCTCCGGATCAGCAGCAGCCTATGGTGCAGCGTCAGAAGATGGAGAAGAAGAAATTAGTAACTACGGCCCCAGTTGCAGCCACTTCGGAGTCGGCCAGGTCAGTCGTTGATGAGGAACTAGAAATCATAGAGGAGGGTTTCGATGCATCCAAGGCCACTCCTCTCGAAATAATAGAGTATACACGAGCGGCGGTTAAGACGATAATGGGCATCGTCTCTGGTCCGCGCGCGATGGTAATTCAGCGCCTCCCGGATACAACTCCAGGGTAGGGTGTTGAAGGCGTTGGAGATGTCTAAAGACACCGCCAGCACCACCCCACCCCGGGACACTGTCTCCTCCGCCAGGGCCCTCACGCGCGTAATTGCGTCTACGGTGGAGCGCCCGCGACGAAAACCAAATTGGTTCTCGTCCAGGTCCGGCCCCTCTCTGCAAAAGTGGCTGACGAGGCGATCTGCGACGATACGCTCAAAAAGTTTGCCCGCCTCGTCGAGCAGCACTATGGGCCGGTACGCGGACGGTGAATCCGCGGGGCGCCCCTCCTTCCTGAGCAGGACCAGCCTCCCCTCCTTCCACACACTGGGAAACTGACCCTGCTCGAGACATGCCGTGAAGAGCCCCCTAAGCTGGGGCTCTAGCTCCTTCAGAGCCAGGACGAGAGCTCGACCAGGAACTCCGTCGGGTCCGGGCGCTGTGTTCTTAGCCCGGAGTCGCGACACGGCCAACCTAACCTAACCTAACCTTTTTTTTTTTTTTTTTTACATGGGGAAATGCCTACGCATACCCGCCTCGCGGGGGCAAGGACGGGTTATGTCGGACTCGCACCGACTAAAACCCCATGGTGTTACACCCTCGTCGCATATTGGCAGGGCCACGGGAACGCTTTCGCACTCTTCCGCGGCCCCACCTGCGCTGGCCGCCCCATGGCGGCCCCTCCTCGGGAGAGGACCACTCCTCCCCCATCTCTCTCCCAGGTAAGGCGCACCAGAACACATGGCGCGCCCTCCTTCTCGGCCTTCAATTGCACATGCGCAACGGACGCCCCCGTGTCCGATGCGCGAAGGCCATGGGGCCAGGAAAAACTAGCACTCAGAAGCACCAGCCTTCCCGACCCCAGCGGCGGATCTGGTCTATGGCTCCGCCGCCAACCAAGATTCGGCTGCGGAGGGTAGGGATAGCGGCGCCTCGCAATACCGACACTCCTCTCCCCCCGCAGCCCCACCACCACCGCATCAACGGTGCGGCCCCGTTTGAGTCGCGGAGGATAGGGCGAGTGGCGCATCGCCATACCAACACTCCTCTTCCTCCGCGACTCCACCTCGGCTGCAGCGGTAGAGGGAGCACTCACCCTTCTCACCGCAGCCCACCGACACACATCCGAAGTGGGCTCGCCAAGCCCACTCGGAGTGGCCACCTCGGGCCGGCCCTACACCTCGGGCCAGCCAAGGGGTTCCTCTTCGTTCACCGCGGTTGACCAAGCCACGGCTACTAAGCCCCCCCGCCACGACAAGGCGGGAACCCGTTCGGGGGGGAACCTAACCTAACCTAACCTAACCTTTTTTTTTTTTTTTTTTTCGTGGGGAAATCCTCATGGATACCTCCGGCTGCGGGGGCAACCGGAAGGTTATGCCGGACTCCTACCGGCTAAAACCCCACGGTGCCTCCTCGCACGTGTGCGCGGGGCCGCGGGAATCCAAATTCTTCCGCAGCCCCGCACTAGTGCTGGCCCGGTCTGTCCGGGCCTCGTCTCCTGCACGGGGTAGCGAGGTGTTCAGCTACCCCCCTCCTCAGCCTCCAATTCCACCTGCGTATCGGACCCCCCGAATCCGATACGCGGAGGCCATGGGGCCAGGAAAATCGAGCGCTTAGTAGTGCCCGCTTTCCCGACCCCAGCGGCGGATCTGGTCTATGGCTCCGCCGCCAACCAAGGTTCGGCTGCGGAGGGTATTGAGAGCGGCGCCTCGCAATACCGACACTCCTCTCCCCCCGCAGCCCCACCACCACCGCATCTATTAACGGTGCGGCCCCGTCTGAGTCGCGGAGGATAGGGCGAGTGGCGCATCGCCATACCAGCACTCCTCTTCCTCCGCGACTCCACCTCGGCTGCAGCGGTAGAGGGTGCGGACTCCCCTCTCACCGCAGCCCACCAACACACTTCCGAAGTGGACTTCCCAAGCCCACTCGGAGTGGCCACCTCGGGCCGGCCCTACACCTCGGGCCAGCCAAGGGGTTCCTCTTCGTTCACCGCGGTTGACCAAGCTACGGCTACTAAGCCCCCCCGCCACGACAAGGCGGGAACCCGTTCGGGGGGGAACCTAACCTAACCTAACCTAACCTTTTTTTTTTTTTTTTTTTCGTGGGGAAATCCTCATGGATACCTCCGGCTGCGGGGGCAACCGGAAGGTTATGCCGGACTCCTACCGGCTAAAACCCCACGGTGCCTCCTCGCACGTGTGCGCGGGGCCGCGGGAATCCAAATTCTTCCGCAGCCCCGCACTAGTGCTGGCCCGGTCTGTCCGGGCCTCGTCTCCTGCACGGGGTAGCGAGGTGTTCAGCTACCCCCCTCCTCAGCCTCCAATTCCACCTGCGTATCGGACCCCCCGAATCCGATACGCGGAGGCCATGGGGCCAGGAAAATCGAGCGCTTAGTAGTGCCCGCTTTCCCGACCCCAGCGGCGGATCTGGTCTATGGCTCCGCCGCCAACCAAGGTTCGGCTGCGGAGGGTATTGAGAGCGGCGCCTCGCAATACCGACACTCCTCTCCCCCCGCAGCCCCACCACCACCGCATCTATTAACGGTGCGGCCCCGTCTGAGTCGCGGAGGATAGGGCGAGTGGCGCATCGCCATACCAGCACTCCTCTTCCTCCGCGACTCCACCTCGGCTGCAGCGGTAGAGGGTGCGGACTCCCCTCTCACCGCAGCCCACCAACACACTTCCGAAGTGGACTTCCCAAGCCCACTCGGAGTGGCCACCTCGGGCCGGCCCTACACCTCGGGCCAGCCAAGGGGTTCTTCTTCGTTCACCGCAGTTGACCAAGCCACGGCTACTAAGCCCCCCCGCCACGACAAGGCGGGAACCCGTTCGAGGGGGAACCTAAGCTAACCTTTTTTTTTTTTTTTTTTTTTTTTTTTTTTTTGTGGGGAATTCCTCATGGATACCTCCGGCTGCGGGGACAACCGGAAGGTTATGCCGGACTCCTACCGGCTAAAACCCCACGGTGCCTCCTCGCACGTGCGTGCGGGGCCGCGGGAATCCAAATTCTTCCGCAGCCCCACACTAGTGCTGGCCCGGTCTGTCCGGGCCTCGTCTCCTGCACGGGGTAGCGAGGTGGTCAGCTACCCCCCTCCACGGCCTCCAACTCCACCTGCGTATCGGACCTCCCCGAGTCCGATACGCGGAGGCCATGGGGCCAGGAAAAACCAGCACTCAGAAGCACCAGCCTTCCTGACCCCAGCGGCGGATCTGGTCTATGGCTCCGCCGCCAACCAAGATTCGGCTGCGGAGGGTAGGGAGAGCGACGCCTCGCAATACCATCACTCCTCTCCCCCCGCAGCCCCACCACCACCGCATCAATGAACGGTGCGGCCCCGTCTGAGTCGCGGAGGATAGGGCGAGTGGCGCATCGCCATACCAGCACTCCTCTTCCTCCGCGACTCCACCTCGGCTGCAGCGGTAGAGGGTGCGGACTCCCCTCTCACCGCAGCCCCCCGACACACATCCGAAGTGGGCTTCCCAAGCCCACTCGGAGTGGCCACCTCGGGCCGGCCCTACACCACGGGCCAGCCAAGGGGTTCCTCTTTGTTCACCGCGGTTGACCAAGCCACGGCTACTAAGCCCCCCCGCCACGACAAGGCGGGAACCCGTTCGGGGGGGAACCTAAGCTAACCTAACCTAACCTAACCTAACCTAAGGAGATGGAGGAGGAGTGATCCTCTCCCGAGGAGGGGCCGCCATGGGGTGGCCAGCGCAGGTGGGGCCGCGGAAGTTTGCGAAAACGTTCCCGTGGCCCTGCCAATATGCGACGAGGATGGAACACCATGGGGTTTTAGTCGGTGTGAGTCCGACATAAACCGTCCTTGCCCCCGCGAGGCGGGTATGCGTAGGCATTTCCCCATGTAAAAAAAAAATAAAAAAAACGGTTAGGCCTCCGAGTCGGCGTGGTCCTCGCCGATTTGGATTGTCCCACAAAAGGCGGACGCCTCGGGGAAAAAGAAATGGCGTCTAGTGGTAGATTTTCGTAAACTTAATGAAAAAACCATAAATGACAAATACCCTATCCCGAATATCTCAGATCTTCTGGACAAACTGGGTAAATGCCAATATTTTACCACCCTAGATCTCGCCAGTGGTTTTCACCAAGTAGAGATGGACCCCGCTGATATTCCAAAGACGACATTCAATGTCGAACACGGTCACTTTGAATTCCTTCAGATGCCCATGGGCCTGAAGAACTCGCCTTCCATATTCCAAAGAGTGATGGATAACATCCTCTGAGGTCTCCAGAACCAGATCTGCACCTCGCTGCAGGAACACATGGTCAACTTAGAACAAGTTTTCCAGAGAATTAGGAACTCTAATTTCAAAGTGCAAATGGACAAATCAGAGTTCCTTAAATTAGAAACGGCTTATTTAGGCCATGTCATCAGCAGCGAGGGCGTGAAACCTAACCCAGACAAAACAGCAGCGATAGAAAAATACCCTATACCTAAATCTCCTAAGAAGATAAAGCAGTTCTTAGGACTATTAGGATATTACCGTAAATTCATCCCAGATTTTGCAAAAATAACAAAACCATTGACACAATGTCTAAAAAAAAAAAAAGGTAAAAAGGTCACTTATGACTCCAATTATGTTAACAGTTTTGAGAAGTGTAAAACTCTTTTGACGATTGATCCAATCCTTAAATATCCGGACTTTAGTAAGGAATTTATCCTTACTACTGATGCGTCGAACTTTGCCATCGGTGCTGTTTTGTCTCAAGGGCCAATAGGCTCGGATAAACCAGTCGCATATGCTTCGCGAACACTTAATGACAGTGAACAAAATTACAGCACCATCGAGAAAGAGCTCCTGGCAATAGTATGGGCCACTAAATATTTTAGACCCTACCTATTCGGCAGGACATTTAAAATACTTACCGACCACAAACCTTTACAGTGGATCATGAGCTTCAAGGAACCGAATTCTCGCCTTACTCGATGGCGCTTAAAGCTTAGCGAATACGACTTCACGGTAGTCTACAAGAAAGGTAAATTAAATACGAACGCAGATGCCCTCAGTCGCATTGAGATCCAAAACGAAGATACTAATTCTCTTCTAGCGAATCCCTCGGAACAACCAGAATGCAGTCATGGTTCTACAACCACTACCATTCATACGAGTCACGAAAATCCCATAGTGGAAGTTCCAATAACCGATGAACCACTAAATAAATTTCATCGCCAATTGGTTATCACTATCGTAGGCGACGTAAAAAAGCGACCCGCGGTTTCGAAGCCCTTCCACACACACACACCCGCATTTCGGTGCAAGTAACGGAATCAAATTTAGAGACCGATATTATAAACGTAATAAAGGAGTTCGTGAATCCAAAAATTATTATTATTACATTACTTTTTATTATATTACTTCTAAACCTCTCCAAGCGATGTTCATTTATTGGAACATACACAACTTTCTTATTTTTCTGTTTTTTGTGTATGTAAGGTAATGATACCAACTGTCCACAGTGATCTGAACTTAAATTTTGAATAACTGATTTATGAAAGGGTTTAACATCTGTAAAAATGTTATCTCTACAGGTCGCACTAGGCCCAGCAATACGTGTTGGTTCTAAGAATAAATTTACAAGATTATATGATTTAAACAATGAGCTAAACTTAATACTAATGGAAGAAGTTTCAAGGAAATTGATATTAAAGTCTCCACATATTACAACAGACTTGTTCTGTTTAATAAGCTTGAGTAAAACTTCTTCCACAATCCTTTCAAAATTGTCATAAGTAGCACATGGGGGTCTGTAAACACTTACAACAATGAGGTGCTCGAGCTCGACACAAGCCACTTCTCTAGTTCGTTCAACAGACAGGCTCACAATATCCTTACGTTCTTTATATAATAATGACTTATCTGCTAATATTAAGGAGCCACCACGTAAACTTTTTTCTCTATTGAAGGAACTGACCACCTGGTGATTTCTGAAATTAAACATGAAATTATAATCTTTTAGCCAATGTTCAGTAATACAAAGGATGTGTATATTGTTACTATTTAAAAAGAATTCAACTTCCAATTCTTTGCCCAACATGACTTGTATATTTTTTTGCACCAGGTGTAAACAATTTTTATTACTTATTTGTGGGCTGTATTCAAAATTAATTAAACTTTTATTATTGCTAGAGATTGCCTCTATTGTCACATTCACTAATTTAAATTAGTTGGAACTGATTCCAAATTAAATGTCAAAGGATTATGCTCAATAAAAGCAGTCTTGGTAGCCAAAAACTTGGCTGAGTTAAAAAGTAAATAATAAGATAGCACATTTGCTATCAGTTTTAAATTATATTTGGATAGGTAATACTTCTTCTAATCTTTTGTCCAAAACTTTTTTATTAAATTATTTATGTCAATTACATGAAATTTATGATTATCATCATTACAATTATATGTCAAATGTAAATTATTATTACATATTAAATTATGCATTTGTATATTTAAATTATGTCTTAAATTATTTTTTTATGTCTTAAATTATTATATCCGGCTCATTATCCAGATATGTTGGCTAGCTTTGTAAGTGATAATGTTCATGCAATTCTTGTTTCGGAGTCATGGTTAAAGCCATGTCTTCCATCCATATCCTATTCCATTCCAGGATTCCAGTTAATACGCAACGACCGAACTGCACGGGGTGGTGGTGGTGTTGCCATTTACCTTCGTGCGCATATACCCTTTTCCATTGTTCGTTTATCATCTCAATTTCCAGCTGAGAACGAAGCGGAATACTTATTTATTGAAGTGCTTCTTTCGCACAACAAATTACTTCCCGGAGTTTTTTATAGTCCTTCTTCTACAGCTGACTATTTTACCACATTGGATAACCTTCTTGAAGAGCTAGCTCCATTATATAAACATACAGTGCGAAAGGGCGATTTTAATACTTGCCTTCTTAAGAATGATGCCCGATCTCTTCGTCTTAAGTCCCTTATAGAAGCAGCTAATTTAAATATCCTTCCTCTTTCTGAAACTCATTATTTTCCTAACTGTGTTCCATCCCTCCTTGATTTGGTTATCGTTTCTTCTCTCGACCATGTTGATAAATTTGGTCAATGTGCTGCCAACGCCTTTTCCTATCATGACCTCCTGTTTCTATCTTATAAAATAAGACCACTGAAAGCCAAATCAAGGATACTTCTGCAGCGTAATTTTGAGGAAATGGATTTGGAAAAACTATAAAAAGATGCTGCTAATATGGACTGGAGTGTTATAACTAAGGCTTGCTCAATGGACAAACAGGTAGCATTGTTTAATTCATTTCTTGTTCAGCTCTATGATACACATGCTCCTGTTCGCCCAGTGCGAATACGTCATCCTCCAGCCCCATGGTTGACTGAAGATCTTAAAAGATTGATAGTTAGGAAGAATAACGAAAAGTCGAGTTACAGGTCAGATCCAAAGAATGACAGGATTCGGGAAAAGTACAGACTCCTGTGGAATCAATTCAACAAGTTGTGTAGAGATTTACGACACCGCCATATCCATAAATCAGTACAAAACGAAGATCCATGTCGTGTTTGGAACTTTTTAAGGTCCATAGGAGTTGGGAAAACACGTTCATGCCCTATACCAAATAACGTCGATTTAAATTTTGCTTAATCAGCATTTTTCTTCTGTTTCTTGCTTGGATAATATGGCAAAATCAACAACACTTACTCAACTTGTATCGTTTCCCACTCCTGACTTTTACCCATTTGTATTTAGGCAATTTGCAGATTGTGATGTTAGGAAACACATTCTCTCTATCCATTCTGACGCTGTCGGAAGTGATGACATCAGTCGTAAAATGATCATTTCCTTGTTAGATTTTTTAACACCTATTATAACTTCGCAAATATGACCGTCTTCGTCGGAATACTCATATACTTTCTGCTCTCTACTGTGTCTTATTTAATATAGCTAGTCGTTCCTATCTAAAAGAACGTTTTAGATTTCTCAGCTCCTATCATAATTTTTTCCTTACGATCCAAAGAAAATCTTTCCCTCCAATGTCCTGTGCACTCCTCAACTTATTATGTCAAATCATTCTCTGTCCTTGGAGTAAGACTTTGGAACTCTTTACCCCAGTCAATTAGAAGTGCTCAATCCTTAAACGTGTTCCAGAAACAGATTAAAGAATACTATTTGTCTCTCTAACCCCTCTCACTTCCTCCGCTTAATTATGGTCATTGATCTGCCTGAAGAATGTTGTCTTTTTAATGCATAAGTTTGTATCTTTATTTTATTTTTATTTGTCTTTATTATTTTTTTATTATTTTTATTTTTATTTTAGTGCACCCTACCCATTGTTCTTTTTCTTATTTTGTATTTATTTCTTCTTCTGGGTTGTCTGGAAGAGATTGCTATGTAGCAATAAGACCACCCTTTGTATTTACCTCAATAGTTGTTATTTTTTATTTTTGATGTTATCTTTTCTTGGTGTACAATAAAGAGTACCGTATTGTATTGTATTTTCCTGTGGCAATCCCTGTATATAAGGCAGTGTGAACAAGACAATTTTGTGTACATTTAAGTTATTAAGTTGTTCAAAATATCTTAATAACTGTTTGTTGTTTACACTGCCTCTTCTACCAACAAAAAAATATTATAGTACTATTTGGGCAAAATTTAGTAACAATAATTTTATTTAGGATATCACTAAAAGATGCTCCAGGCATGCAGCAATTTGAAACTTGTTGTCCCTTTAAAGAGTTATTTAAAGTTATGCCTAGATTTTTTCCCATGTCATCGCTATAAACAATTATATTATTTTTAGTAATATTTGAGTTATTTATTATTTTAATATCCTCTGCTATGGCACTGTCATAGAGTTTTGGTGGTGGTATAATATTACCAGCACACACTGACTCTGAAGAATCTGGCATTGAGCGCTAACACTCACATTGATATTTAACTAAGGAGTCAAACCGCTCCTCATTATATTTACAAGTCTTTACCAGATTATCCATAGCCAATATGTGTTCTTTTATTTCATTTTGGGCTGATTTATATTTATTGGATACAGTTTGAAGGGAGTTCATAAGTGATAATATTTCTGATTTAAGGCACTCTACTTCAGTTTCATAACATTTTTTTATGTTATCCACCTCAATTGAATACAACTTAAGTTCATATAACAATGCTTGCTTTTCTTTACATACATTAACATAATTTTTGGTATTAATCTTATTTCTTATTAATTTTTGTACTTTCCTTATGTATTTATTAATTTTTATATACTTCTTCAATTTGGTTTTACTGCAATTAATCCTTACTGTGTTTCCTGAAGTGGAAGAGTTTTTAACCTTTTTAACTTTTGTTAAAACCGGAATTCTAATCAACCCCCCGTTAGGACTTTATTCAATCATACCTATCATACAGAATAACTTTAAAAGCTCCGCGATGAATGTCGTACTTGCCAAAAGCGAACTTGAAAACGTTAAACCTTATCTTAGGCAACAAGAAATTATTAAACACTATCACGAGGGCAAAACCAACCATAGAGGCATTAATGAGTGTTATTTGTCTCTTTCTAAAAAATACTACTGGCCAAAAATGAAAGAACAAATAACAAAATTCATTAATGAATGTATTGTGTGTGGTCAAGGTAAATACGACCGTAATTCTATCCAACCAAGATTTATCGTTGTTCCGCCTCCAAGCAAGTCTCTAGAAATAGTTCATATGGGCTTGTTCACAGTAGATAGCGAGAAATACGTTACGTTCGTCGACGTATTCTCCAAGTACGGACAAGCCTATCATCTACACGACGGTACAGCCATCAGCGTTTTACGGGCCTTACTAAAATATTGCACGCACCATGGTTTACCCTTAACGATAGTAACTGATAACGGCACTGAATTCACTAACCAACTATTTTCCGAATTTTTAAGAATGCACAATATTAACCACCATAAAATACTTCCCCATTCACCAAACGACAATGGAAATGTAGAACGTTTCCATTCAACTCTTCTCGAACATTTTAGATTATTAAAACTTCAGCGTAAAGATGAGCCAGCTGTAAACCTAGTACCATATGCGATTATCGCTTACAATAGTTCGGTGCACAGTTTCACGAAATGCAGGCCCTTCAATATAATAACAGGTCACTTTGACCCCAGAGATCCAGTAGGTGTAGACCTTACCCAGCATTTACTTCAACAGTACAGCCAAAATCGTAGAGAACAAATGAAATTATGAAATTATAAATCAGTCTACCTTACATGATCGCACAGTTTTAATTGAGAATAGAAATAAGGATAGATAACCCGAAATTCAGTATGAACCACAACAGCAAATTTTCATAAAAAACCCGCTAGCTAGCCGACAAAAATTAGCACCCAGATACACTAAAGATATCGTTTTGGCTAACCTACCTATAATTCATAATTCATTTATTGCATGTCACAAAGTATAAAGTTGTTACAATATATCTACACAGCATGTGACAACCCTGTACGGGCGTACCATATTAAGACGGATTTTAATTGTCAATTAATATAAAATCAAATGAGGGCTAATAATCTTCCACTCACCAGATGTCGCTAGTAGCGACTGAGGTAAAGTTTTTTGTTACACAGTGTCAGTTAATTGAGAAATTAGTTTTAAATAATAGTTTATCATTGTCTACAGTATTATATTAATATATAACACAATACGTCAGTGGTTTGATTTTTAATTTTTTGCACATTATAACTCTTTTTTTTAAAAAAAGTCGTCTTTCAGTTATATTTATGGTTTGGTTTATTCATTTCTAATGTAATTAATATAAAATATAAGTAATAATACAGAAAGAAACCTTAAATATTACATTTTCCTAAGAAATTATCGTCCCCGCTATGAAATCTGTCAAATATTTTACCTCACTCTAAAGTGGCGCCGCCCTGGTGGCAAAAAAGTCGTAGATTCCCTCATTAAGTTACAATTTTCAAGGTACATAATCTATAAATTATTATTAACTAATTTATTAAATATCTAACTAAATAATACACACATTTATTTAAAATTAAATGTCAATAAATATTTCATCTCAACTATTGATCATTTTACTTCATGCAAATAAGATTTAAAACTTTGGTGGAAATATATACAAAAAAATTAAAATATATATACATATTTATACTTCACGAAAACGTGGTCCCGTTGCCAAAGCTCGCATTAAGCGAGTCCCTAATAGCGCTAAATTGTTACAGAATTCCGTTGGTGATGATGGTGCATCTTGCTCAAACACAGGAGATAAGACTTGAAAGTCAACGATGGTCCTGGCCTCCTCCCTTATAAATTAGGTAGAACTCGTCTAGTGTCACATTACCATAGCTTTTTACAGTATATTCGCATCAATAATATAGAAGACAAAACTATTGCACTGAGACAGCAGTTATCTGACTTTGAATTAAGATTAAATAATGATACGTTTTCCCTATATTCTCTTCAAATTAACTATTTATCTCATAAAATCAATATAGTTTTAAATCATTTAAAAGGACTCGAACCTGGTCGAGCCAAGAGAAGTTTAATTGATGGCTTAGGATCTGCTATTAAAAGCTTAACAGGAAATTTAGATTATCAGGATGCTATTAAATTTTTTTAAGGACTGGAACCTGGTCGAGCCAAGAGAGGTTTAATTGATGGCTTAGGATCTGCTATTAAAAGCTTAACAGGAAATTTAGATTATCAGGATGCTATTAAATTTTATAATGCAATAAAATATCTCGAAAATAACCAAGTTAAAATTATATCGGAATTTAACTCGCACATAAGCCTCAACAAGGAATGGATGACGCAACATAAAGGCGTCATAGACCAGTTAGTTAGAAATCAGCAATCAATTAATGCTACGTTAGAACTTTTGTTGAATAGCACTGCTTATAGAGAAAATAGTTTAATAAAATATGCTAATTTCGCTCAGCTTCTGACAATCATAACAGAATTAGTTAGAATAGAAAACATGCTAGCTCTTGTGCGTGCCCTAAGCACGCATCATTCAATGATAGATATCGATACTTTAAGGTTAATGATAGAAAGAGTAAGAATGATATATGGGGATGATAGAATACTAAATTTAGACTTACGCGACTATTATAGTTTCATAAAACCAGGTTCATATTACGTTGAAAAACAGGTAGTTATAGTTTTTAAGGTTCCCATAGTTAGTGCGAACATATTCGATCTGTATAAGCTTTCGATAACCCCGAATAGGTATAACAAGATCCTTATTCCACCCCTTCCTTTCCTAGCAACCAATAGGGAAGCGTATGCGTATATGGAGGCTGAATGCTCGAAGGTAGACCAGCAGTACCTCTGCGAAGACGATACCATAAACAGAGTCAAGAATCATCACGACTGCACACGAGAGCTCGTCACAAACCACGCCCTAGGAGATGACTGCAACCTGACCACTATAACACTGGAAAAGGAAGCCATAGAGCAACTGGACGCCGGGAACTACGTTGTCACATTCCCTCGCACTACAAGAATCCATCTACGATGCGGAAGAGAAGAATACAAGCAGCTTCAAGGAAGCTATTTGCTAACCATACCCTTAAATTGCACATTGATGACGTCACAATTTACAATAGTCAACGAGAACAACCAAGTATCCGGCCAGCCACTAATAATTACCGATGTCCCACGTAACTCCAAAGAGGAAACCACATCTCAACACAGAATCTCGCTGCAATCCATCGACCAGAGAAAACTACATGAAGCCTACAATCAAGTCATGAGAGAGCCGATAATGGTACAAGACACCATAACTAGCAACACTCTGTACCACACAACTATTCCCATTTATGTAATGATAATCGGCTCGCTTATCACAACAGCCATTGTAATAATCTGTCGACGTTTCAATCTGTGGAGACGCAGTAAGCGGCAACAGCAGAGCAGCCAGCCGCCAGCACCTGGAAGGCATTCCTATGAAGATCCTAAAAACGCAAAAGCATATCCAGCAACATTTTCCCTCAAAGTCGGAAAATAGTCGCTGAACTGTGGGGGGAGGAATTACGTAGTTCTATTACACGAAAATCGCCAAGCATGTAAAACCTATTTAAAGACGAACACGACGGAGCCGCGTATCACGAGACGCCGAGTCAGCAGGCGCCGACAACCCGACGCCCGTGGAAGTGAGCATCGGATTTCGTCATTCTTCGGTCACACTTTGACCTAGCTAACCATATTAATTTAGTTATAGAATTAATGTAATCTTTCTTTTATTAAATTTATATTTTAAGAATTGGTTTTTTTTAAGTCCTGCGGCTGCAGCTAACGTAATTATCTATATGGAATAAAAAAAGTTTTTGTTTCTGTTTCTATATAATTATGAATACACGAGTCACGAACTCATCCGAACGACGCACAATAATCCACGAACAGTGAGTTTCAGCGCCACCGAAGGTTCGGCAGATTTTTTGCCGAAACCGAAACTAAATTTATTTGCCAAAACTTGCCGAAACCGAAACCGAATCTTCGGTCGGTCACTAATTTTTACACACGAATTTAAATAAGAATTAAATAGACGAAACATAAAAGTGTACACAATAAGAGAGATCAGATCAGTAAATAACCTAAATGAAATAGTCGATAACTAATACACACAGTATTTCAGACACATGTGAAAAAGCAATACCACTTAAAAAACCAAAATTAACGGTAATAATTACTACACATTGAATAAAACTACTTTTACGGATTCTATCGAATTATTTTTATTAAATTCACGACGTTTCGAGTGCTTTACAGCACCCATGGTCACCGGGGACTGACGTGATTGACGTCCCGATGTCAGAGTTAACCCGGAGTACCTTTTTAATCATTAAATTTGCTCCGGTCCACGCAGAATGAACTTACTGTGTCTTGAATTCTTGCAGAGGTATGCTTGGGTTTAGTTTTAATTTTATTAATTACAGGATATTGGACTATTGAGTCCAATATGAAACATTTTCCTCTAATTTCCATCCTTGGGGGCGGAATTTCGTCATCAAAATGTAATGGGACTACTCTTGGTAAAAAAGGTAAAGCCCATTTAATAAAACAGAAATCATCAAAATGTATAATCTGAATAATAGATTTACTTACAATCAGCGAAGATATCGCGTAACATAAATACAAAAAAACTTACACTAGAATTTAGGACCTCCTCCTTTTCTAAATCGGTTAAAACAGCAATCTGGTGGAACAAAGAAATAACTGAAATGAAAAAAGAGACGATAAGTGGAAAAAGGAGATTACGAATCGCTAACCTGAACAAACGACAGTACGTCATTGAGCAATATCAAAAAGCCAAAGAAAAATATAAAAGTCTGATAAAAGTAACAGCACCAACAGTAGGAAAACTTTATCCACTAAAGAAGAAAAAGAAAACCTATGACAAAGAACATACACAATTATAAAGATCTGCACAAAAAGAGAAGAAGACAGTGGTTGAGCCACGAGGTAGCTTTTGCTGCAGCACGGATGGGCCGGCTCGAACCGGGGTGGTACCACAACCTCACAGAAAACCAGCGTGAAGTAGAGGTTTACCTCTGCGTTTCGCTTGGTGAGTGCAGGTGACCGGAGGCCCTTTTTACTGTAAATGAGGCATTCCATCTTAGTCCTTAAGGGTGACAACGCATCTGCATTTTGATTCGCAAACGAGGATAGATGTAGATGTCTATGGGCCGCAGCAACCACTTACCATCAGGTGGACTGTGTGCTCGTTTGTCACCCTTATCCTATAAAAAAAAGAAGATAAATTACTAAGAGACATTAATGGAGCTATCCTTACACAAAGAAAATCTGCAGAATTACTAGCCGAATTTTTTGATCCAAATGACTATATAGATACATACACAGAGGAACAAGCTGAATTAAGATTTAGAGCGAAATAAAAAACAAAACAATTGGAAAATAGCAGTATTGACATTAAACAACTTTTCCAGCAAACGAAATTGAAAACATCTTTAAAACTATGATCCCAAAGAAAGCTCACAGAGATGATGGGCTAACGTCAGATTTCTGTCGAACAGCTTTTAAATCTAGCCCAGAGATATTCAAAGCGCTTCTCAACCTTATTGGGCACTTTCCAAATAAATGGAAAACTACAACGATTTAAGGTTATACCCAAACCAAACAAAGAAGACTATATACCACCTAACCTGGCAAGGTCCTAGAAAAATTGTTTGTGAATATACTTCAATGGCAGTTGGGAACCGAGACGAAAACGAGCAAAAGACAATAAGGCAGATCGCTAGTATCAAATAATATTCATACTTTTGTTACCATGCGCCACTCGTGTCATTTACTGAAATTGAACACTTGGAGTCTGTTTAATATGTAATATAATATAGGTATTTGTAGAATACCTATTGTTACGGCCAACAGCTGCTTATCCCAGGAGTAGGGTCCCCCGCGGGCCCATAGACGGAGAACCTACAAGCAGATGCTGGTCGGGCGTCCTAACGCCAAGAGTTAAGTTTCTAATTACAATAAACAATTCGGGAGGAGCGTTACATTATAATAAAGGGAACTTACTTACCTCTATCCAAGGCGACTGGTCCCTCAGGATTCGGTCAGGTCGCGTGTGGATGTATAGTGCTAGGAAAGTAAGGATCAGTGATGTGTATCTGGGTGTGGCTGGTAGTGTTATTGACCTTATTAGACCGTTACCCTCTGCAGCAGTTCGGCCCTCAGCACCTCTCCAAACTACGGTCTCCTTCCGCAGTCACTTTCTTCGTTTTCTACGATGACAGTTCTTTAACTCTGCCGTACGATTAACTACCTTACAGAAGCCACTAACTCTCGTTTGTTATAACGCCTGACTCGCGAAATGAACACAGAACGTACGGATCAAAGGTCACCGTTATTTCTAGAATGTCAAATACCGCACTAGTAACTAATACAGTCGAATCCACTTATACAGATTCTGCGTTAAACCTAAAAGTCCCGGGTAAAACTCTCAGCAAGGGATACGCGCTACAATTCCCAGTGGTATATTTACTATACGCGCCTATCATAAACGAGCTCCCGACAAAAAAGAACGCGTGCGATCTCTCCCCGCGACGAATCTGGACTCTTATTTTTCCTCGCGCGTCCTCGAGACGGCGGGACTTCAAACCGGTATCGCCGAGGCGCGCGCGGCCTCTGACCTCCATTATTGACATTAGCGCTTTTGCGCGAACACCTATATTACATTAAATTAAAATTATAATAATTTTAATCTTGGTACAAGATTATAATAATCGAACCCTATACTCCTGATACTCTACATTCGTCTCATTCTCATGAAGTTTACTTGAACGAACGACGACTTAACGAATGTAGAGTATGTAGAGTAAAACTAAAGTTTTCTGAAGGTGTCACTCCTACCGCGTGTGAAATGCAAATATGTTTTTTTTTTAATAAAATTGAAGTGACAATCGAACTTACAGTCCACCTGATAATGAATGGCTACTGCAGTCCAAGGACAACTGCAGCCAACTTCATACAAAAGTCCTACAGATAATTGTCAACCCAAGGGACTAAGATGAAATGCCTTACAATCTGTATAGAGACTAGTTCTCAAGATCTAAGCCTTTCAAACTGGAACACAACAATGCAGCCACAACATGCAATGTTTAGCAGAGGAAATAGGTAAAAGGGCGGTACCTACCCAGACGGACTTCTGCGCAGATAAGAAATGTTACCACATAATAACTAAAGTTAACGAAGAATAAAACTAATTGTTTATAAAGAACTTTTATTCCAGTTATTTAATAAAGTATTTTAGATAACTAGATACTATATATAGGTACAAGTATCATTGACAATTAAAAAACTTAAATAGAGTAAAATAGTTTTTAAACCCCAGAGGCGTATGGCGGTTATACAGCGTGCGCACAGTGACAGCGACGCTCGACCTGCACGAGGCGCAACGCAGCCAGCAGGCGCGCGGGCGGCTCCGCTGCGTCGGCCAGCGCCAACGTCAGCGGCTGCAGTGCTTCACGCAGCGCACGCGTCGTCTGTCCAGCGCACACCAGCACCGGCTGCAATAATGCGTTGAACGTCAACGCCAACGCGGGCTTCAGCACGAAGTCCGACAACGTCTGCACGAGTCCGACGATGGTGTCACGCACCGGTGTCAAAGCGCTCCGCAACGTGAGCAGCAGCAGGGCGGCCGGCAGCGCTGCCAGCAGGCGCGGCGCTGCAAGCAGCTCACCCAGCAGCCTGGCGGCTGGCCGTGCGCTTCTTCTCGCCACTCGCTCCAGCTGTGTCGGTGGCACACCGCGCGCCATAAGCGTCGCACTCTCACTCTCAAACCGATAAACGTCCAAACGCTCTGGCCCTGCATAATTTAACAATATGTTATGTTGCGACCTTGTACATTTTATTTCGGATTTACATGTGTGTGTCCGATGTACTAGGAATCAATGGGTATATATTGTAGCAATGTATTTGATTTCAATAATACGAGTACAAAAAATGAAGGAAAAAAAATCGTGCACGTTCACGTGCAGATAAAGAACGAAAGAAACTTAGCTGACGTATAGTCATTATTATTATTTGAATCAAACACTTTTTTTCACAAATCCAAGACCGTCGCTCTCTGTCGCACTCATTACAACCCGTAGCACATTTGTTGTGTCCACGCAAGATTTATTTAAATACTAGCTGTTCCATGCGACTTCGCCCGTGTGTAAAGGGTTCTTTTTTTGCGTGGATCCCTAATAATTTAAAAAAAAATAAAAGTAGCCTAAGTTACTCGTTATAACATCAACTATCTGCCAGTGAAAGTCCCGTCAAAATCGCTACAGCCATTTCAGAGATTAGCCGAAATAAACAGACAGACAGACAAAAATTTAAAAAATTGTGTTTTGTTATAAATACCGTATATAATTTCATATGCGTTTAGTAAAAAGCAGTTATTTTTACACACAACAGAAACTTCAATTTTATTTATTTGTATAGATTTTGAAATTACTAACCCCCGGAAAAGCTGTCTGCCCTTTTGTGAGAATTTTTTATTATAAATAATAAACACGCTGTAAAAATGGCACATTGAATCAAACACTTTTTTGGATATTTTGAAAATACAACTTTTGGGTAGTCTGCCCCTATGTCTAACCCCTTCAGAAGTGTCTGCCATTTTTTTTCTTAATTCTTTATGAACTTAACTGACGGATAGTCATTATGATTATTTGAATCAAACACTTTTTTGGGCAATTTTTTTGCGACTAACCTGCATGCGCAGGACCAGGTGTACCCAGGTAGGCCAGGCAGACAGTCATATACCTGCTTATTGAGTCGACTGATACTTTTAAAGAAAGTTTCATGATGCATCAAACACTTCATGAAAAATGCGTCATGAGCTCTCGGACCATATATACAATCATGTTCTTATTAAAAATTGTTTAAAAAATATAGGTTTGTAATATTGTTTCAGCTAATAACTCTTACCATCAAATGGATCCAAGTCTTCTTTAGTAATGCTTCTCATTTTCTGCCACAGAGACGTTTTGTCACCTTTCTGAAAAAAAAAATAACGAAATTAGTTGTATGTAACTAAATTTAAAAAAAAATGTGCTTGCGAATTGCAATTGTGTACACACGCACGAAGTGAAACTTCTCTACGAATTATCATTCTTCTTTTATTTTATTACTCATGCAGAGCTGACAGTGAAACCTTACAATAAAACGTAATATTTTTTATATTTTAATACCGTACTTTTCTCCACTTCGTCGATAAAGAAGTTTCAAATGTTATTAGCACGGGTATTGTAAAAAAAATCGGTTTTACAATACCCGTGCTAATAACAGCTACGGAAAACATACAGCTACTTAGTAGCTGTTACTTATTTAGTTTCCCGATTAATAAACCATTTCCCCTTTAATTTACCTAATAACATCATTAAAAGACGGCTCCGTGGCTGTTGCAATGAGCTGTTGCGCTGGGGGCCGCACGTTCGAATCCCGCACGGAACAAGTATTTGTATGGCCTACAAGTAATTGTCCCGGGTCTGTTTATTTGTCCTTGTGCAATTTGTGTTTGTAAACTGCCTCCACGATACAGGAGAAAATTCTAGTGTGGGGTTAACGTTTTTTTTTAAAAGAAAAGAAAGAAAGAAATGAAGAAAATTACATGAGAAAATATAAAGACAGTATTAAAATATCACTTCCTACTTAACATTGATCTTAAAACTTCGAAATGACCTTGCCAATCATCTAGTTATATATTTACCTAAGACCAGGCCTATCACACTCCGCACTTTAGGCGTGAAAATATACCTACTCTGCGCGTCCCCGTATGCGGGGCTAATTCCGTGAGGTTGACAGGCGCCCGGTCGAGCTGACGCATCCCTTACGTTAACATAAAAATTATTTTTCTCCAATAAGTATTTAGGCAATTTTGATATTTATTTTTGAGTTTTTGTTAAAGTATGACCTCTCAAAAACCCAAAAGGTACTGCATAGCATGCGGGTGCTTAAATAACAATAGGAATGTCGACTTTTCATTATTTACTGTTCCTAAGGATACCGACAGGTGACATATTATTATTTATAGGTAGATGTAAATAATTAGGTACTTAGTTACTGACGCCATAGTTACAGATTTATTATTTGATTAGCGACCAGACCACAGTTTCGTAGTATTCGATTTTTTCGAGTATAATACCAATGATCCTAAAAAAATCTTCAGTTTAAGTAGACCCCCCTCCGGTACTAGTGACTGCCTACTAATGCAAGACCAGCATATACTAGTTGATAGTTTAACACTTGGTCGATAAAAGAAAGAAATTGAAAGTAGCAGCACTTCTTATTACCACTCTTTCATTAATAGTAAAGTCGCGTGTCGCCTGTTTGTAAATAGCAAAAAATGTGAACCAGACAAGTGACGGTTCCGTGGCGCAGTGGTTTAGTAAAGAGTTGCAGCGCTAAGGGCCGCGGGTTCAAATCTCGGACGGAACAAGTATTTGTATGGCCTACAAATAATTGTTCTGAGTCTGTTCTATGTATATAAACTGTCCCTGCGACCCAGGAGAAAATCGTAATGTGGAGGTAGCGTTTTTTAAAGAGAGGAAGAGAGACAACTAATGAAATTAAAAAATTGTACAACTGACTTTAATACTAATACGCATTATTAAGGATAACTTCAAAACTTCTGGTCAGATCTTGATCAAGTTTATATGGGATGTATAAGCTGGCGCTTATATATAAATTATAAGCACCAGCTTTCAAATAAAAATAGAATCATCAAAATCGATTCACCTAGAAAACATTCTGAGGTAACACACATAAGAATAATACAATCGAATTAAGTACCTCCTCCTTTTTTCTAAATTGGTTAAAAAATGATAAGTAGGTAAATTATCTGAGTTTCAAAGACGTTCACACTTTTATAATCTTAATTTTCCTCGATGTTGCATGTTAACCTTCCTCACATTGAATAATAAAGTTTTTATTATCAGCAAATTGATGGCTCCGTGGCGCAGTGGCTTAGCATTGAGTTGCATTGCTCGGGCCGCGGATTCAAATCCCGCACAGAACAAGTATTTGTATGGCCTACAAATAATTGTTCCGAGTATAGATGTCTATCCTTGTGCAATTTATGTTTGTTAACTGCCTCCACGATACAGGAGAAAATCCTAATGTCGGAGTAACTTTTTTAACAAAATAAAAAAATAAAAGAAATTCTAATACATTGCATCACACCTCGGTGTATTCTACTCTATAGTAAAGTAAGTAAAGCAGCCTATTTACTTCCCACTGCTGGGCACAGGCCTCCTCTCATTTCTGAGAAGGTTTTAGGGCAAGGTAATGTCCGTCGCGCTGCCCTAATGCGTGTTGGCGAACTTCACATGTCTCCGAAATATTTTTTTTCCTATTTCTCAGACATACAGGTTTCCTTACGATGTTTTCCTTCACCGCCGAGTACCTGGTAAATCAGCACTTAAAATTTCAATTAACAATTTCATTGGTGCCGGCAAGGATCGAACCCGGGTTACTCGCGCACTGTGAAGCTTACAGCGAGCGCTAACCATCTGAGCTACCACGGCTCTATTCTATACCAACTACTATGGAAGGATTCAAATTGTTTTCTCTCAACACTTAACCCTACTACAGTAGAAGCGGTCTTAACAAAGGCGTGTAACGGGCTAAGTGATACAGACAATCGCACGCGGACGTAAGGTGCATTTTGATTTAATACACACGCCGCATAATTTTTTTCGACGATATAAACGGTAGGCTAATTTCACGAAGGTCACTTCCGAGGCGTGCAAAGTATTAGAACATTAGCGACGTAACTAAGTTTAAACTCGCAAGTTTGCTATCAGAGAGTGATCCTTCTGTTCTTTTAACTATTATTTATTCTGTACAATTTTCAATGTATTTGCGACATTATTGTGTTTACTATTATTTACCGTGCCAGCTATTACATTTAATATAACGTTTTTTTTTTCAATTTTAATAAAACCTTATGGAAATATCAATATAGACGTCTAGCATTATTTACAAACCTTTGTGGTTTATAGATCTGTGGGCACGGCAGTACCCCCGCCAAGTCGAGAAAAAAGGCGGCACGGCCGTACCATCCTTTTCTCGAAGCAGTTCAGGCCATTTTCGAAACCCTATTATTTCGTTGTGGATAAAACTAGAAGCCTGAATTTTCAGTAACCAAGTAGGCATTGTATAAATTCGGTATATTTCAAATTTCATTAAATTTGAACCAGTAGTTTAAGAGTTATAAGTGGTCAAAGTTTCTTAATTTTGTCACTCACTGACTGACCGATCATCAAAACTCTAAGGCACTTCTAGCAAACATAGAAACTTCAAATTTGGAATACAATTATTGTTTAGTATATAAACCAAGGAAAAATTAAAATATCGGTCCGGTTTTCAAGATACACCAACTGCATAAATAACTTTGTAATCCTATATATTTATATAGGATTACAAAGTTACATTTGCAGTGAATGAATCAATGTACCTAAATATGTATAATATAATGGAAAAATAGGTGTAGATAGGTACCTAGATATAAAACTATCTACAAAAAGAAATGAGATGTCATTAAAAACATAATTTATAAAAAAAACCAAGTCTCGCAACTCAGTTCTTCTATTCTACCCTAAAAAGTTGTGAGATCCATGTAATACCAAGTCGGTTAATTTATTCAGTCCCTACTTAAGGGTCCTTCTGTCTCAATTATTACGTAATTAGCTAACCTAACAACATCTTATAGTGACCATATCAACATTAAAAATCTTTTATGTTTTAAATAGATTGACTTGGCCATCTAAGGGTTTAAGTAGGGACTGAATAAATTAACCGACTTGGTATTACATGGATCTCACAACTTTTTACGGTAGAAGAAGTGAGTTGCGAGACTTGTTTTTTTTTTACAAGTTATGGTTTTGAGGACATATTATTTTACTAGTACATTCGTATTCAATTTGTAAATGATAAATAAACTTTAAAAATAAAAGCAAATGTATTGTGCACAATGAGAGCAGTCGCACTTTCTTGTGTATACAATGTACTCTCTGAGTCGCACCTCGGACGCGGTGTGCGCTGGGCGCTTGCCGGCAGCCGGCATCGGCGGGGGCTCGCGCGCTGCCGCCTGCGCCGCGCCGCACCTTCACATTGCCAATTCATTCATTACACATAGAATATTAATAGTACAAAGACTTCTATATATTCTACTAGACGGCCTCTGCGGCCATAATACGTTGAGCACAAAGTTACGGTCAAATCTCCGTAACCCCTTTACTCGACTGCGAGGGGCCGAGAAGACAAGTTATTTGTTTTGTAAACAGCGAAAGTTATTTTCCACAATCTGACACAGATTTTGTTTTATGTGATTAAAAAACGCTGTCATTATTTATGTGCGCCATTTTCAACTTAATTTGAAGAATATTTCAGAAAAGTATGTACCTTTATTTCGTATTTGTTTAAAAACAGTAACTGTTGTAGATGAAAATAGAACTGCGTAGCATATTTACCGTGACAGTAATTCGCCCGCGCCCGCACACGCGCGATCCACAGCTGTGACAGTTTTTGTTCTGAATTGCCGCTCTAGTAGTATACATAGAAGTCTTTGTAATAGTATGATATTGAAGTATGACGCAGAAAAATGATCTATCTTTCTAAGGTCTACACTTAGCATTTTAAACTGAGGGTGATTTCATAGGTAATGATTTTTGAAGAGTTCACTTTTTACGCTATTTTGCCGATGTAGAAACTTATCTCTGCCCAAAACAGGTCAAATTATTTGTGAATATATGTATTTTATTTGTTTTTTTTTCATTTCTTCTTTATGAATCAATAAAATTCAAGACATGGGCCTCTCCCGTTGTTGGAGGATTCGCCTTAATCTGCACATTTGGCAGGCAGGCAAGCAGATTAATGATCGCAGTACCAGACTTTTTTTTTATAGGATAAGGGTGACAAACGAGCACACAGTCCACCTGATGGTAAGTGGTTGCTGCGGCCCATAGACATCTACATCTACCCTCGTTTGCGAATCAAAATGCAGATGCGTTGTCACCCGTGAGGACTAAGATGGAATGCCTCATTTCCAGTAAAAAGGGCCTCCGGCCACCTGCACTCACCAAGCGAAACGCAAAGGTAAACCTCTACTTCACGCTGGTATTCTGTGAGGTCGTGGTACCACCCCGGTTCGAGCCGGCCCATCCGTGCGACAGCAAAAGCTGCCGCGTGGCTCTACCACTGTTTATTGCACCTTTGACGCTGTCACTGGTCTGAGTAAGTATTTTACCTTTGATGTAAACGAGATGGTTGGCGCGATGTCTACACCCACTGTCCTGTATTTGGGATGACATAAGATTTTTTCCCCTATAAGGCTTGCCAGACTTCAAAAGTAAAATACCCAGACCGACAACGAGCATCATCATAAGTGGCACTGCGGGCGTCAATCCGCCTGCCAAGCAAATCCTCTCTATAACAAGAGAGGTCCATTTCCATACTTGCAAAAAAATGCCCCCATACTAATATAACTATTTACATCCAGTAATTTATCATGGCATACAAATTACCTCCCTGTAAGTGTTGCTAACTGGCGGATTGTCGGTGAAGTAAAAGAATAGTTCTGCCACAGTGACTTTGCAAGGCAAGAGTTATTTGGATCGTTGCCCTCGGCACTGCTACCCGCCAAATCTGTAGTGTGAACTAGTTGTGAAGGACCTCCACATTTACTTCACTTCTAACCCTACGTTTCAGCTAGTAAAAGGTATTTTTTAGTTTAAAGGCAAGCAAATACACTTAAATAATTATGATTATAGTAGTAACTTTAGTATTTTATCATAAGTAACTACGAATATGAAAACAAGAAGCAAATGCACGTACGATTGATGAAGTGCAGCCAGCGCGGAGCAAGTTAATAAGGCATCGGGCCACATGCTGCACACTCCACAAGCATCCTGCACATTTTTTTTAAATAGACATGTCAAATTCATGCATAAGTCAAAGAGAATTAGATACAAATTAAAAACTTTGTCACCACCATCGCATAAAGTACCTTTGGTGCTGCACGCAGATGTTGAACAACCTGCTCCTTGGTCGAACTGTGCACTAATTTTGTATTTACTTTGAGATCTGTTGGAGGTGTGGGTGACAAGTGTTTACGGACATCAGCCTCCGGAGGGGATGGAGAAGGCTCCACTGGGCTTGAAGGTCTGGGTAACCGCTGCGCCACATCTGTGTCCCTCCGTCGCCGCTGCTTCTGGACTAGTACCTGGGAAAATAGAAATAATCATGAAAAGTAATACCTCACCATCATCATATTCATCATTACAACATAACAAATGTCCACAGCTAGACATAGGCTTCCCCCACTGATTGAAAAGTAATACACAATTGATTTCAAAATAAATTAAATGCATATAATTATAAAATATACATGTGAACCTGTATGTAAGAGGCTGAATCGTCCCTCGAGGGTGGTGAAGGAGGCGGTGCGGACGACGTACGGCTGCGGTCCGTGGTCGCTTGACTCGATGGTTGTGAACTTGTATCTGCTGCGACAAAATTACATGCCATACCAAAAAAACCTACGCAATAAGTTTAGAATCAAGTTGCCTTACTTGGGAGATTGGGGTGGAGGAAAGGGGCGGAGCAGGGGTAGATTCGCACCCCGCCTTTTCCCCTCGCCGGACGTGCCTATTTTTTATATTATATATTGAAGATTAAAATTTTATTGAATGATTTCTGAGAAAAATCGCTTTAATAGGAAGGGGGAAGGGGTTGTCCCCTTTCCCCGAAGTAATATCTCCTTGTGCCTCCGCCGAAGGAATGGCTCCCATTTCTAGGTGGTTTATAAAATAACCACGAAGAAGATGACGGGGTCTTTTCGGTCGCTCACTCCAACCCCACCATCCCCTTCTAACCTAACCTGCCCGAGTCGGAATGCCCCAAGCCCCGAACTCGCTTCGCTCGCTCCTGCACCAAATAAAACACCAAAATGTTATCTTTTATAATTACTTAACGGAATGACGCTTATGATGCGAAGTCGAGTATATCTATCACTGTCAGTGTCAACAAATTAGCGGCCTAGCACTTCATGTTACGCATTTTAACAGATGCAATTTAATAGCTTTAGTGTAGTTTAAGCACATGAGTAAAGAAACTGTACAGAGGCAAAGCTTCTAAGGAGCTGTCAAAATTTTTACCTATTGGCACAGGAGGATAAAATTTAATAAACAAAACGTTTATTAGCTTTTATAATCTACTTAAGATATAATATTTTTTTTATAAACTACTTATTCTAAATATTTTATTTTAACTTTGTAACAGTGGTAGAGCCACGCGGCAGCTTTTGCCTCACACCTCACAGAAAACCAGCGTGAAGTAGAGGTTTACCTCTGCGTTTCGCTTGGTGAGTGCAGGTGGCCGAAGGCCCTTTTTACTGGAAATGAGGCATTCCATCTTAGTCCTCACGGGTGACGACGCATCTGCATTTTGATTCTTTATTGAGTATAAATGTTAATGTCTATGGGCAGCAACCACTTACCATCAGGTGGACTGTGTGCTCGTTTGTCATCCTTATCCTATAAAAAAAAATTTTTGTTCTTCAACAATTTTTTTTATCTTACATTAACATTTATACTCAATAAAGAATCAAAATGCAGATGCGTCGTCACCCGTGAGGACTAAGATGGAAAGCCTCTTTTCCAGTAAAATGGGTCTTCGGTTCTCTACACTCACCATACGAAACACAGCAGTGTCAAGCTGCTGTTTTACGCAGGAATTCTGTGAGAGCGTGGTCCTTCCCCGGTCGAGCCGACCCATTCGTGCTACAACTATACACTAATATAGCTGCAGCATGGCTCTACTACGTAAATTTTTTATGCCTTTTAATTAAATTATGAATTAAATTATGAATCTAATGCAAAGTTTTTTTTAATAATCTATTGGAAAGCACTCACATGGCATAACAAATATACAATCTTGCACACGTTTCAATATTTCATCACCAATATTTACAATGTTTCTTTCGAGATCAAAACATTCGAAAAATGTTTACTCAAACAATTCATACATTCATTTCAGATACATCCTCACATTGGCTGGAACTCAAACAAGCATCGTTATTTGTCAGCAAGTTGAGTTTTGTAAAAGCATTTCTAAATAAATTTTGCAGGTCTTTTTTTAGAAAACTTAATGCAAGATTTTTCGAAGTGATCATCACGGAGTCTATATTGTTGCTTTTTTACAATCAAAAAGTTTTAAAAGGAGATCTTCTCGTCGGACAGCTTGTAAAAAAACATGAACCTAAGTATATAATTTATAAACGTAATTATTCAATTATAAATATTATAAAATATATATTCAAACACGTATAGGTAGGTAGGTCACTTATAGGTGAGTAATAAATTATAGTAAATTTATAACTTACCTAGTGGAGTCTTTGGGATATATATTTTTTATTTGTTCTATTACTGACCATACAAACAGTACAGTAAACCATATAAACACTTTTTATATATTTTTTTTGACACCAGTAATTTTTTAAAAATAAAATTTGTTATTTTTTACATAACCCTGAGTTTGAACACTGGCCGAGCCGGTTTAATGCAGTTTCACTCTGTACGTGACGAGCCGCCAGTGCTCAGGCACATGTGACTCAATCTTGTAGTAGTGTCATATCATAGCGCGGTTATATGAAGCTTTGCCTCTGTACAGTTTCTTTACTCATGTGGTTTAAGTTCCGATTCAGGTATTAATTAGTGATTTACGAATATTTTTATAAAGTTATTTTAAATATTTCGACGCAGCTCAGGCAGCTAAAATTGCATGTGCTTGAGATAAGCCCCCTTGACTCGTCGTACTTGATACTAAACCCAACCCCCCTAGGTTATTACAAGATGGGCCCTTTAGTCCAACGTTCTTGATGACTACTCCTGGATAGCCGGATGTCCTTTATATGCAAACACGAGTCAGAGCGAATACATTATAGCGTCTTTGAACTCCTTATTAACGGGCCTTCAGTAAAGATCTAACAAAGCAGACCCACTAAAGCTGTGAACATAGATAATATACCATATGGGGTAGCTGTGAAAACAGCCGGGCCATAAACTTATTATATATAGGTAGGTATTGCAAAACAAATAAAATTAAGAATATCGCACCTAAACGTATGTCAGCAATTTCAACTTCCTTAGCCTCTACGCCTCGATTAGTGGTAGAGGAGGTAAAATAAGATGTGTATTTCTTCGGAGAGACCGTCATTTTGACTAAAATAACGAGATATACATATAATGTACCGTACAATGTGAAAATATTTATTTGTCATAGATTACTGATTTAAACTTGAAAGTCTGTGCCTTAAAGTAACTATGTTGACAAGGCGACAATAAACATTTTATTTTTAAATTAAATCTGTCAGTTTAATAAAAAAGTTTCATATAAAACATATATTTACATACAATAATACATACATGCATATATGTAATGTGTATACATGCTTATAACCTTTATAAATAAATATTTTAATAAAAAATAAATAATAATGTCAGTTAGCTTAGTAGTAGTAGTTAGTAGGTAATCTTGTCCTAAAAGTAATTTAAAGGAGTTTTTATTTATTTATTTGCTTTTTAGTATGTATGTTATTCCCGCTATTCCTGGATACGGTGGCGACCATGGTAACGGCGGGGTAGGGGGTGCTAAGAATCTCCGGTGGAGGTTCGGTTGCCACCTACGACGACTCGACCTGGCAACAAACAACGCACGCACCCTGAGGACGGACGAGAAGATCGTGGAGCTGGAAGAAGAGATAGACAAGTTGCGCTGGCATATTATAGGATTATCCGAAGTCCGAAGAGAGGGGGAGGACACGGTAATCCTCGAATCCGGCAACTTGCTCTATCACCGGGAGGGCGAACATCTGTCCCAAGGAGGTGTCGGATTTATCGTCCACAAGTCTCTCGTTAACAACGTTGTAAAGATCGGGAGTGTGTCGACGAGGGTTGCGTACCTTATACTCAGAATCACCAAACGGTATTCGCTGAAGGTCATACAGGTTTACGCACCAACCTCGGCACACCCCGATGAGAAGGTGGAGGAAATATATGAGGATATCTCTAGAGCCATGCATTCCTCCAAAACCCAATATACGGTGTTAATGGGAGACTTCAATGCAAAACTAGGCACAAGAGAGAACGGTGAGCTGAAAGGAGGGAAATTTGGAATAGGGCAACGGAACCCAAGGGGCCAGCAGCTGGCCGACTTCATGGAGAAAGAGGGACTCTTTATGATGAACTCTTTCTTCAAGAAGCGGCCCCACAGGAAGTGGACCTGGTCGAGCCCCGACGGTTCGACAAAAAATGAGATTGACTTCATTATGACGACCAGACGACAACTGTTCAGTGATGTCTCAGTGATCGCGAGGGTGAAAACCGGCAGCGATCACCGAATGGTTAGAGGCACACTGAACCTAAATGTTAAGTTGGAGAGGTCTCGTCTGATGAAGTCAACGCTCCGTCCCCCTCGTGCTCTAATCCAAAGTCCCAAAACCTTTCAGCTCGAGTTACGAAACCGTTTTCAGTGCCTAGAAGACTGCAATGAAGTGGACGATATGAATGACAAGCTCGTGGAAACTGTCCATGTGGTCGGAGCTAAGTTCTGCAAGACCCGCCGCAGAAGAACACAAAAACTCTCCGATCACACTCTTAATCTCATGGCTGTTAGACGGGAGATGAGGCTACATTCTTCAACAGATTTGACAGCATACAGGCAACTGAACAGACAGATCTTCAAATGCATGCGGCGAGACTTACGCAACCTCAATACAGCTCGTATTGAAGAAGCGATCGAGCGGAACCAAGGCTCCAAAGTCTTTGCCAGAGATTTGTCTGCCAGAAAGAGCCAACTGTCAAAACTGAAGACCGAATGTGGCAGCATCGTTTCCGGGGCACCTGAGATTTTGAGTGAGATTGAGAGGTTCTATGGGCAGCTGTACACGTCTTCGTTGAAGCCACACGCAAGTGTGAGTAACGATCCAAGAGCGAGTCTTATCCGACACTATTCCGAAGATATCCCGGACGTCAGTCTGAGCGAGATTAGAATGGCTCTCCAGCACCTTAAAAACGGCAAGGCCCCAGACGAGGATGGAATTACAGCGGAGCTTCTGAAAGCGGGTGGAAGACCGGTACTTGAAGTCCTTCAGAAGCTCTTTAATTCCGTCCTCCATGGTGGCATTACACCGGAGGCGTGGAGCAGAAGTGCGGTGGTCTTGTTTTTCAAGAAAGGTGACAACGCTCTCTTGAAGAACTACAGACCGATTTCCCTTCTGAGCCGCGTCTACATGCTGTTTTCGAGAGTCATTACGAATCGTCTTGCGCGCAGACTTGACGAATTCCAGCCTCCCGAACAAGCCGGTTTCCGAAAGGGCTTTAGCACCATAGACCACATACATACCCTACGGCAAATTGTACAGAAGTCCGAAGAGTACAATTTGCCACTATGTCTGGCGTATGTGGACGATGAGAAAGCCTTTGATTCCGTCGAAATTTGAGCGGTGCTGCAGTCCCTTCGGCGGTGCCAAGTTGACTGTCGGTATATCGAAGTGCTGAAGTGTTTGTACAGTAGGGCTACGATGGCTATCCGAGTACAGAACCAGAGTACAAAACCCATCCAAATGCAGAGAGGTGTAAGACAGGGTGATGTTATATCCCCGAAACTCTTCACCGCTGCATTGGAAGACGTTTTCAAGCTTCTGGACTGGAAAGGATACGGTATTAACATCAATGGCGAGTAAATCACTCACCTTCGATTTGCCGACGATATAGTCCTTATGGCAGAATCGCTGGAGGACCTAAGCACTATGCTCAATGACCTTAATAGTGTCTCCCAACGGATAGGTCTTAAGATGAACATGGACAAAACAAAGATCATGTTTAATGTCCATGTCACACCTATGCCGGTAGTTGTTGGGAGCACTAAGCTCGAAGTTGTTGACGAGTATGTTTACCTGGGACAAATAGTCCGACTAGGTAAGTCCAACTTCGACCGAGAGGTCAATCGACGGATTCAACTCGGCTGGGCAGCGTTCGGGAAGCTACGACACATCTTCTCGTCAGACATACCTCAAAACCTTAAAACGAAATTGTACAACCAGTGCGTGTTGCCAGTGATGACTTACGGAACTGAGACGTGGTGCTTCACTGCTGGCCGTATGAGGAAGCTCAAGGTCGCTCAGCGAGCTATGAAGAGGGCTATGCTCGGAGTTTCTCTGCGTGATAAACTTAGGAATAAGGATATCCGCAGTAGAACCAGAGTAACCGACATAGCCCAACGGATTAGTAAGCTGAAGTGGCAGTGGGCTGGCCATATAGCTCGAAGAACCGACAACCGATGGGGAAGAAAGGTTCTCGAGTGGCAGCCTCGTACCGGTAGGCGAAGTGTAGGGCGTCCCCCCACGAGATGGAGTGACGACCTGGTAAGACATGCAGGAAGTCGATGGATGCAGGTGGCTCAGGACCGTGCCTTGTGGCATTCTTTGGGGGAGGCCTATGTTCAGCAGTGGACTTGTGAAGGGCTGTAATGATGATGATGTATGTTACATAAGATATTGTTACATACTATGTATACATACTAAGTCCCTAATGGAGACATGCAAATTTATTTATTCTTAGAATTAATAAAATTATACAAAATTAACACATCAAAATCAATCATCATTAAATCGTTAAATTAGCGACAACAAACAATCCATCAACTATCCTAAATATATCAAAAGTAAAATTATAAAATAAAAATAAAATATATAATTAACAAATAAAGCAAAAATAAATTATACAATATTATATACCATGTCAGTTAATAACAAAAAAATGTCAATTGTGAGCTATAGTCCTATAAAAAGTGGGCATGAGTAATTTAAAAACTCATTTACCGAGTAAAATGTATTTTGAAGAAGCCACTGGTATATTTTTTTTAAATATTTGCATAGGAAGATCTGTATTTATGTTTGTTATTTTATTATATATTGTTTTACCCCATCCAGTAACAATTTTTGCTAAAGCGTTTACTTTTCGGTATTTCGCTAATTACTATCCGATCTGGGTATCTCGTGTTCATGGATACCACTTCTTTATTAAGTTTATAGAAACTCTTGCCGTGTTGTTTTACAAACTTAGCAACTTCTAATATTTACAAATAAGGCACGGGTAAGATCCGCAGTGTTTTAAATAGTGGTCGGCATGAGGCATCTGGGCCAACACCATGAATGGCAAGCACACATTTTTTTTTGTGCAATAAAAACTTTATTAATTTCTGCACTGTTGCCCCAAATTATAATCCCGTAGCGGATAATCGACTCAATATATGCAAAATATGTCATAATTGCAGCTTGTTTTGTTGCCACTTTTGTAAGTCTATAATGCGCATATGTGAACCTATTTATTTTATTACATACTTTACAAACTTGTTTAATTTTCAATTTAATTCTTTGTCAATTAATTATACCTAGGAATATCACGTTAGTTGCACTACACAGATTTTGTCCATTATAATTAATAAATAATATTAATAAAATTATTACTTATATTATTGAAATTTATATATTGAGGTTTCCTTAAGTTTATTGTTAAATTATTATTACTTAGCCATTTAGTTACTGCAAATATTGTTTCATTAATGTCAAAAATATGTTTCGTCAGTGACATATTTTTATTTGTTGTGACTATTACTGCGACGTCATCTGCGGATAGAGTACTTCTATATTTAGTAATCTCAGATAAGTCGTTTAAATATATCATAAATAAAAGTGGACCTAGTACACTTAACCTGTGGAACGCCAAACGAATTTTTTTTTTAATTTGAATCTACAAATTCGACTTACATGCTTGTCAAGTTTTAGCACCGCAACACATTGATGCCTGTTTTGTATGTATGACTTAATCCAGTGATATGCCTCTAACTCCGTTATGATCTAATTTGAACAAAAGCTGAACGTGTGATACGAAGTCGAAAGCTTTTGACATGTCAAAAAAGATAGCGGTAGTAAATAGTCCATCATTAATATTTTGTAAAATATTTTTAACTGGTGAGTGCAGTTGGCCGGAGGCCCAATTCCCCCCCCCCCCCCATCAACATGTTAGCGGAATTACACGAAAGACTACCCCAGGAGGGTAACAGCACCCTTGGAGAATCCCTCGCTGAGCATCCACGACCATGTTATTCCACTCCTGAGCGTGGGTGCTCAGGCTGCCCCGCGTATTCTGGGGGAGGGGGGCAAAATTCCGCTCAAAAACATAACTGCTCAGGGCAAACTGAGCAACAATACCTATGCGACCCCTGCCACGCTATCCGTGAATTTCTGCAACATCAGGGAACTTCACTCGAACCTAAACGCCGTTCACTACCATCTCGAGACAGCGAAGCCAGCCTTGCTCTTTCTGACCGAGACGCAGGTTTCCTCTCCGGCTGATATTTCGTATCTCTCCTACCTGGGGTACAAATTGGAGCACTCCTTTATGCCTCGGGCTGGAGTTTGCGTGTATGTCAGAGAGGACATCTGTTCTCGACGCCTCGGCAGTCTTAAAAGTTCGGACCTGTCCATCTTTTAGCTACGCGTAGACAGCGACGACCATCTGCGCGTCTACGGGTGCATCTATAGGTCCCATAGCGGTAATGCCGAAACAGACCGACTCATCGACCACGTCCAAGTGGCTACAGATTCCTTGCTACAACATGTCCCATCCGCAGAGATCGTGATCCTTGGCGATTTTAACGCCCACCACGCCGAATGGCTCGGTTCAGGTTTAACCGATCATGCGGGGGGGGGGGGGGGGTTATGACTTTGCCTTGGCATATGGTCTGACACAACTGGTTACTTCGCCTACGCGGTTTCCAGATGTGGAAGATCATACACCTTTCCTGTTGGAACTTCTGCTGACCTCTCATCCGGACGGATATCAGGTTTCCGTCGATGGTCGAAGGTTCCCCTCTCGGCTCTTCGGACCATTGTCCGATGTGGTGTCGGAGTGTGGTGCCACTCACGCTCCCCTCGCGGTTGCGTTCTGCAGGTTGCCGCCGTGTTTGGCATTACAGGTCGGCGGATTGGGACGGAATGCGGTCTTTCTTTGCATCCTACTCATGGGGGCGGGTTTGCTTCTCGCCCAATGATCCCAGCGCTGTTGCTGACTCTGTCACTGATGTGGTGTTACAGGGAATGGAACTATTTATTTCATCATCTGTGGTACCCATCGGAGGCAGATCTCAGCCTTGGTTTGGTCGCTCCTGTAAGACTGCATTACGCAGTAAGCAGGAGTGTTATCAAGCCTGGGCTGCGACTTCGGCGACTCGGGAAAACACCAGCACACTTGAAAAGAAGTATAACTTCGCCTCCAGGTCCTTCAAAAGAGTTATTGCCAAAGCAAAGTCAGAGCACATAGGCAGAATTGGCGAGAAACTAGTTCGCCTTCCTTCGGGAACCCGTGCATTCTGGTCTCTCACCAAGGCTGTCCAAGGGAATTTCTGTAAGCCATCACTACCATCTCTGCACAGGGAGGAGGACTCACTGACCCAAGAAGCAAAAGACAAAGCCGACCTTTTAAGCTCCCTTTTTGCGTCCAACTCGACTCTTGATGACGGGAGGAAGACACCGCCGACCATCCTGCGGTGTGAGTGCTCCATGCCGGATGTGCTGTTCTCACAGCGCTCGGTTCATAAAGCACTCCTCTCCCTGGACATCCAGAAGTCGAGTGGGCCTAACGGAATCCTGATTTTAACGGAATCTGAATTGTGCTGAGGACGTGTGCTCCGGAGTTGGCACCGGTCTTAACGCGTCTTTTCCGGTACTCCTATTCTCAAGGCGGAGACCCGAATTCATGGAAGACAGCTTTTGTCGACCCGATCCCTAAAAAAGACGACCACTCAGACCCTCCTTGAGGACTTCAGGACCCCGCTCCAAAATAATGGAACTCATTATTACCTGCCAGCTCATGCGGTACCTTGAGGATCACCAGCTGATTAGTGACCGCCAATACGGTTTTCGTCGGGGTCGATCAGCTGGTGATCTTCTGGTCTACCTGACCCATAGATGGGCGGAGGCAGTAGAGTCCAAGGGGGAGGCGTTGGCCGTTAGTTTGGACATTGCGAAGGCCTTCGATCGGTTTTGGCACAAAGCGCTTCTTTCGAAGCTCCCTTCCTATGGGCTTCCCGTGAAATTGTGCAATTGGATCACCAGCTTCCTTGCAGATTGGAGCATCAAGGTCGTTGTAGACAGTGCATGCTCCAACTACAAACCTATTAACGCTGGTGTTCCACAAGGCTGTGTACTATCACCCACGCTATTTCTTCTGCATGTCAATGATATGTTGCTAACTGGTAACATTCATTGCTATGCGGATGACAGCACTGGTGATGCTCTATACACCAGCCGTGCCAATATTTCTCGGGAAAACATCGCCGAGTACTGAAACAAACTTGTGTCTGAAGTCGAGTCTTTGCTGAACAAAGTCTCGGATTGGGGGCGACTAAATCTAGTCCAGTTTAATCCCCAGAAGACTCAAGTTTGCGCGTTTACCGCTAAAAAGAACCCCTTTGTCGTATCTCCTTAGTTTCAAGGCACTCCCCGTCTTGCCTCAGCCAGTATCGGAATCCTCGGAGTCGACATATCGAGTGACGTGCAGTTTCGTGGTCACTTGGAAGAGAAGGCCAAATTCGCCTCTAAAAACTTGGCGTGCTCAGCAGAGTGGGACAGTATTTCATGCCGGCACACCGCCTGCAACTTTACAAGGCGCAGGTTCGGCCTCACGTGGAATACTGTTCCCATCTCTGGGCAGATGCTCCCAAGTGCCAGCTCTTTTCACTTGACCGCATCCAGCGCAGAGCGGCTCGAATCGTCGACGACCGAGTCCTTTCTGATCGGCTCGATTCATTGGCACTGCGAAGAGATGTTGCATCCCTTTGCATTTTCTTTCGCATTTACCACGGGGAGTGCTCTGAGGAAGTGTTCGGATTAATCCCAGCCGCCAAATTTCACGAACGCACCTCGCAGCAGAACTCCCGATACCATCCACACCATCTGGATGATTGGCGGTCCACCACTGTGCGATTTAGAAGATGTTTTCTTCCTCGCACGACTTCCTTGTGGAATCGATTACCATCAGCGATTTTTCCGGACCGATGCGATTTAGGGACCTTCAAGAAATGTGCGTACGCCTTTTTAGAAGGCCGGCAACGCATCTGCAATTCCCTCCCTGGTGTTGCAGTTGTTCATGGACGGCGGTAGTCACTTACCATCAGGTGAGCCGCATGCTCGTTTCTCCTATAAAAAGCAGCCAGTGTCGTGGATTTCGATTTTTGAAATCCATACTGAGTTTTTGATAAAATAGGTTCCAATGTCACTGGACGGTAATTTTCCATTAGTGTTTTTTAGACACTTTTAATTTTTCTGGAAAGATGCCAGATTCCATTGATAAATTAACCAAATAGGCTAGTAAGTACCTTACTAATTTGATTTTTACACGCTTTGATAACATTTGTACATATGCCATCATAACCTTCTGAATTTGTTTTGTTTAATGTCATTATAATTTTACTTATATCATATTCATCAACCGGTGTTAAATAAATTGAATTTTGAAGTCTATTTTTAATATTACTGTATGTAATTTTATTATTTATTACATTTGTCAAATTAATATAGTAATTATTAAAGGCCTCAGCTATTTTCATAGGTTCAGTTATTATAGAATTATGGTGTTTATTTAAGTCAATATGTTTATCTGCAGCTATTTGCCCTAGTTCATTCTTAATAATTTTCCAGGTTGATTTTACAATATTTTTACTATTTATTATAAACTTATTATTGCTATTTTTTAACGTAAATGATACTTCTTCTTAAAAGCCTTGTGTAATTGTTATTCTTAATATCATCGGGGAGGTTGTAGCATCTTTCATATCATCGGGGAGGGTGTTCCAAAGATGTATAGCTTGTATCGTAAAAGAGGACCAGAAAAAAATAAACCTATGCTGTGGAAACCTTATCCTCAGACGGTTTGATTGTCGCGGTGTTCGACTGTGGATCGAATGAAGAAAATGAAAGTTATCCTTAAGGTGACACTAGTCGACATTATTTCCATAGAAATTTCGGAGGGGTTTTACTCCGCTGTTTGACATTGTACATCCAAAGTTAAACATGATATCGTTTTGTCTCATTAATAAATTTGTCTGTACGGAAATAGAATAGGAAAATAAAATGTTATTAAAAAGTTACGAGCTACCAAAGATTCGTTTTTATTGCCAATTTTAACACAACTTTGGGCGTAAATTAGTAATAAAATAAATGTAAAATTTCCAAAACAAAGTCGGTACCGATATAGCTCAATTATCGAAGAATTCAATAAATTTTATTTGTAATTGATTTATGCAATGGTTTTTTCATAAAACCCCTTCTTCCAAAGGCCTTTTCGTATTTTTTTACTTTTACGCTTATTCGAGTTTTATTCGAAACGAAAAGTTTTGCTATTTTGTAATTTGGACGCCAAAGACAAAAGACGGCATGGAAATTCATATAATTGAAAGAGGTGATGCGTTTTGGACGACAGACAAAATTTTTAAATTTTCGTCTGTAATATAATATAATTATAAAAGTAAAAAAGTAACGTCTATATACGATTACTATTATATAAAATTGCAACAATTTCATTGGTGCCGTGCCGACGGGGATCAAATTGTTTCATTTTTTAAAATAACGTTACCCCCACACTAGGATTTTCACCTGTATGGTGGAGGCAGTTTACAAACATCCAGACCCGGAACAGTTATTTATTTTGTAGGCCATACAAATACTTGTTCGGTGCGGGATTCGAACCCGCGGCTCCCAGTGCAAAAATTCATTGCTAAGCCCAAAGAGATTTAAAATATATATATACTAACTACTTAAATGTCTTTGGCTAAGCCACTGTGCCACGGAGCTGTCAAATAATCGTTATTCCGTTTATTAGATACCGTTTATTCAGGTATTTCGTTCCCGTGGGATAATTTTCGAGTTACACACGTTCGAAGCCGAACTCTTGAGTGATCGCTGCATGACCACTCGGGGAAAACTAAACATAATAAAATAAGCAATCTATATCTATAAGCGGAAGAGTTTTTTGTTTTTTTGTTTATTTAAACGCGCTAATCTCTGGAACTACCCGTCCGAATTGAAAAATTCTTTTTGTATATTATAGCCAGATTCACGGGGAATAGTATAGGCTATCTAGCATTAAGCTATATCACTCAGCTAGCCTAAAATATGGATATTTGTTAAGTAAGTCAGAAGAAAAAACACTCCCGAAATGATTTATCTGCGTACGCTGGTTTTATCGTCAGGGATACGTAAATACAATGTTCTAGAAAAATATAGATCTTTACTACATCTAAAACAAAGTCCGGGATACCATATTATGTCTATTTCTTATACATAAGCCATAATTAGTTATTTTATGACAAAAAATATTGAAAATTAATAAAGTGATTTATGAGCGTTATTATTAGGCATGGCCTATTTATCCTTACGGACGAAAGTTACTTCATCATCAAGACAATTTTACGAAGATAAACTTTGTTCTTTATACCATGTTATTTGGACACATAGTTTCAGAGATAATGTAAAATTAAAATAATTCAATACTTGGCTGAGCACGCGAACGACACATAATCCTTAGCCGCCCGGTGAGAACTGCGAGAACTGCTCAACCGGGAGGGGGAGGGAAAGTGGATAAATCTTAACTTCGCTCTACATCATAAATAATATGCCGACAGATAAAAGTACTCCATTAATTATGCCAAATTTTCCATCCATTGCTATCAAATAAAATATTTAATTGCAATTATAAAATGCTTGAACTAGGTCATGTCGCGCACCTCCAACACGTGATGACGCGGGTGAAACCGCGGGGCACAGCTAGTTAGGTATATAGAGCCACAGCGCCTAATAATTTCGCAGTTTCACCAGCGTCATCACGTGTCCGAGATGCGTGGCATGACATGACACCTAGTTCAAGCATTTTATAATTGCAATCAAATATTTTATTTGATATTAATGTATGGAAAAATAATTAATGGAGTGCTTTTATTTTATCTGTAGGCATATTATGCGTGGTTTTTTTTTCAGTTTTAAAGAAAAACGTACACGATACATGAAAAGTGTGTAGGCAAGAAATGATTCTTGATAAATTTGCTATCAACCTCTTATACTTATTAATCAATTAAACTTTCAAAATACCATAGCAACGTGAAATGAAAGAGTTTAGAAATAAAGATGTAACTAATCATTGTTACGCTCACCCGGGAGATAAATAAAAGTACTCAATTAATTTTGAATTTATTTTAGCTACTAGCTGTTCCCCGCGACTTCGTCCGCGTTTAGTTTAGGGCGGTAATTTTGTTGCACGGACACCTAATATTTTTTCTAAAATTTAAGCAGTCTAACTTCTTATAACATGAGCTATCTACTAGTGAAAGTCCCGTCAAAATCGGACCAGCCGTTTTGAAAATTAACCGGAACAAACAGACTGACAGACATACAAAAATGTTAAAAATTGTGTTAATGTTATAAGTACCGTATATATGTAATTTCATATGCAATTAGTAAAAAGCTGTTATTTTGACGTTACAAACAGACACTTCAATTTTATTTATTTGTGTAGATATACATAATGATTGAAGCTTTCAATACTGGCTTCCCAGTTCGCACTGGGCTACCTATTGAATTATTTTAATTTTACATTATCTCTTAAACTATGTACTATATTAACATGGTATAAAGATAGAAGTTTATCTTCATAAAATTGTCTTGATAATGAAGTAACTTTCGTTCGTAAGGATAAATATGCCATGCCTAATAATTAAATTTTAATTTTTTCTGTCACAAAACGCCTAATTGTGGCTTATATATAAGAAATAGACATATGGTATCGCGGACTTTTTTTTAGACGGAGTAAAGATCTATATTTTTCTATATATATTTATCATTTTGGGAGCGCTTTTTCTTCTGACTTGCTTAACAAATATAGGCTGGCTGAGATTATATGCTAATGCTATATAGCCTATACCATTCAACATGAATCTGGCTATAATATCCAAAAAGATTTTTCAAATCGGACAGGTAATTCCAGAGATTAGCACGTTTAAACTAACAAAAACACTCTTCTGCTTTATTATATTAGTATAGATGTTGCATCGTATTCGTGTAACTTCGTTTTTGTTAAACGGTTTGGAACGTCGTACGAACAAGACCTACGTGAATACTAGTGTCGATATGCTCATCACTGATACTATCTCTGTCGGGCACGATGCCAGGTGAGACAGCGTGCTTTTTGGCCGCGCCCACCAGCGAGTTCGAGCCCGCGACTTGTGCCACCTTAAGATAAGAAGGCGACCTTGGTGGTATTTACTTCTTTTTAATAAAGTAACAAATTACAATAGTAACGGTCGTGGAATAAAATTAACTTTACGGATTTTATCGCCTTTAATATTAACTTTTTAATTCCCGGCGTTTCGAAAACAGCACCAATCATCACTGGGGGAGTGAAGTGTTTGACGTCTTGGTGTCATAGTTAACGAAGGCTACCTTCAATTACTCTGAAATTGTACTTGCTTATTTATACTCTAAGGCTGGACTCACTTATCCGGAATACCTCTCTGAATTCATAATCTGAATTCATATTTTTGAATAAGAAAGCCCCAGAATTGCATACAATTTTACTATTCTCCACACAAATTCTGATTTTTTCAGATCGATCAGTAAGAATGACACTGACGAGCGTTCTGAAATCTGGATCGAAATATTTAAGATTATGATTTCATAACGCGCGTTTTTCTATACATTTGAACACGCAAGCACACACACACACACACCGGAATCAGATTATGAATTAATTCAGTTGACACTGCGAGCATGCGGCTCACCTGATGGTAAATGACTACGGCCGCCTATGGACAACCGCATCACCAGATGAATTGCAGGACGCAGAACTTGTAATGTAGAACTGACTTCCCCTTACTCTGTTCACATTAATGTTTCTTTTTTATTTATAGCTAAAAGTATGTAGTGCGATGAGTATTAATTCCTCTCCATATCCGAGACGTGTGCCTGAACCGGAATTCAAATTATGAATTCCGACTCTGAATTCATAGAGGCATTCCGGATGTGTGCGTTCAGCCTAAGAATTACTAGCATGGAAGGAATCCAAAATTCTTGTAGTTGAACGCTATGCAAATGACGGATTACGTAGAACAAAATAAAATAGCTGTATTATTCTCACCGTCTTTCTTTAACAAGATTGTTGCCATTTTTCCATTCCATGTGCTAAAGATGTCACATTAGGGAAATAAAAACGTTGTCGATAAATTTATTTAGTCTATGACTTAGTAAAATTATGGATTTTCATTAATTTGGTTCGTTTTATGCTTCCTTTTCACTCTACAACAAAAAGGTCACCATGTAATATACTTAAATTCACCCGGTATATTTCCGCCAAGTTATCGCTAGCCTGTAAATGGCTTTCACAAGAAATTATAACCATAAACTTGTTACTAAGAAGTGCCCGTTGGAATATTCTACTAATCCTACTAATATTAAAATACTTAATACTAATATCATAAACGTAAAAGTTTCTGAGGATAAATGCAAGGCAGGTCCTACCATGGGGCGAACGGAGGGGTCGCTCCAGGCGCCAAGTCCCAGGAGGCGCCTCAGTCAAATTTTATAATACCATAGCTACCTACATAATTAAAAAATACAACCTTTTACTTTATTTAGGTAACAATATTGCACGCTCCTTAGAAGCTTAGTCTCTGTTCCGTTACCATTCTAATCTCGCTCAGACTGACGTCCGGGATATCTTCGGAATAGTGTCGGATAAGACTCGCTCTTGGATCGTTACACACACTTGTGTGTGGCTGCAACGATGACGTGTACAGCTACCTATAGAACCTCTCAATCTCACTGAAAAGCTCATCTGTCCCGGAAACGATGCTGTCACATTCGCTCTTCAGCCTTGACAGTTGGCTCTTTCTGGCAAACAGATCTCTGACAACGACTTTGGAGCCTTGGTTCCGCTTGATCGCTTCTTCAATACGAGCTGTATTGAAGTTGCGTAAGTCCCGCCGCATGCATTTAGAGATATATCTGTTCAGTTGCCTGTATGCTGTCAAATCTGTTGAAGAATGTAGCTTCATCTCCCGTCTAACAGCCATGAGATTAAGAGTGTGATCGGAGAGTTTTTGTGTTCTTCGTAACCAATCGGGACTTATTTGCCTGGTCTGTTGACAGCTTAGTTCGCGAAGAATTAGGAGCTCTTACATATTCAGGGACAAAGATTTCATTTGGTTGGGCACCTTCTCGATTTTTGATATCGACAACATTTTCTTCAGGATGGTCTTGTCGATTTACGTCATTGAATGAATGAATGAAATATACTTTATTGTACACCAAAAATACATATGAGAAAAAAAAGAACATAATTTATTTAAAGGTACAATTGGCGGCCATAAGGCCGCGATAACGCTTGGGAGCGATCACTACCAGGCAACCACATTGCAGAGGATAAAATGACCTGTGAGATAGGGTAAGGGTGTACGTAGGTTGTTAGAAAATACATACGACATATATAATATAATCCATTAATACATATATACTATAATAAATACATTTTAAATACAAAAATATATACATACATATACGAGAGCAGAAAGGATTAAACAAGTGAAGTCAAAGCCTAAACGTAAGGAAAAATGAGTAGGTAGTAATTTTTTAGAGGAATGACTATTTAAGGAGGAAAGAAGTGCGCTTTGACAAGTTTTTTAAACTTATCAATAGATTGCGCACTTCTAATGTGCAGCGGTAGGGAGTTCCAGAGCCTAACAGCATCATTGTTAGCTTTTTGCCAGCATCTGTGACATACAGCCATGATGTTATTGAAAATAACCTGAAATAAAAAAAGCATTTAATATCCTATAATAATAGATAAAGATATCGTAGAACTAGGTTACAGTGCACACAGAATATCTCTGAATCTGACGATGATATAATAAACACACACCCTACCTTATATTATTATTTTTACATTGATTATCGTAAGTTATAATAAGCACTGCTAGACAAAAAAAATAACATTACTTACTAACCTCTATCAGCCCATTTTGTGAAATATAGTCAGCCACCACTGGTGAACTTTGAGGCAAAGTATCTTCCAAAATGTGTCTTCTCTGCCTTAGGACAGAACGCGGACACATAACACATCGGTGTCCTGTATCCATAATTGTGCTAAAACGTTCTCAAAATCAAAGTCCTTTAACGTGCCAAGGCAAATCACAAATATATTCTCACAGTCTGGTAAACAAGGAAGGATCGTTCTGCGTCGTAAACAAACCAATAATGTTAACAAACTATATATTTTTTTAATCTGGAGGTAGCCGTGGTTAACTATGACATTGGGACGTCATACACCTCAGTCCCCCCCGTGACCATGAGTGCTGTAAAGTGCTTGAAACGTCGGGAATGTAAAAAAGTTAATATACGCGATAAAATCCGTAAAATTAGTTTTATTTAAAT
This sequence comes from Parnassius glacialis, assembly GCA_033319125.1. Taxonomy (NCBI): domain Eukaryota; kingdom Metazoa; phylum Arthropoda; class Insecta; order Lepidoptera; family Papilionidae; genus Parnassius; species Parnassius glacialis. Next base: position 132,623 of record JAVANC010000016.1, read on the forward strand.
GTGTAGTGTTCGCGTAAATATAAGAAATCATTAAACTATATAAGTACAAAATTTATTTTAGAAACAGCTTTTTTTTTTTTTTATAGAATAAGGGTGACATACGAGCACACAGTCCACCTGATGGTAAGTGGTTGCTGCGGCCCATAGACATCTACATCTATCCTCTATTCCAAATCAAAATGTAGATGCGTTGTCACCCGTGAGGACTAAGATGGAATGCCTTGGAAAGCTTGGAAGCGATCTCCTCATTCCCAGGGGTTATTATCAACCATGTATTCATTTATACTATAATAACCCTTTTTATACAGTTTCAACTTAACAAAACATTTAAACTTGCTAATAGAGAGAGCCTGTACACTTTCCGGGACCTTGTTGTAATAGCGTATACATTGCCCCAAGAATGAATTACTGACTCTGTGGAGTCGAGAAACTGGTATCACTAGCTTGTGTTTGTTCCTAGTGTTTACAGAATGCACATCCCTTTTTTTACTAAAACTACCTTTGTTTTTGTGAACATACATTAAATTTTCGTAAATATACTGAGAGGCCAAAGTTAATATATTTATTTCTTTAAATTTATCTCTAAGAGACTCTCTCGGTTTTAGGTTGTAAATAGCTCTAATGGCCCTCTTCTGTAAAACAAAAATAGTTTCTGAATCAGCCGCATTTCCCCATAGCAAAATCCCATAAGACATTATGCTATAGAAATAACTGAAATAAACTAATCTAGCTGTCTCGATACTAGTGAGACCTCTAATCTTTTTTACAGCATAGGCTGCAGAACTTAGTCTGCTTGCTAGTTAGGATATATGGGGGCCCCACTGAAGCTTTGCATCGAGAGTGATGCCAAGAAAAACAGTGGATTCAACAGGGCTCAGTTCTTCCGCATTTAAAAACACATTGGTACTCAGAGTTTTAACATTCGTTGTTGTAAATTTAATACATTTAGTTTTATTTCCGTTTAAATGTAGATTATTAACGTTAAACCAATGCACTAATTTTGATATAGCATTATTCTCTTCGTCACATTTAAATGATTGACGTTTAAGTTTAAAAATCAAGGAACTATCATCAGCAAATAATACTATATCATGATTATCCTCTACAAGTGAAGGTAAGTCATTAATATACACTAGAAATAGGAATGGACCGAGAATCGAGCCCTGAGGGACACCCATTAGTACAGGTGAGCCGGAAGAACTTTTACCATTGATAATAACTTTCTGCATACTATTACTTAAATATGAAATAGTAAGTTTAAGCGCTGTGTTCTTCACACCATAGTATTGTAGCTTCCTGATTAATGTCTCATGGTGAACGCAGTCGAAGGCCTTGGAAAGGTCACAAAATATACCCAAAGCATCCTCTGAATTTTCCCATGCACAAAAAATATGTTTAATAAGCTCAACTCCAGCGTCAGTTGTCGAGGGACCCCTTGTAAAACCCAATTGATTTCTATGTAGCAATTTATTAATATTAAAGAAACTTAACATCTGATCTAAAATAATTTTTTCAAAAATTTTACTAAATGTTGGTAGTACAGAAATTGGTCTAAAATTGGCGGGGTCTAATATACTACCAGATTTAAATAAAGGTATGACTTTACTATGTTTCATCAAATCAGGAAACACACCAGATTCGATGCTTGTATTAAATATAGTGGCTAGATAAGGTGCTATTATTTCTATTATAGATAGAATAACTTTAACGGAAATCCACCATAAATCTGCCGTTTCCTTAACATATTTTTAAAATATTTAACGATATCTTTTGCCAGTACTCTATGGAATTTAAAAGTATTTGAACAAGCCTTTACATTTTGTTTGAGCAATGATTCGGCGACAGTAGGAGTTTAATGATTTAGTTGTCAAAAAAGAAATATCAGTAAAATGTTTCTCAAAAGCCATAGCAACTTCTTGATCAAATCGGGTTAAATTATACCTTGCCCGTTTCACTATTTATTATTCTCCAGGTCATTTTAATTTTGTTAGATGCAGTTTTAATTTTGTTACTTAAATGTAAAGCCTTAGCTGTGGCGCACACTTTTTTAAATATTTTAGAATATGTTTTTACATAATCTCTAAATATAACACTACTATTATATGATCTTTCATTATAAAGCTCGTATAACCTTCGCCTACTCTTATAAATTTCTACTGTCGCCCATTCATTAAATGATTTGCGACTGTTAAAAGAGGAAGTTTTAGAAGTAAATATCCTATTAAATTCACAAGTTATAATTTTAAATAACATACTATACAAATAATTAGCACTGTTTTTAAATGAAAGTGATGGAAGTCTTTTTATTATATTACTTCTAAACCTCTCCAAGCGATGTTCATTTATTGGAACAAACACAACTTTCTTATTTTTCTGTTTCTTGTGTATGTAAGGCAATGATACCAACTGTCCACAGTGATCTGAACTTAAATTTTGAATAATTGATTTATGCAAGGGCTTAACATCTGTAAAAATATTATCTATACAGGTCGCACTAGGCCCAGCAATACGTGTTGGTTCTAAGAATAAATTAACAAGATTATACGATTTAAACAATGAGCTAAACTTAATACTAATGGAAGAAGTTTCAAGGAGATTGATGTTAAAGTCTCCACATATTACAACAAACTTGTTCTGTTTACTAAGTTTGAGCAAAACTTCTTCCACAATCCTTTCAAAATAGTCATAAGTAGCACATGGGGGTCTGCAAACACTTACAACAATGAGGTGCTCGAGCTCGACACAAGCCATTTCTACAGTTCGCTCAACAGAGAGGCTCACTATATCCTTACGTTCTTTATATAATAATGATTTATCTGCTAGTATTAAGGAGCCACCACGTAAACTTTTTTCTCTATTGAAGGAACTGACCACCTGGTGATTTCTGAAATTAAACATGAAATTATAATCTTTTAGCCAATGTTCAGTAATACAAAGGATGTGTATATTGTTACTATTTAAAAAGAATTCAACTTCCAATTCTTTGCCCAACATGACTTGTATATTTTTTTGCACCAGGTGTAAACAATTTTTATTACTTATTTGTGGGCTACATTCAAAGTTAATTAAACTCTCATTATTGCTAGAGATTGCCTCTATTGTCGCATTTACTAATTTAAATTAGTTGGAACTGATTCCAAATTAATTGTCAAATAATTATCCTGCCCAATAAAAGCAGTCTTGGTAGCCAAAAACTTGGCTGAGTTAAAAAGTAAATAATAAGATAGCACATTTGCTATCAGTCTTAAATTATATTTGGACAGGTAATACCTATCTTTTGTTCAAAACTTTTTTATTAAATTATTTATATCAACTAAATGAAATTTGTCATTTATATAATTACAATTATATGTCAAATTTAAATTATTGTTACATATTAAATTATTCATTTGTATATTTAAATTATGTCTTAGATTATTTTCCTGTGGCAATCCCTATATGTAAGGCAGTGTGAACAAGACAATTTTGTGTACATAAAAAACAATATATTTTATAAAACCTAAATCCCACGTATTTGAAATATGTCGTGTCGTAAAGCGACAATTAAAAGAGAAGGAAAACCTAACCTACGATCAGCAAAACAACCAAATAGACCAAGACAATAATATATTTAAGTTTTAAAAGAGTATTTACAATTTTATATATCAAAAATGGAGTATGAATGTGAGGATGGATGATGTGATTTACAAATTATTTTTTTAAAAAAAAGGTAATAAAAAAAAAGATTTATGTCGTAGCTGAGTCCGAAGATCCCAAGCGTGCTCTCAGCGCCTGGAACGAGCACGCACGGTGTAGGTGGGTAGGCGTGGGCGTCTCTAGGGGACGACCTCAGGTGAATGCGGCGATTGCAGGATCGGCGACTTCAGCCCAGACAGGAGCTTGCAGGATCCTCAGCGACTTCAGACAGCGCAGTGGCCTGCAGGATCCGGTGACTGCAGGCGGGACAGAGGTTTGTAGGTTCCGGTGATTTCGGGCGGAACAGAGGTCTGTAGGTTCCGGCGACTCCAGGTAGAGTAGAGACTTGTGGGATCTCGGCGACTTCAGGCAGAGCAACGTTTTGTAGGATCCGGCGACTTCAGGCAGAGCAACGGATCGTAGAGTCCAGTGGCTTCAGGCAGGATAGAGGCTTGCAGGATCCCGGGGCTGAGCGGCCCCGGGATAAGGCCTTTAGAAGATGCTTCCGATACGAGAACTGAAGCAAGACTGTCCTGTATTCTCCAATTGTTCGGCTTTTATACCTTTTTAGAGAGAACGAGAAATTATTTAAATTAAAAGGAAATTTATTGTAAATGACCTAGAGCAAAAGAGTATTTATGTGAAAATATCGAGATAAAACATCATATCGGTAACGAATTTGAATAAAAATTGCCATGACAACGGTATAAATGGTAGTTGTCATAAAAACCAATTTTTGGTTTTTGGACTTTTATTAAGAAATTATTACATTTAAGTATGAAACGAGATATTATTCAAATAGGAAAAACTGATGCGCGACAGCGCGCCGAAGCCTGAATTTGTAGAGTTACAGAGAATTCAGTAAAAGACCAAAAAAGGTAAGACTTCGTTGACAGCTAGTTTAAAAGTACTAAATAGTGTGAAAATACGCAGTAAAATGATATGTTATTGTGTAAAAACGTTACAGGATCCTATAAAAATAAAGGTGATGCAAAATATAAATGCAGAGAATCAAAAACAGAATGAAAAAAATAGTATAAAGTGATGCAAAACATGAATGCAGAATATCAAAGCAGAATGGAGAATTAGTGTACAATGAAATGTAAGTTGCATAACACTACATTTTCCCCCCGACCCTGGAAAATTTTTGACTCAGCAAAAATTTTGATATATACATTCTAAAATAAACCATAAAAACACAGCTTTGCAGAAACAGACATCACCAGTCAAAATCAGATATACTATCTCTTACATTCATCATCTGCATTCAGGTAAGGGTGGAGTTCACATTCAATGACTACCACTCTAAAAGTGTGTTTTCAAAACGACATTAAGGCTTATTTAAGGAGTAGTCAACCGCTCCTGTGTGGAAAAAAAAAATTAGTCGAAGAAACACCACTCTTAGAAGTGTGTTTTCGAAAGGACATTCAGGCTTATTTAAGGAGTTGTCAACCGCTCCTGTGTGGAAAAAAAAAATTAAGGGAGTAGTCAGCTGCTCCCAAGTGAAGATAAAGGTAAAGAAATACCTCAAGTAAGCTTTAGTCGCTATGACTTAAGTAAAGATTAAGAACGGCCAGAGCGGTAGGGCTCAAAGCCAGAGATCAGCAACATCACCAACGAGATGTGTCTGAAATAAAAATAAAAAGTGACGATTAACCAACGAAAGTTCGAGGTCCTAAAGTAAGATGTGTTGAAGAACACTGGATCATCAAACAAACAAACAAATTAAAAGAAATAAAAATAATAAGGTGAAAATGATGGTGATATTTATACATATATACAAATTAATAGTAAATAAAAGTTAAGAAAATTTATGATTTTACATCTTTAATGTGCCACTTGCCTCTAACTCCATTAGGGTCTTCAAGCACATAGACTAGTGGTGACAGTTTAGCTATCACTTTGCACTTGATGAACTTAGGGGCAAGTTTAGCATTAAAGTATGCGCCGGCATCGCTTAAAACATGGTTTTTACGCCAAACAGTGTCTCCCACATTGAATTCTTTAAAAGACCGACGAAGATCATAGCGAGCGCTATTTTTAGCGTGAGCTATGTGAAGTTTAGTTTGAACTTTGTGAAATATAGATGAGAGGAGACCAGCATTAGACGCGTAAATATCACGAGGCATAAATACCAATTCCTCGAGGTTCTGAGTTGGAGTATAGAAGGAACCACAAGGTATTGTTTCCCTACCAAAGACTAAAAAATTTGGAGTAAAACTAGTAGCTACATTTGTAGCGCTGTTCATGCGTACTGAATCTTAGCAAGATGGTTGTCCCAGGATCTATGATCGTCTCCTACTAGAGATGCTAGAGCTGTAATAATTGTGCTATTAAACTTCTCCGTAGGATTAACGTGAGGACAATATAAAGCTGTGTGAAAAATACAAGGAACATTATAAGAATTTAAAAATGAGTGGAATTCTCGCGACTGAAATTGAACAGCGTTGTCCATTATAATAGTTTGAGGAATGCCATGAACTAGAAAAACTGAATTTTCCAAAACATTAATAATATTAGCTGAAGTAGCACGTTTAAGGGGAAAAATCATAGTATATTTAGTAAAATTGCAGTTAATCACTAGAATATACTGATTTCGTCTTCGAGTCATTGGCAATGGACCCATAAGATCTAAGGATATAGTTTGAAAAGGTCTGGAGCAAAATTTGGGTTTACCCATAAGACCATAGGGAGAATGATTAGGGTGTTTGTAGGTTAAGCAGGTTTCACAAGTCGAGATTAATTCAGCAATGTCCTTAAACATACCAGGCCAATAGTATTTTAATGATATTTTCTTGAATGTTTTGAAGATACCAAGATGGAGTTCTGAAGGGGAACCATGGTTAGCTTCAATAAGTGCCTGTCTATCTTGAGGTAGTGGAACTTCTTTCCAAATAAAGTCATCGTTTAGACGATCGGGAGAATGGATACAGCGGTAAAGTTTGTTATCCCTGATAGTGTAGTTGGGATATGCGTCTGGATTGTTGGAACATCCGAGAAAAATTTTGTTGTAGTGTTCAAGTCTACGATCAGGTGGTTCTTCAATCGTAATGGGATGTACGCCTTGAGGTGAAGTTTCTCGTGTATTAGGACGTTCTTGATTTTTATGTCTTGATAATAAATCTGGAACAACATTATCCTTTCCTTTTTTATGTTTTATGACAAAGTTAAAGCATGATAAGCGTAAAGTCCAGCGAGCAAGTCTTCCTGATGGGTTTGATAAATTCTGAAACCATTTAAGCGCAGCATGATCAGTATATATTGTAAATTCTTTACCATTGTCTAGGTAACATCGCCAATGTTCTAATGCAGTTATTACAGCCAATGTTTCTCTTTCAGTAGTTGAGTAGTTCCGTTGATTTTTATTTAGTGCTTTACTCATGTAAGCAATCACGACTTCTTTATCATCTTGTTGTTGGGTAAGCATTGCTCCTATGCCATAATTTGATGCATCACAATGTACAGAGGAGGGTAGTTCGAAGTTAGGGCAAGCAAGGACAGGAGCAGTTACCAAGGCTTCTTTAAGTTTCTGGAAAGCAGCTGCAGCTTGTGAATTCCATAAAAATTTAGGAGCGTTCTTCCCGGAACAGGTTAGTTGGTTGAGTGGAGAGGCAATAGTGCTAAAGTTTGGAATGAATCTTCTGAACCAGCTGCAGGTGCCTATGAATCTTCGTACTTCTTTTCTGCAAGTAGGTACAGGATATTCTAAAATAGCTTTTATTTTATCTGGATCTGCACGTAAACCATACTCGTCCACAAGAAAACCAAGGTATTTCAGTTCTTTCTTGAAGAATTGACTCTTCTCAAAGTTAATAGTTAGATTGGCATATGATAGTTTTTCATGAACTTTCATGAGAAGCGATATGTGTTCATCAAAAGTCTCACTAATAATAACAATGTCGTCCAGATAGCAAAATACCTTGTTCTCAAATTCAGGAGTAAACAGCATATCCATTAATCTTTGTAGAGTTGCAGGTGAGTTGGTGAGGCCAAAAGGCATTACTTTAAATCTAAACATACCTCTTCCAGGTACATAAAAGGCAGTTTTATCTTTATCCGCAGGATTCAAGGGAATTTCCCAAAATGCTTTTGCAATGTCAATGCTTGATAAGTATTTGGCATTCTTCAGGTTGTCCAAAATTTCGCTTATTAGTGGCAACTTATAAGCATCACGACGTGTAATTGAGTTAAGCTTCCTGCTGTCAACACAGAAACGCCATTCACCATTCTTCTTCGGAGTGATGAGAACTGGAGATAACCAAGGACTTTCGCATTGTTCAATGACCTTCCATCCCAGCATCTTGTCAACTTCATTAATTAACGCCTTTTGTTTTTCAGGAGACAGTCTATAACATATTTGTTTGATTGGAAGAGAATCACCAGTATCAATCTTGTGGGTGATTAAATGTGTGCTTCCCAGGATACCTTTTTCCTCAAAAGAAATTGTTTTGAAGCGTTGGATGATGTCGTTAGCGATGTTCTTTTGGATAGGAGTTAAATGCTCATAAGGTAAAACTTTAGTATCTTTAGTTTCGATAGCAGAACATTTAGATTCTGTAAAGTTAAGAGAAGATAAAACACTAGGTAAAAGATTAAATTTTCTCCAAAAGTCAATACCTAATATTAGCGAAGGAAATATTTCAGGGAAAACATAAGCTTTAATTAAATGAGTTTGATTATTAAAATGAACAGGTAAGTCAAAATAACCCAAGGAATTAATTTTTTGATTATTAGCAGTAGAGACAGTAATAAGATCTGACTTGAAAAGTTTGCAGCCCAGTTTAAGAATTTCCAAATGAGAATTATTACCCAGAATAGTTACTGAACTGCCAGAATCTAGTAAACCAGATAAAGTTAAGTTATAAATTTTGACATTAACGAATGGACGATTAAGATCTTGTTCCTTGGAGTAGAGTGTAGAAGAGATTTTGTAACAAGAAAAGAAGTTTTGAATTGTTTTAATCCAATTAGTCCAATCGTCGTTATCAAAGTTTAAGTTACTTTTCAAGTCAGTAGTTAGTTTTTTTGAACTAGTATTAGGTTTGGGAGAACAAGTAGGGCAATCTGCAGTTTTAAAACCTTTAAGACCACATTTGAAACAAATCACGAATCGTGGTTGAGTACAGGTGTTTAAAGAATGACCTTGTTTACGACAGCGAACACAAAAGGAGCTTTCTTGAGGAGCTTTAGTTTGAGGGAGACTATTAACTTGCCTAGAAGGGTATTTGTAGGATGAAGTGAATTTATTCATGAGGGGAGGAGAAGGTCTTGAGTTATTAGAAGAATTTGAAGAGTCAACTGAACTTGAAGTGGAATGCTTGTAGTTGAATTCAGAAATAAGAGGACTTTGTTGTACATTTGGTTCTTTAAATTGTTTGTCTCTGTCTAGGAATTTTTCATAGTTTTGGCAAGTAGCCAAAAGAGAGTCGATAGAGTCAATGTCTTTTAGAGCTACGAAGACAGAATAACATGGGCGAATATTCCTCAAAATAATCTCCAATTGTTCTGTTTCAGAAAGTTTCTTCGAAAGACGAGAAAACATTCCAGACATGATGGAAATATAGATGACAATAGGTTCATCTCGACCTTGAGTTCGATTCCTAATCGCTTCTAAAAGTTTGTGATCATAATCAAAACCACCAAAGTCTTTGATTAATAATGAAGAAAGTTCGTTCCACGTTAAGTTTGGATTTTGATTATATTTAAATCTGAACCAATGAAGAGCATTGTCAGTGAAAATTTCAAACGCTTGTGAAATCAACAAGTCTTTGGACAAGCCACGAGCTATACAGTATTCTTCCAGTTTTTGAAGAAAGGATCTTGGACAGCTTTTACCATTGAAGGTGTGTCTTTTCAGATCTTTGAAGACGTTGGATGGAGAAAAAGATTGAGGTGGTGGTGGAGGATACGGGGTATGGACCTGAATAGAATTTTGAGAAACAAGAGGGAGTTCCGTGACAGTCGGGTCAACCGTAACAGTCGGGTCATCAGGAGGGTCAAGTGATGGAACTTCATTTTCAGTTGAAGGTGGAGTCAAGGATTCGAATTGTTTAGCCATAGCGTCATATTTCATCTTCAAAGTCTCGAAATTAGCTTTAAAGTCTGGATATAAGTCAGTATCTATTCGCTCTAATCTGTAAAAAAACATGGTTAATAAAAGTTTCTATTAGTCGTAAATATTTGGTTTCACCTTGTAAAAATTTTTTAATTTTACAGTCCAGATAAGTCAATGTAGAATCAATTTGAGTCAAGTCATCCTCGATCGGAATTGGAGAAGTCAGAGTATCTTCAGGGTGAGAATTCGCAACTAAACGTAAAACTTGTTTTTTAGAAGCAAAACAGTATTAGCTGGTTCCTCACATCTAATCTTCACTTCGTATTCAAGTTCGGCCTTGTTAAGGAATTCGTACTTAATAACCCTTTTCATTGTTATAATTACGTGTAAAGTTAAGTTTAAGAAATAAAAATATTATTAAAAATCGTACCTCTAAGTTATCTAGAATAAAAAATATTATAGTGATGAATGTAACTTAGAGTGATGAATGTAAATGAAGTGTTATTTGTAGGCCTAAATATAATCCAAATAAGTTGAAAAACTAGAAGAAGTTTTGTTTTAGAATTTTGAAGGTATGAAAAGGATGTGTAAATGAATGATGAATAGTAAGTTAAGAACAAAAGGGAAAGCAATTAAATCAAAAGGAACTAGACAAGGCGCAGTAAAGGTGAAGAATTAAGAGAGAAAGAGGACTTTTACGTTGGGCGCCAAACTGTCGTAAAGCGACAATTAAAAGAGAAGGAAAACCTAACCTACGATCAGCAAAACAACCAAATAGACCAAGACAATAATATATTTAAGTTTTAAAAGAGTATTTACAATTTTATATATCAAAAATGGAGTATGAATGTGAGGATGGATGATGTGATTTACAAATTATTTTTTAAAAAAAAAGGTAATAAAAAAAAGATTTATGTCGTAGCTGAGTCCGAAGATCCCAAGCGTGCTCTCAGCGCCTGGAACGAGCACGCACGGTGTAGGTGGGTAGGCGTGGGCGTCTCTAGGGGACGACCTCAGGTGAATGCGGCGATTGCAGGATCGGCGACTTCAGCCCAGACAGGAGCTTGCAGGATCCTCAGCGACTTCAGACAGCGCAGTGGCCTGCAGGATCCGGTGACTGCAGGCGGGACAGAGGTTTGTAGGTTCCGGTGATTTCGGGCGGAACAGAGGTCTGTAGGTTCCGGCGACTCCAGGTAGAGTAGAGACTTGTGGGATCTCGGCGACTTCAGGCAGAGCAACGTTTTGTAGGATCCGGCGACTTCAGGCAGAGCAACGGATCGTAGAGTCCAGTGGCTTCAGGCAGGATAGAGGCTTGCAGGATCCCGGGGCTGAGCGGCCCCGGGATAAGGCCTTTAGAAGATGCTTCCGATACGAGAACTGAAGCAAGACTGTCCTGTATTCTCCAATTGTTCGGCTTTTATACCTTTTTAGAGAGAACGAGAAATTATTTAAATTAAAAGGAAATTTATTGTAAATGACCTAGAGCAAAAGAGTATTTATGTGAAAATATCGAGATAAAACATCATATCGGTAACGAATTTGAATAAAAATTGCCATGACAACGGTATAAATGGTAGTTGTCATAAAAACCAATTTTTGGTTTTTGGACTTTTATTAAGAAATTATTACATTTAAGTATGAAACGAGATATTATTGAAATAGGAAAAACTGATGCGCGACAGCGCGCCAAAGCCTGAATTTGTAGAGTTACAGAGAATTCAGTAAAAGACCAAAAAAGGTAAGACTTCGTTGACAGCTAGTTTAAAAGTACTAAATAGTGTGAAAATACGCAGTAAAATGATATGTTATTGTGTAAAAACGTTACAGGATCCTATAAAAATAAAGGTGATGCAAAATATAAATGCAGAGAATCAAAAACAGAATGAAAAAAATAGTATTAAGTGATGCAAAACACGAATGCAGAATATCAAAGCAGAATGGAGAATTAGTGTACAATGAAATGTAAGTTGCATAACACTACAGTCGCCATAGTAAAAAATATCTATCCTACTAGATGCTTCAAATGACACTTATTTCAAATCTGTTGGATGGTGGGGACGTCTCTTCTCATTGTCTTTTGCTTAGGTTGCAGCGAACTTTTATCAAAATTTATGACAAAACCTAGACATTGCAATAGTTTTAAAGTTTCATTTAGGTTAGATCTGCAATCCTCATAAGTGTTGCCGATGCAGAGAATATCATCTAGATAAACTACTGAATTAAAACCCGCACTTCTCAAATGAGTTAAGACTTCTCTCATAATTTTAGTAAATTATATCCTAGGAGCCACGGACAGTCCATAGGGAATTAACGTGAACTCGTAGGTCGTAGTCTGACCGTCGGAGTGTTTCTCTTAAATTGAAAATCTTAAATACTTTCTATGCTCAGCATGAATCAGAATTAGTAAGTAGAATTCTTTCAGATCAATTGTGACTAAGTATCCGTTTCGAGGTATTAACTTTGCCGCTGTTCGGTAATCTTCCATTTTGAAATGAAACTTTGAAACATATTTATTTTTTCTAAATTTAATATAAAACGCTTGCTGCTCTAACGCTCGATTTTCTTCTTCTTTTTCTTCTTCTTTACTTTTTGGCTTCTCTTAAAAGAATTCTGCCAATGTCAAGTCAGTCATGGGACTGACATACATAAAATCTTTTTATTTTATTTTATTTTTTGTGATTGGCTTCTAATCTACAACAAAAGACAACACAATCATTTATAATTCTACCATCAACAGTGATTAGTATTATGTCACAACTTAATACTATTAGGTATATATAAAATCACATAAAATATGAACAAACGAGGAGAAAATAAGAGATAGCAGACAGGTAGAATTAGTAGGACGTGGTATGTTTTGGGGAAGGATATCATACAAGGAGAGCTTGAGTCGAGGACATTCGAAAAATATGTGATCAGTGGAACCTTCATCAAGACCATATTCGCATAAAGAATTATCCCTTATGCTTAACTTAGCTAGGTGTACCGGTGTGCAAGAATTACCGCAGCAAAGACGGAAAACGGTTTATGTAGTAAGTTAGCTTCACGATAATAGAAAAACCAAGGTTTGTATGGGATTACGTCTTGAACCCGAGCGTAGTGTTTACATTTTATGTTTTTAGTTTGGTCCCAGAGATCTTGCCAAGATGCCATAAAGTCAGATTCTACTAGTGGAAGCAAGTCATGGGTGAAAATTTGCTACTGAGATAGGGTACCTGTTGGTGTTGTATTCTTAGCCAAGAAATCAGCACACCCATTACCATGTATCCCAGAATGGCCTGGAGTCAAATCCAAAACAACTGTTAGACCTTATTTATGACAATTATGTAATGCTTTTTTTAATAAGGAGGGAAAAGATTTGATTTAGAGTGGAAGGTGGAAGCTGGAGATAATAGTTTGGAGACAGCTAAGAGAGTCAGAGAAAATTAAGGTATTTTCCAGGTTATGAGATTCGGCATATAGGATTGCCTCTAAAATTGCAATAGATTCACCTTTGAAAACGGATGATTTAGGTGGGCACTTAAAATTTAAAATTATCCTATATTTAGGGATCCAAACTGCAGAACCTACACAATCTTTGTTAGAAGTCTTTGAAGCGTCTGTGTACATAATGACCCAGTCTTGCCAATTTTCTAAGATGATTTTCTTAAATTTACTGTTAGGATCAATGGTTTTCTTATCAAGTCCAAGGTCAAGAATGACGTTTGGATTAAAAACTAGTGCTTCTTATGAAGTGGAGAAGAGTAAGTTGATGTTATTTTGGAAGATAGGAGATTTAATATTTACAAACTTTATATAGCTTTTTAAAAGACATGGTATATCTTTATGTCTCCAGTATGGGGAAATTGAAATTAGCTGATGAAGTGAGTGTAGTATACGGAACCGCGCATAGTTATCAAGGAAACATTTTTTGAAATAGATTTTGTCTGATAGGTACTGCCTGCGAAGAAAGAGAGGACCCTCACCACGCCCGACCTGGAAAGCATTAGTGGGTGTAGATTTCATTTCTCCTGTTATAATGCGAAGGCATTTTACTTGAATTTGATCCAAAGTTTTAAGCGTATTCTCGTTGCATGGTTCCCACAAAAAGGAAGCATAGTCGAAATGGCTTCTTATCAAAGCATTATACAAGAGCTTATGGGAGTAAGGATGAGAGCCCCACTAAGGTCCTGATATAGCGAGAATGACGTTAAGATTTTTTTCGCATTTTGAAACTATGTAGGATATGTGGGGAATTCCAGACAAATTGTTATCTAGCATAACACCGAAGAATTTCACATGACTCACATTGGGAATCAATGAGTCTCCAATAGAGATTGACACATCTGAGATGAGTCTTCGTCTCGAAAATACCACGATTTTACTTTTTGAGGGGGAGATGGATAAACCATGTTCTGTGAACCATTCTTAGAGGTAATATACTGCACGAGATAATCGAGAAGAGGCGTCAGGTAAAGAATGGTCAGTAACGAAAAGAGCCAAATCATCAGCTCCAATATGGAGTATGTTGGACAGACAGTTTAGACAGCATATTTCGTTATGGGAGCAATTTTAAAGGGAATAGATTCTGTAGCAGATTCATTCAAAAGGGAGATAAAATCAGAGTAGGCATGTTGTAAGTTAATGTGAGACTTTGGCGGGAGAGAATGAGCTTTAGTTTCTATATCACAAAGATATACATCCCAGTTGGCTTTGGATACGTTAAACTTAGAGATGCATGATTTATTCCTAGTGGGAAGGCTTCTATTAGACAAAGACAAAAGGGTAGGGAAGTGGTCACTTCTAAAGGTGGACGATAGAGTGGTCCAATTGATACTTGCAGCTAAATTAACAGAGCGGAGAGATAGATCTACAACAGAATTAGGACTTTGGGAAGGGTAGACCATGCGGGTGGGAGACCGATTATTCAGTTCAGAATGCAAAGATTAAACTCATTAAAGACGTCTATTAAAAGATAGGAAAAAGAATCATTTTTATGAAAACCCCACAGTACGTTACGACTATTGAAGTCCCCAATTACAATAAAAGGAGGAGATATACTAGACAGGATTAAGTTAAGCTCTGGGATATAGGCAGGAGTAGGATTGGAAATACATATTGACACAATTGTGATGTCCATTACTTTTACAGCTGTTGCATTAATATTCTCTTGCAGAGGTGGAAGGAGAATTGAGCAAGAGATAAGATTTCTATTAAAAAGAATCATAGGTCCGCCGTAAACCAGGGATTCTGAATCTGAAACCAGGTCTTAGCCAGGTTTTCGCAATAGTAATGACTGAGGGGTTATGAGTATTTATCAAATTAGTTACTTCAGATTTCTTGTTTTTGATGCTCCGGCAATTCCACTGGAGGATGTGGCGATTGAATTTTATACATTTTTTGGAAGAGCACATTAAGTTTATTTCTCACGTTAAACGATAGTCGTATGTCGTCAAATTTGCCAATATTATATCAGAGATGGAGGACACAAGGTTTTCCAGGAGATTATCATTAGGGTGGTGGTAGAGCCACGCGGCAGCTTTTGCTGTCACACGGATGGGCCGGCTCGAACCGGGGTGGTACCACGACCTCACAGAAAACCAGCGTGAAGTAGATGTTCACCTCTGCGTTTCGCTTGGTGAGTGCAGGTGGCTGGAGGCCCTTTTTACTGGAAATGAGGCATTACATCTTAGTCCTCACGGGTGACAACGCATCTACATTTTGAATTGTAATAGAGGATAGATGTAGATGTCTATGGGCCGCAGCAACCACTTGCCATCGGGTGGACTGTGTGCTCGTTTGTCATCCTTATTCTATAAAAAAGGGGATAAATTAGCTTGAAGAGCATGACCATCTGGAAGGGAAGAGGTAGGGGTTCTTACAATATTGTTGTGTACTACCTTATCATAGCCTTTTTTTTTTTTTTTTTTTTTTACATGGGGAAATGCCTACGCATACCGGTCGGACTCGTACCGACTAAAACCCCATGGTGTTCCACCCTAGTCGCATATTGGCAGGGCCACGGGAACGCTTTCGCACACTTCCGCGGCCCCACCTGCGCTGGCCGCCCCATGGCGGCCCCTCCTCGGGAGAGGAACACTCCTCCCCCATCTCCTTCTCCGGTAAGGCGAACCAGAACACATGGCGCGCCCTCCTCCTCGGCCTCCAATTTCACATGCGCAACGGACGCCCCCGTGTCCGATGCCCTAAGGCCATGGGGCCAGGAAAAACTAGCACTCAGGAGCACCAGTCTTCCTGACCCCAGCGGCGGATCTGGTCTATGGCTCCGCCGCCAACCAAAATTCGGCTGCGGAGGGTAGGGAGAGCGGCGCCTCGCAATACCGGCACTCCTCTCCCCCCGCAGCCCCACCACCACCGCATCAACGGTGCGGCCCCGTTTGAGTCGCGGAGGATAGGGCGAGTGGCGCATCGCCATACCAACACTCCTCTTCCTCCGCGACTCCACCCCGGCTGCAGAGGTAGGGGTGGGGAGGACACCCCTCTCGCAGCAGCCCACCGACACACATCCGAAGTGGGCTCGTCAAGCCCACTCGGAGTGGCCACCTCGGGCCGGCCCTACACCACGGGCCAGCCAAGGGGTTCCTCTTTGTTCACCGTGGGTGACCAAGCCACGGCTACTAAGCCCCCCCGCCACGACAAGGCGGGAACCCGTTCGGGGGGGGACCTTATCATAGCCTACAGAATTTGTAACAGGTCTAGTTGGGTTAATTTTGTAAACAGTCTTTCTATAAGATTGGGAAGCAGGAGGAGCAGGATGAATACTTGATAACTGTTGTGATAAAGTGAGTACACAAGGAATCCCTAAAGATGTAGCTACATCAGCGTAAGGTCTTCTAACTGCAGGGAATCAAGCAGATGCCTCTAAATATGAAACATTTTCTTGGGACATGACTAGTTTAATGCCTTTTTGTCTTGAATGTTCAAGGCAGCTTTTATCAGTTGCCAAGTGATTAGCAGAGCAGAACCGGCATGTTGGGATATCTGTAACACAATTATCTCCAGTGTGCTCTTTTGAGCATTTGAAGCAGCGTGGCTTTGATCTGCACTGAGCCTTTAGAGCGACAACACTTCAGACACTGGATGGAAGGGAGTATGTAGGTTTCGACAGGAATTGAAGTGTAAAAGCAGTATAAGTGAGAAGGAAGCTCTTGGCCTGAAAATGTAAGGACAATGGTTTAGGTGACCAAACCATCGCCTTTCTTTACTTTTCTGTGTAATCTCCTAGCCCTTATAATTTCTCCTCTACCAGGGGGTGGTTCCGACTCACACACCAACTCCTCCATGGAAATCTCGGTTGGTATACCTCTAACAACACCCATTCTGGTAACATTGAAAGTTGGAATGACTGCTGATAGTTTGTATTTAGCGAGAAAAGATGATTCGGTAAAGTTAAATTTATTCTTTAATTTTTTTAATTTATATTAAATTCCTTATGCTTTGTTTTTCAATATTGGAAACTGTAAAGACTCAAGGAAAGGCGTCAATCAAACACAGGACTGCGCGGCTGACTGTTTATTCTCCAAACGTATTATTACAGTTTCCACAATTACCCACTATTTATATAATAAAACCTTACATTTTCCCCCTTCAAATCTTTTCATTTCTCTTATTACGATTAAAAGCATGCAAAGCTCGCGAAGACTCGTCGGATCCGGGCAGCGTCAGTGTCGGAGACTGTATAGGTTCCGAGAAGGGCGCTGACTCATACGGGGTTACATCCAATACATTCGGTGGGTGTGTCCTCGATGCTGTCGGCCCACCCGACGCGTACAAACTCGAAACAAGCCCCCTCGTCATCGCTACAGACCAGTTTTATTACCATTTCTATCCCTACCTACGCCTACGTAATTCAATCCCCTTTTCAATGTTCACCTTACATGAGACTGGGCCCGTTTTACACACGACTTTACCCTCGGCCCACTTTTCTCCCCTCGCGGAATAATCGCGCGTCAGCACTGGATCACAGAGTTGTATTTCGCGGTCGCGGCGAGTGCCATCGGCCGCGGCCGCCTGGCGCTGCTGCGCGGCGCGCGCTACGCTCGCCACGTCCGGGCGCATCGCGTCCAAGCGTCCGCGCAGCCGCCGCCCGAGCAAGACGACCGTGGGAGGCACTCCTGTACTCGCGTGTTTGCAATTCCGATACTTTAAATATATATTGATAGCCTGTGCCACATTTTTACCTTCGTGAACCGCCCCTTTAATAACTTTTTTAATTGTTTTGACAGTATTTTCCGCGGCGCCATTACCTTGTGGTCTGTAGGGTGCCGTGGTAACATGTTTGATACAATTCATATAACAGTAATCTTTGAAATCATGCGATAAAAAAGGTGGACTGTTGTCCGTGACGAGTTGCCAAGGAAGCCCGAATCTGGAAAAGATGGCTCTGAAAGCTACGATTGTCGATTGTGGATTTATACTATTCATAGTGGACACTTCAATCCATTTAGAATGAACGTCCACTATGATCAGATTGTGGATGGCGGATAGACTAGGTACGACTAACCGCAGATAAACGACATTTTTACTTAGTATATATATATACTTTGTTATCACTTTCACAAACTGGCAGAGTTACCCTTCACACCTTTACTTACTGGCGGTTACAAAACAACTAACTGATCTATCCGTCACAGCGGCTTTTTATACAATTTAAATAATGACCTAATAATGAACATTAATATTCTTATAACTATAAATATTCCATCATAAATTATAAAATAACTGTCAATCAATATAGCAACGACTAAACACTAATAACAATTGTTTATACACATTTAATAACCTTAATCTTAGGTTCACCGAAAGCTGACAAGCGGAAGGTGTCAGTTATTATTTAATCATCATTTATTAGGTATTATAAAAATTATGTTATTAATCTAATAAAGGTTTTTTAATTCTCTGGGAGATTCAAATAAACTTAATTATACGACGAGCTCGTGAACCCCGGACCGGAAGACGATAACACTCGGCCATCCTGCGTTTGCCGTGTCCCACGGCGATCAGTTTTCGGTTTATACAAAGGTACTCTGTGCGATCAGCCACGCCACTAGGTCCTGGTTTCTCGCTGGAGTACGGCATCTGAAACTTGAATAGTACCAATAGTATTCTTGTCGTTGCGAGTTCATGCAATATATGTTTGTATTTGTATGTCTTTATACATTAATAATTCTGTTTAACTGTCATATTTCATTTTGCTTGTAATATATTACACACAAACTTTATTAATGTATAGGATCACACAGTTTTTAATATGTTGTCACACAGCATTTATTATGGGATCACACAGCTTTTACTATAGTATCACACAGCCTTTGTTTACGCAAAAGCGTTGGTGTCAGGCATCGACGTTAGATGGCTCTCGGCTCGGCTGATACGGGATGACGTTCGTGTGTGTTGAACGTCCGAGCTTACTGAACGGTGGGAGTCGAGAGCGAAAGATTAGAAGTCTTCTTCGCGTCGAAAGAGAAGGCAGTCCATTTTGTTTGGGAGCTCTTAGATCTGATTTTATGTTAGGCGCGTATAATGAATATACCACTGGGAATGGTGGCGCGTGTTGAGAGTTTACCCGGGACTTTGGGTTTAACGCAGAATCTGTATAAGTGGATTCGACTGTATTAGTTACTAGTGCGGTAGTTAATATTCTAGAAATAACGGTGACCTTTGACCCGTACGTTCTGTGTTAATTTTCGCGAGTCAATCGTAACTAAGGAAGAAAGTGACTGCGGAAGGCGACCTTAGCTTGGAGAGGAGCTGAGGGCCGAACTGCTGCAGGGGGAACGGTCAAATAAGGTCAATAACACTACCAGCCACACCCAAATACACATCACTGACCTTTACTTTCTAGCACAATACATCCACACGAGACCTGACCGAATCCTGAGGGACCAGTCGCCTTGAATAGAGGTAAGTAAGCTCTGTTCCATATTTGTAACGCTCCCCCCGGATTGTTTAGTGTAATTAAACTTTAAACCGTGGCGTGAGGACGCCCGACCAGCATCTGCCTGTAGCTTCTTCGTCTATGGGCCGCGAAGGATTCTACTCCTGGGATAGGCAGCTGCCGGCCGTAACATTTGGTAGCAGAGCGCGGTTCTGGGATCGATTCCCGGTCGATCCACCGACCATAGTATTTGATAAAAATTAAATAATTTTGGTGGCAGGGAGCGTTGGGTTGATTGGTTTAATTTTGTGTCTACAATCACGCCCGTCCGTAATACGTAAAAATATTTTTTTTTATTATATACGTAATAATAAAATTCCTTTCTTTGTTAGCTTGCTTTGTTGTTTGCGGGTAAATTTGAAAAACCACGCCCGGTTCGCGCGCAAGCGGGAGATTGCGTCATGTAGGTAGATGGTTATTTTTACGTAATCGGTTAATTATCGTTGTCGGATGGTTGTAGTGTATTACTTATCGAAGGGTCGATTTCCGAGCAAGGTATTTTTTGTTGATGTGTATCTGCGTTATGTATCTTTCGTATTGTAATTTGTATTTGAACTAAAGAGTGGTAATTTGTATTTACGTAATTTGAATTTAACTTGATTTGATCGCACTAGTATTTGTTATTGTTAATTTGATTTACCTTTTCTTTTGTACTAACTTGTGTTTGATTTGATAAATAGCGGTTCTTATTTGTGTACATTCTATTCAACTCGATTTGATAGGAACTGCATTAGTTAGCTGTTAATTTTTGTATTTTTTATTTGTTATTTTTGTAATTGTGCTCGAGCGGCGTCGTAATTTGTATTTAGTAGTGATGTCCTCGCCCAAAATGCTAATCCATTGCCTGCGGACTGAGTTACGCTGGGCCACCAGCGCCCATGCTTTGATAGGTCGACCGGATAGGGTCCATAATTTGATGAAGCGGTTCGAGCAGGTCGATGCTCGAAGGGCTGCAGTGGAGGAGGCTTACGCTGAGCTTGAGGATTCGGATGTGGAAAAGGGAGTCCTGGACTCCTGCTTCGCAGACTACGAGCAGTTCTTGTGGCTCACGGACGAGTTGATCGAGGCTGAAGGCAGGTATGCCGAGGAGGCGCGTGAAGCTCGGACGAGTGGCCTGCCCGAGTCCTTTCGGAAGCAGCCTCAGCCGGAGCTGTTGGGACGACTCCCAACTCTGGACTTGCCAAAGTTCTCCGGGGTCCTTTCCGAGTGGCTGACCTTCGTTGGTCTTTTCGACGGCCTAGTGGACGCCCGGAGTGACTTGACCCCGAGCCAGAAGATGGCGTACCTCCTGGCCTCACTGGAGGGGGAGGCCCTGGACGTTGTCAGCCATTTGAGCTTGTCGGACGACGCCTACCAGACTGCTCGGGACCTCCTAGTCAGAAGATACGCCAACGTCCGGCGAATTGCGGACGAACATGTTAAGCAGCTTCTGAGCCTCCCGCTGCTTAGTGACCGGGCCAGACTACGTCCGGACCTGTTGGATCCAGTCTTGGTGGCCTGTAATATGTTGAGGCGGCTGGATGTACCAGTGGGCGAATGGGCCTTCTTGTTGCTCCGCATCGTGCTGTCCCGTCTACCTCTCGACCTTCGAATGCATTTTGAGGAGAGGTACGGCGGGGACGAGGCCTCCTATATTCCGCCCTTCTATGACCTGTTGCGGTTTTTGGAGGAGCAGTGCCGACAGATCGAGCACGCGGCGGGCACCGTCGACGACTTAAGAGCCGTGCCCAGAGAGAGGCGAAATCCGCCGGGCAAGTCGTCGTCAACCCCCCCCCTGCTCCTATTGTCGAGCATCTGATCACCGGGTAACGTCTTGCCCAAAATTATTAGGTAAGCCGAGTCCGGCGAGGCGAACTATCGCCAAGGAGCGCCGCTGGTGCTACTCCTGTTTGGAAGGGCACCTCCAGCGAGACTGTCCGCACCGGCGGCCCTGTCTGCATTGCCAGGGCAATCACCATGCCGTACTGTGCCTGGGTGCGAACGGCGTCTCCTCTTGGGGCGCTGCCAGGCCCTCGACCCCCACGGGCGGGGGCGCTCCGCCATGCCCTTTGACGGGCGACGCTCGGCGCCCGCCAGCTAGCCACCAGGCCCCTAGGTTTGAAAGGGGTCCCTCCCCCGACCAGTCGGGGGGTAATTCCCCCAGGGGCGGGGGTGTCATCACACCCCCTCAGCGTGCGGAGAGGAACTTCACGGCCACTCATCAGTCCGCTGGACCCTTCTCACTCCCGTTAGCTGAGTGGCCGCGACTGGTGTACCACTGTACCCCATTTGATGGAGGCGGCCCTAGCTAGCTGCTGCCTTAGCTCCCACCATGGCTGCCTCTACTGAGCCTTAAGCCGTCAACAGTCCACTTGTCAAGCTGTTCTGTTGCCGACGGCCTCAGTGAGGGCGTACAACCCGAGTGGCGACTGTTAGCGGTTGCGCTCTGTTAGTCTCAGGTTCACGCGGTGTGGCCTCCACTTGGTGGTGGGAAGATTAGGGCCCCCTGGAGCGTTGAATCACGCTCTCAAGGGGTATTGGATTTGGTTTGGTCGAGCACTTAGCTAAAAATTCTTTAAATTTAAATTGAAATGCTTTTGAGTTTTCCGCGAAATTCATATTGTAGCGGTTGTGATTAAAAGAATTGAATTTAAAATACTCCTTTGAATGCTGCTGCATATGTTTTGTAAATACATTTGATCACTGCGTTTATTGTTGCACGGAAAATTGAGATTAAATTGTGTGCCCTTTTTTAATGCTTGTGATAGTGTTTAATCATTTTGCTTTGTGATAAGGAATGTTGAAATTAGATAACCCTGTGGTTGCCGAAGGAAATAGGAGTCAATTCTCTTTTGGTTTAGATTTTGTTGGCACTGTCTAAGATATTTATTTGAAATAAGAAATAGGGCTGTCCCTTACGTTTATTGTTTTATTTACTTTGCCAAGTTGACCTATGTGCATCGGTGGTTACTTGTTTTAATTAATTCTGTAATTGAACATTGATGCTTTTGAAAAATTAGTTGAAATATGAGCATAGGATCACCTGCTAGGGACCATCTGTGCGTTTCGTTCAGCTCTCCACAGACGACGTTCATGGGGAATTTGGGGGTGCTCTCTGCACTGAAGCTTGAAGGTCCCTCTGGGCCGCTTCGTGTCGCGTCGCTGTTTGCAGACCTGATCCGGTCGAGTTGCGGAACTAATCATAGGAGCGCAGATAGGTGTTTGAAGGAGGTCGTCTGACTTCTGTCTAGAAATAGGACTTATTTATGTGCTTCGATGACCAGGAAGGGCATCCAGTTCAACTCTCCGCCTAGCCCACGTTGGGGCTGTAATTTTGAGGCGTTGGTCAGGGTTGCAAGATCTGATTGGGTGCGTAGGGTGGCCTAGTTTGGTTGTAGATTCGATCTTGCAACTTGCCGTCGCGACCCTGTCCCGCTGACCGGTTTGCTCGCGGACCTAAATCCTTATGTCCGGGACGGGGGTTTGTTTACGCAAAAGCGTTGGTGTCAGGCATCGACGTTAGATGGCTCTCGGCTCGGCTGATACGGGATGACGTTCGTGTGTGTTGAACGTCCGAGCTTACTGAACGGTGGGAGTCGAGAGCGAAAGATTAGAAGTCTTCTTCGCGTCGAAAGAGAAGGCAGTCCATTTTGTTTGGGAGCTCTTAGATCTGATTTTATGTTAGGCGCGTATAGTGAATATACCACTGGGAATGGTGGCGCGTGTTGAGAGTTTACCCGGGACTTTAGGTTTAACGCAGAATCTGTATAAGTGGATTCGACTGTATTAGTTACTAGTGCGGTAGTTAATATTCTAGAAATAACGGTGACCTTTGACCCGTACGTTCTGTGTTCATTTTCGCGAGTCAATCGTAACTAAGGAAGAAAGTGACTGCGGAAGGCGACCTTAGCTTGGAGAGGAGCTGAGGGCCGAACTGCTGCAGGGGGAACGGTCAAATAAGGTCAATAACACTACCAGCCACACCCAAATACACATCACTGACCTTTACTTTCTAGCACAATACATCCACACGAGACCTGACCGAATCCTGAGGGACCAGTCGCCTTGAATAGAGGTAAGTAAGCTCTGTTCCATATTTGTAACGCTCCCCCCGGATTGTTTAGTGTAATTAAACTTTAAACCGTGGCGTGAGGACGCCCGACCAGCATCTGCCTGTAGCTTCTTCGTCTATGGGCCGCGAAGGATTCTACTCCTGGGATAGGCAGCTGCCGGCCGTAACAGCCTTGATTAGGATCACACAGCTTTTATTTACTATAGGGTCACACAGCTTTTGTTACAAATTCACACATCTTTTATTATGGGGTCACACAGGTTTTATTTGTACAGGATCACACAGCTTTTGTTTATATAGGATCACACAGCTTTTATTTACTATAGTGTCACAGCTTTTGGTATAAGTTCACACAGCTTTTATTATGGGGTCAAACAGCTTTTGGTTATAAAGAATTACACAGATCTTATTTATTGGAGTCTCTTCTATTTTATTTATATAGAGTCACACAGCTCTCATTTACATAGAGTTACATCCTACAATGTAGCAAATCAGAGTAATTTTAATTAGATAGGATCAGGTAGCATTTATCGAAAATCTGTTTTTCTTTATATATATTACCACAAAACATATTTTATCAATCGTAAAAATAATACATAACAGTCAAAAATAGTTGTAGCGAAACACCTAAGGTAACAGACATTTTTCTTCCTATGTTTATTAGGGAACATTTATTAACTCTTAATAATTTAATTGCATACTTTACTTATTGATATTAATATAGCCCGAGATTCAATTAGCTTTCTAACAGATATATAAGATCACCCCTGTCAACTTCATGATCACTACCGCTACTGTCATCGCGGATAGACGAATTATAAGGCCGGAGGACTTCGCCGCGTACAACTACCGAAAAGTTTCTGTATCCCTTCATACCCTTGATGCTGCTTATCGTGTATCGATCTAATGAGTGGTCAGCTTTGCATACTTTATACGGTCCAGTATACAAACCGTTAAGCTTCCTAGTAATATTAGCATTCTTCCTAGTTATTCCTCCTTTCCATAGTACCAATTGTCCTACAGAATATTTAACGCCTTTCTTATGAGTTCGGTCGAATCGGTATTTCATAAGAGTCATATTTTTATCAATACGCAATTTAGCCTTGCCGCGTCTCTCTTCTAAAGCTCGAGCTTGACTTTCAAAGTCTGCAGGTTCCCCACAGGGGTAGGCTGGTAAACGCGAATTAGAAAGACCAAATAATAATTTGAAAGGTGGGAAACCAATTGTGGCATGAGGTGTGTTATTAATGCCCCAAATTATATCGGAGACATGATAGTCCCAAGTGCATTCACTATTGGTCATAGTATTTAAGCCGTTAATCAACGTTCGATTGACACGCTCTACTTGGCTATTTGATCTAGGGCTAGCAATGTAGAATGTTAACAGTGGTAGAGCCACGCGGCAGCTTTTGCTGTCGCACGGATGGGCCGGCTCGAACCGGGGTGGTACCACGACCTCACAGAATACCAGCGTGAAGTAGAGGTTTACCTCTGCGTTTCGCTTGGTGAGTGCAGGTGGCCGAAGGCCCTTTTTACTGGAAATGAGGCATTCCATCTTAGTCCTCACGGGTGACAACGCATCTGCATTTTGATTCGCAAACGAGGATAGATGTAGATGGCTATGGGCCGCAGCAACCACTTACCATCAGGTGGACTGTGTGCTCGCTTGTCACCCTTATCCTATAAAAAAATGGCGTTTAGTACATATCTAAATTGCATTTCTTTAGCAAACTCCTTGAAATATCTGCTAGTAAACGCTTTACCTCTGTCTGTAATTATTCTATTAGGATTGCCGAATTCTTTAAATCTTTTTAAATCTTTTAAATGTTTTATATTTTCTATTGAACCGCAGTTTTTAACAGCTTTTGCAAATACAAATTTTGTAAATGAGTTAATAATAATAAGTATATAACAGTTTCCCTTCCGAGTCTTAACAAATGGCCCCAAATGTTCGGCATGTAATGTATGCATGGGGACTGCTGCCTTTTCGATCGGGTGCAGTTCTCCCTGCAATTTACCGTATTCTCCCTTCCCATAGGCACAGCGAAGACATGATTTGATATATTTTCGTATAAACCTTGTCATGTCTGTAAACCAAAACTATGCTTTTATAATCTTTTCAGTTTTATCAAAGCCTGGATGTCCCATTTTATCATGAAACTTCTGCATTAGGCCCCATTTAGCTAATTTGTGTATAACGAAGCGTTCCCCATTTAGAGTTTTCCTATAAAGAAGATCATCCTTTATTTTATAATTACTAGTAATATCTCTATTGTCTGTACCATTTCGTAATTGAATCAAAATCATCTGAATATTTTCGTCCTGTAACTGTAATGTCACTAGCCAATCAGAGTCTTCTATCAGTAAAATTGTACTCGATGGCGGATTTCTACTCAAAGCATCTACGTGCCTCATTCGGCCACCAGAACGGTACTCAATCTGCAAGTCATAATTTTGGATGGAAAGCCACCAGCGGGCTATGCAGGGAATAAGTTTTTTTTTAACTAAAGTGGTTCGTAATGCCGCACAGTCTGTCACTATAGTTACGGGAATTCCTAAGAGGTAGATTCGAAATATTTTTAAGGATTCTACAACGGCTAATATCTCTAGCTCATAGCTATGCTAAAATTGTTCTTCCTTAGACGTGACCCTACTAAAATAGGCAATTGGTTTCAGGCTAGTACCGGTTTGATATTGCAAAAGGATACCTAGCCCTAGCTTACTCGCATCTGTATGGAGCTCGGTACGTGCATGTCTGTCATATATCCCTTAAACCGGTCTTTCCACAACACGTTCTTTAAGAGTTTGAAAAGCACGTTCTTGGTCCGGGCCCCATTTCCATTCTATGTTCTTTTTAGTAAGTTGTGTGAGGGGTCTAGCTATTTCTGCAAACCCACGAATGAATTTCTTAAAGTACGAAGTCAAACCGATAAATTGTCGGATCTCATGTACATTTCGTGGTTTCTTATATTCAGCTACACAACGAATCTTATCCTGTCCCGGTCGTATTGTGCCCGCAGTAATCTCATGCCCTAAATAGTTAGCGCTTTTCTTTAAAATGAACATTTACTTAAATTCAGTTTTAAATTAGCTTCCGACAATAGTTGTAAGACACTTTCTAACAACTTCAACCCATCATCAACCGATACCGTTGGCAGCATGACGTCATCAAGATATATTGCTACGTCATTACCTAACCTACCTAAAACAATTTTTATTAGACGTGAAAAAACTGCTGGAGCATGAGCCAGGCCAAAAAGCATTTTCAGGAATTCATACTGACCAGAAGGTGTAAAAAATGCGGTTTTGTGAATAGAAACATCAGAGATTCTGACTTGGTAATAGCCCTGTGCAAAATCTAGTGTGGTAAATAATGATTTTCCAGATAAGCGAGTAACCTGATCTTCTATATGAGGTAGTGGGTATCGATCCTTAACAGTACGCGAGTTCAGTGCTCTATAATCTATGCATAACCTATAGTCACCCCCCATTTTTTTTTTAACAAGGACCACTGGGATTGCGTATTCAGACATGGACTCCCTTACAATGCCTGCAGCAATCAGGTCTTGAACCTTTTCATTAACTATTTCATTTTCTTTGTGAGAAAGTCGATAGGGCTTGCAGAAAACGGGTTGCTCGGTTGTAGTATGAATGAATAAAATAGTGAAAATAAAGTAATTTATTGGATTCTTCTGTGTCCAAATCACCTACATCTAAGTCCGATAATAATAACTCACTGTGGAAAGGATGGTCAATCGTCATAACTTCCCTCTGCTCACTTTGCTCTAAGCCGCTATCAAATTCAGCACGCGCTATGAGCCTATTCGACTCCCACTCAATTACATCGTCTCCTATGTTTATTACTTTTAAATGGTAATTCTTCGACCTTATAAGACCGCCTACAATAATATAAGACATACTCCCTAACTCATAATATACAGGTTTAGTTAGTAAAGTACAGTCACTATCATTTATATCAATGAAAACTTTTACATATGCCACACATCGTTGCGGTATTACAGTACAATCCTTTAAGTATATTGGGAATTTTGTAATGAAATCTATTTCACTTAACTGCATATCACATAATTCTCTTTCATGTTCAAGGTTTTTTACAAAATTGACAGAGTTCTCAGTAACTAAGCACAAATTTCTCTGATTTATCATTGTTTGACCGATAATTAAGTCTATATCAGCTAAATCATTATTCGTTAACTCAACAGAACCACTTATAATAATATCATCTATCATCACATCGATCCGCGAGGTCCCCAAAGATTTCGAATATGCACCTCCAAATCCTTTCATCTTTATTGAAGAAGGTACAACTTCTAACATCAAAGTATTAGCTTATGTCGCAGTAAGAATATTCAGTTTACTTCCTGTGTCTATGTATGCAATAAGTCTCTGCCCATTAACCCTTACCACTTTTTTATACAGATCTAGATAAATATTATATGTTGTGAACAAAATATTACTGACCTTATGTGGCTGTTCTCGAGGATTACTGGTGGCATACCAACAGTTGGCGATGGTGTGGCCAGGCCGGTGACACACCTCGCACCCTGGAACTTTGCAGTCCTTTACTTCATGCCCTTGTCTTCTGCATGCGTAACATTTCTTAGGCAGTACATAGTTTTCTGGTGAAGCCGATGTAATATTGCACCTCTCTTCCACGTCGTACTGGGTCGTTGGAGACTGTCGGCAGCTCCTAATTGCTTATAATTTTCAAGGGATGATAAGTATCTATAATAGAGCTGCTGCGGTGAGTCGCACTGAAAAGCTTTTGCATTAGCTCTTATTTCGACCGGTAAACCTCTGATCACACCTGATATCGCTTCCTCGCCCCCAATATTGCATTTTTTGAGCAAAGATATTTTATCGTGATCGTATTTTGTCATAGTTTCACTATTCGATTTCTTCCTTACTAGCATAGCTTCTAAAAGATAAACATAGTCTGTAGACCGTGGAAACGCGGTCTCTAGCGCATTTTCCACTCACTCCATGTAAGATTATAATCTTCTAAATCGTCATACCAATCTCTGGCAGAACCCCAAAGACGAAGTTGCATGATGAACTGACGATCCTTGTTATTCCAATAGGGTATTATACCCATTTTTAAAAAGTGTTTTAAATGAATCCTAGAGTGATAATGAACCACTATAATTTTTATTTAATTTTTTTAAAACCGAATAGTGACATAAAAATTACTTTTAATCTATCATTTTCAATTTTCGCGTGAAAACGCTAGCCGCCATACTGTTCAACTCGTGACGTCACTGTCGTAGAATTTTGACAATTTTGCAAAGGAATAATATACTTTTGAATGTTTAATAAAGAGTTATCATTTATGTCATTGTTGTGTTATGCCTAATTGCAAAAATACGAGCACAAGAACGCCGGGGAAGTTATGGATTAAAGTGCCAACTGATTTAAATATGAGAAATACTTGGTTAAAACTGGCAGACAAGAAGAGACCCGAATGCATTGTCTACAAAATCTAAACTATACTTCTGTTAAGATCACTTTGATTTAATTATGACTTATATTTAACTATCAATTAAACAAAACAAAACATCATGACATGATAGGTACCTATTGCAAGTCAAATTTTGTAATAGATTAGGTTTATCGGTCGTCTGTCCCGCCCTTAGTGGGCCATTTTGATGGCCCTTGCAAGTGCAGTGCAGTGTTTTGCTTAATTCCTGTTTTCTTCTATTATATGGGAATAAAGACATGGTTTGTACTCAGACCAAATAAAAAAGTGACTTTTTATTTCGTCTGAGAGTTTGTACAAAAAAATTTAACAAAATGTTTTTCTTACCTAAGCTTATATTATAATATCTATAACATTAGTGCTAAAAGCGAAGTAATATACTCGCTTTTACGAATCCGTCTTCCATGATGCCTTTTGAATAAAATTCAGAATAAAAGTCAACAATCGTAATAATAACTTGAAAAAATTCGAAATTAGCTAGTTAGTACACAGCACATAACTTAGTTCTTTGACCTAGTGACGTCACGACGCTATCTAATATGGCGGACATTGTTTTGCAAATTTGAGGCACAGGTAAAAAAATTATTCTTTAAATTGAAATATAAAATTTATAATGCATTTTTATAAATAGAAATCAATATTTCTCGTTTACTTTTTACAAAATCTATCATAAATATTTATTCTTTGACTTTTTTTTACATGGTGTAAAATACCCTATTGTACACATCACCCAACTGGTCGATTTTATGCAACCAACCCTTGACGTTGCTTGTTTTCTCATCTGGCTAAAACGTTGGAATAACTTCAGCATCGGTTTGAGTTACACGTCTCCTTTTCTGTCGGCGGTATTCGTGATCGGAATCCTCATCAATAGTTGAAAAAAAATCTTGGTTTTCGTTGTATTCGGAAGACAAATTTTTATATATATATATATACATATTTTAAATAATACCTTGAATATATGGGCCTGACATCATCCCACTTCTGAAATGTAGACGGCGGATAGACTAGGTACGACTAACCGCAGATAAACGATATTTTTACTTGGTATATATATATATATATACTTTTTTTTTTTTTTGCTGTGGCAACCCCGGTGACAAATACTTAAATAATTTGCTCCCAAATAATTTCGTAAAAATAAATATTGTAATTGATAATTTCCACCTCAAATTTAAGTTATAGTTGTTAATTAGGAACAAATTGTATTGTGTAATAAATAAAAGTGGTAAATATCTAAATAAATAAATTTTTAGTGCCTCTCAATTTAAAGTGACAGCAGGTAACGAACATCGTTTAAAACTTAGGTTTAAAAGTTACTGTAATTCTTGTTATCCCTTTTAATATTTACGATATATCTTAAGTTTTGTTGTTTTCGGATTTCATTTTGAATTGTTTTCTTGATAATTTAATTTGAGATCTGTTATTAGAGTCCTACAATTAGATATTTGCTTACTCTGTTCCCTTGATTTTCCATCTTTGTTTTCTTTTGCTATATAAAATATATAGTAAAATGAATACTCGCAACGCCAAAACGCACCAGATGGAGAACCAACTTCATCTGGCGCTCCAAGAACTGAGGGCGTCCAGGGAGCAGTGTGAGCTGTTACTTAAAGAAAGGGATGACAACGAAAAGGAAATAATAAGTATAATTTCGAAAAATACACAGTTGAAAAGTGATATGGTTAAGATACATAGAGACTATACAGATATTTTAAAGGAAAGGGATCAACTCCATGGGACAGTCGATGAGTTTGACCGATGCAGCAAAGAATATGAGGAAGCCCTCAGATTAATTGCTGCATTGAAATTACAATTAACTGAAGCTAATGAGCAGATTTCACATTTTAAACAATACATTGATAACGTGCAAGCATTTCAAACTCAGAGTCTGTTCGATGAGCTCGTAGAATGTAAATCTCATGAAACATTGCAACCCTCCACTACAATAGATTTGACTAAAGATTCTACCTCATCAAGAACAGCAGAAAGGATTACATGCAGCAGAAGGAAATTAAGAAAATATATAAAAATCAATAAATATATTAGGAAAGTTCAAAAATTAGTTAAAACTAAAATTAATATTAAAAATTATTCAAGTGTATGTAAGGAAAAGCAAGAGTTAATTAGTAAAATTAAATTATATTCAATTGAGGTGGAAAACATGAAAAATTGTTATGAGACTGAAATAGAGTGTCTTAATTCAGAAATTTTATCACTTCAAACTTATTACAAACTATGTCAAATAAGTATAAATCAGCAGAGAATGAGATAAAAGAACACATACTGGCCGTGGATAATCTGGTAAAGTCATGTAAATATAACGAGGAACGTTTTGATTCCTTATTAAAATATCAAAATGAATATCAGCACTCAATGCCAGGTTCTTTAGGGACAGTGTGTGTTAATAATATTACAAGCAGTAATACTTCATTTTCTTTACCTGCACTCTATGATAGTACCATAACAAAGCAGATAAATTTAAAAAGTAATGAAAAAAATAATGTAATTGTGTATAGTGATGACATAGGAAAAAATTTGGGTATATCATTGAATAACTGTTTAAAAAGGCAACAGATAAGTAATTACTGCATGCCTGGAGCATCATTCAGTGATATTATGAATAAAATTTTAACTAGTAAATTTAACCCTAATAGTATATTAATAATTTTTGTTGGGAGAAGAGGCAATATGAACAAGAATCAATTATTAAAATATATTGAATATCTCAATAACATAAATGTGGTTAAAGTTATCTTGTTTACATTGCCTAACATAGAGGGGTGGCCACAGGAAAATAAACTAAGATATAATTTAAATTTAATGATGCATAATTCGACATGTAATAATAACTTAAATTTGACATTTAATTGTAAGAACAATAATGATAAATTTCATTTAGTGGATATTAATAATTTAATTAAGAAGTTTTTGACAAGAGATAGGTATTACCTATCAAAGTTTAGTTTGAGACTGGTAGCAAATACGCTATCTCATTATTTATATTTTAACCCAGCCAAATTATTGGCTACCTTAACACCTGCTTTTATTGAGCAGAAAAATAATTTTACAAATGATTTGGAATTAGTTCCAAGTAATTTAAATTAGATAATAAGACAATAGAGGTAATCTCTAGCAAAGATAGTTTAAATACCTTAGAATACAATTCAACTATACTTTATTGTGTAATTTCACAAAATAGCAATAATAAAAACTGTATTAACCTGGTGCATCAAAATATACAAGGTATGTTAGGCAAAGAACTAGAAATTGAATTATTTTTAAATAGTAACCTTATTCATATTTTATGTATTACTGAACATTGGTTAAAAAGTTACAACTCCATATTTAATTTCAGTAATCACCAGGTGGTCAGTTCGTTCAATAGAGATACTAAATTACGTGGTGGCTCCTTAATATTAGCTAATAAATCCTTATCATGTAAAGAACGTAAAGACATTGTGAGCCTCTCTGTTGAGCGTACTGTAGAAATGGCATGTGTTGAGCTTGAGCACCTTATTGTTGTCAGTGTTTACAGACCCCCATGTTCAAATTATGATACCTTTGAAAAAATTATGGAAAAAGTTTTAGTTAAGCTTAATAAACAGAATAAATCTCTTGTAGTGTGTGGAGACTTCAATATCAATCTCCTGGAAACTTCTTCCATCAGTATTAAATTTTGCTCTTTGTTCAAATCCTATAATCTTGATAATTTATTCTTTGAAGCTACACGAATTGCAGGGTGTAGTGCAACTTGTATTGATAATATTTTTACAGGTGTTGTACCAATCAACAAATCAATAATTCAAAAACTTAGTTCAGATCACTGTGGACAACTGGTTTCATTACCTTATATGCACAAAAAACAGGAAATTGAGAAAATTGTGTTTGTTCCTATTAATCTTAGAATAATAATATTAATGCAAAACGCCTGGAGAGATTTAGAAGTAATATGGTAAAAAACCTTCCATCGCTTTCTTATAAGAACAATGCAGACTTTTATATGGAGAATTATTTACCCTCATAAGCAATGAATTTAAAAAAACATTTACTTCTAAAACATTCTCCGGAAACAGTCGCAAGGTATTTAATGAGTGGGCGACAGTGGGAATTCATAAAAGCAGACGAAGGTTATATGACCTTTACCATGAAAGCTCATATAATCCTTCTGATGCTTTTAAAGAATATGTCAAAAATTATTCTAAAATGTTTAAAAAAGATTGCTCCACAGCCAAATCGTTACATATTAGCAACAAAATTAAGATGGCTAAGAATAAAATTAAAATGACGTGGAGTATAGTTAACAGCGAAACCGGTAATGAAAAACCTCGTAACGCAAACTATCAATTAAAAATTAACAATGAATTGACTAAATCAAATCAAGAAGTCGCAGCGGTGTTTGAGAAATATTTCACTGATATTCCTATTTTGACAACAGAGTCTTTGCATTCTTCTGCAACTGTCGCCGAGTCATTACTCAAACAGAATGTTAATATCTGTTTAAAAGAATTTATATTTGAAAAAGTATTACCGCAAGATATTGTAAAATACTTCAAAACCATTGATGTAAAGAAAACCGCAGATTTGTGGGGGATTTCCGTGACAGTTATTGCGTCCATAATAGATTTAATTGCACCTCATCTTGCTATTATTTTTAATACTTGTATCGATTCTGGTGTGTTTCCTGATTTAATGAAGTATAGTAAAGTAATACCTTTATTTAAATCTGGTAGTACATTGGATCCCGCTAATTTTAGACCTATTTCTGTACTACCAACTCTTAGTAAAATTTTTGAAAAAATTATTTTGGATCAATTGTTAATTTTTTTTAATACAAATAAATTACTTCATAAAAACCAATTTGGATTTACAAGGGGTCGCTCGACGTCTGACGCCGGCGTTGAGCTTATGAAATATATTTTTAATGCCTGGGAGAATTCACAGGATGCCTTAGGTGTTTTCTGTGATCTTTCCAAGGCTTTCGATTGTGTTCATCATGAAACATTAATCAGGAAACTACAACATTACGGTGTAAAAATTTGGCGCTTAGACTTATTACTTCATATTTAAGTAACAGAACTCAAAAAGTCGTGATAAATGGTAAAGGTTCCTCCGGATCGGTAGTATCAATGGGCGTTCCTCAGGGCTCGATTCTTGGCCCATTCCTGTTTTTAATCTATATTAATGACTTACCTTATCTTGTAGGAGACAATCACGATATAGTATTATTTGCTGACGATACCTCTTTAATTTTCAAACTCAAACGGCAGTTAATTAATTATGACGATGTAAATAATGCTCTATCGAAATTAGTACATTGGTTTAACGCCAACAATATGCTCTTGAACGTCAATAAGACAAAGTGTATTAAATTTACAATACCTAATGTAAAACATTCGAATACCAATGTGCTATTAAATGGGGAGGAGTTGAGTCTTGTGGATACCACTGTTTTTCTCGGTATTACTATTGACGCGAAACTTCAATGGGGCCCCCATATATCTAAATTAGCAAGCAGACTTAGTTCTGCAGCATATGCTGTAAGAAAGATTAGAAGTGTCACAGATGTTGAGACAGCTAGATTAGTGTATTTTAGTTACTTTCATAGCGTAATGTCTTATGGAATTTTGCTATGGGGTAATGCGACTGATATTGAAGCTATATTTGTTTTGCAAAAGAGAGCCGTTCGGGCGATTTATAACCTAAATTGTAAAGAGTCCCTCAGACAAAAATTTAAAGAAATAAACATATTAACTTTGGCATCGCAATAACTTTATGAAAATCTAATGTATGTACATAAAAACATAAATAGCTTTAATAAGAATAAAGATGTGCATTCTCTAAACACTAGGAACAAACATAAGCTTGTAATACCAGTTACTAGACTCCACAGAATCAATAATTCATTTATGGGGCAATGTATACGCTTTGACAACAAAATCCCAGAACATATTCAAAGTTTATCAATAAACAAGTTTAAAAGTTTTATTAAAGAAAAACTGTACAAAAAGGGTTATTATAATATCAAGGAATACATGAATGAAAATAAACCCTGGGAATAAGGTGATCGCCACCATGCTGGTTCTATTAAAAATCATTTAAAAATTGTATAAATGAAATTATTGTTAAGTGAAATATGTTTGAAAAAAGAAGTCCCGCTGGGTTTCTTGCTGGTTCTTCCCAGGACAGAGGTATTTTCCGAACCAGTGGTAAATAAAAAATGACTTTCAATAAGAATTATGTAATAATCAATATTGAATAAAAAATTATTCTATTCTATTCTATAAAAATTATTCTATTCTATACCCGCCGCAGAAGAACACAAAAACTCTCCGATCACACTCTTAATCTCATGGCTGTTAGACGGGAGATGAAGCTACATTCTTCAACAGATTTGACAGCATACAGGTAACTGAACAGACAGATCTCCAAATGCATGCGGCGGGACTTACGCAACTTCAATACAGCTCGTATTGAAGAAGCGATCGAGCGGAACCAAGGCTCCAAAGTTTTACCAGAGATCTGTCTGCCAGAAAGAGTCAACTGTCAAAGCTGAAGACCGAATGTGGCAGCATCGTTTCCGGGGCACCTGAGATTTTGAGTGAGATTGAGAGGTTCTATGGGCACCTGTACACGTCATCGTTGGAGCCACACGCAAGTCTGAGTAACGATCCAAGAGCGAGTCTTATCCGACATTATTCCGATGATATCCCGGACGTCAGTCTGAGCGAGATTAGAATGCCTCTCCAGCACCTTAAAAACGGCAAGGCCCCAGGCGAGGATGGAATTACAGCGGCGCTTCTGAAAGCGGGTGGAAAACCGGTACTTGAAGTCCTTCAGAAGCTCTTTAATTCCGTCCTCCATGGTGGCATTACACCGGAGGCATGGAGCAGAGGTGCGGTGGTCTTGTTCTTCAAGAAAGGCGACAACGCTCTCTTGAAGAACTACAGACCGATTTCCATTCTGAGCCGCGTCTACGTGCTGATTTCGAGAGTCATTACGAATCGTCTCGCGCACAGACTTGACGACTTCCAGCCTCCCGAACAAGCCGGTTCCCGAAAGGGCTTTAGCACCATAGACCACATACATACCATTCGGCAAATTGTACAGAAGTCCGAAGAGTACAATTTGCCACTATGTCTGGCGTATGTGGACTATGAGAAAGCCTTTGATTCCGTCGAAATTTGGGCGGTGCTGCAGTCACCTTCAGCGGTGCCAAGTTGACTGTCGGTATATCGAAGTGCTGAAGTGTCTGTACAGTAGAGCTACAATGGCTATCCGAGTACAGAACCAGAGTATGAATCCTATCCAATTGCAGAGAGGTGTAAGACAGGGTGACGTCATATCCCCGAAACTCTTCACCGCTGCATTGGAAGAAGTTTTCAAGCTTCTGGACTGGAAAGGATACGGTATCAACATCAATGGCGAGTACATCACTCACCTTCGATTTGCCGACGATATAGTCCTTATGGCAGAATCACTGGAGGACCTAAGCACTATGCTTAATGACCTCAATAGTGTCTCCCAACGGATAGGTCTTAAGATGAACATGGACAAAACAAAGATCATGTTTAATGTCCATGTCACACCTATGCCGGTAGTTGTTGGGAACACTAAGCTCGAAGTTTTTTTATTTTTTATTTTGAGGCCCTTTTTACTGGAAATGAGGCATTACATCTTAGTCCTCACGGGTGACAACGCATCTACATTTTGAATTGTAATAGAGGATAGATGTAGATGTCTATGGGCCGCAGCAACCACTTGCCATCGGGTGGACTGTGTGCTCGTTTGTCATCCTTATTCTATAAAAAAGGGGATAAATTAGCTTGAAGAGCATGACCATCTGGAAGGGAAGAGGTAGGGGTTCTTACAATATTGTTGTGTACTACCTTATCATAGCCTTTTTTTTTTTTTTTTTTTTACAGGGGGAAATGCCTACGCATACCGGTCGGACTCGCACCGACTAAAACCCCATGGTGTTCCACCCTAGTCGCATATTGGCAGGGCCACGGGAACGCTTTCGCACACTTCCGCGGCCCCACCTGCGCTGGCCGCCCCATGGCGGCCCCTCCTCGGGAGAGGAACACTCCTCCCCCATCTCCTTCTCCGGTAAGGCGAACCAGAACACATGGCGCGCCCTCCTCCTCGGCCTCCAATTTCACATGCGCAACGGACGCCCCCGTGTCCGATGCCCTAAGGCCATGGGGCCAGGAAAAACTAGCACTCAGGAGCACCAGCCTTCCTGACCCCAGCGGCGGATCTGGTCTATGGCTCCGCCGCCAACCAAAATTCGGCTGCGGAGGGTAGGGAGAGCGGCGCCTCGCAATACCGGCACTCCTCTCCCCCCGCAGCCCCACCACCACCGCATCAACGGTGCGGCCCCGTTTGAGTCGCGGAGGATAGGGCGAGTGGCGCATCGCCATACCAACACTCCTCTTCCTCCGCGACTCCACCCCGGCTGCAGAGGTAGGGGTGGGGAGGACACCCCTCTCGCAGCAGCCCACCGACACACATCCGAAGTGGGCTCGTCAAGCCCACTCGGAGTGACCACCTCGGGCCGGCCCTACACCACGGGCCAGCCAAGGGGTTCCTCTTTGTTCACCGTGGGTGACCAAGCCACGGCTACTAAGCCCCCCCGCCACGACAAGGCGGGAACCCGTTCGGGGGGGGACCTTATCATAGCCTACAGAATTTGTAACAGGTCTAGTTGGGTTAATTTTGTAAACAGTCTTTCTATAAGATTGGGAAGCAGGAGGAGCAGGATGAATACTTGATAACTGTTGTGATAAAGTGAGTACACAAGGAATCCCTAAAGATGTAGCTACATCAGCGTAAGGTCTTCTAACTGCAGGGAATCAAGCAGATGCCTCTAAATATGAAACATTTTCTTGGGACATGACTAGTTTAATGCCTTTTTGTCTTGAATGTTCAAGGCAGCTTTTATCAGTTGCCAAGTGATTAGCAGAGCAGAACCGGCATGTTGGGATATCTGTAACACAATTATCTCCAGTGTGCTCTTTTGAGCATTTGAAGCAGCGTGGCTTTGATCTGCACTGAGCCTTTAGAGCGACAACACTTCAGACACTGGATGGAAGGGAGTATGTAGGTTTCGACAGGAATTGAAGTGTAAAAGCAGTATAAGTGAGAAGGAAGCTCTTGGCCTGAAAATGTAAGGACAATGGTTTAGGTGACCAAACCATCGCCTTTCTTTACTTTTCTGTGTAATCTCCTAGCCCTTATAATTTCTCCTCTACCAGGGGGTGGTTCCGACTCACACACCAACTCCTCCATGGAAATCTCGGTTGGTATACCTCTAACAACACCCATTCTGGTAACATTGAAAGTTGGAATGACTGCTGATAGTTTGTATTTAGCGAGAAAAGATGATTCGGTAAAGTTAAATTTATTCTTTAATTTTTTTAATTTATATTAAATTCCTTATGCTTTGTTTTTCAATATTGGAAACTGTAAAGACTCAAGGAAAGGCGTCAATCAAACACAGGACTGCGCGGCTGACTGTTTATTCTCCAAACGTATTATTACAGTTTCCACAATTACCCACTATTTATATAATAAAACCTTACATTTTCCCCCTTCAAATCTTTTCATTTCTCTTATTACGATTAAAAGCATGCAAAGCTCGCGAAGACTCGTCGGATCCGGGCAGCGTCAGTGTCGGAGACTGTATAGGTTCCGAGAAGGGCGCTGACTCATACGGGGTTACATCCAATACATTCGGTGGGTGTGTCCTCGATGCTGTCGGCCCACCCGACGCGTACAAACTCGAAACAAGCCCCCTCGTCATCGCTACAGACCAGTTTTATTACCATTTCTATCCCTACCTACGCCTACGTAATTCAATCCCCTTTTCAATGTTCACCTTACATGAGACTGGGCCCGTTTTACACACGACTTTACCCTCGGCCCACTTTTCTCCCCTCGCGGAATAATCGCGCGTCAGCACTGGATCACAGAGTTGTATTTCGCGGTCGCGGCGAGTGCCATCGGCCGCGGCCGCCTGGCGCTGCTGCGCGGCGCGCGCTACGCTCGCCACGTCCGGGCGCATCGCGTCCAAGCGTCCGCGCAGCCGCCGCCCGAGCAAGACGACCGTGGGAGGCACTCCTGTACTCGCGTGTTTGCAATTCCGATACTTTAAATATATATTGATAGCCTGTGCCACATTTTTACCTTCGTGAACCGCCCCTTTAATAACTTTTTTAATTGTTTTGACAGTATTTTCCGCGGCGCCATTACCTTGTGGTCTGTAGGGTGCCGTGGTAACATGTTTGATACAATTCATATAACAGTAATCTTTGAAATCATGCGATAAAAAAGGTGGACTGTTGTCCGTGACGAGTTGCCAAGGAAGCCCGAATCTGGAAAAGATGGCTCTGAAAGCTACGATTGTCGATTGTGGATTTATACTATTCATAGTGGACACTTCAATCCATTTAGAATGAACGTCCACTATGATCAGATTGTGGATGGCGGATAGACTAGGTACGACTAACCGCAGATAAACGACATTTTTACTTAGTATATATATATACTTTGTTATCACTTTCACAAACTGGCAGAGTTACCCTTCATACCTTTACTTACTGGCGGTTACAAAACAACTAACTGATCTATCCGTCACAGCGGCTTTTTATACAATTTAAATAATGACCTAATAATGAACATTAATATTCTTATAACTATAAATATTCCATCATAAATTATAAAATAACTGTCAATCAATATAGCAACGACTAAACACTAATAACAATTGTTTATACACATTTAATAACCTTAATCTTAGGTTCACCGAAAGCTGACAAGCGGAAGGTGTCAGTTATTATTTAATCATCATTTATTAGGTATTATAAAAATTATGTTATTAATCTAATAAAGGTTTTTTAATTCTCTGGGAGATTCAAATAAACTTAATTATACGACGAGCTCGTGAACCCCGGACCGGAAGACGATAACACTCGGCCATCCTGCGTTTGCCGTGTCCCACGGCGATCAGTTTTCGGTTTATACAAAGGTACTCTGTGCGATCAGCCACGCCACTAGGTCCTGGTTTCTCGCTGGAGTACGGCATCTGAAACTTGAATAGTACCAATAGTATTCTTGTCGTTGCGAGTTCATGCAATATATGTTTGTATTTGTATGTCTTTATACATTAATAATTCTGTTTAACTGTCATATTTCATTTTGCTTGTAATATATTACACACAAACTTTATTAATGTATAGGATCACACAGTTTTTAATATGTTGTCACACAGCATTTATTATGGGATCACACAGCTTTTACTATAGTATCACACAGCCTTTGTTTACGCAAAAGCGTTGGTGTCAGGCATCGACGTTAGATGGCTCTCGGCTCGGCTGATACGGGATGACGTTCGTGTGTGTTGAACGTCCGAGCTTACTGAACGGTGGGAGTCGAGAGCGAAAGATTAGAAGTCTTCTTCGCGTCGAAAGAGAAGGCAGTCCATTTTGTTTGGGAGCTCTTAGATCTGATTTTATGTTAGGCGCGTATAGTGAATATACCACTGGGAATGGTGGCGCGTGTTGAGAGTTTACCCGGGACTTTAGGTTTAACGCAGAATCTGTATAAGTGGATTCGACTGTATTAGTTACTAGTGCGGTAGTTAATATTCTAGAAATAACGGTGACCTTTGACCCGTACGTTCTGTGTTAATTTTCGCGAGTCAATCGTAACTAAGGAAGAAAGTGACTGCGGAAGGCGACCTTAGCTTGGAGAGGAGCTGAGGGCCGAACTGCTGCAGGGGGAACGGTCAAATAAGGTCAATAACACTACCAGCCACACCCAAATACACATCACTGACCTTTACTTTCTAGCACAATACATCCACACGAGACCTGACCGAATCCTGAGGGACCAGTCGCCTTGAATAGAGGTAAGTAAGCTCTGTTCCATATTTGTAACGCTCCCCCCGGATTGTTTAGTGTAATTAAACTTTAAACCGTGGCGTGAGGACGCCCGACCAGCATCTGCCTGTAGCTTCTTCGTCTATGGGCCGCGAAGGATTCTACTCCTGGGATAGGCAGCTGCCGGCCGTAACATTTGGTAGCAGAGCGCGGTTCTGGGATCGATTCCCGGTCGATCCACCGACCATAGTATTTGATAAAAATTAAATAATTTTGGTGGCAGGGAGCGTTGGGTTGATTGGTTTAATTTTGTGTCTACAATCACGCCCGTCCGTAATACGTAAAAATATTTTTTTTTTATTATATACGTAATAATAAAATTCCTTTCTTTGTTAGCTTGCTTTGTTGTTTGCGGGTAAATTTGAAAAACCACGCCCGGTTCGCGCGCAAGCGGGAGATTGCGTCATGTAGGTAGATGGTTATTTTTACGTAATCGGTTAATTATCGTTGTCGGATGGTTGTAGTGTATTACTTATCGAAGGGTCGATTTCCGAGCAAGGTATTTTTTGTTGATGTATATCTGCGTTATGTATCTTTCGTATTGTAATTTGTATTTGAACTAAAGAGTGGTAATTTGTATTTACGTAATTTGAATTTAACTTGATTTGATCGCACTAGTATTTGTTATTGTTAATTTGATTTACCTTTTCTTTTGTACTAACTTGTGTTTGATTTGATAAATAGCGGTTCTTATTTGTGTACATTCTATTCAACTCGATTTGATAGGAACTGCATTAGTTAGCTGTTAATTTTTGTATTTTTTATTTGTTATTTTTGTAATTGTGCTCGAGCGGCGTCGTAATTTGTATTTAGTAGTGATGTCCTCGCCCAAAATGCTAATCCATTGCCTGCGGACTGAGTTACGCTGGGCCACCAGCGCCCATGCTTTGATAGGTCGACCGGATAGGGTCCATAATTTGATGAAGCGGTTCGAGCAGGTCGATGCTCGAAGGGCTGCAGTGGAGGAGGCTTACGCTGAGCTTGAGGATTCGGATGTGGAAAAGGGAGTCCTGGACTCCTGCTTCGCAGACTACGAGCAGTTATTGTGGCTCACGGACGAGTTGATCGAGGCTGAAGGCAGGTATGCCGAGGAGGCGCGTGAAGCTCGGACGAGTGGCCTGCCCGAGTCCTTTCGGAAGCAGCCTCAGCCGGAGCTGTTGGGACGACTCCCAACTCTGGACTTGCCAAAGTTCTCCGGGGTCCTTTCCGAGTGGCTGACCTTCGTTGGTCTTTTCGACGGCCTAGTGGACGCCCGGAGTGACTTGACCCCGAGCCAGAAGATGGCGTACCTCCTGGCCTCACTGGAGGGGGAGGCCCTGGACGTTGTCAGCCATTTGAGCTTGTCGGACGACGCCTACCAGACTGCTCGGGACCTCCTAGTCAGAAGATACGCCAACGTCCGGCGAATTGCGGACGAACATGTTAAGCAGCTTCTGAGCCTCCCGCTGCTTAGTGACCGGGCCAGACTACGTCCGGACCTGTTGGATCCAGTCTTGGTGGCCTGTAATATGTTGAGGCGGCTGGATGTACCAGTGGGCGAATGGGCCTTCTTGTTGCTCCGCATCGTGCTGTCCCGTCTACCTCTCGACCTTCGAATGCATTTTGAGGAGAGGTACGGCGGGGACGAGGCCTCCTATATTCCGCCCTTCTATGACCTGTTGCGGTTTTTGGAGGAGCAGTGCCGACAGATCGAGCACGCAGCGGGCACCGTCGACGACTTAAGAGCCGTGCCCAGAGAGAGGCGAAATCCGCCGGGCAAGTCGTCGTCAACCCCCCCCCCTGCTCCTATTGTCGAGCATCTGATCACCGGGTAACGTCTTGCCCAAAATTATTAGGTAAGCCGAGTCCGGCGAGGCGAACTATCGCCAAGGAGCGCCGCTGGTGCTACTCCTGTTTGGAAGGGCACCTCCAGCGAGACTGTCCGCACCGGCGGCCCTGTCTGCATTGCCAGGGCAATCACCATGCCGTACTGTGCCTGGGTGCGAACGGCGTCTCCTCTTGGGGCGCTGCCAGGCCCTCGACCCCCACGGGCGGGGGCGCTCCGCCATGCCCTTTGACGGGCGACGCTCGGCGCCCGCCAGCTAGCCACCAGGCCCCTAGGTTTGAAAGGGGTCCCTCCCCCGACCAGTCGGGGGGTAATTCCCCCAGGGGCGGGGGTGTCATCACACCCCCTCAGCGTGCGGAGAGGAACTTCAC
The DNA here is from genome assembly GCA_033319125.1 of Parnassius glacialis. Lineage (NCBI taxonomy): Eukaryota > Metazoa > Arthropoda > Insecta > Lepidoptera > Papilionidae > Parnassius > Parnassius glacialis. Next base: position 175,976 of record JAVANC010000016.1, read on the forward strand.
GGCCACTCATCAGTCCGCTGGACCCTTCTCACTCCCGTTAGCTGAGTGGCCGCGACTGGTGTACCACTGTACCCCATTTGATGGAGGCGGCCCTAGCTAGCTGCTGCCTTAGCTCCCACCATGGCTGCCTCTACTGAGCCTTAAGCCGTCAACAGTCCACTTGTCAAGCTGTTCTGTTGCCGACGGCCTCAGTGAGGGCGTACAACCCGAGTGGCGACTGTTAGCGGTTGCGCTCTGTTAGTCTCAGGTTCACGCGGTGTGGCCTCCACTTGGTGGTGGGAAGATTAGGGCCCCCTGGAGCGTTGAATCACGCTCTCAAGGGGTATTGGATTTGGTTTGGTCGAGCACTTAGCTAAAAATTCTTTAAATTTAAATTGAAATGCTTTTGAGTTTTCCGCGAAATTCATATTGTAACGGTTGTGATTAAAAGAATTGAATTTAAAATACTCCTTTGAATGCTGCTGCATATGTTTTGTAAATACATTTGATCACTGCGTTTATTGTTGCACGGAAAATTGAGATTAAATTGTGTGCCCTTTTTTAATGCTTGTGATAGTGTTTAATCATTTTGCTTTGTGATAAGGAATGTTGAAATTAGATAACCCTGTGGTTGCCGAAGGAAATAGGAGTCAATTCTCTTTTGGTTTAGATTTTGTTGGCACTGTCTAAGATATTTATTTGAAATAAGAAATAGGGCTGTCCCTTACGTTTATTGTTTTATTTACTTTGCCAAGTTGACCTATGTGCATCGGTGGTTACTTGTTTTAATTAATTCTGTAATTGAACATTGATGCTTTTGAAAAATTAGTTGAAATATGAGCATAGGATCACCTGCTAGGGACCATCTGTGCGTTTCGTTCAGCTCTCCACAGACGACGTTCATGGGGAATTTGGGGGTGCTCTCTGCACTGAAGCTTGAAGGTCCCTCTGGGCCGCTTCGTGTCGCGTCGCTGTTTGCAGACCTGATCCGGTCGAGTTGCGGAACTAATCATAGGAGCGCAGATAGGTGTTTGAAGGAGGTCGTCTGACTTCTGTCTAGAAATAGGACTTATTTATGTGCTGCGATGACCAGGAAGGGCATCCAGTTCAACTCTCCGCCTAGCCCACGTTGGGGCTGTAATTTTGAGGCGTTGGTCAGGGTTGCAAGATCTGATTGGGTGCGTAGGGTGGCCTAGTTTGGTTGTAGATTCGATCTTGCAACTTGCCGTCGCGACCCTGTCCCGCTGACCGGTTTGCTCGCGGACCTAAATCCTTATGTCCGGGACGGGGGTTTGTTTACGCAAAAGCGTTGGTGTCAGGCATCGACGTTAGATGGCTCTCGGCTCGGCTGATACGGGATGACGTTCGTGTGTGTTGAACGTCCGAGCTTACTGAACGGTGGGAGTCGAGAGCGAAAGATTAGAAGTCTTCTTCGCGTCGAAAGAGAAGGCAGTCCATTTTGTTTGGGAGCTCTTAGATCTGATTTTATGTTAGGCGCGTATAGTGAATATACCACTGGGAATGGTGGCGCGTGTTGAGAGTTTACCCGGGACTTTAGGTTTAACGCAGAATCTGTATAAGTGGATTCGACTGTATTAGTTACTAGTGCGGTAGTTAATATTCTAGAAATAACGGTGACCTTTGACCCGTACGTTCTGTGTTCATTTTCGCGAGTCAATCGTAACTAAGGAAGAAAGTGACTGCGGAAGGCGACCTTAGCTTGGAGAGGAGCTGAGGGCCGAACTGCTGCAGGGGGAACGGTCAAATAAGGTCAATAACACTACCAGCCACACCCAAATACACATCACTGACCTTTACTTTCTAGCACAATACATCCATACACGAGACCTGACCGAATCCTGAGGGACCAGTCGCCTTGAATAGAGGTAAGTAAGCTCTGTTCCATATTTGTAACGCTCCCCCCGGATTGTTTAGTGTAATTAAACTTTAAACCGTGGCGTGAGGATGCCCGACCAGCATCTGCCTGTAGCTTCTTCGTCTATGGGCCGCGAAGGATTCTACTCCTGGGATAGGCAGCTGCCGGCCGTAACAGCCTTGATTAGGATCACACAGCTTTTATTTACTATAGGGTCACACAGCTTTTGTTACAAATTCACACATCTTTTATTATGGGGTCACACAGGTTTTATTTGTACAGGATCACACAGCTTTTGTTTATATAGGATCACACAGCTTTTATTTACTATAGTGTCACAGCTTTTGGTATAAGTTCACACAGCTTGTATTATGGGGTCAAACAGCTTTGGTTATAAAGAATTACACAGATCTTATTTATTGGAGTCTCTTCTATTTTATTTATATAGAGTCACACAGCTCTCATTTACATAGAGTTACATCCTACAATGTAGCAAATCAGAGTAATTTTAATTAGATAGGATCAGGTAGCATTTATCGAAAATCTGTTTTTCTTTATATATATTACCACAAAACATATTTTATCAATCGTAAAAATAATACATAACAGTCAAAAATAGTTGTAGCGAAACACCTAAGGTAACAGACATTTTTCTTCCTATGTTTATTAGGGAACATTTATTAACTCTTAATAATTTAATTGCATACTTTTATTGTACATCCAATTACATACTATTATCCTATATAATATTGATATTAATATAGCCCGAGATTCAATTAGCTTTCTAACAGATATATAAGATCACCCCTGTCAACTTCATGATCACTACCGCTACTGTCATCGCGGATAGACGAATTATAAGGCCGGAGGACTTCGCCGCGTACAACTGCCGAAAAGTTTCTGTATCCCTTCATACCCTTGATGCTGCTTATCGTGTATCGATCTAATGAGTGGTCAGCTTTGCATACTTTATACGGTCCAGTATACAAACCGTTAAGCTTCCTAGTAATATTAGCATTCTTCCTAGTTATTCCTCCTTTCCATAGTACCAATTGTCCTACAGAATATTTAACGCCTTTCTTATGAGTTCGGTCGAATCGGTATTTCATAAGAGTCATATTTTTATCAATACGCAATTTAGCCTTGCCGCGTCTCTCTTCTAAAGCTCGAGCTTGACTTTCAAAGTCTGCAGGTTCCCCACAGGGGTAGGCTGGTAAACGCGAATTAGAATGACCAAATAATAATTTGAAAGGTGGGAAACCAATTGTGGCATGAGGTGTGTTATTAATGCCCCAAATTATATCGGAGACATGATAGTCCCAAGTGCATTCACTATTGGTCATAGTATTTAAGCCGTTAATCAACGTTCGATTGACACGCTCTACTTGGCTATTTGATCTAGGGCTAGCAATGTAGAATGTTAACAGTGGTAGAGCCACGCGGCAGCTTTTGCTGTCGCACGGATGGGCCGGCTCGAACCGGGGTGGTACCACGACCTCACAGAATACCAGCGTGAAGTAGAGGTTTACCTCTGCGTTTCGCTTGGTGAGTGCAGATGGCCGAAGGCCCTTTTTACTGGAAATGAGGCATTCCATCTTAGTCCTCACGGGTGACAACGCATCTGCATTTTGATTCGCAAACGAGGATAGATGTAGATGTCTATGGGCCGCAGCAACCACTTACCATCAGGTGGACTGTGTGCTCGCTTGTCACCCTTATCCTATAAAAAAATGGCGTTTAGTACATATCTAAATTGCATTTCTTTAGCAAACTCCTTGAAATATCTGCTAGTAAACGCTTTACCTCTGTCTGTAATTATTCTATTAGGATTGCCGAATTCTTTAAATCTTTTTAAATCTTTTAAATGTTTTATATTTTCTATTGAACCGCAGTTTTTAACAGCTTTTGCAAATACAAATTTTGTAAATGAGTTAATAATAATAAGTATATAACAGTTTCCCTTCCGAGTCTTAACAAATGGCCCCAAATGTTCGGCATGTAATGTATGCATGGGGACTGCTGCCTTTTCGATCGGGTGCAGTTCTCCCTGCAATTTACCGTATTCTCCCTTCCCATAGGCACAGCGAAGACATGATTTGATATATTTTCGTATAAACCTTGTCATGTCTGTAAACCAAAACTGTGCTTTTATAATCTTTTAGTTTTATCAAAGCCTGGATGTCCCATTTTATCATGAAACTTCTGCATTAGGCCCCATTTAACTAATTTGTGTATAACGAAGCGTTCCCCATTTAGAGTTTTCCTATAAAGAAGATCATCCTTTATTTTATAATTACTAGTAATATCTCTATTGTCTGTACCATTTCGTAATTTAATCAAAATCATCTGAATATTTTCGTCCTGTAACTGTAATGTCACTAGCCAATCAGAGTCTTCTATCAGTAAAATTGTACTCGATGGCGGATTTCTACTCAAAGCATCTACGTGCCTCATTCGGCCACCAGAACGGTACTCAATCTGCAAGTCATAATTTTGGATGGAAAGCCACCAGCGGGCTATGCAGGGAATAAGTTTTTTTTTAACTAAAGTGGTTCGTAATGCCGCACAGTCTGTCACTATAGTTACGGGAATTCCTAAGAGGTAGATTCGAAATATTTTTAAGGATTCTACAACGGCTAATATCTCTAGCTCATAGCTATGCTAAAATTGTTCTTCCTTAGACGTGACCCTACTAAAATAGGCAATTGGTTTCAGGCTAGTACCGGTTTGATATTGCAAAAGGATACCTAGCCCTAGCTTACTCGCATCTGTATGGAGCTCGGTACGTGCATGTCTGTCATATATCCCTTAAACCGGTCTTTCCACAACACGTTCTTTAAGAGTTTGAAAAGCACGTTCTTGGTCCGGGCCCCATTTCCATTCTATGTTCTTTTTAGTAAGTTGTGTGAGGGGTCTAGCTATTTCTGCAAACCCACGAATGAATTTCTTAAAGTACGAAGTCAAACCGATAAATTGTCGGATCTCATGTACATTTCGTGGTTTCTTATATTCAGCTACACAACGAATCTTATCCTGTCCCGGTCGTATTGTGCCCGCAGTAATCTCATGCCCTAAATAGTTAGCGCTTTTCTTTAAAATGAACATTTACTTAAATTCAGTTTTAAATTAGCTTCCGACAATAGTTGTAAGACACTTTCTAACAACTTCAACCCATCATCAACCGATACCGTTGGCAGCATGACGTCATCAAGATATATTGCTACGTCATTACCTAACCTACCTAAAACAATTTTTATTAGACGTGAAAAAACTGCTGGAGCATGAGCCAGGCCAAAAAGCATTTTCAGGAATTCATACTGACCAGAAGGTGTAAAAAATGCGGTTTTGTGAATAGAAACATCAGAGATTCTGACTTGGTAATAGCCCTGTGCAAAATCTAGTGTGGTAAATAATGATTTTCCAGATAAGCGAGTAACCTGATCTTCTATATGAGGTAGTGGGTATCGATCCTTAACAGTACGCGAGTTCAGTGCTCTATAATCTATGCATAACCTATAGTCACCCCCCATTTTTTTTTAACAAGGACCACTGGGCTTGCGTATTCAGACATGGACTCCCTTACAATGCCTGCAGCAATCAGGTCTTGAACCTTTTCATTAACTATTTCATTTTCTTTGTGAGAAAGTCGATAGGGCTTGCAGAAAACGGGTTGCTCGGTTGTAGTATGAATGAATAAAATAGTGAAAATAAAGTAATTTATTGGATTCTTCTGTGTCCAAATCACCTACATCTAAGTCCGATAATAATAACTCACTGTGGAAAGGATGGTCAATCGTCATAACTTCCCTCTGCTCACTTTGCTCTAAGCCGCTATCAAATTCAGCACGCGCTATGAGCCTATTCGACTCCCACTCAATTACATCGTCTCCTATGTTTATTACTTTTAAATGGTAATTCTTCGACCTTATAAGACCGCCTACAATAATATAAGACATACTCCCTAACTCATAATATACAGGTTTAGTTAGTAAAGTACAGTCACTATCATTTATATCAATGAAAACTTTTACATATGCCACACATCGTTGCGGTATTACAGTACAATCCTTTAAGTATATTGGGAATTTTGTAATGAAATCTATTTCACTTAACTGCATATCACATAATTCTCTTTCATGTTCAAGGTTTTTTACAAAATTGACAGAGTTCTCAGTAACTAAGCACAAATTTCTCTGATTTATCATTGTTTGACCGATAATTAAGTCTATATCAGCTAAATCATTATTCGTTAACTCAACAGAACCACTTATAATAATATCATCTATCATCACATCGATCCGCGAGGTCCCCAAAGATTTCGAATATGCACCTCCAAATCCTTTCATCTTTATTGAAGAAGGTACAACTTCTAACATCAAAGTATTAGCTTATGTCGCAGTAAGAATATTCAGTTTACTTCCTGTGTCTATGTATGCAATAAGTCTCTGCCCATTAACCCTTACCACTTTTTTATACAGATCTAGATAAATATTATATGTTGTGAACAAAATATTACTGACCTTATGTGGCTGTTCTCGAGGATTACTGGTGGCATACCAACAGTTGGCGATGGTGTGGCCAGGCCGGTGACACACCTCGCACCCTGGAACTTTGCAGTCCTTTACTTCATGCCCTTGTCTTCTGCATGCGTAACATTTCTTAGGCAGTACATAGTTTTCTGGTGAAGCCGATGTAATATTGCACCTCTCTTCCACGTCGTACTGGGTCGTTGGAGACTGTCGGCAGCTCCTAATTGCTTATAATTTTCAAGGGATGATAAGTATCTATAATAGAGCTGCTGCGGTGAGTCGCACTGAAAAGCTTTTGCATTAGCTCTTATTTCGACCGGTAAACCTCTGATCACACCTGATATCGCTTCCTCGCCCCCAATATTGCATTTTTTGAGCAAAGATATTTTATCGTGATCGTATTTTGTCATAGTTTCACTATTCGATTTCTTCCTTACTAGCATAGCTTCTAAAAGATAAACATAGTCTGTAGACCGTGGAAACGCGGTCTCTAGCGCATTTTCCACTCACTCCATGTAAGATTATAATCTTCTAAATCGTCATACCAATCTCTGGCAGAACCCCAAAGACGAAGTTGCATGATGAACTGACGATCCTTGTTATTCCAATAGGGTATTATACCCATTTTTAAAAAGTGTTTTAAATGAATCCTAGAGTGATAATGAACCACTATAATTTTTATTTAATTTTTTTAAAACCGAATAGTGACATAAAAATTACTTTTAATCTATCATTTTCAATTTTCGCGTGAAAACGCTAGCCGCCATACTGTTCAACTCGTGACGTCACTGTCGTAGAATTTTGACAATTTTGCAAAGGAATAATATACTTTTGAATGTTTAATAAAGAGTTATCATTTATGTCATTGTTGTGTTATGCCTAATTGCAAAAATACGAGCACAAGAACGCCGGGGAAGTTATGGATTAAAGTGCCAACTGATTTAAATATGAGAAATACTTGGTTAAAACTGGCAGACAAGAAGAGACCCGAATGCATTGTCTACAAAATCTAAACTATACTTCTGTTAAGATCACTTTGATTTAATTATGACTTATATTTAACTATCAATTAAACAAAACAAAACATCATGACATGATAGGTACCTATTGCAAGTCAAATTTTGTAATAGATTAGGTTTATCGGTCGTCTGTCCCGCCCTTAGTGGGCCATTTTGATGGCCCTTGCAAGTGCAGTGCAGTGTTTTGCTTAATTCCTGTTTTCTTCTATTATATGGGAATAAAGACATGGTTTGTACTCAGACCAAATAAAAAAGTGACTTTTTATTTCGTCTGAGAGTTTGTACAAAAAAATTTAACAAAATGTTTTTCTTACCTAAGCTTATATTATAATATCTATAACATTAGTGCTAAAAGCGAAGTAATAAACTCGCTTTTACGAATCCGTCTTCCATGATGCCTTTTGAATAAAATTCAGAATAAAAGTCAACAATCGTAATAATAACTTGAAAAAATTCGAAATTAGCTAGTTAGTACACAGCACATAACTTAGTTCTTTGACCTAATGACGTCACGACGCTATCTAATATGGCGGACATTGTTTTGCAGATTTGAGGCACAGGTAAAAAAATTATTCTTTAAATTGAAATATAAAATTTATAATGCATTTTTATAAATAGAAATCAATATTTCTCGTTTACTTTTTACAAAATCTTGGTTTTCGTTGTATTCGGAAGACAAATTTTTATATATATATATATATATACATATTTTAAATAATACCTTGAATATATGGGCCTGACATCATCCCACTTCTGAAATGTAGACGGCGGATAGACTAGGTACGACTAACCGCAGATAAACGATATTTTTACTTGGTATATATATATATATATACTATTTTTTTTTTGCTGTGGCAACCCCGGTGACAAATACTTAAATAATTTGCTCCCAAATAATTTCGTAAAAATAAATATTGTTATTGATAATTTCCACCTCAAATTTAAGTTATAGTTGTTAATTAGGAACAAATTGTATTGTGTAATAAATAAAAGTGGTAAATATCTAAATAAATAAATTTTTAGTGCCTCTCAATTTAAAGTGACAGCAGGTAACGAACATCGTTTAAAACTTAGGTTTAAAAGTTACTGTAATTCTTGTTATCCCTTTTAATATTTACGATATATCTTAAGTTTTGTTGTTTTCGGATTTCATTTTGAATTGTTTTCTTGATAATTTAATTTGAGATCTGTTATTAGAGTCCTACAATTAGATATTTGCTTACTCTGTTCCCTTGATTTTCCATCTTTGTTTTCTTTTGCTATATAAAATATATAGTAAAATGAATACTCGCAACGCCAAAACGCACCAGATGGAGAACCAACTTCATCTGGCGCTCCAAGAACTGAGGGCGTCCAGGGAGCAGTGTGAGCTGTTACTTAAAGAAAGGGATGACAACGAAAAGGAAATAATAAGTATAATTTCGAAAAATACACAGTTGAAAAGTGATATGGTTAGGATACATAGAGACTATACAGATATTTTAAAGGAAAGGGATCAGCTCCAGGGGACAGTCGATGAGTTTGACCGATGCAGCAAAGAATATGAGGAAGCCCTCAGATTAATTGCTGCATTGAAATTACAATTAACTGAAGCTAATGAGCAGATTTCACAATTAAAACAATATATTGATAACGTGCAAGCATTTCAAACTCAGAGTCTGTTCGATGAGCTCGTAGAATGTAAATCTCATGAAACATTGCAACCCTCCACTACAATAGATTTGACTAAAGATTCTACCTCATCAAGAACAGCAGAAAGGATTACATGCACCAGAAGGAAATTAAGAAAATATATAAAAATCAATAAATATATTAGGAAAGTTCAAAAATTAGTTAAAACTAAAATTAATATTAAAAATTATTCAAGTGTATGTAAGGAAAAGCAAGAGTTAATTAGTAAAATTAAATTATATTCAATTGAGGTGGAAAACATGAAAAATTGTTATGAGACTGAAATAGAGTGTCTTAATTCAGAAATTTTATCACTTCAAACTTATTACAAACTATGTCAATTAAGTATAAATCAGCAGAGAATGAGATAAAAGAACACATACTGGCCGTGGATAATCTGGTAAAGTCATGTAAATATAACGAGGAACGTTTTGATTCCTTATTAAAATATCAAAATGAATATCAGCACTCAATGCCAGGTTCTTTAGGGACAGTGTGTGTTAATAATATTACAAGCAGTAATACTTCATTTTCTTTACCTGCACTCTATGATAGTACCATAACAAAGCAGATAAATTTAAAAAGTAATGAAAAAAATAATGTAATTGTGTATAGTGATGACATAGGAAAAAATTTGGGTATATCATTGAATAACTGTTTAAAAAGGCAACAGATAAGTAATTACTGCATGCCTGGAGCATCATTCAGTGACATTATGAATAAAATTTTAACTAGTAAATTTAACCCTAATAGTATATTAATAATTTTTGTTGGGAGAAGAGGCAATATGAACAAGAATCAATTATTAAAATATATTGAATATCTCAATAACATAAATGTGGTTAAAGTTATCTTGTTTACATTGCCTAACATAGAGGGGTGGCCACAGGAAAATAAACTAAGATATAATTTAAATTTAATGATGCATAATTCGACATGTAATAATAACTTAAATTTGACATTTAATTGTAAGAACAATAATGATAAATTTCATTTAGTGGATATTAATAATTTAATTAAGAAGTTTTTGACAAGAGATAGGTATTACCTATCAAAGTTTAGTTTGAGACTGGTAGCAAATACGCTATCTCATTATTTATATTTTAACCCAGCCAAATTATTGGCTACCTTAACACCTGCTTTTATTGAGCAGAAAAATAATTTTACAAATGATTTGGAATTAGTTCCAAGTAATTTAAATTAGATAATAAGACAATAGAGGTAATCTCTAGCAAAGATAGTTTAAATACCTTAGAATACAATTCAACTATACTTCATTGTGTAATTTCACAAAATAGCAATAATAAAAACTGTATTAACCTGGTGCATCAAAATATACAAGGTATGTTAGGCAAAGAACTAGAAATTGAATTATTTTTAAATAGTAACCTTATTCATATTTTATGTATTACTGAACATTGGTTAAAAAGTTACAACTCCATATTTAATTTCAGTAATCACCAGGTGGTCAGTTCGTTCAATAGAGATACTAAATTACGTGGTGGCTCCTTAATATTAGCTAATAAATCCTTATCATGTAAAGAACGTAAAGACATTGTGAGCCTCTCTGTTGAGCGTACTGTAGAAATGGCATGTGTTGAGCTCCAGCACCTTATTGTTGTCAGTGTTTACAGACCCCCATGTTCAAATTATGATATCTTTGAAAAAATTATGGAAAAAGTTTTAGTTAAGCTTAATAAACAGAATAAATCTCTTGTAGTGTGTGGAGACTTCAATATCAATCCCCTGGAAACTTCTTCCATCAGTATTAAATTTTGCTCTTTGTTCAAATCCTATAATCTTGATAATTTATTCTTTGAAGCTACACGAATTGCAGGGTGTAGTGCAACTTGTATTGATAATATTTTTACAGGTGTTGTACCAATCAACAAATCAATAATTCAAAAACTTAGTTCAGATCACTGTGGACAACTGGTTTCATTACCTTATATGCACAAAAAACAGGAAATTGAGAAAATTGTGTTTGTTCCTATTAATCTTAGAATAATAATATTAATGCAAAACGCCTGGAGAGATTTAGAAGTAATATGGTAAAAAACCTTCCATCGCTTTCTTATAAGAACAATGCAGACTTTTTATATGGAGAATTATTTACCCTCATAAGCAATGAATTTAAAAAAACATTTACTTCTAAAACATTCTCCGGAAACAGTCGCAAGGTATTTAATGAGTGGGCGACAGTGGGAATTCATAAAAGCAGACGAAGGTTATATGACCTTTACCATGAAAGATCATATAATCCTTCTGATGCTTTTAAAGAATATGTCAAAAATTATTCTAAAATGTTTAAAAAAGTTTGCTCCACAGCCAAATCGTTACATATTAGCAACAAAATTAAGATGGCTAAGAATAAAATTAAAATGAGTGGAGTATAGTTAACAGCGAAACCGGTAATGAAAAACCTCGTAACGCAAACTATCAATTAAAAATTAACAATGAATTGACTAAATCAAATCAAGAAGTCGCAGCGGTGTTTGAGAAATATTTCACTGATATTCCTATTTTGACAACAGAGTCTTTGAATTCTTCTCCAACTGTCGCCGAGTCATTACTCAAACAGAATGTTAATATCTGTTTAAAAGAATTTATATTTGAAAAAGTATTACCGCAAGATATTGTAAAATACTTCAAAACCATTGTTGTAAAGAAAACCGCAGATTTGTGGGGGATTTCCGTGACAGTTATTGCGTCCATAATAGATTTAATTGCACCTCATCTTGCTATTATTTTTAATACTTGTATCGATTCTGGTGTGTTTCCCGATTTAATGAAGTATAGTAAAGTAATACCTTTATTTAAATCTGGTAGTACATTGGATCCCGCTAATTTTAGACCTATTTCTGTACTACCAACTCTTAGTAAAATTTTTGAAAAAATTATTTTGGATCAATTGTTAATTTTTTTTAATACAAATAAATTACTTCATAAAAACCAATTTGGATTTACAAGGGGTCGCTCGACGTCTGACGCCGGCGTTGAGCTTATGAAATATATTTTTAATGCCTGGGAGAATTCACAGGATGCCTTAGGTGTTTTCTGTGATCTTTCCAAGGCTTTCGATTGTGTTCATCATGAAACATTAATCAGGAAACTACAACATTACGGTGTAAAAATTTGGCGCTTAGACTTATTACTTCATATTTAAGTAACAGAACTCAAAAAGTCGTGATAAATGGTAAAGGTTCCTCCGGATCGGTAGTATCAATGGGCGTTCCTCAGTGCTCGATTCTTGGCCCATTCCTGTTTTTAATCTATATTAATGACTTACCTTATCTTGTAGGGGACAATCACGATATAGTATTATTTGCTGACGATACCTCTTTAATTTTCAAACTCAAACGGCAGTTAATTAATTATGGCGATGTAAATAATGCTCTATCGAAATTAGTACATTGGTTTAACGCCAACAATATGCTCTTGAACGGCAATAAGACAAAGTGTATTAAATTTACAATACCTAATGTAAAACATTCGAATACCAATGTGCTATTAAATGGGGAGGAGTTGAGTCTTGTGGATACCACTGTTTTTCTCGGTATTACTATTGACGCGAAACTTCAATGGGGCCCCCATATATCTAAATTAGCAAGCAGACTTAGTTCTGCAGCATATGCTGTAAGAAAGATTAGAAGTGTCACAGATGTTGAGACAGCTAGATTAGTGTATTTTAGTTACTTTCATAGCGTAATGTCTTATGGAATTTTGCTATGGGGTAATGCGACTGATATTGAAGCTATATTTGTTTTGCAAAAGAGAGCCGTTCGGGCGATTTATAACCTAAATTGTAAAGAGTCCCTCAGACAAAAGTTTAAAAAAATAAACATATTAACTTTGGCATTGCAATAACTTTATGAAAATCTAATGTATGTACATAAAAACATAAATAGCTTTAATAAGAATAAAGATGTGCATTCTCTAAACACTAGGAACAAACATAAGCTTGTAATACCAGTTACTAGACTCCACAGAATCAATAATTCATTTATGGGGCAATGTATACGCTTTGACAACAAAATCCCAGAACATATTCAAAGTTTATCAATAAACAAGTTTAAAAGTTTTATTAAAGAAAAACTGTACAAAAAGGGTTATTATAATATCAAGGAATACATGAATGAAAATAACCCCTGGGAATAAGGTGATCGCCACCATGCTGGTTCTATTAAAAATCATTTAAAAATTGTATAAATGAAATTATTGTTAAGTGAAATATGTTTGAAAAAAAAAGTCCCGCTGGGTTTCTTGCTGGTTCTTCCCAGGACAGAGGTATTTTCCGAACCAGTGGTAAATAAAAAATGACTTTCAATAAGAATTATGTAATAATCAATATTGAATAAAAAATTATTCTATTCTATTCTATAAAAATTATTCTATTCTATTCTATTCTATACCCGCCGCAGAAGAACACAAAAACTCTCCGATCACACTCTTAATCTCATGGCTGTTAGACGGGAGATGAAGCTACATTCTTCAACAGATTTGACAGCATACAGGTAACTGAACAGACAGATCTCCAAATGCATGCGGCGGGACTTACGCAACTTCAATACAGCTCGTTTTGAAGAAGCGATCGAGCAGAACCAAGGCTCCAAAGTTTTACCAGAGATCTGTCTGCCAGAAAGAGTCAACTGTCAAAGCTGAAGACCGAATGTGGCAGCATCGTTTCCGGGGCACCTGAGATTTTGAGTGAAATTGAGAGGTTCTATGGGCACCTGTACACGTCATCGTTGGAGCCACACGCAAGTCTGAGTAACGATCCAAGAGCGAGTCTTATCCGACATTATTCCGATGATATCCCGGACGTCAGTCTGAGAGAGATTAGAATGGCTCTCCAGCACCTTAAAAACGGCAAGGCCCCAGGCGAGGATGGAATTACAGCGGCGCTTCTGAAAGCGGGTGAAAAACCGGTACTTGAAGTCCTTCAGAAGCTCTTTAATTCCGTCCTCCATGGTGGCATTACACCGGAGGCATGGAGCAGAGGTGCGGTGGTCTTGTTCTTCAAGAAAGGCGACAACGCTCTCTTGAAGAACTACAGACCGATTTCCATTCTGAGCCGCGTCTACGTGCTGATTTCGAGAGTCATTACGAATCGTCTCGCGCACAGACTTGACGACTTCCAGCCTCCCGAACAAGCCGGTTCCCGAAAGGGCTTTAGCACCATAGACCACATACATACCATTCGGCAAATTGTACAGAAGTCCGAAGAGTACAATTTGCCACTATGTCTGGCATATGTGGACTATGAGAAAGCCTTTGATTCCGTCGAAATTTGGGGGGTTCTGCAGTCACCTTCAGCGGTGCCAAGTTGACTGTCGGTATATCGAAGTGCTGAAGTGTCTGTACAGTAGAGCTACAATGGCTATCCGAGTACAGAACCAGAGTATGAATCCTATCCAACTGCAGAGAGGTGTAAGACAGGGTGACGTCATATCCCCGAAACTCTTCACCGCTGCATTGGAAGAAGTTTTCAAGCTTCTGGACTGGAAAGGATACGGTATCAACATAAATGGCAAGTACATCACTCACCTTCGATTTGCCGACGATATAGTCCTTATGGCAGAATCACTGGAGGACCTAAGCACTATGCTTAATGACCTCAATAGTGTCTCCCAACGGATAGGTCTTAAGATGAACATGGACAAAACAAAGATCATGTTTAATGTCCATGTCACACCTATGCCGGTAGTTGTTGGGAACACTAAGCTCGAAGTTTTTTTATTCTCTCGAAATTGTTGACGAGTATGTTTACCTGGGTCAAATAGTCCGACTAGGTAAGTCCAACTTCGACCGAGAGGTCAATCGACGGATTCAACTCGGCTGGGCAGCGTTCGGGAAATTACGGCACATCTTCTCGTCAGGTATACCTCAAAACTTGAAAACGAGACTGTACACCCAGTGCGTGTTGCCAGTGATGACATACGGAACTGAGACGTGGTCCTTCACTGCTGGCCGGATGAGGAAGCTCAAGGTCGCTCAGCGAGCTATGGAGAGGGCTATGCTCGAAGTTTCTCTGCGTGATAAACTCAGAAATGAGGATATGCGCAGTAGAATCAGAGTGACCGACATAGCCCAACGGATTAGTAAGCTGAAGTGGCAATGGGCCGGCCATATAGCTCGAAGAACCGACAACCGATGGGGAAGAAAGTTTCTCGAGTGGCAGCCTCGTACCGGTAGGCGAAGTGTAGGGCGTCCCCCCACTAGATGGAGTGACGACCTGGTAAGATATGCAGGAAGTCGATGGATGCAGGTGGCTCAGGACCGTGCTTTGTGGCATTCTTTGGGGGAGGCCTATGTTCAGCAGTGGACTTGTGAAGGGCTGTAATGATGATGATGATGATATATATATATATATATATATATATATATATATATATATATATATATATATATATATTTATCCCTTTCAGACCCGTGCCGTGACGGCACTACTTAACGAATATTATAGAACTGATTTGGGGCAAGTAACATGCGTAGATTACAAAAAAGGGGTCTTAAAAAATGTGGGAAAATGGGAAAACTGTTTTCCACGATACTCACGATCGTACTATGTCGGGCCCAACTATAGCTACCCTCACGATCGTGAGAGTAATAACAATATTCAAATAAAATTAAAAATTAGGAATAATTATTTATTTTATAATCAATATTAACTTAATTTCTTATTATTAATAAGTAACAAAAATATAACGCTTCTTCTAACCTCTATTTTTGGAGTAATTAGATACAATAAAAATCTTGTTAAGAACTAGGAACAAGGCACACAATCGAGATCATCTGTTTATAAATACTAGAAGGAATAGACTTGAGAAAAATATTAAAAAAAAATATTTTTCATTATGGAAAACATAGAAACAATGCTTATCTTTAGTACTACAAAGATAAACATTGCATTTTGTGCATCTTACTTTGGAACGGCTTGTACAACCTGTCACTCGGCAACAGCGAGGAGCTTTTAGAGAATCACATACGGGCCAATGGTTATACCCATCGAGACGTTTATCTATAGTTGGAATAGGTGCAGGTTGATAGTGGGATGTTGAAGGCATCTTTGCCATTTCTTCGAATTCTTCTCGGGTGCGTTTTCTCACTGAACCGCGAAGTAGAAAATCAGATACGCATATTTTAAAGTCCAGAAAATCCATGATATTAGAGTTCTTGACTTTATTTCTATCACATGATTGGAGATACTCGTACCACGAGTTCACCATGGCCAAGTCAAACAAATGCATTATTAACTTGATTGGCCATTTGCGAGTTTTATGCCATGATCTGTAGACCTCCATCATTTGGTCGGTGACGTCTACACCTCCCATATGTTCGTTGTAATTTTTAATCATATCAGGGCAAGTTACTTCGATGTATGATTTTGTAACTTTATCGTACCGCTGGACCTTATGCAATGGCAGGGCTCCAATAGCAGTTGAACAAGTTAATACTGTTTTGGAGTCTTTCCATTTAATGACACAGATATCTTTTTTATTGTTAACAACCTCGTGATAATCACCCCGATTCATTGAAGAGTCTTTGGGAAACTGGTATCCTTTAAATCTATTGGTTATTATTGTTCCAGTGCCTTCAATTCCAAGCGTTAACATCTTCTCAAGTAATGGAATGGTCGTAAAATATCTATCAAAATAGACGAAACTTCCTCTGGGCAGGGTATTTATTAAACGTAAAACTATAGCGGGTCCAAGGCCCAAAAATCTGTCTGAAAGTGGAGTGGTGTCGCCTTGATGGAGCTCAAAATCTAACACTAATCCTTTCGATGATGTCACGACATAATTTTTAAGGCCCACTGGTCTCGGTTTGCCTTTCACAAATTGTCTGACAGGACACTTGCCGAGGAATGGCACCATTTGTTCATCTATTGAAAAGTGAGATTGATCTCTAGGTATCTGTAAGCATCTGCCCCTTACAGCATCTATCAGGGGCTGGACAAGCCACAGTTTGTTCTGAGTTTGTATTTCAGGTGATACAGATCCCTTATCTACTATGTGTAAGTTTACTCTGAGAAGAAAGAATCTTTCACGAGCCATTGCCTCTGCAATACAAGAGAGTCTAAAGCGTTGCATCCACACCATCTTGATTCTAGGATATCTAATGCAGCCCAGGATTCCATTAATACCAAAAAACTTTTTAATTTCTGTCGCAGTAACCGGAGGATTAAGTTGTTTGTTAAAACTCGACTGATAATAAACATTCGTGTTAAAAGCAAATAGCTCGTAAATTTCTTCAGTAAAGTACCTATCAAAGTATTCACTTGGAGTAAGTACCTCTTCCGTCGGCTCCGAGATCAGTGTAGGCATGGGTTTACCGACGAATCGTCTGCGAATCCATTTATTCGACGATGATGGAATTGCTACTGTTGAATCTCTTGCTTCTTGCTCGTCTTCGTTATCCGAGCTAGAACTAGTTAGCTGACCAGGTGGATGCCAATCATTATCGTCGTCAAAGTCCTCGCCCAAATCCGAGTCAGCCAGTTGATCCATTATAGCATCAGGGTCAAAAGCCAAGTTATTTCTATCCATAACGATGTATCAAATACTCTGAAAAGTAAAAAGAGGGTTTTTAACATAAAATAATTGGTATAAATAATCACTAATCTGACCAACGTTGGGCCCGAACCCTCACGATTGTGACATCTAAAAGTAAAGTCGAAAAAGACAAACTAAAAACGCGAAAGGACGAATAAAAACATAATTTATCCAGAATTTAGCTTTTTTCAAAGACGAATTATTGCAATAACATTATAGTTTTTACTTACTTTTACGTGACAAAAAGGTATGTTTAATTTTGGCGCGTAACACGTGTCTGTTGCTAGGCGGCAAATGGCGACTGAGTCAAAATTATTGTAATTTAATTCCACTGCTCTTTGTCATAATAAACCGAACTACACGCACGATCGTGTGACGCTGTCCCCGTCAACTCACGGCTATTGTTTAATTTGATAAAAATTGACAAAGTCACCGTCACAATTATGAGTACTGGGACCGAAAGGGATATATATATATATATATATATATATATATATATATATATATATATATATATATATATACTTTGTAATCACTTTTACAAACTGGCAGAGTTACTCTTCACACCTTTACTTACTGGCGGTTACAAAACAACTAGCTGATCTATCCGTCACAGCGGCCTTTTATACCATTTAAATAATGACCTAATAATGAACATTAATATTCTTATTACTATAAATATTGCATCATAAATTAAAAAATAACTGTCAATCAATATAGCAACGACTAAACACTAATAACAATTGTTTATACACATTTAATAACCTTAATCTTAGGTTCACCGAAAGCTGACAAGCGGAAGGCGTCAGTTATTATTTAATCATCATTTATTAGGTATTATAAAAATTATGTTACTAATCTAATAAAGGTTTTGTAATTCTCTGGAAGATTAAAATAAACTTAATTATGCGACGAGCTCGTGAACCCAGGACCGGAAGACGATAACAAGATATTTTTTCCAGCATATTCCGCGAAATCCGCATGTATACGATGCCAGGGCTGAAGTGGAAACTCCCACGGGTGAATCGAAGCGTGCGGTGGCGCGTCGCGGACCACACGGCACGGCTCGCAATTTCGACATACCTCCTCTAGATCCTTATCGAGACTAGGCCAGTAAACGTAGTTTCTCGACAAATTTTTCATTTTATTAACACCTAAGTGGCCATCGTGAATCTCCTCCAAAACTCGTGTACGTAGTACTGGAGGTATAATAAGTCTATAATTGAATAGTAAGAAACCGAGATCCGTAGTGATCTCGCTCTTACGCGCAAAATACGGTTTTTCTTCTTCGCATCTCGCCTCGGCTGGCCAACCGAACATTACATATCCTAAAATTTTACATAACAGACTATCTTTTTTTGTTTCATAACTAATTTCCTTAAAATCTACGGGCATACACTCCTCTACGATATTAAAATAACTCACTGACGTAGTAAGGCCCCGCTCGTGAGGCAACGGCAGGCGAGATAAGGCATCTGCCAGCCCGTTATTCTTTGAAGGCACGAATTCTACGGAAAAATCATAGGCTACAAGACGGGCTGCCGAGCGCTGTAAGCGGCTCGCAACAGTTTGTGGTATACCTCCTCGTACCTCAAATATATAGCTCAGCGGCTGGTGATTCGTACGCAAAACGAACCTCCTGCCATATAAATACTGGTGGTGTTTAGTGACACCATAAAATATAGCTAGCGCCTCTTTATCTAGTTGACTATAATTTCGTTCAGCTGTGTTGAGAGTTCGTGAAACACAGCTGACAGGCCTTTCACTACCATCTGGGTAGCGATGCGCGAGCATGGCACCCAAACCGTACACGCTGCTATCCACTGCCAGCACGAACGGACGCCCCTCCTCATAATGAGCCAGTACCCGGTCACTCCTTAACACTCGCTTATCCTCTGCTAAGACCCGCTCACACTTTGAATCCCATTTTCAACTCACTTCCTTTTTCAATAATTCATATAAAGGATGTAACAGAACGCTTAAGTTTAGAATAAATTTTCCGTAGTAATTCAATAATCCAAAGAGACTTTTTAACTAAGTTATATTAATAGGAGTCGGTGAGTTGCAGATGGCCTCTAGTTTTTCCGGATCCGGGTGCAACCCATTTTTGTCTATTATAAAACCTAGGTACTTAACCCCGGGTTGTAAAAAACTACATTTATTCATTTTAACTGTTAAGCCCATATTACGTAACCGTTCACTTACAGTTTTTAGATTTTTAAAATGTAATTCTTTATTCGGCCTGTTACACAAATGTCATCCAAAAATACTACTGTCCCGGGTATACCCCGCAGAGTTTTTGAAATTTTTCGGAAATACATGATAAGCCGAACGGAGTGCGGCGATATACGAATGTTCCTATTTGTGTAATTATTGCAGTGTATGGTTGGGAATCTATGCTCAGTAACACTTGTTGATAAGAATGTTTCAAGTCAATTTTCTAAAATTTCACTCCACCACTTAGGGAAGCAAATAATTCCTCAATCCTGGGCAGAGGATAATAGTCCCGTTTTAGTTTAGGGTTAATAGTTATTTTATAATCCCCACATACCGGGGAAGGACCACGCTCTCACAGAATACCAGCGTTAAATAGCAGCTTAACACTCCTGTGTTTCGTATGGTGAGTGTAGAGAACCGGAGACCCTTTTTACTGGAAAAGAGGCATTCCATCTTAGTCCTCACGGGTGACAACGGATCTGCATTTTGATTCGCAAACGAGGATAGATGTAGATGTCTATGGGCCACAGCAACCACTTACTATCAGGTGGACTGTGTGCTCGTCTGTCACACTATCCTATAAAAAAAATATCCGTATATCCCCACACTCCTTGTGACAACTGGTACTATCGGCGTGCCATATTCGGAATGATCGACGCGATATATTGTGCCCTCTCGGTCGAGACGCATGAACTCTTGCTCGACCCGCGCGCGCAACGCGAGAGGTACGGGCCTCGCGCGAACATACACGGGCTCCTTATCCGTCAGCTCTAATTAGAGATGGGTAGCTATTGAAGTAACTAACTAAATAGCGGCTATTCACAAAATAGCCACGGCTATGATATTCGTCAACACGATAACTAGCTATTGGCTACTTTGGCTAGAGGCGCTTTGTCGGCAGCCGCGCGTAGCTCTCAGCTACGCGCGGCTGCCGACAGCTACCAGCTACTAGCTAGCTGAATAGCCAAGGCCAACCAATAGCCATTAGCCAACGGGCAACGGGAATTTACACGCGCGATCGATGCAATCTTCAATCGCATTTCACATCGCCCTTATCTTTTATACATTCACGATATAACAAAAAGGTTAGGTTTATTATTTGTAATATGTACATAATAATTGTATTTTTATCCGTTGTCTTAATTAAAATGAACTTCCCTTCACACTTTCTTCAAGCTTAGGACTGACGATGAATCATTAGAGTACAAAATTAAATTATAATGAAATATCATACAATATAAAATGTTACATCGGCGTATTTCAAAGTTCATTTAATTTTATGTACAAATTTGAACTTTAGTCTATTTACACTTATTTTGTTTATATACAGTCTTAGATGCTATAATATTATACACTTATTTAGTCAATATTAGTAAGTACCTATTTGTATTTTTGTTTATTGACGTGACAACGTCTTATAAATCGATGATGCTGGCTGCCGGCAAGAAAAAACATGACTCATGCGGCGTTACCTAGGCGTTCCATTTAAAGTGCAAGCGAGAGCGCGGAACGAGCGACTGTGCGAGCGAATGTGGTGTCAATTACTTATAGCAACGATAATTGCGGAGATAAAGGTAATGATTCTTTCGATATTAAATAATTCTTATGACGTTGTCACGTTACTATCATCAGTAAACCGACTTTATAGACAACCGATTTTTTTATATACTTTTTTTAATGAATATAAAAGTTTATATGATAATGGTTTACGTCCAATTAAAACGTTCTTTGTCATATTGACATTTAAAAACATTCGTTTTTACACTTTTAATTTACTTGTACTGTTGAATGTTGTATAACATAATTAAATCTGATACTACAGCAGTTTCTTCACTTATAGATATAGATGGCACTTTAAAATATAGATGGATATGATATTTCGACAGTTTTTAATAATTTAATTTAATAATATGTACGACATAGTTATGAGGGAAATTCATTTCTTTTCAAGAAAATATTAAATTAATAAGAAAATAAAAACGTAAGTCATTATTTTTTATTTATCTAAATATAAGTTCCGCGGCGATATTCGAACGTAATTCACAGGGCAGTTGAGCATTGAATTCCTAGCCTAGCTACACTACAGTGGCACGCTAACGGTATCAACTATCGGTTGGTTAGTGAGTCATTTATCCAAGTAGCCAAATAGCTAAATAGCTGGTTATCTAGCTGGCTATTCCACCACAAATAACTGGC
The DNA here is from genome assembly GCA_033319125.1 of Parnassius glacialis. Taxonomy (NCBI): domain Eukaryota; kingdom Metazoa; phylum Arthropoda; class Insecta; order Lepidoptera; family Papilionidae; genus Parnassius; species Parnassius glacialis. The sequence goes on from JAVANC010000016.1 coordinate 198,018, forward strand.
TAGCTAGGTTATTGCAATTTTGGCTAGTTACCCATCGCTAGCTCTAATTGAATAGTTTTTTTACAAGTACCCAGTTTATCAGAAAACACCTCCGGAAACTCCGTCAATAATTGACTTATAAATGCATCATCAACAATTTCATTAAAGTTAATTTGCCTTATATTTAGAGCGTGAATCCATGCTCGACCTAACAAAGGACGGCCTCCGTTTTTAATAATATACAGTTGTAAATTTTTAGCTAGAGTCTCACCCAGTTGTACATTGACATAAATGTAACCTAGCGATTCGATACGAAAACCTGAGTAGCAACGTAAAATTAGGTTATCGACATTTAATGATTTATTTGAAAAGTACCTGCACTGATAGCCGAAATACGCCTGTCCGTATCGACCTCACACTCTAGACGATGAGCGTCAACATTAATTACAATGAAATATGGTTTGGTACCTTTAGCCCACAACTTAATGTTATACAAGTCCTCGTCTTCTTCCGTATCCACCTGGTTTACAAAATTTGGTCGACCACACGATCGAGCTCCGGTACGTAGCCCACTACGCACTTCACTAAACACCTTTTTACACATTACTTTAAGGTGGCCCCGTTGGCCGCACTGATCACAATTATATTGCGCAAACCGACACCGATCTGACCGGTGCTGCTTGCCGCAGCGCCAGCAGGCCGCCGCGCCGCCGCCGCCGTCGCCGCGTGCGCCTGCTCGCTGCGCGCGCTTGGTGCAAGCCCTCGCTCACCTCACCGCCCAAGCCAGAGGCCGAGGTAGATACCATCGTTGTTGTGGCGGCGCTCACCTACGCGTGCTTTTCTGCAGTCTCATGTGCCAGAGCCAGCTCGACCGCCTCCTTGTATTTAATATTTTTCTTGGCAAATATACGCGATCGCACCGCTTCACTCGCTAGGCCAGACACGAATTGATCTCGTAGATTCTCCTCCAGCATCGGCCCGAAGTTGCAAGTGGTTGCGAGATGTTTTAAGTTATGCAGGTACTCCGTAAGCGACTCGCTTGGTCGTTGTCTGCTCAACCGAAATACGTGTCGTTCGGCGATTTCCGACCGCTGAGATTCGAAGTGTTCGGTCAACAATAGCACCAAATCCTCGAAAGTCTTTGATTCGGGATGTACCGCAAATCACACATTAGAGAATACGTTGCCTCACCAACCACAGTTATTAAGAGAGGTACTTGCAGTTCATCTTTAATTTCGTTCAGTATAATATTGTGCACGACGCAAACAGCGTGATACAAACGAAAGACATTGTAACCGGCACTAGTTGAACAATCTAAGAGCAGTGGGCATGACGACGGTGTAATTATCGGGCCACGCCTCCGGTTCGACAACTAGCTGGGGTTGTGCGGAAGAACTGGCGCAGCCTTATGCGGGATTTAAAATATAACTTTATGTAAATAACTGTAAACCTTATACTGAACGATAAAAAATAATGTTGTTTAATAACTATGTTTAAGGTTGAGTTGTAACTATGCGATAACTCTCCAAATAAAGGCACCATATGAACAGGGAGAGTTAGCATAGACTTATAATGTAAAATATAATTGTTAAATGTAGTAAATATTACCTTTTTATAAAATAAATATATTAAGCCATTAGGCACATAAAATAATATGACCAAAGAGCATGTTATCGCGACGCGGCCGCGGAGCAAATGAAGCCACGCGCGCCGCGCCACGACGTTTTATATTTATAGTGCTGAGGCGGGGGGAAGAATCCTCCGCCTAAAACAGCTAAAAATTATAATTTAACACTATAAATAAATGAAAAGATTTTTATGTACACCTTAGTCTAATAAGTAGTTGTAAGAATATTATATAGTGAGTTATGTTTATTAGTTTGTAAGGTTATTAGAGAAATAAAAATAGGCGCGGGGGTGAGGCAAGGGTCCGCTGGCCAGCAGCGGCCAAATGATATAAAAGACGGGCCGGCCGCTAGGGTCGGCAGTCGCTCTCCAGCCACCGAAAAGGCACCAGCAAGAAAAGAAAGTACAAGTTCCTCCTCACCGCCGCTTGCCTCCAGTTAAAAGCAAGACCAGCGCGTTTTATTCATTTTTCGCACGGCATTACGGCGATCCGTAATAAATATACTCTTTTTGCCCGTCGTATGTACTCCGGCCACTGTGTAGAATGAATGTTGAACGGCTCAAATTTTCCGATCGGCATAGTACCTATTTACGTATAATTTATTCGTTATGTATCTGGGGGCACGGCAGTGCCCCCGCCAAGTCGAGCAAAAAAGCGGCACGGCCGTACCATCCTTTTCTCGAAGCAGTTCATGCCATTTCCGAAACCCTATTACTTAAATATGGATTAAACTAGAAGCCTGAATTTATTATTTTACTAACCAAGTAGGCATTGTATGACCTCGGTATATTTCAAACTTCATTAAATTTGAACCAGCAGTTTAAGAATTATAACTAGTCAAAGTTTCTTAATTTTGTCACTCACTGACTGACCGATCATCAAAACTCTAAGGCACTTCTAGCAGACATAGAAGCTTCAAATTTGGAATACTATTATTGTTTAGTATATAAATCAAGAAAAAATTTAAATATTTTGCAATTTCGGTCCATATTTCGAGATACATCAACTGCATAAATAACTTTGTAATCCCATATAAACATATAGTATTACAAAGTTACATTTGCAGTGAATGAATCAGTGTACCTTTATATGTATAACGGAATAATAGGTGTAAATAGCTACCTAGATATAACTATCTACAAAAAGAAATGAGATGCTATCAAAAACATAACTTGTAAAAAAAGCCAAGTCTCGCAACTCAGTTCTTCTACCGTAAAAAGTTGTGAGATCCATGTAATACCAAGTCGGTTAATTTATTCAGTCCATAGATTGATACATAGATTGACTTGGCAATCGCATGAAAACACAATATATCTCACAAGTAATACATATTATAATAAATTAGATTATTTAGTGTGATTGCGAAGTCAATCCATGTATTAATCTATGGACTGAATAAATTAACCGACTTGGTATTACATGGATCTCACAACTTTTTACGATAGAAGAACTGAGTTGCGAGACTTAGCTTTTTTTACAAGTTATGTTTTCGATAGCATATAGTTTACACGAACTAAATAATATTCGCGGTACCCACTCGTCGCCAGTGTAAAGACTCACTATTTCATTAATAAAACCTTACAGAAACCTTATTTTGGTATAGGATATGGCCGATCTTGTCAGATCGGATTGTATAACCAGATGGGGGATCGGGTTCTATACGCTTAAGGTGAATTGTAAAAGGCCCTTTATGACTATCTGTGTATTTTTTCTTTTCTAGAAAATCAGGGCGGGTGTAAATATTATGATATGACGCTGAAGGCGTATCTTCATGACCAACTTTTTTTTATGAATGCTTGGTGTTATATCCGTACATTTTCGTTTAGAGGGACCGAAACCAGATGGATTGTCTTTATCCGGTGGTTCTGAATTCACCCCGTCGACGTCCATCGTGTTAGTTAAGAATACATAAATTAATTGACTATCGCTACTTACCAACCAATAACTAATGAACTACACAACACAAATTTATATAATGAGAAATACAGAAGACGGCAAAAATATTAACAAAGCTCAACACAAAAATGAATCCGAAAATCGCTGAAACACGTGTGACTACCAATCACTCTGACAGCAGAATCAACACTCTGGTTTTTCTTCCGCACTTCGTTTTGGCATTATAAATTTTAATTATAAATACTTAATAAAAAAAAAGACAAGAATAAAGTGTAAACTTACTGGCAGACGCGTGCTGGCGTCACCGTGCACGAAAAAGAAATGAGCTCAGAATGGCGTTATGGCGACTCACCCCGTCCCCGAGTTGACGGTGGTAGGGGTAAATCTGGGTAAATCGATTTACAGTCAACTTCAGTTTAGTCAGTTGAATGTCTTTTTAAGCGTGCATAGAGTCACCTGTATATTAACGGGACTACCTGGCGAATATTTATATCTGAAAAATGAAGCGATGAAATATAATAACAATTTTTATAATTTGATTGCTTAACCAAATATTTGTAGTTCATGTTTGTTCATTTGTTGAAGATTATTAATAATTTTATGTGTCGTTGGTTATTTCTTAGATATAATTGTTAATTACAATATGTACCTAACAAGAATTTTGATAAATCTTTCAAGTGGGTTATCAAAATCCATAATTAAACTATTATAAATTGAAAAAATGTATGGCGTACTTATCGTGTTTTATAAGGTCTTATGCTGTACAATTTATTGTTTTTTTTTAAGTTTCAATATCGGTTTTTAGAATCAACGTGAAAAATACAAGAGAGTAGTTTTGTTAAATAACTAATAATAGTTTTCTTATATTAATATTACCCACCTTGTTTAAATAATTGTGATTTAGTTACCAAATGTTTACGGTAGATACGTAAGTGAAATTTGTCACCCAATGAATATTTTTGATTAGTTTGTAGTTAATAATAAACGTTTTATTTCGTTCTCCTTTGTTTTATTTCATTCCCGTCCCATGCAGTAAATTTAAATGACATTAATCTTAAGGTAATGAGTAGAATAAAGTGCCTCATACACAAAGAGATTTAAATATATAGGTTATACTATAGAGCGGGCATTGGGAACATTTATATACAAAACCTTTGAACTAGTACGCGTGTGGCACCCTCTAGCTAAAAATAGCTAAATAACGCTAAGCATTTATTAAGACAACATTTTAGCTATTCCCCAGTAGGTGACGCTAATAAATATAACGTCGTTTTAGGAATGTTACCGTTTCGATATTAAGGTATCGATAATGTTGTTGAAGATTACTAAGTTTGAAATGCTTTTCGATATAATAATAGGGAATATACATGATTGTTTTATTGTATAAATCTATTAATCGTGACTTCCATCACACGAAAAAAATCATATTAACTTTTTACGCCCCTTTAGTGTCATGAAATAAAATATTTAATTTCCAATAACTAAGAATCAATTCAAACAGCAGTCACTTTGGTTACCACCTTGGTGACATATTGGATTACGTCACTTGGTCCATTAGCTGCTATAATAATTGTTACGGCCTGCAGCTGCCTATCCAAGAGTAGAATCTTCCGGGGCCCATGAGTGGAAGACCTTACAAGCAGATGCAGGTCGGGCCTCCTAAAGTGGCCACGTGGAATTATCCTATCTGCACTATTTCGCGTTCCCGAACAAGTTCACAGCGTGCTGTCCCAAGCACAGCTTGCAAGCAACAGACCTTTTTTCGCTCGCGGCCCGCGCGCTCTTGCCACTCACACCACTCTACCGAACGTCAAAACCGGTATGGCGCCGAGCCGAGCGCCCCCTGGCGTCAAATCCCGAAACCAGCGTTCGAGCGTGAACAATCATAGCATATAATTGATCGGTTGGCATTAAAGACACATCGAGAAACGCCAAATCCAATAAGAGAGCGCCTCTATGTTTTTAAATTCGTTTCAATTACAAAAATACACTTCAAATCTATAATATTTTAGAAAAACACTGAATTTAAAAGCCTTTTCATGATTTTTCACGTTTCATCAGCTGCAGTACTTGAAGACACTACCCACATTAATAAAAATTGTTATTTTAAGTTTTTACCTTATTTTCTAACTCAGGCTTAACCTACAACTTCTTGCGTCTAACATCTTTGACAGTACAAATTATTTTTAATGTAAGAAACCTATAGCCCTCTTCTATCACTGTAAGCAAGGATCAATAATGACTTTGTCCTTGAAAATCACCAGACAATGAAGCCTGGTGTTTAAACCATCAGACCTGGTATCTAAAAGAGAAGACTTGCTGTATTGCTAACCATCAACACAGCAAGTATCCTCAGCATGCTCATAAGTAACATAGAAAATTTGATCAGCATTCCTAAAAAAAAATTTCCCACCCTTGCTCCACATAAAGTAGGCTATTTAGCATAGTTGGTATACTCATTTTTGTTGGTATGGGTACAGTATCGTTGACTGTTTTACCTCCTTAAATATTGTAAAGGATAGAATCAGCATCCTGTATATTTTTTTATCGATAATCCTAATCGATGAACGTCGTCAATCACTAACTTTAACGTTGGTAACTAAATAATGACGTTTACTGGATAACAGAGGGTGCTTATTACAATAAAAATAAATGTTCTAGAACAATCTACAAGAAATAATAAAATTTAAAGATTATTTGGTAAATATATGTTATATTTACGATAATAAACCGAAATCACGTTCATTTTTTGCTCCATATCGTGACTTACAATATCTTAATGCACAACTGGGTATATTTTCTTTAAAAATATTTTTTAAATAAAACTAATTTTACGGATTTTATCGCGTATATTAACTTATTTTATATTCCCGACGTTTCGAGCACTTTACAGAACCCATGGTCACGGGGGACTGAGATATATGACGTCCCAATGTCATAGTTAACCACGGCTACCTACAGATTAAAAATATTAATTTTTGTTCCGATCTACGCAGTATGAACTTACAGTATCATGAAGTCTTCAAGTTGTATATTTGGGTTGGGATTTAATTTTATTAATTATGGGATCCCAAGCAGATGGTAGCACCCAGTCATCTTCTTTATTGAAATTAGGATTATAACGTTCACTGGTCACGCATGATAAATGAAACGTTACAAATGATACGAATGCACAGTTTATTCACTTATATAGGAACATATAGGCAACTATTGACACGTAAGTACATAAACAACGTCTCGCGAAACGCAGCGCGAGCGCGGGAACAATCAATAATTAACATAGGTATAGCGCGGAGCTAGTCGGCCAGCCTACTGCCTATAGCGGCGGTCAAGGTTCGGACGAGTGGCGTGATCCCGTGGCGGGGTAATCGTACGAGAGGGGATAGTGAGACATCGGGTGACATAGGTAAGTATCGGCGCGCTACATACTCCCCCTTTTGACCAAGAGGGAACATCACGAATGGTCAAACTAATACTTAGCGCCTAGCTGCGATCCTTACGCGGACGACCCCTACGACGCTTAGGAGCAACTGGCTCCGGACATTCTTCACCACCCCTGTCATGGTATTTCCGTAGATCCGACACATGATACTTACCAACGACTTCACCAGTCTTCCGCGAAGTTAGAATGTAAGTAGTTGGACTCACCTGTTTGGAGATCACATACGGACCATCCTGCTTCGGGATGAATTTAGAAGTAACACCCTTAGCAGCATTACTCAGGACATGTGACTTCATGAGTACGAGATCACCTTCTTGTAACGGATCCGAACCACGGCGATCGGAATCGGCTTGGAGCTTACGAAGATCCTGTTGATGTTCAATGTTCTCCTTAGCTTCCGAGAGAGAGACAGCAAGCTTCAAAAGGTAAGGCGTAATCTGAGGGACTAAGTTTTCAGACTCGATGACCACCCGTAGATCAGCCTGAACCGACAAAGGAGAACGGAGCTCACGTCCAAATGTCAAGAAAGCCGGAGTGGTACCTGTAGAAACGGTGAGTGAGCTATTAAGAGCAAATCGGACGAAAGGTAATACTTCAGACCATTGCTTATGGTTACCCTCAACAAGAATGGCGAGTTGAGCTTTAAGGTCCCGATTCTTCCGTTCTACGGGATTCGCTTCTGGGTGATACAAAGGCACCAGGTTCTGCTTTACACCTAGGACAAACAGAGCCTTCTGCATAACATCAGCCACAAACTGGACACCGTTATCGGAGATCATCCGCCTAGGAAGTCCATACCTCATAAAGATTTCACCAACAAGAGTTTTTGCACAGATTTCGGCTGTGGCCTCGGTTAGAGCAAACAGTTCGACCCACTTACTAGCAGTGTCCTCCACTATCAAAATCCACCTTTCACCCTGAGGTCCTTTGGGTAACGGCCCAAAAATATCGACGGCAATGACCTCGAATCGTTGAGCCGGTACCGGAGTCTGGAGTAAGCCAGGCGGTTTCAAGTTGGAAGACTTATACCGCTGACACTCAGTGCAGGTCTTCAGGTAATCGGTGATATAGCGTCTCATACCAGGGAAATAGAACTGCTGGGATATACGATGCAAAGTCCGTTGAATACCTCCATGAGCAGCGGTTGGCGAGTCATGACACTCAAACATAACTTTGCCCCGCAAACTCTCAGGTACTACCAGCTGAGGCTCCTCAGTATCGGTGTCGTCCACGTACCGGTACAAAACACCTTGGTTTACCAGATACCCCGTCTCCGACCACCGATGAACTGACAGCTCATCAGAACTTTCCAGGTCCTTAAGTATTTTGGCTACTTCTGGATCAGCCAGCTGGGCTTCACGGGTTGAAGTAGCGTCCCAACGTGGAACATCCACAGACACGGGGCAGACACCACATTCCGTCAAAGTGCTATCGATGACTGGACGGCTGAGTGTGTCGGCTAGCACATTAGCCTTCCCAGGAGTGTATTCCATTTGTAGACCAAAGGATTGTAGCTTTAAAGCCCAACGAACAAGTCTACCACTAGGCGATTTGACAGAAAACAGCCACTTCAGGGGTTGATGATCACTTCTGACCACTACCTGGTGACCATCAACATACCCACGGAATCTTTCCACGGCCCAAACAACTGCTAGCGCCTCCCGCTCCGTAGTGGTATAATTTTTCTCGGCTGATGTGAGGAGTCGGCTCGCGTACTCGATTGGGTGTTCATCCTGTGGTGACTCCCCCTGGAGTAAAGCTGCACCTAGGGCAAAATCGCTGGCGTCCGTCCTAAGGATGAATGGTTTCGAGTAATCCGGCTGAACCAGAATGGGTGGTGAAGTCAGAAGGGACTTAAGATGTACGAAGGCTTCGGCCTGATCATCTCCCCATTGCCAGATCTGTGACTTTTTGGTAAGGCGCGTAAGCGGTTCAGCTACCTTTGCAAACTCTGGAATGAACTTTCTAAACCAAGAGCAAGTTTGCAGGAAGGTACGAAGTTGCTGGAGATTAGTCGGTTCTCCGACAATATCAAAAACGTCAGAATACTCACCTAATAGATTCGCCAGTCTAGACCTCTCCGACTCCGATAGCGCGGTGGCCTCGTCCTCCCGCAACACGTTCAATGCGGCGGCGCACTCAACAGGTTCGCGACGAGTTTCCCATGACAAGGCGTGAAATGTCCGGGGCTGATCAACTGTACGCCAATTCCATTTATCAAAATCAATAATCATTCTAGCCTTTGTTATGAAGTCGATACCTAACAAAGTATCGTTATTAACGGCATTCGGTAAAATAATGAACTCAATAGGTATACTTAATGAAGCAAGTTGAACATTGACCTCCGTGAGTAACACCTCACTATTCCTAATAGTACCGTCCGCAAGCTTTACCGACATCAGTTCGGTACGAAAGTTTAAACCGATACGTTTCATTAACGCATAAAGTGAACAACTCGCAACACTACGACGCGCGGCGGTATCCAACAACGCGGTACCCGAGTATCCCCCTATACTCACTCGTACGATAGGCCGACCTTGCTCCTTACAATCGGATTTCGAACTCGAAATGCAATAATTAACAAAGATGGACGAAAATACATTTTCAACTTTAATGTTATCATTAGAAAGTCTACTTTGTAAACATTTAGGGCAATTTACTCTCATATGACCTTTCTCGCCACAATTATAACAAACAATACCTGAGTTAGAAGAATGAGATCTTTTACTTAACTTATCACAGGAGTCACGGACGTGTCCTCGCGTTTTGCAGTAAACACAGAATAGCTTTCTCTCACCATCACTATTTTTGTTCACACACTGATCACTACGCGGCACAGGCACGCGGTCACGTGAAGACTGCGAAGCGGAGTCGGGGGCGCGCAGTTGCGGCGCCGTCGAACTCGAACCCGAAGTACCATGTTGAAGTCCCTCGCCATGCCTGCGGCTAGGTCTCGCGGGCACGCTCAGCGGCGACGCCAGCGGTTGTGGCGGCGCGAGCGGCGGCAGCGCAGCGTTCTCCGTCAGCGACTCCTCTATAGCTCGAGATCTTTCAATGAGAGATTCGATGTCATTCACAGTATCTCTCGACAGTCGTTTTCTGATTCTCTTATGTAGAAGCCCGTAAATCATATCTAATCTCGCTTCCTCTGGTAACTCATAGGGTAGTTTCGCCAACAAAGCCCTTATCTTTACGACGAAAATATCGGCACGTTCCGATCCTTGCTCGGCGGCAAAAACGTCTCGGTACAACTTATATGCAGGTCGTGGAACTCCATGCATCGAGCGCAAGCGTTTCACAGCATCCGACCACGAGTGTACTTCATTTCGAATTCCACGCCACCACACTGCTGCATCTCCTTGAAGTAACATAGGAAGGCCGCGAAGTGCCATCTCATCACTAACTGATGCACAATCCTTATACATTTCCACCGCGTCAATGAATGCTTCCACTGCTTCCGGGTGTTGAGACGAACCGTCGAACCGTGCAGTGCATTTTACGAATGTCCCTGGGATAGATGACGACCGTGGTGACGTGACAGTGGCCGCACCGGCAGCGCTAGGCTCGACATTCGGCGGCGCCCCTAAGTGCGATGACAGAAGAGACTGGACGAGCTTCTGGTTTGCCTCGGCTTGTGCCGCAGAGAAGGCAGCCAGAAGCGACGACAGCTGGTTCTCGGACATAAGCACAGGTGCTGCAGGTGTCGGGTTTACAGGTGCCACAGGTGTCGCCACAGGATTCACCGGTTCCTCATCCGAACTGGTGTCATTATTACGTGGTTTTCGCGGCGGCATTATGACTGAGTCCTTGTAGTTCGCGTCTCAATATCAAACGATAAACTCGTAGGTACACTAGGCACCCTCTCGCGTACGTACTTGTGCACTAGAAACTTCGAGAGCCACGGTAGGTTCCTTCGTGGCCCGCAGTTGGGAGCCAATATAACGTTCACTGGTCACGCATGATAAATGAAACGTTACAAATGATACGAATGCACAGTTTATTCACTTATATAGGAACATATAGGCAACTATTGACACGTAAGTACATAAACAACGTCTCGCGAAACGCAGCGCGAGCGCGGGAACAATCAATAATTAACATAGGTATAGCGCGGAGCTAGTCGGCCAGCCTACTGCCTATAGCGGCGGTCAAGGTTCGGACGAGTGGCGTGATCCCGTGGCGGGGTAATCGTACGAGAGGGGATAGTGAGACATCGGGTGACATAGGTAAGTATCGGCGCGCTACAGGATGTTTTTGATTTCAATAGCTTCGCGAATCATCCTTGGAAGGAATCAGTGTTCTTTAGCGAGGACTTGTGGTCTATCAAATCTAATGTAGTGACGGGGGCGATCCTGTACGTGTTCACAGACTGCAGACTTCCCAGAGCGTCAATTCTTCACATCAGCTATGTATTCTTTAACGCGGGTTTTTATGGATATTTTAGTGTGTCCTATATAAGAAAGACTACATTCACAATCAAACTTCTACATTGCTGCATCTTGCAGAGGAATATTACACTTGACTGATAGTAAAAACTGACTAATCTTCTTCGGCGGCTTGAAGTATGTTTTAATGGAAGCACGCTTCAAGATGTAGCCAGTCTTGTCAGTGACACCTCTGACATATGGCAGTACAGCAGGCACTCGCTTGACTGTGGCCGGCTTCACTCGTTCACTGTGACGTAGGCGCGGGACCTTAAGCTTATTGTCGTGCAAAACTTGCTTGACGTGTTGGAGCTCGGCAACCAGATGTTTACTGTTACAGATCCCTTGTGCTCTCTGAAACAAAGATTCACCCACGGTAGCTAACTGTGAAGGATGGTGGTGAGAATTACCGTTTAAATATCTATCTGTATGGGTCTCTTTTCTGTATACAGTGTGACTCAAGGTGTTATCAGGATTCCGAATTACTAACTCATCTAGAAAAGCTAAAGAATTGTTTGCCTCTAACTCCATTGTGAACTGAATTTTAGAATTTAAAGAGTTAAAATGGTCTAAAAATGCAGTTACTTTATCTAAAGGTAGAATTGTGAAAGTGTCGTCTGCGTACCGCTTGTAGAATCTTGGATTTACGGGAGAAGTAAGCAGGGCTTTCTCCTCAAAGTCCTCCATGAATATTCAGCGACAACGGGAGATACAGGTGAGCCCATCTCCATTCCATTTACTTGCTTGTAGAACTCCTCCTTCCACAATAGGTAGCCAGATGTAAGGCAGTGTCTGAGTAATATTGCATATTCTACGGGCATGTTGTCTTCCTCTAGCCTTCAGTAACAATCGAGATGCAGACTTCAACAGGTAAGCATGTGAACAAGGACTGCACATCAAAACTGACCATAGTTTCATTGTCTGCCAGTCTTTAATCTCGCTGACAAAATGGTAGGAATCCTTTGTGTGTGCTCTTGTATGTCCCTTAAGCGGTGAGAGTGTATTCGCTACGTGTTGAACCAATCTGTAAATTGATGAATCGATTTAGCTCACTATGGGACGTAGTGGAGCATTGGACTTGTGTATTTTTGGTAACCCATATAATTTCGGTGGTTTGGCACACGTAGGTGTTATCTATTTTACGTCTAGATTTAATTTTTCGGAGTGTTTCTTTATGAGATCACTAGTTGATTTAAGTGTGTTATTTGTTGGGTCATTTTTAACCTTTTTATAAGTACTTGCATCCGACAAAAGTTCTTGTATTTTAGAATTATAATCCGACGTATCCATGACATGATTTGAGTGAGATTGAGAGGTTCTATGGGCAGCTGTACACGTCATCGTTGGAGCCACACGCAAGTGTGAGTAACGATCCAAGAGCGAGTCTTATCCGACACTATTCCGAAGCTATCCCGGACGTCAGTCTGAGCGAGATTAGAATGGCTCTCCAGCACCTCAAAAACAGCTTCTGAAAGAGGGTGGAAAACCGGTACTTGAAGTCCTTCAGAAGCTCTTTAATTCCGTCCTCCATGGTGGCATTACACCGGAGGCGTGGAGCAGAAGTGAAAGTCTCTTGAAAAACTACAGACCGATTTCCCTTCTGAGTCGCGTTTACGTGCTGGTTTGGAGAGTCATTACGAATCGTCTCGCGCGCAGACTTGACGACTTCCAGCCTCCCGAACAAACCGGTTTCCGAAAGGGCTTTAGCACCATAGACCACATACATACCCTTCGGCAAATTGTACAGAAGTCCGAGGAGTACAATTTGCCACTATGCCTGGCGTATGTGGACTATGAGAAAGCCTTTGATTCCGTCGAAATTTGGGCGGTGCTGCAGTCCCTTCAGCGGTGCTAAGTTGACTGTCGGTATATCGAAGTGTTGAAGTGCTTGTACAGTAGGGCTACGATGGCTATCCGAGTAGAGATCCAGAGTACGAAACCTATCCAATTGCAGAGAGTTGTAAAACAGGGTGCCGTTATTACCCGAAACTCTTCACCGCTGCATTGGAAGACGTTTTCAAGCTTCTGGACTGGAGAGGATACGGTATTAACATCAATGGCGAGTACATCACTCACCTTCGATTTGCCGACGATATAGTCCTTATGGCAGAATTGCTGGACGAACTAAGCACCTGCTCAATGACCTCAGTAGTGTCTCCCAACGGATAGGTCTTAAGATGAACATGGACAAAACAAAGATCATGTTTAATGTCCATGTCATACCTATGCCGGTAGTTGTTGGAAGCACTAAGCTCGAAGTTTTTTTATAGGAGAGGGGGCAAACGAGCATGCGGCTGACCTGATGGTAAGTGACTACCGCCGCCCATGAACAACTGCAACACCAGGGAGGGAATTGCAGATGCGTTGCCGGCCTTTTAAAAAGCAGTACACTCTATTCTTGAAGGTCCCTAAGTCATATCGGTCCGGAAAAATCGCTGAAGGTAATCGATTCCACAAGGAAGTCGTGCGAGGAAGAAAATATCTTCTAAATCGCACGGTGGTGGACCGCCAATCATCCAGATGGTGTGGATGGTATCGAGAGTTCTGCCGCGATGTGCGTTCGTGAAATTTGGCGGCTGGGATTAATCCGAACAATTCCTCAGAGCACTCCCCGTGGTAAATGCGAAAGAAAATGCAAAGGGATGCAACATCTATTCGCAGTGCCAATGAGTCGAGCCGATCAGAAAGGACTCGGTCGTCGAAGATTCGAGCCGCTCTGCACTGGATGCGGTCAAGTGGAAAGAGCTGGCACTGGGGAGCCTCTGCCCAGAGATGGGAACAGTATTCCATGTGAGGCAGAACCTGCGCCTTGTAAAGTTGCAGGCGGTGTACCGGCATGAAATACTGTCCCGCTCTGCTGAGCACGCCAAGCTTTTTAGAGGCCAATTTGGCCTTCTCTTCCAAGTGACCACGAAACTGCACGTCACTCCATATGTCGACTCCGAGGATTCCGATATTGGCTGAGGCAAGAAGGGGAGTACCTTGAAACTGAGGAGATACGACAAAGGGGTACTTTTTAGCAGTAAACGCGCAAACTTGTGTCAGCAAAGACTCGACTTCAGACACAAGTTTGTTCCGGTACTCGGCGACGTTTTTCCGAGAAATATTGGCACAGCCGGTGTATATATAGCATATATAGCATCACCAGTGCTGTCATCCGCATAGCAATGAATGTTGCCAGTTAGCAACATATCATTGATATTGTAACGAACCCCCCCCCCCCCCTCTTCTCTCTCTTCTGTATACTTATACTTGTTTTTCTTTAGAATCTTAAAAGATGTATAAATATATCTAATTTTGGTGACCAGTATATTTTGATCTTTCTAAATAGAATAGAATAGAATAGAATATTTTTTTATTCAATATTGATTATTACATAATACTTATTGAAAGTCATTTTTTATTTACCACTGGTTCGGAAAATACCTCAGTCCTGGGAAGAACCAGCAAGAAACCCAGCGGGACTTTTTTTTATACATAATTTCACTTAACAATAATTTTGTTTATACAATTTTTAAATGATTTTTCATAGAACCAGCATGGTGGCGATCACCCTATTCCCAGGGGTTATTTTCATTCATGTATTTCTTGATATTATAATAACCCTTGTTGTACAGTTTTTCTTTAATAAAACTTTTAAACTTGTTTATTGACAAACTTTGAATATGCTCTGGGATTTTGTTGTAAAAGCGTATACATTGCCCCATAAATGAATTACTGATTCTGTGGAGTCTAGTAACTGGCATTACAAGCTTATGTTTGTTCCTAGTATTTAAAGTATGCACATCCTTATTCTTATTAAAGCTATTTATGTTTTTATGCACATACATTACATTCTCATAAATATATTGCGATGCCAAAGTTAATATGTTTATTTCTTTAAATTTTTGTCTGAGGGACTCTTTACAATTTAGGTTATGAACCGCCCGCACGGCTCTCTTTTGCAAAACAAATATAGCTTCAATATCAGCCGCATTACCCCATAGCAAAATTCCATAAGACATTTTGCTATGAAAGTAACTAAAATACACTAATCTAGCTGTCTCAACATCTGTGAGACTTCTAATCATTCTTACAGCATATGCTGCAGAACTAAGTCTGCTTGCTAATTTAGATATATGGGGGCCCCATTGAAGTTTCGCGTCAATAGTAATACCGGGAAAAACAGTGGTATCCACAAGACTCAACTCCTCCCCATTTAATAGCACATTGGTATTCGAATGTTTTACATTAGGTATTGTAAATTTAATACACTTTGTCTTGTTGCCGTTCAAGAGCATATTGTTGGCGTTAAACCAATGTACTAATTTCGATAGAGCATTATTTACATCGTCATAATTAATTAACTGCCGTTTGAGTTTGAAAATTAAAGAGGTATCGTCAGCAAATAATACTATATCGTGATTGTACCCTACAAGATAAGGTAAGTCATTAATATAGATTAAAAACAGGAATGGGCCAAGAATCGAGCCCTGAGGAACGCCCATTGATACTACCGATCCGGAGGAACCTTTACCATTTATCACGACTTTTTGAGTTCGGTTACTTAAATATGAAGTAATAAGTCTAAGCGCCAAATTTTTTACACCGTAATGTTGTAGTTTCCTGATTAATGTTTCATGATGAACACAATCGAAAGCCTTGGAAAGATCACAGAAAACACCTAAGGCATCCTGTGAATTCTCCCAGGCATTAAAAATATATTTCATAAGCTCAACGCCGGCGTCAGACGTCGAGCGACCCCTTGTAAATCCAAATTGGTTTTTATGAAGTAATTTATTTGTATTAAAAAAAATTAACAATTGATCCAAAATAATTTTTTCAAAAATTTTACTAAGAGTTGGTAGTACAGAAATAGGTCTAAAATTAGCGGGATCCAATGTACTACCAGATTTAAATAAAGGTATTACTTTACTATACTTCATTAAATCAGGAAACACACCAGAATCGATACAAGTATTAAAAATAATAGCAAGATGAGGTGCAATTAAATCTATTATGGACGCAATAACTGTCACGGAAATCCCCCACAAATCTGCGGTTTTCTTTACATCAATGGTTTTGAAGTATTTTACAATATCTTGCGGTAATACTTTTTCAAATATAAATTCTTTTAAACAGGTGTTAACATTCTGTTTGAGTAATGACTCGGCGACAGTTGGAGAAGTATTCAATGACTCGGTTGTCAAGATAGGAATATCAGTGAAATATTTCTCAAACACCGCTGCGACTTCTTGATTTGATTTAGTCAATTCATTGTTTATTTTTAATTGATAGTTTGAGTTACGAGGTTTGTCTTTACCGGTTTCATTGTTAATTATACTCCACGTCATTTTAATTTTATTTTTAGCCGTCTTAATTTTGTTGCTAATATGTAACGACTTGGCTGTGGAGCAAACTCTTTTAAACATTTTAGAATAATTTTTTACATATTCTTTAAAAGCATCGGAAAGATTATATGATCTTTCAAAAAATTAAAAGGTTTAAAATATAGGCCATTTAATAAATTTATGGCGTGATCGTCTTAGTTAGGACCCTTATTTACGTTGTGTTTGCATAGTAACTTAGTTCTTTTAGGTGTATCTTGGAAGAATGAATATTCACGAGAGCAATCGAAAGCTGTTGGTAGCGTCTTATAAGCTAAAGAACCCCGTTCACGAAGACAGAGCTCAAAAAAGTTAAGAACAATAAATTGCCCCTATTCCACTTGTATCCCTTCCAGAAGTCGCGCATGTCAATGCGTGTAAACGCCATACAGAATACAATCAAATCCAGCCACAGTGAATGTACGTCACACGGGTTAGGCAACAATAGGCACACTGGCCATAAAAAACCCTCCGTGAGCGCCACCACCTGCCAGACCGCCGTTCCTGCAGACGTGATGTAAGTGTAAGGCATCACCACCAATTGCATGGTCAGCACGGCCAATTGGCCGCAGAGCGTGTCATGAGTCTACCGCTCACCTCAAGGGAATGGGGTCCCACGTTGCGCGGCTTTCGACCGCAGCCTTAAGAGCCTCCTCAGATTCTCCCCCCAGCTACCACCCGCATGAGGTCGACACATATGCTCCACCAACCAATACAATGGCAGATATAGCCAATAGGCAGTTATAAAATAATAGTAATAATTCGCCATCAGAAAGGGTTTGTGTCACTGACGTTGAGTATGTGCATTTTTCGATCATGTTTATCTCGCCCACCAACAAGTTGCCTTCAATCTTTCAAAGGTGGGAACTTTATAGAGATATATTATTAAGTTGTTATATAAAACATCATGAAGGACAGACAGTCTGCAGCCCTGCAATAAAGGGACCCGACTTGGGCAAAGCTACTTAGGTTGTGAGTCAAACCAAGACGCAGGGAGCGCCATTGAGAATAGCGACCCGCCAAACAACCATCGTAGAGACGCAATGCTGCAGAACGCAACAAGCATCAATACGACTATCGTCGGGCTTACACCGTCCCAAGGTCTCCCATACAGTCCCAGCAGACATCACCAGCCGCATACCTCCATTGACCAGAACCACAAGATGCGTCGAATCAGGTGCAGCACACCCGCAGATCCATCACAAGACACAATACTGCAAGTAGCAGTAAGCATCAATGCAACTATCATACGGATGGCGCCCCCTCACAACACACCCACATGATCCCTATAGACTTTGGTAACAAAATTGATAATGTTGTTAACTAAAAAATACTACCAACGCATCATAGTAGCACGGTACTAAGATGTCAGTAGCCAAAACTCCACGTATCATAGCGCGATTGCACTAAGACGTGGAGTTGAGTATGCATGCTGCACTTAAAAGTACTACCAGACACACTCAACCTAATCCGAAAGATAGCCGACATATCATAACGCTATGAGCTAAGACGCCGCCCACAAACGGTACGGGTGTGCGATGTCCACGGGCAAGTCGTATTGCTACAACAAACCCGCTTACCACCGGCACTAAGATGATATGTCTAGGACACATCGGTTAGCGAGTCCAAGTTTACCTCGGTCTCGGAGGCTGCGAAGCAACCTACACGCCACTATAATAATCCTTTTCAAGTCCCATTTCTTTCAATATAATGTTTTTACATATTTGAGATCTTCCACATGTTTGCTTTATTTCATAGACCATACTATTGTATGTCTTATTCATATGGGACTTCAAGTCATAACTCTGCTATCATAATGGTTATGCAACATACAGACAGACCTTCTATATTAATGCTTTGGTTCGTTAGACCTTACTTTCATAAGTCCCTAATATATGTCTAGTCATTGTGCAACCTTAGTACTAGCAGTCGATCAGCCGACCACCCCATTTATATGTACAACCTTGGGTATGCGTCTCCGGCAACGTCCCCATATAAAGGAACATTTCAAGAACACGTTCATCAACTTAGAAAATTTTGATCCATTTTTCTATTATATTACAAATGTTATTTTTCTTTATTATTGCAATATAACCGACTTGTATTTATATGATTTAATACATTTTGAATATTCAAAGCAGAATTTTAATAAATTTAGAGATTTATAGAGATAATTTATGCGTTTACTAATACCTACTATAATATTCAATATTCCAAATGAATATATTTGAACTTTATGCTTATTATTTGCATTTTAATTGTTTAAAATATAATTATTATGACATTTTTAAATGTCTTTATAATGAATTTAATTATTATTTATTAATAATAATTATGAGGCGTCACAATATGCAGAAGAAACAGCGTTGGTGATAGCACACAGCCTTGTGGAACACCAGCGTTAATAGGCTTGTAGTCGGAGCATGCACCGTCTACCTTGATGCTCCGATCTGCAAGGAAGCTGATAACCCAATCGCACAATTTCTTGGGAAGCCCATAGGAAGGGAGCTTCGAAAGAAGCGCTTTGTGCCAAACTCGATCGAAGGCCTTTGCAATGTCCAAACCAACGGCCAACGCCTCCCCCTTGGACTCTACTGCCTCCGCCCATTTATGAGTCAGGTAGACCAGAAGATCACCAGCTG
Source organism: Parnassius glacialis (assembly GCA_033319125.1). NCBI lineage: Eukaryota > Metazoa > Arthropoda > Insecta > Lepidoptera > Papilionidae > Parnassius > Parnassius glacialis. The sequence goes on from JAVANC010000016.1 coordinate 217,394, forward strand.
ATCGAGCCCGACGAAAACCGTATTGGCGGTCACTAATCAGCTGGTGATCCTCAAGGTACCGCATGAGCTGGCAATTAATAATGGATTCCATTATTTTGGAGAACAAGGAGGTGATCGCGATAGGCCTATAGTTGGATGGGTCTGAGCGGTCGCCTTTTTTAGGGATCGGGTGGACAAAAGCTGTCTTCCATGAATTCGGGACTACGCTTTGGGAGTAGGAGTACCGGAAAAGACGCGTTAGGACCGGTGCCAACTCCGGAGCACACGTCCTTAGCACAATTGGGGGGATTCCGTCAGGCCCACTCGACTTCTGGATGTCCAGGGAGAGGAGTGCTTTGCGAACCGAGCGCTGTGAGAACAGCACATCCGGCATGGAGTACTCACACCGCGGGATTGTCGGCGGTGTTTTCCTTCCGTCATAATGAGTCGAGTTGGACGCAAAAAGGGAGCCTAAAAGGTCGGCCTTGTCTTTTGCGTCTTGGGCCAGTGAGTCGTCCTCCCTGTGCAGAGATCGTAGTGATGGCTCACAAAAATTCCCTTGGACAGCCTTGGCGAGAGACCAGAATGCACGGCTTCCCGAGGGGAGGCGAACTAGTTTCTCGCCAATTCTGCCTATGTGCTCTGACTTTGCCTTGGCAATAACTCTTTTGAAGGACCTGGAGGCGAAGTTATACTTTTTTTAAGTGTGCTGGTGTTTACATTCCGAGTCGCCGAAGGCGCAGCTCAGGTTTAATAACACTCCTGCTTACTGCGTAATGCAGTCTTACAGGAGCGACCAAACCAAGGGTGACATCTGCCTCTGATGGGTACCACAGATGATGGAATAAATAGTACCATTCCCTGTAGCACCACATCAGTGACAGAGTCAGCAACAGTGCTGGGATCATCCGGCGAGAAGCAAACCCGCCCCCATGGGTAGGATGCAAAGAAAGACCACATTCTGTCCCAATCCGCCGACCTATAATGCCAAACACGGCGTCAACCTACAGAACGCAACCGCGAGGTGAGCGTGAGTGGCACCACACTCCGGATCAAACAATGGTCCGAAGAGCCGAGAGGGGCATCGACGGAAACCTAATATCCGTCCGGATGAGAGGTCAGCAGAAGGTCCAACAGGGAAGGTGTATGATCCTCCACATCTGGAATCCGCGTAGGCGAAGTAACGAGTTGTATCAGACCATATGCCAAAGCAAAGTCATAAACAGATCTCCCCGCATGATCGGTTAAACGTGAACCGAGCCATTCGGCGTGGTGGACGTTAAAATCGCCAAGGATCACGATCTCTGCTCTGCTCTGACCTGCTGTAGCAAGGAATCTGTAGCCATTTGGACGTGGTCGATGAGTCTGTCTGTTTCGGCATTACCGATATGGGACCTATAGAGGCACCCGTAGACGCGCGGATGGTCATCGCTGTCTACGCGTAGCCAAAGGATGGGCAGGTCCGAACCTTAGCACAAAGGAGTGCTCCAATTTGTACCCCGGGTAGGAGAGACACGAAATATCATCCGGAGAGGAAACCTGCGTCTCGGTTAGAAAGAGCAAGGCCGGCTTCGCCGTCTCAAGATGGTAGTGGATGGCGTTTAGGTTCGAGTGAAGTCCCCTGATGTTGCAGAAATTCACGGATAGCGTGGCAGGGGTCGCCTTGGTATTGTTGCTCAGTTTGCCCCGAGCAGTTATGTTTTTGAGCGGAATTTTGCCCCCCCCCCCCCCCCCCAGAATACGCGGGGCAGCCTGAGCACCCACGCTCAGGAGTGGAATAACATGGTCGTGGATGATCAGCGAGGGATTCTCCAGGGGTGCTGGTACCCTCCTGGGGTAGTCTTTCGTGTAATTCCGCTACCATGTTGATGGAGGGGGGGGGGGGGGATTGGGCGGGCCTTCGGCCACCTGCACTCACCAGACAAAACGCAGAAGCAGAGCTTCTACTTCACGCCGGTATTCTGTGAGGTACCGTGGTACCAACCCGGCTCGAGCCGGCCCATACGTGCAACAGCAAAAACTGCTGCGTGGCTCTACCACCGTTGTTGACGAGTATGTTTACCTGGGACAATTAGTCCGACTAGGTAATTCCAACTTCGACCGAGAGGTCAATCGACGTATTCATCTCGGCTGGGCAGCGTTCGGGAAACTACGACACATCTTTTCCTCAGACATACCTCAAAACCTTAAAACGAAATTGTACAACCAATGCGTGTAGCCAGTGATGACTTACGGATCTGAGACGTGGTCCTTCACTGCTGGCCGTATGAGGAAGTTAGAGGTCGCTCAGCGAGCTATGGAGAGGGCTATGCTCGGGGTTTCTCTGCGTGATAAACTTAGAAATGAGGATATCCGCAGTAGAACCAGAGTAACCGACATAGCCCAACGGATTAGTAAGCTGAAGTGGCAGTGGGCCATATAGCTCGAAGAACCGACAACCGATGGGGAAGAAAGGTTCTCGAGTGGCAGCCTCGTACCGGTAGGAGTGACAACCTGGTAAGACATGCAAGAAGTCGATGGATGCAGGTGGCTCAGGACCGTGCTTTGTGGCATTCCTTGGGGGAGGCCTATGTTCAGCAGTGGACTTATGAAAGGCTGTAATGATGATGATGATGATGATGTATCCATGGCTACCGTGGCATTTACCTTATGTGCGCGGAGAATCGTGAGTTCTGGTTTATTGCGTAGGTTATTCAACGCTTTAAATTCGTCTTTAGGTAGATTCGGTTTTGGCGCTGAACTTCGACGTAACATAGACGAAATCTCTTGACGTATCGCTTCCAAATCTTCCTTTCGCAACAAAGACATTTAAGTAGTAGTACTATAGTTCAGCCGTTCAGAGAATTCGTTCCTGACACGTCGCGATTGAACTGACGACGTAACTTTGTAATGGCGTTGCAGTTACGATAAAAATATTTTTCTGGTTGTAACAATTGATGAGCATTAAAACAACATTGGTGCGAGTTTCAGGTTCCCGGTTCAAATGAATCGTTTATTTTGTCTTTAAATAAAAATATTTATTTAAAATTACAATTTGAAATAATATAATATGTGGTTGACAAAATTTGTGTTGCTTGCTAAACGTTTAGAATATTAACGAACGCTTCTCCTGAGGCTTCTTTCAAGAGCTTCCTACTCGCGTTTTATACGATACGACATCAGAGGGCGTTCGCTCTCGTAGGTGGCGTTAGTAGTCGTAACATGCTCCCAGCCTTGGAAGCTTCAGCTTCCAACTTGATGTTCCGCTTCTTGATTCGATGGTTGCTGCGGTAGGGGGCAGATTTTCGAGAAGGCACGACGAACGATTTCGCTGGAGGTGCGAATATCAGCGACTCGAGACACGCCATCTTTAAAAGGGAAGATTTGTATGACTCGTCCCAATTTCCACTTGAGCGGTGGTAAATTATCATTTTTGATCAGTACCAAAGAATGTAATGGGATGTCATCCTTTTGCTTTTTCCATTTCCTTCTCAGTTGGAGTTCTGCAACATATTCCTTTGGCCAACGTTGCCAGAAATGTTGACGTAATTGTTCAACTCTATTATAGCGTGTCAACGCGGGTATTGGCTTCGTTGTAAGATCCTCGCATGCAGTAGCAATTAACGGCTTTCCGATCAGGAAATGTGCAGGCGTGAGAGGTGTAAGGTCTGTAGGGTCTGCGGACAAAGGTGACATAGGACGGGAATTCAGGACTGCTTCAATTTGTGTTAAAGCCGTGCTAAACTCCTCATAAGTCAATCTAGCATTACCTACTATACGTCTAAGGTGGTACTTACACGATCGTACCCCACTTTCCCATAGGCCTCCAAAGTGTGGTGAGTATGGGGGAATAAATTTAAAATTAATGCTATCATTAGCAGCAAATTCGATAATTTGTTTTGAATTACTAGTTAAAAATGAAGAAATTTCCTTTTCGGCACCTACAAAATTTTTCCCGTTATCGGAAAATATAATTTCTGGTTTACCTCTTCGACTCATAAAACTTTTTAAAACTAAAATATAATCATTACTTGAGAGACCAGTGATAAGTTCCAAGTGCATAGCGCGTGTAGTAAAACATATAAACAAACAAATATACGCTTTAATAAGTCTAGATCCCCGGCCCTTACGATTTAATATGAAAACTGGTCCGGCATAATCAACGCCTGTTCTTATGAATGGGAACCCAGGTTCTAAACGTTCTGATGGCAAATTACCCATAATAGGACACAAAGTCTTACCTCTTATACGAGTACACACAACACAGTCGCGCACTATCTTTCGAACGAGGTTTTTACCTCCTAATGGCCACCAGCTCTCACGTATGGTCGCTAAAAGTAGCTGTGGACCCGCGTGAAGCAGCCTCATGTGTTCGTACCTACACAATAACACTGTATAGATATGCTTACTACATATTAAAATAGGATGTTTTAATCAAAATTGAAAAAAGTAGAATTACACAGTCTTCCACCAACTCTAATTATTTTATTATCGTCTAAAATTACATTTAATCCGGATATACGATTATACTGTTGACTATTTGTTTTGAACTTAATGTTATTCTCTAAATTATTATACACGTCCGGAAACGATTGCATTTGTGCGAACCTAACTAACATATGTTGTGACGCATTCAATTCACTAATACTCAAGCAACCGGTATGGCGATGTTGTTTACGCTCTGACTTATACTGTGCGTTTTTATAAAACGAAGTATGTACGCACCTATTCGTTTTAACTTAATAAAAGAAGAATATCGTTCAAAATTAATAATGCAATTGTTTTCAACACAAACGAGATTTATTGTTTTTGATTTTATTTCTGGTAAATTATATAAATCCGAAATGTCCTTATTATTATAAATCGTCCAATCAGAATTATGAGAATGTAGATATGATGGGCCGTGCCACCATAAATCGCAGTTTACTAATGAATCTAGATACTGACCTCTAGATAATAAGTCAGCTGGATTATGTTTACCATTAACGTGTAACCATATTAAGTCACCCGTTAGTTCATTTATTTCTGTAACTCTGTTTTGTACAAATGTTTTAAGTAGATGAGGAGACGTTCGAATCCAACCCATAACAATAGTTGAGTCTGTCCAGAAGAAAACACTCGTAAATTTTAATCTAAGCGACTCAACAATTTTTTTATATAATTTTGCCCCTATTAATGCTCCGGAAAGTTAGAGACGGGGTAAACTAATCGTTTTCAAGGGCGCTACTTTACTCTTGGCACATAATAAGTGCACACATATGGATGACTTATCATCATATGTGCGTATGTAAGCACAAGCACCGTACGCGATTTGGGATGCGTCGGTAAAAATGTGGAGTTCCGTATATTGATTGTTATCACTTGTTACTCGTCGTGGTATATTCAAATCATTCAATAGTTTTAACGAGTTAATAAATTTATTCCACGTTAAGATTATATCCGAAGGCACAGGAGTATCCCAATCGATTTTACTTAGCCACAATTTTTGTAATAGTATTTTGCATATAATAATTGTTGGAGATAACAGGCCTAACGGATCGTATACTTGAGAAGCTATGGATAACATTTTCCTTTTAGTCAAAATAAGTTCACTTAAATCATTATTAAATTTGGTGTCAAAAAAGATTTTATCGCTATTATTTTGCCAGCCTAAGCCTAGCGTTTTATTTTGTGTATATTTATCAATAAAATGTTCTTCTGTATTATCATTATCTTTTACACCAAAATTAAAGGTCCATTTACGCAACGGAAAACAACCAGACTGTAATACCTTTGAAATTTTGTTACAAGTTTGTAATAAACTTTGACAATTGTCGTCACCTGTTATTAAATCATCGACAAAAAATCTTGCATGATAACGCGCGTTATGTCGTCATCATTGCATTCTATTGCTAGTTGTCGAATGCAGCGCATACTAAGGAACGGCGCTGAGGTGGTGCCGTACGTCACTGTGTTGAGTTGGTATGTAGCTAAGGGTTCCGTAAGATTTTCTCGCCAGAGTATAAGTTGCAAAGACCTTTGGTCTGCTTGAACAAGTACTTGACGAAACATCTTTTCTACATCTGCACATGCTACGTATTTATATTGTCTAAAATCGCTACAAGATAGAAAATATATCATTTTGTAATGCTGGACCAGGAAACTGAATATCATTCAACGATTTTTTTGAGCTGGTCACAGCACTTTCATCGAATACTACGCGTAATTTTGTTGTAGAACTGCTATCCTTAAAAACTCCGTGATGAGGAAGATAAAAATTAAGAGAACTACTCGAATAAATTCTAGTCATATGACCCATATTTATATATTCACGCATGAAATCATTATACATTCGTTTATAATCAGGTATACGTTCGAGTTTACGTTCTAGTGATAGAAATCGTTTCTTCGCTGACGTATAAGAATCCCCGAGCGTATCAGCTGATTCTCTTAGCGGTATTCGAACCGAAAACCTACCATTATTTTCACGTTTAGTAGTTTTTGTAAATAACTCCTCGCACACACGTTCGTCATTACTTAGAATGTTGCGAGAAGCTGTGGGTATATCCTCTAACTCCCAAAAATTTTTGAGCTGTGTATCAATGCTCTGACTAAAATTACACTGAACCTGATTAATGCGCAAGTTCTTGGTGTAAATGGGACCAGATATCAACCACCCGAATTTAGAACCTTGTAAATATGGCCCGCATGGTAAACGAACTTTATTATTATCTAAAAGATCCCAAAAAATATTGGCCCCTAATAATAAATCTATATCTGAGGGTACATTAAAATTAGAATCCGCAAGTTAAATGTTACTGGGAATATAACGTTTAATATCGAATTTAATGTTCATCGAGGGTAAACTAGACGTAATACACGGCAAGACGAAACAATTTAAATTTACTTTATAGTCGTTTATTTTTGAACGAATAGATACATCGCATGAATGTCTCGATTGTGAAATGAATTTTCCAACACCCGAGATTTGAACAGTGGACTGTACTAGAGGCGAATTTAACCGTTTACACAACTTATCCGAAACAAAACAATGCTGGCTTCCATTATCGAGAAGAGCACGTATTGTGTGAAAACAATTATTACTATCTACTATTTCGACTAAAGCGGTGGACAGCAAAACCGGTTGTAGTAAACTTTTTTGCTGCACGGTTGTCTCAGCTGATAATGAGTGCAACGCAGCTGTAGACACTGTTGTGTGTGTGTCGACTGGAGTCGGCTCGTCTATCACACGCGCATCTACATTAAAATGTAACAAAGTATTATGTTTGCGTTGACACTGATTGCAAGGGCCGAATAAGCAGTCGTTTACTGAATGCCCCGCACGCAAGCAATTACGACACAAATTTTTGTCTTGTACGAATTTAAGCCTATCTTTAACTAATAAATTTAAAAAAATAACGCAAGTGTGTAGTGCATGATTCTGGCTACATAATAAGCATTTAGGAAACTTCTTTTTAGTGTTCCATTTAGGTTTGCTATTGCCATTATTAGTTGAAACGTAACTATGAATATTACCTGATACCGATTCGTTTAGCTTATTATTGTTAGGAAGTGATTTATTTTGCGATTTGTGTGCCTGAACAGTGCTTATCATATCCAACATGTTTGCTTTATTGCGTAGAAATGAAAATAAATCTTCTAAACATATTTTCTCTGAAGAATCACCTTTAAATCGACTACCAATATCAACTCTCCGCGTTTCCCATTCACGTTCCGTATTAGTATCCAGTTTCGAAATTATTAAATGGATTATCAAAGTATCCCAATACTCGGTGGGCTCGTTAAATGTTTTTAGAGCGCGTAAATTTCTAGAAACTGTGTCTATTAATTTACGAATTTGTGATGGTGATTCCTGTTTAATGCTTGGAATATTAAATAATGATTTGACGTGATTATTAATTAACAATCGAAAGTTATTATAAGGATTTTCAAGTAGCTCCCATGCTTGGATATAATTAAGCGCTGTAAATTCTAGAGAACTTATTACTTGTAAGGCAGTACCAGTCAATGATGATTTCAGATAATGAAATTTTTGAATTTCATCCAAGTCAGAACGTTTATGTATCATTGTAATGTATGAGTTTTTGAATTCTAACCAGTTATCGTAAGAGCCGTCGAATATAGGCAGTTTAATTTGAGTTAATTTAACGTTAGATTGCAATGAAGCGCACTGTGTCACTTGAGATCCATCATCCATTCCATCACTCAGACAATTGGCAACGGCCATTGTGCTAAAATACAATGATTCTAATGATTCTACATATTCTAAATTGATACAAATTTCACTATCTGAAGAATTAAGTTCTATTTCGCTTTCAATACAATTAAAATTATGAAAAACTTCACTAGCCGATTGCTTCCTTAACTTTAATTCTGCAATTTGAATTTTGTTGAGGCTAGCACCTTCTAAACTTGTAACGTATTTTTTAAACTGCGTTAGTTTGCCCTTCAAATGACCTCTTTTTTCTTGAGATCCGAAAGATATTCGTCTACTGATTTCTTTTTCGAAGGCGAAAGAGATGGGACAATTAATTTTACACTAGAACTTTCACTCATTTTGGCGGCCTATGAAGAAATAATGTGGTAAAAGTAGGTACTCACGTGTAAGTATTTACGGCTGTAGCGTTGCAACCAGACAAAAATCTCGAGCACTGTACATGTAAAAAGAACACGGTTTAGCACAATTTGAAAAGGATTAGGAGTAAAAGGGAATAAAAACCTGACCGTTTCGCTGCTACTACGCTTAGTTGTGCGACGCTGGCTCAGTTCTTGAAATCCGGCGATGATGGTCCAAAATGCGGTGCGAGTTTCAGGTTCCCGGTTCAAATGAATCGTTTATTTTGTCTTTAAATAAAAATATTTATTTAAAATTACAATTTGAAATAATATAATATGTGGTTGGCAAAATTTGTGTTGCTTGCTAGACGTTTAGAATATTAATGAACGCTTCTCCTGAGGCTTCTTTCAAGAGCTTCCTACTCGCGTTTTATACGATACGACATCAGAGGGCGTTCGCTCTCGTAGGTGGCGTTAGTAGTCGTAACAAACATTATTATATCAATAATCAATGAATGTTATAATTTTGTGCCAATCTGAGTGTCAAATAACTTGGTAAACAATATTTTTATAAATCTATACTGCGCTATTACAAGGTTATGTCAGCACTTTATATTTGTAGTGCTGTGCTAACAATAACAGGCAATAACAGTATCGTAATCTGTTCTTATACAGGTATACTCTATAAAATAATACGTTTTGTTTTTCTTTTTAAGAATTTGAAAATAATGGACTATAAGATAACTTTTATTAAATATAAAAATAAAACTACGACCAAACCGAACGCGCGAAAGAAAGTAACATTTTTATATTTAGGTTGATAATGGTAACCCCAAATGGCGTTATGGGCCGCCATTTTGTGACGCTAAAACAGTCGTTTCGTGCGCATAGACCACGTTCTTCAAGTGTTTTCGATCTGTTTTTATTTGATTACCCGGTTTTCGTTTAATGGACTGTTTCTGCTTTTCAAACAGACATCGGCGCTAAATCGGGCTTCGATTGTGTTTTGTATTGCGTTCTTTTTACTTTTAGTGCATAATAATGCCTAAACGTGGACAAACATTGAAATGTGGAGCCCGTGAGTTAATCATCAAGCTGCATGATTACTTTGAGCGGGGGCGGCAAAATGACGGACCCCTGTTACCTGTCGAACAAGTACAAGAACGCGTGTCTCAGGCGCTTGGAGTTAGCAAACGAACGACAACAAATATTAATAAAGAAAAGTTCGGCTCTACTGGCACGGAAGATAATATTTTACGTATTCCGAAGAAGAAACGTAGAACTAAACCCGTGACAGATATTGACACCTTTGACGCCGATGCAATCAGAAATCATATATATGGTTACTATTCCAGAAATGAATATCTCAACAGGAAGAAGCTTTTGGCATCGTTAAGAGAAGCTGGACTATTTAGCGGGGGTAAAACTGCTTTAACCAAAATCTTAAAAGATTTTGGTTAAAGCAGTTTATTCGTATAAAAAACAGACAAAAGAAAAATTTTATTAGAACATATTTTTCTACATAATTTTTAAACGGATAAGTTTTTTGAGAGAAGCAAAAAATATTGATAACTGGGATAATGTCGTGTTCATTGACGAGACATGACTAAACGCCAATCACACGGTTTCCCGTTCTTGGACGGATAATACACAAGCGTTGACGTCGAAGGTACCAATGGGTAAGGGGCCCGTCTGATAATATGCCACGTAGGTTCTGCAAAATACAGTTTTGTGGAGAACGCGTTACTGGCATTTCAATCAAAAACCACAAATGACTACCACGAGGAAATGAATTCCACTACATTTAAAGAGTGGTTCCAGAACGTGTTTTTGCCCAGCCTACCAGAGCCTTCTGTAATATTCATGGATAATGCCTCCTATCATTCGATTCAAATACAGAAACTACCTACCCAAGCTAATAAAAAAGAAGAAATGGTGGCTTGGTTACAAGCAAAAGGCATTGACGCAAATATGCAGATGCTAAAACCAGAGCTAATTAAATTAGTTAAAGAAAATAAAGCGGCAAATGTGCGATACGAAATCGATGAACTGGCTCTGGAGTACGGTTTTTTTTTTATAGGAGAGGGGGCAAACGAGCATGCGGCTCACCTGATGGTAAGTGACTACCGCCGCCCATGAACAACTGCAACACCAGGGAGGGAATTGCAGATGCGTTGCCGGCCTTTTAAAAAGGAGTACGGTCATCGCGTTCTAAGAATGCCACCGTATCATTGCCAATATAACGCGATTGAGCTAATCTGGGCTCAAATAAAAGGTTACGCCGCCCGCCTCAATACTTCCCCGCCATTCAGTACGAAAAAGATGATGACCCTATTAAAAGAAGCCTGCGGGGAAGTCACAAGAGATGACTGGGCAAAGGTTGTTGAGAAGACTAAAAACCTTATTGTGGAACATTTTGACCGAGATATCAGGATTGATTCTGTTATTGATAATAATATAATTATACATGTACGCGAAGATGATGATGAAGACACCACCTCCGCAAGCGAATCGGAGTCTGATTAATATTCTGTACGCACATTCAATTCAATGTACTTTATTGCATAGAAATACAGATTGTAACTTTGTAACAAAGAATAAATAAAACAATTTTATTATTATTAATATTACCTTTTTTTTTGGTTTCCACTTAATTTACTAAAATATAAATTTTAAATGATTCCGCCAATTTAAAACGAAAATAATCTTAAAAATAACGCGGCGGTTCATTTTGGAGGAACGGTAACGAACTCAGTGTTATGTTGTGCCCATCACTAGTCGTGACTAACTGATAGGTGTCAGGAACGCATTCTCTGAACGGCCGAACTATAATAGACCGGGCATCAGTAACAAAATTGTCGTCTGTAACTTATGTCCTATAGGATATATCTCCAATTTTTGTCATTTAGTCTTAGTGACATCGTCAAAAAGTCAAGACGCATTCGTTTCATATATTTAAAAAATAGTTTCAAGAAACTATGCCCGGTATGCATTAAGATATTGTAAGTCACGCAGTGGCGTAGCGTGCCTTAGATGGGCCCTGTATCAAAATTTGTTGGGGGGCTCCAATGAACAGTAGGGGGATGAAGTTGTTCACGTCCGCAGGAATTGCCACCCGCACCCTGTACGTATCCCCGGGTGGCGCTAAACGAAAAACAAACTACTGGCTGCTGTACTGTTGCGCTATAATCTTGCAACCTCACAGCACTATCACAGTCGTTCAAAGAATATTGTATCATTTAATCACCCACTTGAAATGTCTCAACGCGATCAGCTCTCCTCGGAGAGCCACCGGACTAGAGATATTGGACCTATTACCCGAATCTGCCAACTTAATATACGAGTAGAAAGTATTATTCAAGCTAAATGTGAAGTAGTAAGTAAGATTCTATTAGAATATGACATAGACGTACTCCTTTTACAAGAAAGTCACGCTAGAGATGAACAGGATCTATATAAACGTGGTGCTATCCCGGGATACTACCTTGCTCATGCAATTAACCACGCGCAATATGGCATCGCCTCTTATGTTAAAGACGGTATTACACATGTCGCTGCGGAGACTTGCCTTTGGGTCCGGATGTATTTGCCTGTGCAATATAGATCAATAATCTTACCATTGTAAACGTATACAAACCACCGAACTCTTCATGGACTATCAACCTCCCCGCTTTCCCACACCCATGCCTATATGCCGGCGACTTCAATAGTCATCACACGACCTGGCGATATAAAAAAATGATGCAAATGGTTAACACCTCGTGCAATGGGCGGAGAACAACAACCTACACCTGGTATTTAATGCCAATGATAGAGGATCGTTCAGGTCAGCAAGATGGAAACAGGATTATAATCCATACTTAACGTTTACTACCTGTGACATCAATCGAACCCCATTTACGTTCTAGTGATAGAAATCGTTTCTTCGCTGACGTATAAGAATCCCCGAGCGTATCAGCTGATTCTCTTAGCGGTATTCGAACCGAAAACCTACCATTATTTTCACGTTTAGTAGTTTTTGTAAATAACTCCTCGCACACACGTTCGTCATTACTTAGAATGTTGCGAGAAGCTGTGGGTATATCCTCTAACTCCCAAAAATTTTTGAGCTGTGTATCAATGCTCTGACTAAAATTACACTGAACCTGATTAATGCGCAAGTTCTTGGTGTAAATGGGACCAGATATCAACCACCCGAATTTAGAACCTTGTAAATATGGCCCGCATGGTAAACGAACTTTATTATTATCTAAAAGATCCCAAAAAATATTGGCCCCTAATAATAAATCTATATCTGAGGGTACATTAAAATTAGAATCCGCAAGTTAAATGTTACTGGGAATATAACGTTTAATATCGAATTTAATGTTCATCGAGGGTAAACTAGACGTAATACACGGCAAGACGAAACAATTTAAATTTACTTTATAGTCGTTTATTTTTGAACGAATAGATACATCGCATGAATGTCTCGATTGTGAAATGAATTTTCCAACACCCGAGATTTGAACAGTGGACTGTACTAGAGGCGAATTTAACCGTTTACACAACTTATCCGAAACAAAACAATGCTGGCTTCCATTATCGAGAAGAGCACGTATTGTGTGAAAACAATTATTACTATCTACTATTTCGACTAAAGCGGTGGACAGCAAAACCGGTTGTAGTAAACTTTTTTGCTGCACGGTTGTCTCAGCTGATAATGAGTGCAACGCAGCTGTAGACACTGTTGTGTGTGTGTCGACTGGAGTCGGCTCGTCTATCACACGCGCATCTACATTAAAATGTAACAAAGTATTATGTTTGCGTTGACACTGATTGCAAGGGCCGAATAAGCAGTCGTTTACTGAATGCCCCGCACGCAAGCAATTACGACACAAATTTTTGTCTTGTACGAATTTAAGCCTATCTTTAACTAATAAATTTAAAAAAATAACGCAAGTGTGTAGTGCATGATTCTGGCTACATAATAAGCATTTAGGAAACTTCTTTTTAGTGTTCCATTTAGGTTTGCTATTGCCATTATTAGTTGAAACGTAACTATGAATATTACCTGATACCGATTCGTTTAGCTTATTATTGTTAGGAAGTGATTTATTTTGCGATTTGTGTGCCTGAACAGTGCTTATCATATCCAACATGTTTGCTTTATTGCGTAGAAATGAAAATAAATCTTCTAAACATATTTTCTCTGAAGAATCACCTTTAAATCGACTACCAATATCAACTCTCCGCGTTTCCCATTCACGTTCCGTATTAGTATCCAGTTTCGAAATTATTAAATGGATTATCAAAGTATCCCAATACTCGGTGGGCTCGTTAAATGTTTTTAGAGCGCGTAAATTTCTAGAAACTGTGTCTATTAATTTACGAATTTGTGATGGTGATTCCTGTTTAATGCTTGGAATATTAAATAATGATTTGACGTGATTATTAATTAACAATCGAAAGTTATTATAAGGATTTTCAAGTAGCTCCCATGCTTGGATATAATTAAGCGCTGTAAATTCTAGAGAACTTATTACTTGTAAGGCAGTACCAGTCAATGATGATTTCAGATAATGAAATTTTTGAATTTCATCCAAGTCAGAACGTTTATGTATCATTGTAATGTATGAGTTTTTGAATTCTAACCAGTTATCGTAAGAGCCGTCGAATATAGGCAGTTTAATTTGAGTTAATTTAACGTTAGATTGCAATGAAGCGCACTGTGTCACTTGAGATCCATCATCCATTCCATCACTCAGACAATTGGCAACGGCCATTGTGCTAAAATACAATGATTCTAATGATTCTACATATTCTAAATTGATACAAATTTCACTATCTGAAGAATTAAGTTCTATTTCGCTTTCAATACAATTAAAATTATGAAAAACTTCACTAGCCGATTGCTTCCTTAACTTTAATTCTGCAATTTGAATTTTGTTGAGGCTAGCACCTTCTAAACTTGTAACGTATTTTTTAAACTGCGTTAGTTTGCCCTTCAAATGACCTCTTTTTTCTTGAGATCCGAAAGATATTCGTCTACTGATTTCTTTTTCGAAGGCGAAAGAGATGGGACAATTAATTTTACACTAGAACTTTCACTCATTTTGGCGGCCTATGAAGAAATAATGTGGTAAAAGTAGGTACTCACGTGTAAGTATTTACGGCTGTAGCGTTGCAACCAGACAAAAATCTCGAGCACTGTACATGTAAAAAGAACACGGTTTAGCACAATTTGAAAAGGATTAGGAGTAAAAGGGAATAAAAACCTGACCGTTTCGCTGCTACTACGCTTAGTTGTGCGACGCTGGCTCAGTTCTTGAAATCCGGCGATGATGGTCCAAAATGCGGTGCGAGTTTCAGGTTCCCGGTTCAAATGAATCGTTTATTTTGTCTTTAAATAAAAATATTTATTTAAAATTACAATTTGAAATAATATAATATGTGGTTGGCAAAATTTGTGTTGCTTGCTAGACGTTTAGAATATTAATGAACGCTTCTCCTGAGGCTTCTTTCAAGAGCTTCCTACTCGCGTTTTATACGATACGACATCAGAGGGCGTTCGCTCTCGTAGGTGGCGTTAGTAGTCGTAACAAACATTATTATATCAATAATCAATGAATGTTATAATTTTGTGCCAATCTGAGTGTCAAATAACTTGGTAAACAATATTTTTATAAATCTATACTGCGCTATTACAAGGTTATGTCAGCACTTTATATTTGTAGTGCTGTGCTAACAATAACAGGCAATAACAGTATCGTAATCTGTTCTTATACAGGTATACTCTATAAAATAATACGTTTTGTTTTTCTTTTTAAGAATTTGAAAATAATGGACTATAAGATAACTTTTATTAAATATAAAAATAAAACTACGACCAAACCGAACGCGCGAAAGAAAGTAACATTTTTATATTTAGGTTGATAATGGTAACCCCAAATGGCGTTATGGGCCGCCATTTTGTGACGCTAAAACAGTCGTTTCGTGCGCATAGACCACGTTCTTCAAGTGTTTTCGATCTGTTTTTATTTGATTACCCGGTTTTCGTTTAATGGACTGTTTCTGCTTTTCAAACAGACATCGGCGCTAAATCGGGCTTCGATTGTGTTTTGTATTGCGTTCTTTTTACTTTTAGTGCATAATAATGCCTAAACGTGGACAAACATTGAAATGTGGAGCCCGTGAGTTAATCATCAAGCTGCATGATTACTTTGAGCGGGGGCGGCAAAATGACGGACCCCTGTTACCTGTCGAACAAGTACAAGAACGCGTGTCTCAGGCGCTTGGAGTTAGCAAACGAACGACAACAAATATTAATAAAGAAAAGTTCGGCTCTACTGGCACGGAAGATAATATTTTACGTATTCCGAAGAAGAAACGTAGAACTAAACCCGTGACAGATATTGACACCTTTGACGCCGATGCAATCAGAAATCATATATATGGTTACTATTCCAGAAATGAATATCTCAACAGGAAGAAGCTTTTGGCATCGTTAAGAGAAGCTGGACTATTTAGCGGGGGTAAAACTGCTTTAACCAAAATCTTAAAAGATTTTGGTTAAAGCAGTTTATTCGTATAAAAAACAGACAAAAGAAAAATTTTATTAGAACATATTTTTCTACATAATTTTTAAACGGATAAGTTTTTTGAGAGAAGCAAAAAATATTGATAACTGGGATAATGTCGTGTTCATTGACGAGACATGACTAAACGCCAATCACACGGTTTCCCGTTCTTGGACGGATAATACACAAGCGTTGACGTCGAAGGTACCAATGGGTAAGGGGCCCGTCTGATAATATGCCACGTAGGTTCTGCAAAATACAGTTTTGTGGAGAACGCGTTACTGGCATTTCAATCAAAAACCACAAATGACTACCACGAGGAAATGAATTCCACTACATTTAAAGAGTGGTTCCAGAACGTGTTTTTGCCCAGCCTACCAGAGCCTTCTGTAATATTCATGGATAATGCCTCCTATCATTCGATTCAAATACAGAAACTACCTACCCAAGCTAATAAAAAAGAAGAAATGGTGGCTTGGTTACAAGCAAAAGGCATTGACGCAAATATGCAGATGCTAAAACCAGAGCTAATTAAATTAGTTAAAGAAAATAAAGCGGCAAATGTGCGATACGAAATCGATGAACTGGCTCTGGAGTACGGTTTTTTTTTTATAGGAGAGGGGGCAAACGAGCATGCGGCTCACCTGATGGTAAGTGACTACCGCCGCCCATGAACAACTGCAACACCAGGGAGGGAATTGCAGATGCGTTGCCGGCCTTTTAAAAAGGAGTACGGTCATCGCGTTCTAAGAATGCCACCGTATCATTGCCAATATAACGCGATTGAGCTAATCTGGGCTCAAATAAAAGGTTACGCCGCCCGCCTCAATACTTCCCCGCCATTCAGTACGAAAAAGATGATGACCCTATTAAAAGAAGCCTGCGGGGAAGTCACAAGAGATGACTGGGCAAAGGTTGTTGAGAAGACTAAAAACCTTATTGTGGAACATTTTGACCGAGATATCAGGATTGATTCTGTTATTGATAATAATATAATTATACATGTACGCGAAGATGATGATGAAGACACCACCTCCGCAAGCGAATCGGAGTCTGATTAATATTCTGTACGCACATTCAATTCAATGTACTTTATTGCATAGAAATACAGATTGTAACTTTGTAACAAAGAATAAATAAAACAATTTTATTATTATTAATATTACCTTTTTTTTTGGTTTCCACTTAATTTACTAAAATATAAATTTTAAATGATTCCGCCAATTTAAAACGAAAATAATCTTAAAAATAACGCGGCGGTTCATTTTGGAGGAACGGTAACGAACTCAGTGTTATGTTGTGCCCATCACTAGTCGTGACTAACTGATAGGTGTCAGGAACGCATTCTCTGAACGGCCGAACTATAATAGACCGGGCATCAGTAACAAAATTGTCGTCTGTAACTTATGTCCTATAGGATATATCTCCAATTTTTGTCATTTAGTCTTAGTGACATCGTCAAAAAGTCAAGACGCATTCGTTTCATATATTTAAAAAATAGTTTCAAGAAACTATGCCCGGTATGCATTAAGATATTGTAAGTCACGCAGTGGCGTAGCGTGCCTTAGATGGGCCCTGTATCAAAATTTGTTGGGGGGCTCCAATGAACAGTAGGGGGATGAAGTTGTTCACGTCCGCAGGAATTGCCACCCGCACCCTGTACGTATCCCCGGGTGGCGCTAAACGAAAAACAAACTACTGGCTGCTGTACTGTTGCGCTATAATCTTGCAACCTCACAGCACTATCACAGTCGTTCAAAGAATATTGTATCATTTAATCACCCACTTGAAATGTCTCAACGCGATCAGCTCTCCTCGGAGAGCCACCGGACTAGAGATATTGGACCTATTACCCGAATCTGCCAACTTAATATACGAGTAGAAAGTATTATTCAAGCTAAATGTGAAGTAGTAAGTAAGATTCTATTAGAATATGACATAGACGTACTCCTTTTACAAGAAAGTCACGCTAGAGATGAACAGGATCTATATAAACGTGGTGCTATCCCGGGATACTACCTTGCTCATGCAATTAACCACGCGCAATATGGCATCGCCTCTTATGTTAAAGACGGTATTACACATGTCGCTGCGGAGACTTGCCTTTGGGTCCGGATGTATTTGCCTGTGCAATATAGATCAATAATCTTACCATTGTAAACGTATACAAACCACCGAACTCTTCATGGACTATCAACCTCCCCGCTTTCCCACACCCATGCCTATATGCCGGCGACTTCAATAGTCATCACACGACCTGGCGATATAAAAAAATGATGCAAATGGTTAACACCTCGTGCAATGGGCGGAGAACAACAACCTACACCTGGTATTTAATGCCAATGATAGAGGATCGTTCAGGTCAGCAAGATGGAAACAGGATTATAATCCATACTTAACGTTTACTACCTGTGACATCAATCGAACCCCATTTACGTTCTAGTGATAGAAATCGTTTCTTCGCTGACGTATAAGAATCCCCGAGCGTATCAGCTGATTCTCTTAGCGGTATTCGAACCGAAAACCTACCATTATTTTCACGTTTAGTAGTTTTTGTAAATAACTCCTCGCACACACGTTCGTCATTACTTAGAATGTTGCGAGAAGCTGTGGGTATATCCTCTAACTCCCAAAAATTTTTGAGCTGTGTATCAATGCTCTGACTAAAATTACACTGAACCTGATTAATGCGCAAGTTCTTGGTGTAAATGGGACCAGATATCAACCACCCGAATTTAGAACCTTGTAAATATGGCCCGCATGGTAAACGAACTTTATTATTATCTAAAAGATCCCAAAAAATATTGGCCCCTAATAATAAATCTATATCTGAGGGTACATTAAAATTAGAATCCGCAAGTTAAATGTTACTGGGAATATAACGTTTAATATCGAATTTAATGTTCATCGAGGGTAAACTAGACGTAATACACGACAAGACGAAACAATTTAAATTTACTTTATAGTCGTTTATTTTTGAACGAATAGATACATCGCATGAATGTCTCGATTGTGAAATGAATTTTCCAACACCCGAGATTTGAACAGTGGACTGTACTAGAGGCGAATTTAACCGTTTACACAACTTATCCGAAACAAAACAATGCTGGCTTCCATTATCGAGAAGAGCACGTATTGTGTGAAAACAATTATTACTATCTACTATTTCGACTAAAGCGGTGGACAGCAAAACCGGTTGTAGTAAACTTTTTTGCTGCACGGTTGTCTCAGCTGATAATGAGTGCAACGCAGCTGTAGACACTGTTGTGTGTGTGTCGACTGGAGTCGGCTCGTCTATCACACGCGCATCTACATTAAAATGTAACAAAGTATTATGTTTGCGTTGACACTGATTGCAAGGGCCGAATAAGCAGTCGTTTACTGAATGCCCCGCACGCAAGCAATTACGACACAAATTTTTGTCTTGTACGAATTTAAGCCTATCTTTAACTAATAAATTTAAAAAAATAACGCAAGTGTGTAGTGCATGATTCTGGCTACATAATAAGCATTTAGGAAACTTCTTTTTAGTGTTCCATTTAGGTTTGCTATTGCCATTATTAGTTGAAACGTAACTATGAATATTACCTGATACCGATTCGTTTAGCTTATTATTGTTAGGAAGTGATTTATTTTGCGATTTGTGTGCCTGAACAGTGCTTATCATATCCAACATGTTTGCTTTATTGCGTAGAAATGAAAATAAATCTTCTAAACATATTTTCTCTGAAGAATCACCTTTAAATCGACTACCAATATCAACTCTCCGCGTTTCCCATTCACGTTCCGTATTAGTATCCAGTTTCGAAATTATTAAATGGATTATCAAAGTATCCCAATACTCGGTGGGCTCGTTAAATGTTTTTAGAGCGCGTAAATTTCTAGAAACTGTGTCTATTAATTTACGAATTTGTGATGGTGATTCCTGTTTAATGCTTGGAATATTAAATAATGATTTGACGTGATTATTAATTAACAATCGAAAGTTATTATAAGGATTTTCAAGTAGCTCCCATGCTTGGATATAATTAAGCGCTGTAAATTCTAGAGAACTTATTACTTGTAAGGCAGTACCAGTCAATGATGATTTCAGATAATGAAATTTTTGAATTTCATCCAAGTCAGAACGTTTATGTATCATTGTAATGTATGAGTTTTTGAATTCTAACCAGTTATCGTAAGAGCCGTCGAATATAGGCAGTTTAATTTGAGTTAATTTAACGTTAGATTGCAATGAAGCGCACTGTGTCACTTGAGATCCATCATCCATTCCATCACTCAGACAATTGGCAACGGCCATTGTGCTAAAATACAATGATTCTAATGATTCTACATATTCTAAATTGATACAAATTTCACTATCTGAAGAATTAAGTTCTATTTCGCTTTCAATACAATTAAAATTATGAAAAACTTCACTAGCCGATTGCTTCCTTAACTTTAATTCTGCAATTTGAATTTTGTTGAGGCTAGCACCTTCTAAACTTGTAACGTATTTTTTAAACTGCGTTAGTTTGCCCTTCAAATGACCTCTTTTTTCTTGAGATCCGAAAGATATTCGTCTACTGATTTCTTTTTCGAAGGCGAAAGAGATGGGACAATTAATTTTACACTAGAACTTTCACTCATTTTGGCGGCCTATGAAGAAATAATGTGGTAAAAGTAGGTACTCACGTGTAAGTATTTACGGCTGTAGCGTTGCAACCAGACAAAAATCTCGAGCACTGTACATGTAAAAAGAACACGGTTTAGCACAATTTGAAAAGGATTAGGAGTAAAAGGGAATAAAAACCTGACCGTTTCGCTGCTACTACGCTTAGTTGTGCGACGCTGGCTCAGTTCTTGAAATCCGGCGATGATGGTCCAAAATGCGGTGCGAGTTTCAGGTTCCCGGTTCAAATGAATCGTTTATTTTGTCTTTAAATAAAAATATTTATTTAAAATTACAATTTGAAATAATATAATATGTGGTTGGCAAAATTTGTGTTGCTTGCTAGACGTTTAGAATATTAATGAACGCTTCTCCTGAGGCTTCTTTCAAGAGCTTCCTACTCGCGTTTTATACGATACGACATCAGAGGGCGTTCGCTCTCGTAGGTGGCGTTAGTAGTCGTAACAAACATTATTATATCAATAATCAATGAATGTTATAATTTTGTGCCAATCTGAGTGTCAAATAACTTGGTAAACAATATTTTTATAAATCTATACTGCGCTATTACAAGGTTATGTCAGCACTTTATATTTGTAGTGCTGTGCTAACAATAACAGGCAATAACAGTATCGTAATCTGTTCTTATACAGGTATACTCTATAAAATAATACGTTTTGTTTTTCTTTTTAAGAATTTGAAAATAATGGACTATAAGATAACTTTTATTAAATATAAAAATAAAACTACGACCAAACCGAACGCGCGAAAGAAAGTAACATTTTTATATTTAGGTTGATAATGGTAACCCCAAATGGCGTTATGGGCCGCCATTTTGTGACGCTAAAACAGTCGTTTCGTGCGCATAGACCACGTTCTTCAAGTGTTTTCGATCTGTTTTTATTTGATTACCCGGTTTTCGTTTAATGGACTGTTTCTGCTTTTCAAACAGACATCGGCGCTAAATCGGGCTTCGATTGTGTTTTGTATTGCGTTCTTTTTACTTTTAGTGCATAATAATGCCTAAACGTGGACAAACATTGAAATGTGGAGCCCGTGAGTTAATCATCAAGCTGCATGATTACTTTGAGCGGGGGCGGCAAAATGACGGACCCCTGTTACCTGTCGAACAAGTACAAGAACGCGTGTCTCAGGCGCTTGGAGTTAGCAAACGAACGACAACAAATATTAATAAAGAAAAGTTCGGCTCTACTGGCACGGAAGATAATATTTTACGTATTCCGAAGAAGAAACGTAGAACTAAACCCGTGACAGATATTGACACCTTTGACGCCGATGCAATCAGAAATCATATATATGGTTACTATTCCAGAAATGAATATCTCAACAGGAAGAAGCTTTTGGCATCGTTAAGAGAAGCTGGACTATTTAGCGGGGGTAAAACTGCTTTAACCAAAATCTTAAAAGATTTTGGTTAAAGCAGTTTATTCGTATAAAAAACAGACAAAAGAAAAATTTTATTAGAACATATTTTTCTACATAATTTTTAAACGGATAAGTTTTTTGAGAGAAGCAAAAAATATTGATAACTGGGATAATGTCGTGTTCATTGACGAGACATGACTAAACGCCAATCACACGGTTTCCCGTTCTTGGACGGATAATACACAAGCGTTGACGTCGAAGGTACCAATGGGTAAGGGGCCCGTCTGATAATATGCCACGTAGGTTCTGCAAAATACAGTTTTGTGGAGAACGCGTTACTGGCATTTCAATCAAAAACCACAAATGACTACCACGAGGAAATGAATTCCACTACATTTAAAGAGTGGTTCCAGAACGTGTTTTTGCCCAGCCTACCAGAGCCTTCTGTAATATTCATGGATAATGCCTCCTATCATTCGATTCAAATACAGAAACTACCTACCCAAGCTAATAAAAAAGAAGAAATGGTGGCTTGGTTACAAGCAAAAGGCATTGACGCAAATATGCAGATGCTAAAACCAGAGCTAATTAAATTAGTTAAAGAAAATAAAGCGGCAAATGTGCGATACGAAATCGATGAACTGGCTCTGGAGTACGGTTTTTTTTTTATAGGAGAGGGGGCAAACGAGCATGCGGCTCACCTGATGGTAAGTGACTACCGCCGCCCATGAACAACTGCAACACCAGGGAGGGAATTGCAGATGCGTTGCCGGCCTTTTAAAAAGGAGTACGGTCATCGCGTTCTAAGAATGCCACCGTATCATTGCCAATATAACGCGATTGAGCTAATCTGGGCTCAAATAAAAGGTTACGCCGCCCGCCTCAATACTTCCCCGCCATTCAGTACGAAAAAGATGATGACCCTATTAAAAGAAGCCTGCGGGGAAGTCACAAGAGATGACTGGGCAAAGGTTGTTGAGAAGACTAAAAACCTTATTGTGGAACATTTTGACCGAGATATCAGGATTGATTCTGTTATTGATAATAATATAATTATACATGTACGCGAAGATGATGATGAAGACACCACCTCCGCAAGCGAATCGGAGTCTGATTAATATTCTGTACGCACATTCAATTCAATGTACTTTATTGCAT
Source organism: Parnassius glacialis (assembly GCA_033319125.1). Lineage (NCBI taxonomy): Eukaryota > Metazoa > Arthropoda > Insecta > Lepidoptera > Papilionidae > Parnassius > Parnassius glacialis. The sequence continues at coordinate 240,662 of JAVANC010000016.1, forward strand.
AGAAATACAGATTGTAACTTTGTAACAAAGAATAAATAAAACAATTTTATTATTATTAATATTACCTTTTTTTTTGGTTTCCACTTAATTTACTAAAATATAAATTTTAAATGATTCCGCCAATTTAAAACGAAAATAATCTTAAAAATAACGCGGCGGTTCATTTTGGAGGAACGGTAACGAACTCAGTGTTATGTTGTGCCCATCACTAGTCGTGACTAACTGATAGGTGTCAGGAACGCATTCTCTGAACGGCCGAACTATAATAGACCGGGCATCAGTAACAAAATTGTCGTCTGTAACTTATGTCCTATAGGATATATCTCCAATTTTTGTCATTTAGTCTTAGTGACATCGTCAAAAAGTCAAGACGCATTCGTTTCATATATTTAAAAAATAGTTTCAAGAAACTATGCCCGGTATGCATTAAGATATTGTAAGTCACGCAGTGGCATAGCGTGCCTTAGATGGGCCCTGTATCAAAATTTGTTGGGGGGCTCCAATGAACAGTAGGGGGATGAAGTTGTTCACGTCCGCAGGAATTGCCACCCGCACCCTGTACGTATCCCCGGGTGGCGCTAAACGAAAAACAAACTACTGGCTGCTGTACTGTTGCGCTATAATCTTGCAACCTCACAGCACTATCACAGTCGTTCAAAGAATATTGTATCATTTAATCACCCACTTGAAATGTCTCAACGCGATCAGCTCTCCTCGGAGAGCCACCGGACTAGAGATATTGGACCTATTACCCGAATCTGCCAACTTAATATACGAGTAGAAAGTATTATTCAAGCTAAATGTGAAGTAGTAAGTAAGATTCTATTAGAATATGACATAGACGTACTCCTTTTACAAGAAAGTCACGCTAGAGATGAACAGGATCTATATAAACGTGGTGCTATCCCGGGATACTACCTTGCTCATGCAATTAACCACGCGCAATATGGCATCGCCTCTTATGTTAAAGACGGTATTACACATGTCGCTGCGGAGACTTGCCTTTGGGTCCGGATGTATTTGCCTCTGCAATATAGATCAATAATCTTACCATTGTAAACGTATACAAACCACCGAACTCTTCATGGACTATCAACCTCCCCGCTTTCCCACACCCATGCCTATATGCCGGCGACTTCAATAGTCATCACACGACCTGGCGATATAAAAAAATGATGCAAATGGTTAACACCTCGTGCAATGGGCGGAGAACAACAACCTACACCTGGTATTTAATGCCAATGATAGAGGATCGTTCAGGTCAGCAAGATGGAAACAGGATTATAATCCATACTTAACGTTTACTACCTGTGACATCAATCGAACCCCATTACAAACCACACGAAGAATTCTCTCAGACTTACCGAACAGCCAGCACCGACCGGTGCTTGTGGAGGTTGGTATTAAGATCCCCTTAACGAACTCCGTGCCTTTGCCTAGATTTCGAAATTCAGCGCTGACATGGATGCTGCTATCATATGGATACTTCCCTGTGCCGAAAACTACAAGAGATTCACTAAACTTATCATAGCAACAGCAAAAAAGAGCATTCTCGGAGGCTACCACAAAGCGTACATACCTTGCTGAAAACTATTTGATGATGACTGACCTTGTATGACCTTCTGAAATCTCTCGACGAAGGACGTCGAAATAGGTGGCTCGATACCGTAGAGTCAATGGATTTTAAGACTTCCAGCAGGAAAGCTTAGAGGATGCTCAATGGGTTGGCAGGCAAGACTGGAACAAACTCCCGTGGTGGATCTGCTCTACTAGCCAACGCGATTGTAAACAGAATAGTTGAGGTGTCTCGAGTTAAAGGCAGGAAAGACGATACCCGGGCGACACGACAGTGCGCTAAACAGCTCAAGGCGTCGCTACCAATTGACTACCAGCTGTCACGAGAATTCTCTCAAGATGAAACCGATCGCACATTGAAATTATTGCCCCCTAATAAAGTTGCTGGTTTCGATGGAGTCACCTGGGCTTAAAATGCAGGAAATGGCTGAAAGAGTTCTTCTCAGATATCCTGTTACGTAACAAATTGCCTCGCGCCTTCAATAGATCGAAGTTTATTGCTATGCTGAAACCCCAAAAACCTGCAGATGGTCCTAAGAGCTACCGTCCTATCGCCCTTCTGAGCTGTGTCTACAAACTTCTGGAGAGACTAATCTACAACCGCATTATACCTCTCATTGATAAGGTGGTTCCAGTGGAACAAACTGGCTTCCGTTGTGGCCGCAACTGTACCGACAGGTGTTGTCCCTCACATCCCACATTGAATCAGGGTTTCAAAAGAAACTAAAGACGGTTGCTGTTAATAGACCTGTCAGCGGCATACGACACAGTTTGGCGGCAAGGATTGGTCTATAAGTTCATGAAAGCGGTACCATGCAGAAAAATGGTGGGGCTGTTAAATAGCATGCTTAGCAACCGTGAGTTCATGATTTTTCTTGGCGACAGTGAAAGTCGTACCAAAAAGCTGAACAATAGATTACCACAGGGTTAAGTTTTGGCTCCGCTGCTCTTCACTGTTTACTTACATGATATACTTCAGGTATATCATGTAAGTAAAGACGCAGAGTCGTAAATTTATGTATGCTGATGACATAGCACTAGCTTCCCAGCACGAAACCTTCAAACTATCCGAAGGTATTCTTAACGAGGACTTAAGCATACTAGACAAATACTTTAGGAAATGGAGACTAATACCAAACACTGCTAAAACCGAAGTAACTGCGTTTCACTTGGCTAACCAAATGGCAAAATACGAGCCCACTGTTGAGTTTGCTGGAGCCATGTTGCACTACAACCCCACTCCGAGATACCTGGGCGTGACTCTCAACGGAGTCTCACGTATGCTCTGCACATGGACAAATTATCCAAAAAGCTCCAGACCAAAAACAACATCTTGCACAGGCTAGCGGGCACCACTTGGGGGCCAGCGCCGATGTGCTGCGTACAACTTGGTGTACTCAACAGCCGAGTACTGTGCACCAGTATGGTCAAATAGTGCACATGTGCAGCATGTAGACAACCAGCTGAACCAGACCATGAGATGCATATCTAGAACCTTAAAATGTAGCTCCCCGTGCTAAGCCATATAAGCCCACCCCATTTGAAAAGACAACAAATAGTACTACGAGAGTCCCAGAAGATCTACGGAAATCTCAACCTGCCAGCTCACGCGGAGTTTAATTATCCGCCACCCCACCGTCTGAAGTCACGTCACCCACCATACCAGACCGCAAGGTACCACAGCTGCCCAACAGACCTGTTCTCTCTCGAAAATACCGCTATCCCATGGATTCAGCAATTAAAAGATAGAATAACTTTATAATTTTGATTAATTTTAATTTATTGAGAACGATTGTAAGAATGCCATACGAATAAATAAATAAATGAAGAGTAAAGATTTCATAAAAGGAACAAAAACACTTGAATAATATGACGGCGCGTGTGATTATTTCGAAGATTATTTAAGAGTGAATGTCAACCGGATCTGCAAAACGCCATCTATCAAAGTAATCGGTTGTCATTCACTCTGACGCAACACCGAGGGCTAGTGCGAAAAGAAAGAGGGAGGACGAGGCAATTCGCATCGAGACGGCGATCGGTTCACATCGCGAATAAGCGCTACGTTCTTGGTGGAGTGTTTAACGATTCAGTGCCTATAATAATTGTGTGATAATACCCTAATTACATTTTGAGTGAACTACTTCTTTTAATTCTCCTTGCCCGATTACCCACGTCTAATTAAGGTCAAGTATGGATCCAGAGGATATAGCAGACCACCCTGACGTCCCTTTATCAGAAGTGGGATCCGAAGGGCATTCACAAGGAGAAGATAGCAATACGCACGTGGCAACGTCGCACAATTTACTGCGCAACTTGGAGGCCTTATTATCTCGCCTCTTGAAAACTCCGTCGCCCACCGAAGATACAAACCGCATGACAACACAACTAGTGCAGTTTGACCCAGACGAAAAAGACGTGGACATAGAAGGTTGGTGCAGGAACGGAAATAGTAGTGAATAGTAGGAAACTCGATGGTGCGGAACTTTTGCTAGCGCTTACACACGCTCTGAGAGGACGGGCAGCCACGTGTTTGACCAAATTGCAAGCTTCACAGTTAACATGGATGCATATAAAGGAATTACTCCTAGCAAAATTTGGAAAACCGATGCTACCGCAAGACTACTTCGACGAGATATTAAGATTTCAACTCGGTACGAAAGAAACTGCAAGTGAAGCTGCAACGCGTGTCTGGGGGATGATAGAACATATCCCTCGCACTGAAATGTCAGAAGATGTCATCACGGGGTTTGTAGCTTCTGTGCTATGTCAAAAAGATGGTATTATACGATGAGAGCTGCAATCTTGTAATGTTTCCACCAGAGCTCAGTTATTACGGGTTCTCAACGGTGTTTCATCAAAACGAAAATACGAAGGACAAGAGATTAACGAGACGGAAGTAAAAAGAAGCCGCTACAATGAATCACGCTTTACTGGAACGTGTCATCGGTGTGGTATATCAGGTCATCGAGCCTTGGACTGTCGCAAACGCCGAGAAGAGCCTGTTACTAGAGCGACTACGAAGACAGCTGAGCAGCATGTGAAAGTGCAAGTCCATCCACGTCCTGTTACTTGTTATGTTTGTGGTCAACAAGGGCACGTCGCATCAGCGTGTCCAGATCGCAAAAGGAGCAACGAGAAACCGGCTGTCAGCAATGGCCACCTGTGCGAGCGGAAGCCTGCAATCGGCACCTTTACTACGTCCACTGGTGAGCTCGTTTCTTTTCTCTTCGATAGTGGTTCCGCCTGTTCATTGGTGACTTCTGACTTGGCTAGTAGGCTACCGGGTACGATGCGTAACGAACTTGTATATCTCGCGGGTATTGGAGATGACAATGTAGTGAAATGTGACTTGCAGATTCTTAGCCCCATCAATGTTGAAGGCATCCAATTAGATGTGTTGTTTCATGTAGTTCCCAACACTGCTATTAGCAAAGTGTCAGTGTCGAGATTAGTAACGAGCGTATTCAGTTCTCGCTACGTAGGGAGGTTGGCATTGTAGGAAAATCGAGTCAATATGATTTTACTAACATTCATACAGATTTACAAGGTGAGCATAGGGTAGCCCTCATTAGGTTATTACAACAATACCGCGAATTCTTCATAGATGGCATACCAACACGTCACGTTTCTACAGGTTTCATGCGAATAGAGTTAGTTGACCCAAATAAAACTATTCAGCGGCGTCCTTATAGGTTGTCACCGGCGGAGAAAGAAATAGTTAGGGATAAAATACGACATCTTTTAGAAGCGGAAGTCATTCGTGAGAGCACGTCACCCTTTGCCAGTCCGATACTGCTCGTTAAAAAGAAAGATAACTGTGATAGAATGTGCGTAGACTATCGCGAGCTTAATGCTAATACCCGACCAGAACATTACCCGTTACCGATAATCGACGAGCAGATAGATCGACTTCACGGTGCCCGTTATTTTTCGTCTTTGAACATTGAACATGGAATTTGGTGATAGCCAGATGCCATATCAGGCTATCACCAAATTCCAATAGATCCCGAGGGTGACAATATAGCTCGTACAGCCTTCGTGACCCCCGAGGGGCAATATGAGTTCCTTTCCATGCCCTTTGGCCTAAGAAGTGCAGCGTCAGTATATCAAAGGTGAATTAACAAAGCTTTAGGTTCGCTTAAGGATACGGTGGCATTAGCATATATGGATGACATCCTCTGTTATTCTGAGGATGTCACGCGAGGCCTTGAATGCTTAGACCTTACACTAAAAGCTCTATGTGGAGCGGAGTTTTCTTTGAACATTCATAAATGTAAATTCCTGAAAAACAAAGTAGACTTCCTAGTAATATGTCGTAAAATCACGTCAGGTAACTCCCAATCCTAGGAAGGTACAAGCACTAACAGAAATACCCGCCCCGCGAACAGCCAGTCAAGTTCGTAAATTTTTAGGTCTCGCATCTTATTTTCGCCGTTTTATTCCAAATTATACCCGCTTAGTAGGGCCTTTATACCTCCTAACAAAACTAAGAGGTCCGATAACCTGGACGAGCCAACATAACGAGATTCACAAAACTATAATTAGCATATTGACATCAGAGCCGGTCTTGACGATCTTTGACCCCAAATCCCCAGTAGAGCTTCATACAGACGCGAGCTCAGAAGGGTACGGTGCAATACTAATTCAGCAACATAATAATCTGCCACACGTGATATCCTACTTTAGCCGTTGGACAACTGAAACCGAATCGCGTTACTCCTACGAATTTGAAACCATGGCGGAGGTCCGAGCGGTCGAGCATTTCAGACATTATCTGTATGGACAGCACTTCACAGTTTTCACGGACTGTAATTCTCTTAAGGCGTCAAAATCTAAAACCGATCTTACACCCCGAGTCCACCGATGGTGGGCCTTCCTCCAGGCTTATGATTTTGACATAGTCTACAAGCAAGGAAGTAGCATGGAACACGCCGATTTCCTCTTCAGAAATCCACTCGATGAACCTACCACGAACTATCCTGATACTAATCCGTCCAAGAGAAACAAGTCTGTCCAATTCGTTGAACAGTGGTTTTAAACAGTGGTAGAGCCACGCGGCAGCTTTTGCTGTCGCACGGATGGGCCGGCTCGAACCGGGGTGGTACCACGACCTCACAGAAAACCAGCGTGAAGTAGAGATATACCTCTGCGTTTCGCTTGGTGAGTGCAGGTGGCCGGAGGCCCTTTTTACTGGAAATGAGGCATTCCATCTTAGTCCTCACGGGTGATAACGCATCTACATTTTGATTTGTAATAGAGGATAGATGTAGATGTCTATGGGCCGCAGCAACCACTTACCATCAGGTGGACTGTGTGCTCGTTTGTCACCCTTTTCCTATAAAAAAAAATCCACCAGGGTTGGCTGATGGCCGAACAAAAGAGGGATAGCGAAATACAGGACCTTATTAACAAGCACAACAACAAAGAACTTCCTGAAGCCGTTGCCCATACTTATGATATCCGAAAAGGGATACTTTATAGGAAAATTGAGCGTAACAAAAGTAGCTATTGGCTCCCGGTTGTACCGCGCTCCCTCACTTGGACTTTAATCAACCGTGTCCATACAGAGATTACGCACCTAGGCACTGAAAAGACGCTAAACAAACTATACGAGCAATATTGGTTCCCACAAATATCAAAGCTAGTGCGCAAATTTGTAGATTCTTGTATAGTATGCAAAGCTTCGATGGGCCCGTCAGGCGCTACCCAGATAAGACTTCATCCGATTCCTAAAGTTTCCACTCCTTGGCATACCGTACATATCGATATCACGGGTAAACTTAGTGGAAAAAGTGATCGCAAAGAATATTCATCGGTTATTATCGATTTCTTCACCAAATACATTCTTCTTGAATATATCCCCTCTTTAGATTCAGCAAGTGCTATTAAAGCTCTAAAAAAGGCGGTTTGCCTTTTTGGATCACCTAAACGCGTTATAGCGGACCAAGGGAGATGCTACATAAGTGCAGAGTTTAGAGAATTTTGTAGGGATCATTCCATAGACCTTCATCTCATCGCAATAGGATCTAGTAGAGCAAACGGTCAGGTAGAGCGCGTAATGCGCACTCTGAAAAGCATTCTCACCATAGTTGAGAACGACCCGAACAAAACTTGGCGAGATGAACTTCTAGATGTGCAGTTAGCTCTAAATAATACGCGGTCCAGGATAACTGGATACTCACCCACAGAACTAATGTTTGGGATAAAGGCTCAATCTTTAGGTATGTCAAAAATTGTATTAAGTTCCGAACCTGAACCCCGATCAGACTTTGACACCATCAGACGTAATGCTGCTGACAACAGCTTTTAATAGTGGTAGAGCCACGCGGCAGCTTTTGCTGTCGCACAGATGGGCCGGCTCGAACCGGGGTGGTACCACGACCTCACAGAAAACCAGCGTGAAGTAGAGGTTTACCTCTGCGTTTCGCTTGGTGAGTGCAGGTGGCCGGAGGCCCTTTTTGCTGGAAATGAAGCATTCTATCTTAGTCCTCACGGGTGACAACGCTTCTACATTTTGATTTGTAATAGAGGATAGATGTAGATGTCTATGGGCCGCAGCAACCACTTACCATCAGGTGGACTGTGTGCTCATTTGTCACCCTTATCCTATAAAATGAAAATTAAAAAAAAACATTGCAAAAGCAGCTGCAGCAGAAGTAGAGCGACTCAATCGAGGCAAGGCAGTCGTGAAGCCATCCCCTATAGGCGAGTGTATGTTTTTATAAGAAACAACGAGCGCAATCAGACAAAACTTCATAAAAAATTCAAAGGTCCATTTTTAATCAGTAAGGTGTTAGAAAATGATAGGTATGAGCTAAAAACATTGATGGGTCTAATAGGATTTACAAATATGCTCACGAAAATCTTCGTTTAGTACCCGGGGGCTATGATGGTCTGGTAGAGATTGCTACCTCGTTAATTAATAATGATGAGGAGGAGTTCGTGACGGCGGGGCAGAGCCAATATGATAAGACACTAACATCAGATGAGGACAGTGACACAATATCGGTCCAGCGGTCGTACCGAAACGGCAAGCTCGGCAACCCTCTCAGCATCAGAACGCGAGGAACTTTAAGGTTAGTAATGTCGGCTATGGGAATCAATTGATGCTATTAAACTGTCTAAGGTGTAGTTATATGAGATGACGTGTAAAGAGCCAGTTGTCCAGTCCATGTTGTCATATGAGATGACGACTGGTCGCAGGGATGCTGTCGCTCTAAGTTAGGTGTCGTCATATGAGATGACGAGTAGAGATCCAGTTGTCCGGTCCACGTAGTCATATGAGATGATGACTGATCGAAGGGACGCTGTCACTCTCTGAGTTGGGTATCGTCATATAAGATGACGGATAGAGAGCAAGTTGTCTGGTCCACGTTGTCATATGAGATGACGACTGGTCGAAGGGACGCTGCCGCTCTGTGAGCTAACTAGTCGAGGGCTAGGTCATCATAGGAAATGATGGTTGGTCGAAAGGACGCCTTAGCCAGTGTTAGTTTGCATGAGGTCAAACGTAAGCGCCTTGCCTATATGTTTGTGAGTTCTTAAATGTCCAAAGATAGGGACAGTGTACCTATTCATGTCAGGATAGGTCGAGCGAACGAAAGTGGTAATCCCAGCGGGTTTTATTTTCCTATTGTTACAGAATAACTCTACACCAAAAGCAGCAGGAGGACGTGCTAATGTCAGTCCGGCTGTGACGGCGCGTCTGATTATTTCGAAGATTATTTAAGAGTGAATGTCAACCGGATTTTCAAAACGCCATCTATCGAAGTAATCGGTTGTCATTCACTCTGACGCAACACCGAGAGCTAGTGTGAAAAGAAAGAGGGAGGACGAGGCAGTTCGCATCGAGACGGCGATCGGTTCACATCGCGAATAAGCGCTACGTTCTTGGTGGAGTGTTTAACGATTCAGTGCCTATAATAATTTTGTGATAATTCCCCTAATCACATTTTGAGTGAACTACTTCTTTTAATTTTCCTGGCCCGATTACCCACGTCTAATTAAGGTCAAGTATGGATCCAGAGGATATAGCAGACCACCCTGACGTCCCTTTAAATATATAGTTAAGTATAAGTTATTACTTACAATTAATACTTCTAGGAACTAACCTAGTCAAACAATACTAACATAGCTGAAGACGATTCGGCGGCATTCATAGCTGAAGACGTTTCAGTTTTTTAAATTCTTTGCTTCTACAGATAATAGTGATAGCCTTTCCTGTCCCGTAGAAATCCTTGGAATTTTTGGTTACACACGTTCGGGGCCCCTGTAGTCCAGGGGCATCGTATCATTGATACGGCTGATACGGCGGTAGCTACGCCCCTGAAGTCACGATACGGAGCAAAAAATGAACATGATTTCGGTTTACTATCGTAAATATAACATATATTTACCGAATACTCTTTAAATTTTATTATTTCTAGTAGATTGTTCTAGAACATTTATTTTTATTGTAATAAGCGCCTTCTGTTATCCAGTAAACGTCACTATATAGTTACCAATTTTAAAGTTAGTGATTGACGACGTTTATCGATTGGGATTATCGATAAAAAAATATACAGCATGCCGATTTAATCCTTTACAATATTTAAGAAGGTAAAACAGTCAACGATACTCTACCCATACCAACAAAAATGAGAAGCATATACCAACAATTTTTTTTTATAGGATAAGGGTGACAAACGAGCACACAGTCCACCTGATGGTAAGTGGTTGCTGCGGCCCATAGACATCTACATCTATCCTCTATTACAAATCAAAACGTAGATGCGTTGTCACCCGTGAGGACTAAGATAGAATGCCTCATTTCCAGCAAAAAGGGCCTCCGGCCACCTGCACTCACCAAGCGAAATGCAGAGGTAAACCTCTACTTCACGCTGGTTTTCTGTGAGGTCGTGGTACCACCCCGGTTCGAGCCGGCCCATCCGTGCGATAGCAAAAGCTGCCGCGTGGCTCTACCACTGTTAATATGCTAAAAAACTAAAAAACTATGCTAAGTACTCTACTTTATGTGGAGCAAGAGTGGGAAATTTTTTTTTAGGCATGCTGATGAGATTTTCTTTGTTGCTTATGAGCATGCTGAGAATACTTGCTGTGTTGATGTTTAGCAATATAGCAAGTCTTCTTCTCTTTTACATACCAGGCTTCATTTTCTGGTAGTTTTATACCGGGCTTCATTGTCTGCTGGTTTTCAAGGTCAAAACCATTATAGATCCTCGCTTACAGTGATGGGAGAGGACAATAGATTTCTTACATTAAAAACAATTTGTACTGTTAAAGATACTAGATGCAAGAAGTTGTAGGTTAAGCCTGAGTTAAAACAAAAAGTAAAAACTTAAAATAACAATTTTTATTGGTGTGGGTAGTGTCTTTAAGTGCTGCAGCTGATGAAACGTGAAAAATCGTGAAGAAACGAATTTAAAAACATAGAGGCGCTTTCTTATTGGATTTGGCGTTTCTCGATGTGTATTTAACGCCAACCGATCAATCATATGCTATTATTATAGCAGCTAATGGACCGAGTGACGTCATGCCACCAAGGTGGAAACCAAAGTGACTGCTGTTTGAATAGATTCTTAGTTATTGGAAATTAAATATTTGTCGGATCATGGGTGGCCGAGATGCGAAGCATTGGGTTTTCTTCATGCTCCGACATGGTTTTACGTAAATGTGGGCACACGAACGAAAGATTATTTAAATCAAAATAACTTTATTTAGACTAGTAGTTGTACACGAGAAACAAACACGTGCGTCAGTAGCAAGCGTCCGCTTCGGCTGTCAGAACTCGACTACCTCAACACTTGGTCACTTCTCTAGCCCTCGTTGCATCCCCTCGACTGACGATCGTGTCCACGCGGTAGGACGCGCTTGCGTTTTCGGTAACGATATTATTGATTCGCAAAGGTAATTGTTAGATGGCGCTGCTTGTAGCACAATGGCGCCATCAGTCCACGACACGGCCATCCCTGACTAGCACCCGTCCTCGGGTGCAGTGTCTGGGGACAAAATATTCTCAGAGAATAACTTAGCTCGGCTATCCTGCCAATAAAAATAAGTCGGTTCCAAATGGTACTTTACTTCTCCTAAGTCTAAGTACAATAGCCAACTGTCATAATTGATGATGCCCTGTTATTAAGGCTTCTTACACAGTGCTTCCTGCACAACAAGATTCATTATGAAAGGACCGATCAACAAGTTCCAACACAGTAATTTTAACAATTTTGTTACTCTTTACATTTCATAAGCAATGCATACTCAACTCGTGAAACTTTCATTGAAATCTGTGCACCAGCACAGGCCAGAATCGCACCAATGATTCTTTACACATCCGATGTCACATATGCCAGAATCGCACCAACGATTCTCCACATATCTGCAGCCACATATGCTACAACACATGAGGGGCTCTGTGCACCAACACAGGCCAGAATCGCACCAACGATTCTCCACATATCCGCCGCCACATATGCAACAACACATGAGGAGCTCTGTGCACCAACACAGACCAGAATCGCACCAACGATTCTTTACACATCTGCCACCACATATGCCAGAATCGCACCAACGATTCTTTACAGACCCATCGCCACATGTTACTCATGAGGTGCGGTCTAAAGTTTAGAGTGAGTATATAAGCCATTCTTAATCAAATTTGGTCTCACTACCACTGTGATCAACTATGACGTCTAACTCTCGAGGAACTTGGTGATCGGGGATCTTCCTCACATGATCATGGGGGGTATTTGTGGGGTACTTTGAACACTAAGATGACCGCTTCCGGTTGAATTTACAATATTATTTACACTTTTGCCACAACACTTTGGCGCAACACAATCTTTGATGAGGCTCTCTCATTCGGCACCAGAATCGTAATAAATTGGGTACGACTCACCAGTATTCATCAGCATACCGCTGCGATTGCTGACATAGCAGACGTAAACACATCGCTCACTGCTCGCCGCTGCGGCAGCATAAGACTAGCGCACGTGGCTACTAAAGCAACAGCTCATACCATAATTAGCTGCCATGAGGCAAGCTCAAGTGCCTAAAAGAACACAGCACACGCCATAGGTATCTGTCATGAGACAAGCGCCAGCACAGCTAGCCGTTGCGCTGCACCAGGGCCAGCGAAACGCTGCGCTGCACCACGCACTCGAAGAATCAACGGGAGTAGCAGGAGCATCTGAGGGTTCACTGGCATCGTCGGGGTTGTTGTCATCATTATCTGCGTGGAAAACAAGTTGTTAATAATCAGGACAACATACACAGTTGCCTATCCTCTTATCCATCACGCATACGAGGCCCTCTAACAGAAATACGCTCTCATACCGTGGACTTTAATAAAGCACTTCTCTTTCACAAGTAAGCATGTACATCCCCATACGAAGTATCTCACACATACTCTTACATGAACTTGCGAGATTCCACGTTAACCACGTGAACCCCGTTAAAACGTGAACCAGGACAGCGCCTGCCAGGACAGAGCACGATGCATGTTCAGAGAACACGACTTCCGCGCATACATAATATAACACTTCCGCGCACACATAGTGTACGACTTCCGAGGAACCGCCATGTATAGCATACGCGCGCTCCGAGGCGGCGCCCACCATGCATGCAGCATACGCGTCTGCCGAAACCAGGTCAAGCTATACAGCTGGACCCGGCAGTCTGCTCCAATCAGCAAAGCACACTCTCGCACACACGCTTGCGCACATGTAATCACATCACACGTACTACTGTAACACAAAATAAAACATTAAAAGATTCAGTAGGAACTTTTTTTTCAAAAAAATGCAGCACCACTCTCGAGACACCATTCGCCTTTCCAGGGCACCAAATACTGGGCTGTGGCTACACGACAACCTCTGGTACGGTCCGATCCTCATGTAAACTTAAATACTCTCTTTAATATGAGAAATAATTTGCTCTACTTCAATTTCGTCCATTATACTTTGGTTTTCCAGAATTATTCGCAACCAATTAAAGAGTTAACCTCAAGATAAATTTACTTTCCTCATTTGTTTATTTATTTATTTTAAACAGTGTACATGCTGGCTTACAGTATGCCCAAAACGTCAGCATGCTAATTTACAAATTACACTTTCAAATAATAAGTAATTGATTAAGATACATGTCCAAATAAAATAAAAAATAAAAATACACGTCAAATAGATTAAAAAATACATACCAAATAGATTATATTATGTCAAATAGAGGAAACAAAATATCATTATCAAATTAACTAACATAAGATTAAATTAATATATTACAATATGTCAAAATTGGATGTCAAAAATGGAAGGGATTTATTACATAGTTGCCTAAAGCTATCAGCAAATAAGTCAGTCTCATAATCATGTGCGAGCATATCTCCAATAAGCCGTATAGCGTGAGTAGTGGGCGCGTGAGCGCCGCACCTGGTGCGCGCCGGCAGCCGCCACAGAAGACGAGGCCGCCGCCGCGGTGCCACCGTCCCCTCACCATCATAGCCCAGCCGCTTCGGAGCCAATAACCCCACGCTGCTTAATATCGTCGGGCTATCTATTTTATTATGGATGATTGCTAGGTAGAATGTTATTAAATGCATAGTCCGCCTAAGTTTAAGAGTGTCCAAACCCACCATACCAGTAACAAATAAGGACGGATATAGATAGGGGTAATAACCGTAATTCTGCTTATATAGCCATCGTGCAAATTTGCGCTGTATTCTCTCTATCATCAAAATATATTTCTCCTCATAGGGATTCCATACAATGGCACCGTATTCAAGCTTACTACGAACGTATGCATTGTAAAGTACCAAAGCGACCCCTATTCCGTCGAACTGTGAAGAAGTGCGAATAATGAAGCCAAACATTTTACTGGCCTTTTTACATACAGTAGTCACATGGTTATGAAAGTCAAGTTTAGCGTCTAATAATAATCCTAAGTCACGTATTTCGCTTACCTTTTCTAAGGGCGTGTCAGATAAATTATAGTCTTCATTTAGTGGACAGCGTTTACGCGTTAATGTTATTATTTTACATTTATTATCATTAAGGGTGCGTTTGCAAATCGGACCAAATTATGCTGTTTTTCGGTACATTTTATGACAAAACTAAACCAAATCAAATATAACTAATAACTACAACGTATAGAATGGTTCTTTATCTTTAAATGGTGGCAACTTTTATGTTGAAAATAATAGTTTTTTACATTGTAAAAAGGATCTTCCCTAGCCATGTTCTACAAAATTAACGATACCGGCTCATGTTTCGGTACATTTTTTGTTCTATTATCAACATATATTAAGATTTCTAAAAATACTGTAAGTAGGCAGACATATTCAATAAAAGATGCTGGTGATTACTTTTTATCAAAATGTCACAAACGGTCGTAAAAAAAATAAAAACTAATGCTTATTTTTTGACATATTTTGCTGATACGGATGAATCCTAATGGATTGCAATAAGGGTTATTTTATTTTTAGTGCCTGTTTTGATTTGTTATACAAAAATTTCGATGAAACCACATTCGGCGCTGGGCCGCTATCGCGGGTGGTTGTTGTATCGCCTGCAGCAGCTGAAAAAGATCGCTGTACAAACACAAAATATTCAAATTTGATACATAGGTACATCACCTGACAAAGTAAAATAATACATAATATAAATATTTTTATAATCACAAATTCTTATTATAACGTTTTGTTTCGCTGAAAACAAGTGGGATTTATAATATATAAATCCTATTCGTCTCGGACTTTATGGAGGGATCTGAAAGTATACGGTGAATGCTACTAGAACTCGACGAGTTGAACTAGGTGTGCCGAGTTTGGGCTCATTATGTTAGTTATGACGAGACCTTACCTCCGGACTTGATGGAATGACCTGAAGGTGTACTTCGGTAACTGCTAGTGGAACTCCTGGACGAGTAGAAATAGGTATGCCAAGTTTCGGCTCGTTTTATTAGTTATGATGAGACCTTACCTCCAGAATTGATGGAGAGACCTGATGGTGTACTTCAGTGACTACTACTGCGACTCCTGGACGAGTAGAACTAGGTGTGCAGAGTTTGGGCTCAATTTGCTAGTCATGACGAGACCTTACCTCCGGAATTGATGGAGAGACCTGATGGTGTACTTCAGTGACTACTACTGAAACTCCTGGACGAGTAGAACTAGGAGTACCGAGTTTAGGCTCGTTTTATTAGTTATGACGAGACCTTAACTCGGTACTCCTAGTTATACTCGTCCAGGTGTTCCAGTAGTAGTCACAGAAGTACACCATCGGGTCTCTCTAGAGCCCAGAGGTTACGTTTCATCATAATTAACTAAACGAGCCCGAACTCGGCATTCCTAGTTCTACTCGTCCAGGAGTTCCAGTGGTAGTCAGTGAAGTACACCATCAGGTCTCCATCAAGTGCGGAGGTAAGGTCTCGTCATAACTAATAAAACGAGCCTAAACTCGGTACTCCTAGTTCTACTCGTCCAGGAGTTCCAGTAGTAGTCACAGAAGTAAACCATCGGATCTCTCTAAAGCCCAGAGGTTACGTTTCATCATAATTAACTATACGAGCCCAAACTCGGCATTCCTAGTTATACTCGTCCAGGTGTTCCAGTAGTAGTCACAGAAGTACACCATCGGGTCTCTCTAGAGCCCAGAGGTTACGTTTCATCATAATTAACTAAACGAGCCCGAACTCGGCATTCCTAGTTCTACTCGTCCAGGAGTTCCAGTGGTAGTCGGTGAAGTACACCATCAGGTCTCCATCAAGTGCGGAGGTAAGGTCTCGTCATAACTTACAAAAGGAGCCCAAACTCGGCACACCTAGTTCTACTCGTCCAGGAGTTCCAGTAGTAGTCACAGAAGTACACCATCGGGTCTCTCTAGAGCCCAGAGGTTACGTTTCATCATAATTAACTAAACGAGCCCGAACTCGGCATTCCTAGTTCTACTCGTCCAGGAGTTCCAGTGGTAGTCAGTGAAGTACACCATCAGGTCTCCATCAAGTGCGGAGGTAAGGTCTCGTCATAACTTACAAAAGGAGCCCAAACTCGGCACACCTAGTTCTACTCGTCCAGGAGTCCCAGTAGTAGTCACTGAAGTACACCATCAGGTCTCTCATCAAGTTCGGGGGTAAGATCTCGTCATAACTAACAAAACGTGCCCAAACTCGGCACACCTAGTTCTACTCGTCCAGGAGTTACAGTAGTAGTCACAGAAGTACACCATCGGGTCTCTCTAGAGCCCAGAGGTTACGTTTCATCATAATTAACTAAACGAGCCCGAACTCGGCATTCCTAGTTCTACTCGTCCAGGAGTTCCAGTGGTAGTCAGTGAAGTACACCATCAGGTCTCCATCAAGTGCGGAGGTAAGGTCTCGTCATAACTTACAAAAGGAGCCCAAACTCGGCACACCTAGTTCTACTCGTCCAGGAGTCCCAGTAGTAGTCACTGAAGTACACCATCAGGTCTCTCATCAAGTTCGGGGGTAAGATCTCGTCATAACTAACAAAACGAGCCCAAACTCGGCACACCTAGTTCTACTCGTCCAGGAGTTACAGTAGTAGTCACCAACGTACACCATCAGGTCACTCTGTCAAGTCCGGATGTAAGGTCTCGTTATAACTAACAAAACGAGCCCAAACTTGGTATACCTACTTCTACTCGTCCAGGAATTCCCCTAGCAGTTACCGAAGTACACCTTCAGGTCATTCCATCAAGTCCGGCGGTAAGGTCTCGTCATAACTAACATAATGAGCCCAAACTCGGCACACATGGTAGCAGTCACCCAAGTATACCTTCAAGTCACTTCACCAAGTTCGGAGCTGAAGTTATCATAACTAACAAAACCAGCCCAAAGTCCACAGCCAACATCTCACTCCCTGTAGAGGGCTTCTAGTGCCTAGCTGTCTCTGAAGCAGCCATTTATATTTCGTATTTTTGTAGGTATAAGAAATATGAAAAAAAAAATCTTTCAAATTATCAAAATGTTTATACTTGATTGCGATTCCCGCAGCTAACCGTGCGTACACTTGTGTGTGTGACCCATGTCAATGTAATAGTTCGATTCTATACCTATCAATTTTGTAAACGCGTCCTTAAAGGGAAGACGATTTAATACGCTCCAATCCAAAACATCCTCGCAGTCAGACGGGCCATCTACACCTAGGCTTAATTTGAGATCATCCGCGAACAACAGACATTTTGAGGAAACCACGTTATTCGGTAAGTCATTAATGAAAATAAGAAAAAGCAATGGCCCCAACGGACTTCCCTGACTTATCCCAGATCTTGTGTAATAGTCACTAGACTCATATATACCCACTCTAACAAACTGACGCCGATCACGTAGGTAATTTGAAAAAAACTCGACAAATTTTGGGGCAAAGCCTATCACCACCAATTTACGTAACAAGATATCATTGTCAACCAGATCAAATGCTTTTTTAAAGTCGAAGTACGCAGTATCTACCTGCCTACCAGCATCCAACTCAGCATATATATAGTTAAGATGAGCCACAAGATTAGAAGTGGTAGAACGGGCTGTTCGAAAACCGTGTTGACTATCATGCAATAAATTCTGAGTTTGTTTGTTAATTTGCTGGCATAAGACAATCTCAAATAATTTTGCAAAGACTGATAAGACTGCAATCGGTCTAAAAGACGAAACTTTGTTTCACCAGCAGTTTTTGGAACCGGAGTGACCCTAGAAACTTTCCAAATGTCTGGATACTTAGAGTGAGTCAGTGACAAGTTAAAAACATCAAATCCCAATTTTGTCGACTACGTAATACTCTGAGTTAACAGTAATACTTATCAACACATTAGAACACAGAAATACTACTTAGTGTTTTTAATTCATATCACGTTAAAGTTAAACATTTTTTTCGGTACATCGTTAAACCATTTTTAACTTTAAAATTAGCCCATGTAAATCACACCTCGTGTATCAAATTATAACATAAGTCGAGCAAGTTAAATTTCCACAGAATGCGAACTATAACTCATTTAGAATACCTCCAACATTTCTTTCGATTTGTTATCATATTTGGGTACGTTTAGAAATAATGAAAGTACTTGCGGGTACTTTTTATTAATAATCGAACAAAAAGATTTAACTTTTGGCTTAAAACATTTCACTTTAAACTTTTACTCTACACTTTAATGATTCGTGAGTGTTGTAAATACAACAACAAACTTGATTTAAGAAATTAAACACAAAAACAAAACGCGAGGCGTATCATAGTATTTCCCCAACGTAATAACACTCACACTATCCGAAGGTTATATGTGGACGATAACAGGGACTTTATCTCAATTTCTGATGTCGGATCATACAAACAGGAGATCCCACTTCTGATGTTGGATCAATGGGTGGCTGAGATGCGAAGCATCGGATTTTCTTCACGCTCCAACATGGTTTTACGTAAATGTGGACACACGAACGAAATATTATTTAAATCAAAATAACTTTATTTAGACTAGTGGTTGTACACGAGAAACAACCACGTGCGTCGGTAGCAAGCGTCCGCTCCAGCTGTCCGAACTCGACTGCCTCAACCAAAGAGTATAGTAACTGTCCTTAGCCTCAACACTCGGTCACTTCTCTAGCCCTCGTTGCATCCCCTCTACCGACGATCGTGTCCAAGCGGTAGGACACGCTTGCGTTTCCGATAACGATATTATTGATTCGCAAAGGTAATTGTTAGATGGCGCTGCTTGTAGCACAATGGCGCCATCAGTCCACGACATATTTTATTTCATGACACTAAAGGAGCGTAAAAAGTTAATATGATGATTAGTGTGATGGAAGTCATGGTAAATAGATTTATATAATAAAACAATCATGTATATTTTCTATTGCAATATCGAAAAGCATTTCAAACTTAGTAATCTTCAACAACATTGTCGATACTTTGATGTCGAAACGGTAACATTCCTAAAACGACGTAATATTTATTAGCGTCGCTTACTGGGGAATGTCAGCTTTTCTCCAATAAAACTACGACACCTTACTTAGTTAACTGTTTAATTACTATATTTGTTGCTCAATTACACTATCAAACTGTATATGAGCGTTTTTAACACACTATACTTTACTTTTACAAAGAAGACTATATTTTAATTTCACTTTGCTCACAATCTTTCGAATCACTTAATTCACAACAGACTTAACTATTACAACCTTCTCAGCACGACTGTACGTATTCAACTGCCGGGCGTGTCAAGTGTAGGCGCTTTTATATTATGACTCGATTTTAGAATTAATGCAAGGTAGTTTAAAATGGATTCATATTGATATTAATTGTGAAGTTTGCTATGTAATATTGCATAATGATTATTTATCTAACACTCGAACAATCCTGACACTAGACGCGTCCCCGCGTAAAAATAGTACCATAGGATATTAGGTTTTAAATTAACAATAATTACAATAACTTGAAATATGTATAGCAACAAATTGCTATTTTTTTTTTCACTTCTCTTTTAACTGTAATGAATGCCGTTGCACAGAACGGTCCACACCAATACCACTCAGTAACGGCTCACTTTTATATCTAATGAATGCCGTTGCACAGAACGGTCCACACCGATACAATTCAGTAACGGCTCACTATCTTATATCTAATGAATGCCGTTGCACGGAACGGTCCACACTGATACCATTTGGCACCAGCTCACTCTTTAACTCTAAGAGATGCCGTTGCTCAGAACGTTGCACACTGATACAATTCAACAACGGCTCACTTTCTTATATCTAATGAATGCCGTTGCACAGAACGATCCACACTGATACCATTCGGCACCAGCTCACTTTGTAACTAAGAGTTGCCGTTGCACAGAACTGTCCACACCGATACAATTCAGTAACGGTTCACTTTCTTACATTAACTCACTGCATATTGCTCCCTATATTCATGCAATATATATTACATTTTATTCTTAAAGGTTATCTACAATAGAAAGGCGTTATCATAATAATAATTGTTATGATGACTTAAATAATATCGAAAATAATATATAATAATCATATAAATTACTATTGTATTTTTCACACATACGTATATTTAATTAACATTATAATATATCTCTTCCTTTATATATAATTATACTAGAACAAATATGACTTAACTAAAAACTAGAACTACATATGTTATAATAGACATAATTTAAAATTAAAAATTTTGTACAGCCGACTTCAATATAGGTTATTTGAGAATAACTCAATAACCATTGGTCTGACCTTGATCAAATTCATATGGGACCACACGAGAACTATCAGCTTTCATATAAAAAAAGAATCATCGAAATCGGTTCGCCCAGTACAAAGTTATGAGGTAACACACATAAAAAAAAAAAAAAAACATACACCCGAATTGAGTACCGTCTCCTTTTTGGAAGTCGGCAGAAAAGGACAATAATTTAGAGCAATACACGGATTAATAGGTATTTTACTCCGAGTCACTGGAGATTGGATCATTTTGGAATACCAACCACGGCTGTGTTTTATCTACCGGGTAAACTCCGACGTATGCCGTTTTACCTTCCTTTTTGGTAATGGGGGTGTCTTGAACCTCATATCGATCATGACCTAGAATTTTTGTTATTCTGTACGGGCCGGTACATTTCGGAACCAACTTTCTGGCCTGGCCCGGTGCCGTATACACGTCTTTCTCTATACAAACAAGATCTCATATTTTATATTGCGTAGCTTCTTTTCTCGTTTTATCATATCTGTCCTTTTGTTTCAGTTGTTCAGAATAAATTCGTTGTTCAACGTCGTTGCGAATTTCATCCCGGTTTTGAAGTTGCTGAGATTCAGCAACTACACTGTTCATAATGCCATCGCAACTTCCCGTAGGAACCACCCCAAATAAAGTCTCAGCAGGAGTTTTCCCAGTGCCTTTGTTAATTGTGTTGTTTAATGACCATTGCACTTTAAACAATACGGTATCCCATTCATTTTCAGGATGTCAGAGTTTTATTATATCGTTCAATCTGGCCGTTTGCTCGAGGTGTAGCGACCGCATTCAATATATGTTTCATACCTTTCCCCACTACAAATTTGTTAAATTTATTACTAGTGAAGCTGTTACCGCGATTTGTAAATAACCGCCGAGGCACCCCGAATAATGCAAAGTATTCTTCAAAAATTTGGATACTCGTCTTACTTATACAATCACGGACAGCCTTAAGATATATATATATATATATATATATATATATATATATATATATATATATATATATATATATATATATTGTAAAAGAATCAATGATTGCCAGTATATATTGATTCCTCTTTTTGCTTAATGGGAATGGCCCGCAATGATCTGCATGTATGGTGTCAAATGGTTTGCTTACCTTTTCAGTAGGATGAAGCATTCCTTCCCTTGGTCCGGCTGGAATTTTATTATGAACACATTCTAGACAAGCCTTGCAATATTTTTTAGTAAACTTTCTCATATTTTTAAACCAGTAGATCCTTTTGATACGTTCGTATGTCTTTTCAAACCCAAAATGACCGTTATTGTCATGATTAATTTTTAGTATTTGCCATCTTACAGATTTAGGAACTACCCAGAGTAACGTTACGGTATCGTTCTTTTTGACGATTCTATAAAGCTTGCCATTTTTTTAATGTAAAGTTATTCTTAATTTCAACTACATGCTCACTTTCAGGATCTTGCATTATTTTTACTATACGCTGCAGTTCTGGATCTGACGACTGTACTGTTCCCAACCAAACATCATTATTTACGAAGAGTACGTCAATTCTGTTTTCATTATTGTGCACATCAGTTCTAATGGGATTCCGGCTTAATGCGTCCACGTGAGCCATTTTATTACCATGTCTATATTCGATTGTAAAATCGTATTCCTGCATAGATATCCACCATTTCGCAACACGTGGCACTAGATCTCGTTTATTCATAGTGTTCCGAATGGAGCTACAATCCGTTACTGCTTTGAAGTTCGTGCCTAACAGATAAACACGAAATTTCTGCAATGCCGTGATTAGTGCGAGAGTTTCTAACTCATAAGAGTGAAATCTCTGTTCCCCAGGTGAAGTCTGACGACTATAATATGCTACTGGGTGTACCGCATCATTGTGCCTCTGCATGAGAATTGCACCAATTCCCATTTTGCTGGCATCTGTGTGGACTTCCACAGGTGCTGTTGGGTCATACAATGCCAGTAAGGGACGACTTACGAGTTTCTCTTTTACTTATTAAACGCATCCCTTTCTTCTTCTCCAAAACGCCAGCTAACGTCCTTTTTCGTGAGGTTTGTCAGCGGTCTTGGAATCACTGAAAAATTCCTAACAAAGCGCCGGAAGTAACTCGAAAGTCCTACAAATTGACGAACCTCGTGTACATTTTTGGGTTATGTGAAATTTGCCTCGGCTCGAATTTTTAGGTTACCTGGTCGTATACCTTCCGACGATATTTCATAACCTAAATAATTTATTTGCGTTTGGAAAAATTTACATTTTTCAAGCTTCAAAGTAAGTTTTGCATTACGCAGAAGTTGAAGTACCTTCTGTAATTTTTCTGTGCCCTCTTTAATGGTTTTAGAAGCTATCAACAAATCATCCATGTAGGCGAGGGCCAGGCCTCCACCAGATCCCCGAAGCATTGTATTAATAGCTCGCTGAAACACACTTGGTGCGTTGGCCAGTCCAAACGGCATTCGGTTATATTCGAAAAGACCGTCAAGAGTGACGAACGCAGTTAAGTGTTTGCTACGAGTATCTTCAGCCATGGGGATCTGATAATAACCAGACGCTAAATCCAAGCTTGTGAAGTAGCTGTTACCTCCCAAACAATCCAATTAGTCTTCAATCCTCGGCAATGGATATTTATCTTTCAAAGATTTTCGGATGAGCGCACGATAATCGATGCAAAGGCGTTTCTCACAGTTTTTCTTATTAACTAAAACCACTGAACTTGCGTAACATGAATTGCTTGCCCTTATTATACCATGTCGCAATAGATCTTCTACGATAATTGTTAAATGCTCTCGTTCTTTGGTCGACATCCGATAAGGATTATACACAACTGGAGTGTCATCATTGAGCTTAATATTCATCTGAGTCAGATTAGTTTCACCTAATTCCGATAAATTGAGGGCAAAACAATCTCTATATTTAGAAAGAAGGACCTGGAACTGACTTAACTCCGAAACGCTCAATAAGATTCCGATTTTAACTTTATCGATTGGTAGAGGCTCACGGCTATTGGCAACATCTGTTAAACCAATGTATTGGTCATTTGTTTCATTGTGGACCCACCCTCTGGCTATAACGGTATTTTCTTTTATTAATGTCATATTTTTACTAATATTTGTAACCATTATGTAGCCATGACCAGCAGTGAATTTGTATAAACCTAGAAGGATCATGAACTCATTATTTAAAATTAGTCGATATCCACCCACAACAAATAAACCACCTGTATAATTCGGCTCAGTATGAACAGAAATTGGAGACGTAGTACAACTATTTATTAATGAATTTGTATTGGAACATATCCTATATTTGACCATTTCATTGCAACATTCCTGACCAGGGATACTAGTGAATATTAACTCACTGCTAGATTTGTACATTATTATTTTTGGTTTTTCAGTATAAGTGTGGCGGTACGTGCATGTAATGATCAGAGACTACTATCAGATTGACTTCCGCAGCCACTCCATCAATCACAACCACAGCCTTTTTAAGTCCTAGAGCTTTAACGATGGAATTGCCGAAGCCATGTAAATTTGGTAAATTAGACGGGACCTCCCATTCAGTCAGTATATCCTTAGCATTAGATTCCCGGATCAAAGAACAACTACTCCCTAAATCTATGTAGGAGGACCTTCTGACGCCATTAATCTTTATACTCTTATAAAACTTTTTATTTGCACAAGCATTTGGTTGATCAATACAAAGTACTTTATTGTTCGTTCCTGTTTGATCGAATTGTTCAATTTGCTCACCTTCCTTCTACTTCTTACTTCTAGCTTGCGACAATCCCTAGTTATGTGGCCCAACCGATGGCAAAAACCACATTTTTTAAGAGGCTTTGGACATTTGACGCTGATATGACCAGCATCACCACAATTAAAACAGCGTATGCCTTCAGAGCCTCTCATTGGGTCAGTTGCGTTTGTATCTTTACTAATCCCTGACTGTGGTGTTACTGATATTTTACCTTTTGCAAGTGGGTTGTGCTATGAGCAATTGTCCTCAAGTAAGAAAATAGTTTTTCGGGTTCTTCGAACATGCATGCACTTGCACCCATGCGTATAAATTTATCATCAATACCGTGTATTATGCATCCAACAGCCTTTCTAACCTTTGTACCGGTAATTTCACATTTATTTAGTAAGGCAATTTTGTCATAATAATATTCATCAAGGGACTGACCGAATCTGCAACGTATCTTTAACATTTTCGTAAGTAAATCTCCATAATTCTCGTTGGAAAGAAACGTAGCTCTCAGCTTACTGACCCATTCATCCCATGTAAATAGTAAGGAAGGCAGCCCCTGATACCACCTCTTAGCAAGGCCCGTTAACTTGGGTAACGCAAAATGACATATTTGCCTATCATCCCATGAGTATATTTTAGCACACTCGTTCACTTTATGAATCCACCATTCAATGCTTTGGCTATAAACAGAAGGATCAAATTCTGGTATAACATTTAAATTTGCCGTTATATTATTAGACCACATCTGTCCTCCACATAGACTTAGGATATACTGGCGTATAGACGACCTGACAGCCCGAAAACGCGTGACCAATTTTGATTTGTTATTGTGTGAGTTGGCTAGTGATGTACATTTTATTCAAAAGGGCTATCGAAAAATATTTGTTGAGAAACCGGTATAAAGACTAAAAAAATAGTTTAGTGCACAGAACTGAATAAATTTTGTGCACTAAACTATTTAATTAGAAATTAACTAAATTTTTACCATGATAGTTTTATAATAACTAAAAATATTCAAATAACATGTTACCGGGAATAAGCTGCACCCACCTGCCTTTTCCATCATCCATAATCCATTACAGCCTATAAAAAGGCACTGCTCAACATGGGCGTCCCTATAGATTGCCTCATAGGGGGTATATTTGCCTTCGCTTGGCCAGCGGTTTGTCAACCACAGTTTTTTTTTTATTATTTAGAGTTGTTATCAGGAAAATGCTGCTGCCCATGGCCTCTTTCAGTTTCCCTTTGTCGCCTTTTATGACACACATGAAACGATATTGGGTAGTGGAAATTCTTTCACCGGCACCACTTGCCTTTTGTTGGACTTTAATTCAAAATGTACAAAATTGCAATAATATCTGAAGAGGCGAGGTAAGTCTACCGATAAAATGAAACAATTTCTACAACAATCAGATCAGAAAAGTTATAATTTTGACCTTTGGAGAAAAATATTTAATGCCATTTACAATTTCCCCGGAATTTATTTCTTTTTCAACATAATGTTAATCAAATATAAATAGGTAGATACTTAATTAAGTATCTACCTATTTATATTTTATAAAATGTTTTGCTGGTAAAATAAAAAACGAGGACACGGAGTATATAATGGTTGCTTTATTTTTTATATAATTTGTGGCGGGTGGAAGGAAAAGGGGAGATCTCCCGCCGGGCAAGGTGTTCTACCCGGGGAGCGGCCAACGCTCCAATTGGTAGTTCGGAGCTATTCTATATATGCTGCTTTAACTTCGAAACTTTGTAAGCGCGATTTAGGCTTCGATGTGTTTCGCTTGTGGCGCGACGACAGCGCCGCCACAAATTATTACCTTTAATATTTATAAAACAGAATCGGAAACAGAAACAAAAAAACAAAATTATTTAATCTATACTAATATAATAAAATGGAAGAGTTATTTTGTTTGTTTAAACACGATAATCTCTGGAACTACCAGTTCAAATTTAAAATTTTTGTATATAATAGCCAGATTCATGAGGAATAGTATATATTGATAATATATATTGATTTTTGTTAAGCAAGTTGGAAGAAAAGGCGCTCTGTAACTGCTTTATCCACGTGCGCTAGCGTAACATTTAGTATTACATAAATACAATGTTCTACAAAAATATTGGTCTTTGCTCCATCTAAAAAAAGTCTGTGATACCATATGCCTGTGGCGGCACTGTCGTCATGCCACAAGCGAAACATATCGCAGCCTAAATCGCACTAACAAAGTTCATATATAGAATAGCTCCGAACTACCAATCGCAGCGTTGGCCGCTCCCCGGGCACATCACATTGCCCGGCGGGAGATCTTCCCCTTTCCTTCCACCAGCCACATGCCTCTTTCTTATACATAAGCCACAATAAGTTATTTTATGAAAAAAAATATTGAAAATGAAAAAGTGATTTATGGGCGTTATTATTAATCATGGCGTATTAACATTTACGAACGAAAGTTACTTCATCGTCAAGACAATTTTATGAAGATAAACTTTGCTCTTTATAGCATATTATTTGGACGCATAGGTTAAGAGATAATGAAAAATTAATATA
The DNA here is from genome assembly GCA_033319125.1 of Parnassius glacialis. Classification (NCBI taxonomy): domain Eukaryota; kingdom Metazoa; phylum Arthropoda; class Insecta; order Lepidoptera; family Papilionidae; genus Parnassius; species Parnassius glacialis. Next base: position 267,756 of record JAVANC010000016.1, read on the forward strand.
AGAATACTCTGCTCGGAGCGCGAACGACCGCATAAACCCAAGCCCGATGAGATTCGAGAGAAACTAACCAAACCAGTGAACGCCTATATTGGTCCGAGAGCTCATCACGCATTTTTTAAGAAGTGTTTGATGCATCATGAAACTTTGTCCATAATGCTTCTGGCCTACCCATTCAGTGTATTCACGTATACTCATTTCATCAAAAGTGAGACATAGTTTTAGATCAGCTCCTTTTTTCTCATTTCTCTAATGGTGTTTAAAGATTCTTGAGTGAAACTAGGTTCACAGTCTAGTCTGGCATACCAGGTGCGCAATGTGTTAACGTGTGGAAGACACAAATCAAATTTTTCACGTAAATAATTATATGCTCTTAGACTATAGAAATGTATTGTGACAGCAAATTTTCGTAATTCTTCATTATATTTGGATGTAGACACTACTTTACTACTTTTTTTATCATTAACCCTGTTAATTAAATTCTGTATCAATTCATTGCTACATGCCATGGTGATATCGCTATAGTGATCTTTCAATCCTGGTCTTGAATGAATTTCTTCAAGCACGTTTTGCAATGTTACAATTTTTTTTAGCCTGTCTTTTAGTTTTTGCAGCTAATCTACGTATTTTCTTTTATTTTCTTTCAGCTTTTGTTTTAATTTCTCAATTTTTGAAAAAAGTGTTTTTTTCTTGGTATAAATTGATCACTTCTTTCTTGTGATTTCAAAGGTGGAGGGGTTATGTCACAAGTGACATATGATAAGGCTACTCTTTCTTTCATCTGTGCCTGAAAAATATAAAGTAATAATAAATTTATTATCATTTTAGCTGCATGAATTTAAAAAATATAATGATCTTAACATAGACAAGTCAAATACGCTGGAGACATTAAAGTTCACCAAGTGTCCGAGAATACAGATGCACTCTTCTATTCTCTCAATCGCAGTATGTTAAGAAAACGGTCACCCACACATGGACCGACGCAGCAAGTGCACCTTTATCTTGCAGATCTATTGATCTACGCAACTGTTACTTAACTACGAGTTCCTCTTCTCTACGAATAACGCTCTCGGCACACTGTCATCGAGCATCAAGCATGAATCGGACATCAAGCTTTGCGCGTATCAAATACTATGGAATTTATACTATCCTGGTACACTAAGTCGCGCGCCTCGTGGCATCTAGTGGCGCTTCAGGAGAAATACTCAATAACCATACCTAACTACGCTAAAAGTTTTATCACTGTGACTTAGGAATATATTCCAAAGCTCCGCATCACCCCTTGGGGAAAATATATAATAATAGAGATAGAGTTTTATAATGTATAAAAATCTATCTCTTTTTTTACCTAAAGTTTTTGATGTTAAATTTTTATACCAGCGTAAAATAGCAGTATAACACTGCTGTGTTTCGTATGGTGAGTGTAGAGAACCGGAGACCCATTTTACTGGAAAAGAGGCATTCCATCTTAGTCTTCACGGGTGATAACGCATCTGCATTTTGATTCGCAAACGAGGATAGATGTAGATGTCTATGGGCCACAGCAACCACTTACCATCAGGTGGACTGTGTGCTCGTTTGTCACCCCATCTTACAAAAAAAAGAAGTCTTATTGTAACAATAATATAATTACTGGTACAAATAATGTGGGAATGGCTCATTTTAATAAAGTTGTATTTACTCTGCTTTTTCTTATATATTTCTCAATAAAATGTTTACTACAAAATTGTAGAGTTCTTCTTAGGATTCCATCCAACCCGCCCAATTAGTGCCAACCATTTTTTTCTAACTAAAGGATCCAGAGGGAATCCGTTTGACAAACGGCAAAATAAAATTTTGTTTTTAGAACGCAAATCGAGCATTTCATTTCATTCTTCTTTTTGTTGTGTATAAAAGTCTATCGATTCTTTATACACATTAAAGAAAAATATCGACATTAATTTTGATATAGTTGAGTCAATCCCTAGCTTATTTCTTGCGCGCCGACTTGCGCCGACCTGTCATTCAAAATTGGTTACAGAGTCATGAGATTTTGTATCCTTTTCTATCTTGCATTTTCGCCATAAGGAATTTTCTTCTCCCTTGCACACTATGTTGGTCTATACGTATATCCTAAGTCTATGGTCCTCCAGTAGGAGCAACAAGAACAGCATTTGAGCTGCTCGTTAAACTTGAAGTAACTGGTGGTCTCATAACATAAGGTAGAGGCTGAGGGTTCACACTTGTGACATTATGAAGCATATCATTTAAGTTAATTCGTATCTGTGGTGACACTGTTCGAACCCTGGGCAACGGCGGAGTTCTTATCGAAACGCTCTTATTACGATTTCTACCTCGAGATAGATTTTCATTAGTAAGTCGAGATTTACGATGATCGTGGTGTCGACAATGGGTTGATGGGGACAGTTTGCGTTTTTGCCTACCATGGCGTCCTTGTTTACTACGACGATTAGGAGTACTAGAGCTATAAGAAGTTCCGATTGATGTTGATGAGCTTCCATAAGGTTTATGAGCATGATTACGTCGCTTACGTCTGACCTGAGAACGTGACCTGCGTGGCGACCTCATAATATCAGTTATTATTAATATCAGTTATATTATCGACAAAACGGCCAAAAATTAATTGTTAACATATAAGGGTATTTTTGTGTGTCTTAACTAATGGAAACAAATTAAAGGAAGAGAAATATTTATAATTACACGTTTAAATAATAAAATTAAAAGCTATCCTACAGAGATATTGCAATTTCACTCTATAAGTCTTACGGTAATAAACAAATTTAAGCAAGCTGAGAAAAAAAAAGATTAAATTTATCTTATTTCAATTGAATTGTTCCAATCAAGCCTAATAGTTTTTTCACTTAGGTAGTCAAATGGTACTATATTAAGTCAAATTGTATACACTGTGGGTGGCAACCCGAAGACTTATGCAGGTTGCCACTTATGAGATTAACACAGATACAGGATGTATCCACATACAAATTTATCATGAATCGCTAGAGAGGAATAAAAATCACTGACCTTGGTTCATAGTGAACTCACTTTAGCAGTCTTCTTCGCGTATACTCCAAATCGACTTTGAGACAGGATTTCTTGCGATTATGTGTGGGTTGTGTTCATCCCACTTCTGAATTTGTCAGCTTTTCTCCAGTGAAACTACGACACCTTACTTAGTTAACTGTTTAATTACTATATTTGTTGCTCAATTACACTATCAAACTGTATATGAGCGTTTTTAATACACTATACTTTACTTTTACAAAGAAGACTATATTTTAATTTCACTTTGCTCACAATCTTTCGAATCACTTAATTCACAACAGACTTAACTATTACAACCTTCTCAGCACGACTGTACGTATTCAACTGCCGGGCGTGTCAAGTGTAGGCGCTTTTATATTATGACTCGATTTTAGAATTAATGCAAGGTAGTTTAAAATGGATTCATATTGATATTAATTGTGAAGTTTGCTATGTAATATTGCACAATGATTATTTATCTAACAGGAATAGCTAAAATGTTGTCTTAATAAATGCTTAGCGTTGTTTTGCTATTTTTAACTAGAGGGTGCCACACGCGCACTAGCTCAAAGTTTTTGTATATAAATGTTCCCAATGTCCGCTCCATAGTATGCTTATATATTTAAATCTCTTTGTTTCGCATATTGTTTTTAAATAAACAGTCCTCGACACTACAGATAATTTCTTCGTACGGTAATATTTAAATTAATAATTTTTTTTATAGGATAAGGGTGAAAAACGAGCACACAGTCCACCTGATGGTAAGTGGTTGCTGCGGCCCATAGACATCTACGTCTAGCCTCTGTTACAGATCAAAATGCAGATGCGTTTTCACCCGTGAGGACTAGGATGGAATGCCTCATTTCCAGAAAAAAGGGCCTCCGGCCACCTGCACTCACCAAGCGGAACGCAGAGGTAAACCTCTACTTCACGCTGGTATTCTGTGAGGTCGTGGTACCACCCCGGTTCGAGCCGGTCCATCCATGCGACAGCAAAAGCTGCCGCGTGGCTCACCACTTTTAAATTTATATAAATATAACTTGTATAATTTATTTGAATTAATATTTTATTATTTTTGAATATATGAAACGAATGTGTCTTAACTTTTTGACTATGTCACTAAGACTAAACGACAAAAATCGGAGATATATTCTATAGGATAAGTATAAGTTACAGACGACAATTTTGCTGCTGATGTCCGGTCTATTACTACTACTACTTAAATGTCTGCTCCTACGTAATGTTTTATATATTTAAACCTAGGACACGATAAATAAATAAATCCTTGTAATATGAATGTTTTTTTTAAATTCTTCATTTTATTGCATGCATTGATTTATATGTTACACTAGATAAGTAATTGCCGCGCCAAAGCGACAGTTTTGCCTAGTGAGAGTTTGTTTAAATAGCTTAATAGTTTTATAGTTTTGTGTAAATAGCGTTTGATAAATTCCGATTATTGCCACTAGCTGGCGCTGATTTTATTCCATAAAAATTGTAGTTAACTTTCTCGACATGGAATACATAAAAATACACACTCGCACTAGGCACACGGAAGTCGCCCGAGACGAAGCGAGGTTGCACGATGCGAATCGAAGTACCTCTCTACACTATTTTCGTCGCCCAACTTCGATTTACTTCACGAGTAGTGTAGAGGGACCATAAGGAAGCTGTAAAAAGTAGTGTCCGACCGAAACAGGATTTTCAACCGAAACCGAACCTTCGGTCCGGGTGTCAGTTTCGGCCGAAACCGAAACTTTTTTTTTTTGTATAGGATAAGGGTGACAAACGAGCACACAGTCCACCTGATGGTAAGTGGTTACTGCGGCCCATAGACATCTACATCTATCCTCTATTACAAATCAAAATGTAGATGCGTTGTCACCCGTGAGGACTAAGATGGAATGCCTCATTTCCAGTAAAAAGGGCCTCCGGCCACCTGCACTCACCAAGCGAAACGCAGAGGTGAACCTCTACTTCACGCTGGTTTTCTGTGAGGTCGTGGTACCACCCCGGTTCGAGCCGGCCCATCCGTGCGATAGCAAACGCTGCCGCGTGGCTCTACCGCCGTTAAAAAGATCTGCAAGATCTTCATATATCAGAGTTTGTTTATTATATTAGAAACAGGGTGGGCCCTAAGACGCTTCCTTGCGGCACGCCATAAGTGACACTAGTTTTTTGACTTATATGTGAACCTATTTTTACCCTCTGAGTCCTACCAGTCATGTAACATAAAATAATGTCTATAAAAAAGAAAAACCAACCACGAAGCTTTTTAAAAAAAAATCATAGTTTATATGATTCATGCAAATATTTCAAAAAAGCTACTAATTTGTTTCAATATTAGATTTAATGATTTGATTCAATGAGTTAGGTTAGGTTTCATTTCATTTCATCTCATTAAATTTCATTTTCATTTCATATCAATAAAAAAATTCTACTGAAGTTTTGGCTGTATGGGCATAGTTCCCTTTGCCTACCCAGAATGGGTGACGAAAACAAAAAAAATCTCTGATTATATTCTGTTACGATCATAGTATGGAGTGTAGAGTGGAAGGAGAACCATCTTATAAGGTGCGAAAGTTGAAAAAGTGTCTCACTATATACTGAAAATAGAGGTTCCAAAACCTACCACAACAGCGCTGGCGTCTGAAAAACTACGATATGAACATAGCTGTTGTAGACGGAGTGAAGTCAGCTGAATTCAAATATTTGAAAAATTTTATGACTAGAGTAGTTAGTAAAATGCCAGTATACAAAACCTCAACTATTTACGTAGTACAAAACCAAGCGGATTGGTCGGTTCTTGTTTATTTCTCCATCTTATTCTAATTAATTTTGGCGCCTTTTTTTAAATTTATCCTATGCTACTGCAGCGCCACCCTTATTGGACGCGTTTTTAGGGACACTTTTCATATAAGGAGATGGTCCTCCTTCTACTCTACACTCCATAGATCATAGAGATAATATAGATAGAGTAGGGAAGCCAGCCGCAAATGTGACTTCTCGTTAGAAAGAGAGAGAAGATCAAGATTGCTATCTGTCTCTCTCTAACGACGCATGTTGTCAAGCTAACCTAACATGACAAAATCCATTGATATAAGAAAGGTAGAGGATAAGCTGTAAATTGCATATATATTTTTTGGTTATACAAATATCATGCAAACATGAACCTTGCCAACAAAAATATATCTGTCTCATTCTCACACGTTATGATTTTCAAATGTAAAAAGAGATAAGTACATATCTTAGACTTCAATTTTCTGTTGCCAGTTTTCATAAATGTCACCAAGCTCCACCTTGAAGCATGACGCCATTTTAGGATGACGTTCATTTGTGGTAGTTCGTCTGTCATCTATGCCTTGTTCGGAGTTATTTTGCAGTGTTACAGTGAATTTTGACTATTTTGGACCTTTTTTGTTCATTAGTAAAGGGTAGTTGAGCAAAAACAACATGACAAAGTGTTGCATCAATGGATGTAATTCAAATTCTCGTAAAAATGTAGAAGGATTGTCATTTTTCAGGTTAGTTGTAACTTTTTTCCATAATTGTATATTTTTTCGTGTGAATTGCGTTTCGTGTTCATGTTATGGCTTCTAAATCGTGTTTCCCGCTATTATCTAGAATTTCCAATGACTATTTTCATGTAAATTTAAACAAGTAAACATTTTGATTGTTTACATTTTTACATAGTGTTGTCCTTACGTGTTGTCATGTTTTGAAATTATCGATATAAATTTTAACAATATTTTTTTATTAAACTGGCTTTACGGCTCTGGGTTCTAGCCCTTCTGAGCCTGTTTAACAATAACATTAATGTAGTCATGATCAAATAACGTTTTAGATACGTAAACTGTATATTTAATCAAACGATCGATTGGGAGCCTTTCGTTTAAGAAAAGAACTTGAAAATAGTGTAAATCGTAAATTTTCTATAATAGTTTTCTTCATCACAAGATTTGATGATGTTAAGATTATTTTTGATTGGTACTTAAGGATGCATAATATTTAATTTATGTTGCCAAAAAATGAAGGCCTTCAAAAATTGTGGATTGATAATATAGGCCAGGAAAACATAAAACCTGCAGTAGTAAGAAGAATATGCTCCTTGCATTTTGAAAAAGAATGTATAAATAGAACGCTGGATGTAGTTCGGCTTAAAGGTGATTTGGTTCATGTCTAAAATAAATTTTCTGACTAAATAATATTATTTCTTCACGAATAAATGATTACAATCAGTATACATTATTGTTATTTTATTTATTTTTAATCCTTACTCTATCGTTTACCTCCAGTATCCACCACTAATTACGCTACTGGTGGAAGTCATTACAACTTGCAGGTTGTAAACACTATAAAATTGATATTTTGTGGTGTTACACAAATGGCATATAATGAGAAATGAGTATGGAAGTGGAAGTCTGAAGTGGCGCAGCCACCCCTATTGATCGAAATGTTGCATGGAAATTGGTTGTCGTATGGTATGAACTTGGGATGCTGAAGATTGAGAAATACGTTAGGATAGTTAAATGATTAATGGATTGTGTGAACGGTGGTATGATTAGAAAGGGGCTGCTCAACTCAATTAGATTACTGAGAAAAATAAATAAATAATCTATATTATCAAAAAAAGAGAGATGACGGCTAGTAACTATGTATGAAAGAAAGAACACATGCTCCACAAACTTTAAATAAATCAAGATAAAGGTCAGTCCACTGCACGTTCATGGTGACTTGAACTGGTAACCGACCATTACCACGAAAGAAAGGTGTTGTCGAATCTTTATGGCGGCTTGGAAGTTAAGAGCGAGCGCTAGTCCGTGCAGATATAGTTGAAAGAAAACTTGATGGTGTCTCAGATCAGAAGCGTGAAGGTACAGGACTTGCGCTCGCAACTAACTTCCCAGCCGCTATAAAGTCTATATATATGATATAATTCACGCAACCTGGACGCATACCGTTGGTGTTGGTTCGATATGGTGCACGACAAAACCACTGGAAAAAAGTTAGGGGAGACTTCTGCCTAGTAGTGGGACAGCATGGGCTGGACAAAAAAATCATACGGAGCCTAATACATTGCCTATAGTGGTGGTTTCGTTAATCTCTGCAGAGGAGAATAAAAATGCATGCGTCGACCCAGGGACGCACGGATGGAGTGCTTATGTGCAGATTGCCGTCGTTACGAAAAAACGTTAGCTCGTTGCACGAACTCAGTATAATATTCTGGTGCACGTCGTATACGTCTTCTGAAAAGAAAGGAGTTAAAGCTTCAATCAAGTGCTCTTTCCTTGGTCTCTTCGCTCACTTTTGACTGTTGCTTCATCATATTTTAAAGCAATTACAGTTTCAAAACTTTCCTATTCTGAGTTGAACGTAAGATTTATTTATTTATCATCTCAATACAACTATTATTACAGGATTAACCCAATGCAATAGTGTAGTGATCTAATATTTGTTTATTTAATATATACCTATGAGAACGATGGTACGTCATAATTAATATAGCATCGATACTGAAAATATCGACAAAAACAACGCTATTTCTTGTGGGTGGAGTCGTCACCATATTTGAGTAACACTTGACTTCAGGTCACGTGACCACATGCCATATCCCCTATTCTTCTTATATCTATGACAAAATCGCATGCGCTCTGTTGTTGTTAGAGAAGGACAGATAGCAACTCTCATCTTCTTTCTCTTTCTAACAGCGCGTCAGTTCCACTTGCAGAAAAGCATATGGCTTGTTACGATTGGCGCCGTTTTCCAAAAATGTTCTTTATTAAATGGTTTAATTTTTTCGCAACTGTATTAAAAATAGTTGTTCAGTACACGTGCGGAACCGTCATTGCAACTTGTTCCGACTGTCAACCCTCACCTTCGGCTGCGCCTCGGCTCGGGTAGACATGGAGTTTTAAATAATTATCTTTTTCATGCTTTTTTCACTTGTTTAGACCTAATTTAAAGTTTTTGAACTTTAAGCAGGTTTTGTATATTTTCTGGGATTTTGTTAAGTTGTGTGTATATTGTGTCTAAGTGTGGGAGTGTGATGTGATATATTAATTTAATGCTATCATTGAATAATATTAGTAATATTGTGAACACAATAAGATATGTTCTCGATTAAACTCAAAAAAAAACAAAAATCTGTTATGGGTGTGTGTTGATTTTTTTTACAAAATGACTGAAAATAGTATATTTCATTACGAGTGCGGAAAGCCTGTCATTGCAGAGTTCCCACAAGTGTCTACCCGATCTTCCTCTTCTTAATAACTGGCTTTACGGCTCTGGGATCTAGCCCTTTTGAGCCTGAAGTTACAATATATTATAATAATTATCCTTCATAGTATATGACTTCACAATATGTTGATGCATCACATTGTGCAGCCCTTCGGAGATTTTGAGGGCAACTTGAGCTAGCAGACAGCTGACGGTTGGCGATGGTATCTCAAGGCGCCTAAGCTTTATCAAGCTTACAATTGACTGGTTATTCAATCAAAGTTTTCCAAGTGGCAACTTTCCATCGTCAATGGGTAGCGGTTCTGACGACAGATTGGGGCAATGGTGTCATGTAGCACCTGGTTTTGTTCCCTTGTGTACCTTTCAACGGCCAAGTCAAACAACATTAAGTATAATAATAAAGAAATCGCAGTAAGGAATCTTAGACTTGGCACGACTTTGTCTAGATTTCATTACTTTTTAGAGATAAACAAGCAGCTCCATCGAGACTTGGCTAGTTTTTTACAATGTTTTTGGTGGGATAAATATATTTACCAAATTCATGCAAATTATCAACAACGTGACTTTTTTCTTTGCAAAATATCAAAATTGACAAAATGATTGAAAGCATTCTATATTTTAAGCAGTATAATACATAAATTTTATCCAAAAATAAGTCCTAACATTGACGTCTTGAGAATTTACCTGTGAAATGTGCAATTATCAGGATTATTTCTATTATTTATGCTAGTCATTTACGGAACAAGTAACCATTTTGGAAAAAGGTTACGTACGAGGCACTGAAAATTTCGGGAATCAAGGAAGTGACACATTTCTATTTAAAATGTATTTATTGCTTTTCGAAGTATTCTCCGCGAAATTTAACACATTTTTCCATACGATGGAACCAATCATTGAAGCAACCATTCCATTCGGAAGTTGGGGGTCTCCAATATGGCCGTTTTGTAGGCGTCCACAGCTTCTTCAGGTGATGAAAATCTCTGTCCACGCAATTTATTCTTTATTTTTGGGAAAGTATAGAAATCATTAGGGCTTAGGTCGGGGCTGTACGGCGGATGGTCTAATAATTCTATGTTTTCTTGCTCTAAAAACACTTTTGTTCTGTGTGCGGTGTGAGAACTCGCATTTTCGTGATGGAGGATGATGCGGCGGTTGCAGTTCTCTTTACGGAGTTCAGAAACGACCTGTGGCAAACAAATGCTAGCATACCATTCTGCATTAACCGTTCTTTGTCCCTCAGAGGAATAGTCGTAACATTGCCGGTTTTGGAGACAAACGTGGCCACCATTTTTTTGCAACACTCCGTGGACGAACAATTTTTGTTGGCTTTAACTCATTTTCGAACACCCAAACTCGTGACTGGTTTATTGTTTCGGGTTCGTACGCGTATATCCAGGATTCGTCACCTGATACGATGTTGTATACAGCATTTGAGGATCCTGCGTGGAATCTTTCGAGATTTCTGACGCACCAAGTAACGGCTCTTCACAGAGCGAATGCGGTATCCATCGGGAAAACAACTTTTTTACACCTAATTGTTCATGCAAGATTATTTGTATTTGACTCATGCCCATGTCTAAAGTTGCCTGAATTTCGCGGTATGTCACATGTCGATCTTCCTCAATCAGCTTACGCACAGCATCAACGTTTTCTTGGGTGACTGCAGTTTTTGGACGACCTTGACGGGGATCATCACTGAGCTTGACACGTCCACGTTGAAATTCAGCAAACCAGCGATAAATTATGGTTTTGGATGGGCCTTCATCACCAAATGCAGAAATCATCCGGTCAACACACTGTTTTTGTGTTAAACCACTTCGAAAGTCATAATAAATCAATGCTCTTGAATTTTCTCGTGTCAATTCCATTTTCTCAACGACTAAACAACTTTGACAAAACCTTGTGACAAGACCGGGAATCTTTTTTAAATAAATAAATGGTATTCGATTTTTAAAACCATGGACTTTTGAATTAAAAATATTTGAATACGACAGGAATAGTGGAAATATTCCATTCCCGATACTATTAGTGCAGCCGTCGTATTAAAAATAACCACTATTACACTAAAAAATACAAAACTATTTCTTGCGTGCCGACTTGTCTCGACGTCATTCAAAATCGATTACAATCATAAGATTTGGTATCCTTTTCCATCTTGAATTTTCGCCATTAGGAATTTTCTTCTTCCTTGCACACTATGTTGGTTTATACGCCAGTATATTCTAAGTATAGTCTAAGTAACATTAAAATAGCCGGAAAAATAAAAAAGACAATTTAGTGTTGCCGGTTTCATAACTTGTTCAAATGCATGGAGACTTGTTGATAGACAAAGATACATACATACATACATACATATAATCACGCCTCTTTCCCGTAGGGGTAGGCAGAGACCACTTCTTTCCACTTGCTACGATCCTTACATACTTGTTTCGCTTCGTCCACTTTCATTATTCCCTTCATACATGCTCTACGGTTTAGGGTACTCTTAACCTGGCCTTTTTTTTTTAGATAGACAAAGATACATAACAAATAATTTTTAATCTGTAATTTGTTGACGAATTTGAAGATATTGCCAGGTCGAAAATCGTTCCAATTCAGTACTTGTTCATTTTATCTCTCATTTAGTGTTTTCTTAATTATTAGCTGAAAACATCAGAGTATCGAGAAATATAAATTATCTTTAAATGTGGTTATTTTACCGTTTGTTTAACAGATTGGTGTTGTGGTATTGTGAATGAAGGAAAGTAGTAGAGTAAGTGGGGTATGAAATAAAACGGTGAGGTACAGTAGCAAATAGTTTATTGTTGATGGGCGTCAGAGTGCGGGTGCCGCGGCACCGGCGGTGGCGCGGAGGGCGCGGAGGGCGCGGGCGGCGCTGGTTGCGCGGGCTGCGCCGGCGGCGCGTGCGCGAGCTGCGCCAGCACGAGGTGCGGGCGCGCGGGCGCGGCGCGGCGCAGCGCCAGCTGCTGCAGCTGCAGCGCGCGCAGCGCTGCGCCCTCGCCGCCGCCACCGCTGCCTCCGCCGCTCCCTCCGCCGCTGCTCGCCGCGCCCTAAACGACAGAACCTTCACCTTTACACTTCATCCATCGTTAAATATATAAACTAATCAAATTCACTTCTGAATCATGAAGGCATCTCACAAACAAAGTTCCGCTTGAAAAAATAAACTGCGAAAGAAAATTTATACGTAAATCTAAACTGAATGGTAGAAAAGGGATAGGTAAACAAACTAGTTTTCCTAAGAACAATAAAACTGCCTCTTTAGTCTACACAATTGCTGATCATGTTGTCACGGGTTAGAATTTCCAGTCAGGTCAAAATTAGTTATTAATTTTTTCTATCAAGAAGTTTTCAATATTAGTCTGGAGTCAGAAAATTTAAGCCATTGATACTGACGTTATTAAATAACAGCCATCTAATAGAACTATCTAAGAAAGAAAATATGTAACACAAATGTGTTTTCACATACATTCATGCATTATAATCATTATAATTATATGGATTGAAAAAGACCACCGTGACCAAATCCGATCTCGAAAAAACAATGTGTACGGACATATTCTATTTTCATCGCACTTATATCTCTGTTACACTATTTATTTTTCTGTGATTGAGTCGACTTTTGACATTACTGTTTATAAAAGTCATTGAGTTATATGTACTACGTACTAGAGAAGCCATTCCAAACAAAAATTGTGTCCTACTCTATGTCATCGCACATGCGCGGGAGTAGTAGTCGCGCATGCGCGAAGACTTTAATTTGATATAAAATAAGATATTGATATAAAATTATTAGTAAATCCAATTGGGCATACCTTAAGCGCATTAAAAAAATTACGTATAACATGATTATACGGAATTTTTAAAGTAGTTTAAATACATTTCGACAACACTATCGGTTTCAACACCCTCGAAAACCATGAAAATGACACCCATGATGAAAAAATTGATACCTACTTCAACCGCCATCTTGGATTTACATTTCGACAGCACTATCGACTTCAACACCCTCGAAACCCATGAAAATGACACCCATGATGAAAAAATTGATACCCATTGCAGCCGCCATCTTGGATTTACATTTCGACAGCACTATCGGCTTCAACTCTCTCGAAAACCATGAAAATGACACCCATGATGATAAAATCGATAACTATTGCAGCCGCAATCTTGGATTTACATTTCGACAGCACTATCGGCTTCAACACCCTCGAAAACCATGAAAATGACACCCATGATGAAAAAATTTATATATTTTACAGCCGCCATCTTGGATTTACATTTCGACAGCACTATCGGCTTCAACACCCTCGAAAACCATGAAAATTACACCCATGATGAAAAAATTGGTACCTAATTCAGCCGCCATCTTGGATTTACATTTCGACAGCACTATCAGCTTCAACACCCTCGAAAACCGTGAAAATGACACCCATGATGAAAAAATTTATACCTATTGCAGCCGCCACCTTGGATTTACATTTCAACAGCACTATCGGCTTCAGCACCCTCGAAAACCATGAAAATGACACCCATAATGAAAAAATTGATACCTATTGCGGCTGCCATCTTGGATTTACATTTCGACAACCCTATCGGTTTCAACACCCTCTCGTCGAAAAGCATGAAAATGTCACCCATGACAAAAAAATTATACTACTTGCTTTTAGTACGTACTACTATTATTTATTCTGTGCTTTTAAATATTGTAATAAAAAAATCTCTTATTATCATTGAGTTATATGTACTACGTACTAGAGAAGCTATTCGAAACAAAAAATGTGCGCTACTCTATGTCTTCGCGCATGCGCGGGAGATAGTAGACTCGCGAATGCGCAGTTGATATAAGCGCAATGCGCCTGCGCGGTCAGTTTTTGTCATCATAGATTAGGTATACGAAGGTAGAATGATCAGTATGTAATAATTGTTTATTTATATTGTATTGTTAATTATATCGAGTACAATTCTTTTGTTTTATTTATTTCGCATATGTGATATTTTAAAAGGTCAACATGTAAAATATATAAATATACATTTATATTATATTATATTATTTATTTTTATATTCGTAAGAATCACTTTTTTCTGTAAATAAATATTTTCTCTTTGTGTATTCTTAAATTTCTCAGTAATTTTCTTTCTAGCTGCAGTTGCGTAATTTATTTTTAGAGTACAATTTTTGTCGGACTATCAAAAATTGAATTTAAACTGCTTACTGATTCAGACAACGGTTCTAATACTTCTTGTTCACCACATTTTGTTGGCTGAAAAAAAGATACTAGTTATCTGGGAAGCCTGTAAAAATTCTAGCGTTACTGTATTAAAAACCCGCCATATACTAGAACGACTCGCGCGCCGAGGGTACCGCCTCTCTTAAGTCCCGTAAATATATTGAATTTACACATTACAAAATTTCGTTCGTCATCTAATCCCAAAATAAAACAAAATCCCAGCAATATTATATAATAATATAATTACGTTATCGCATGGTACTGCAGATTTCTTTAAGTATACTCTTCCTGTTTTAGTGAAGTATTAGTTGTTTTCTTTGAAATGTACGGAACATATGCGTGAATAATCTGACGGTAACCACGTTTCTTCGCTGCGATTCTTCTGAACAAATTTCATCCATGATTCTCTTTCTTTTTTTTTGATTCAGGAAACCTTTAAATCCAAATAATAATAAAAACTATTAATTTTAATGCATTAACATTTCCTACCGTGATTATATATTAATATTTACGGTTCATAATTACTTAACATTATACGTCAATAGTGTTAAGTCTGCGCATAAAAATGTTTTACTCTTTGACATTCCCGTATACGTTGCAGTTGATAAAATATAATTAAATTAAACGTGTTTTAAAGATAATAATATGTTGAACTTACTGGTGAAAAGTCACTCCTTGACTTTTACTTATATTTCTCGAGTTTTTTGAACAGTATGCGCATTATGCACACGAGGCATATTAATTTAAAAATATTTTTTCACTCAAACGTCTCACGTTGCAGCAACCGCTTGACACAGATCTAAGTGAGTTTGAGAGCGCGCACTCTAACGCGTGTTACAAACAATCGAGTTGAGGTGTCTCCTCTAGTACGTAGTATATATAACTCAAAGCTTATTATTATTATATTCAAGTATTTAAGAAATATCGTTATTCGAATATTGTGTATTTGTACAGCGATCTTTTTGAGCCGCTGCAAACAACCGAAACAATGTCCACTCACGACGGCGACTGAAGCCGGACTAAAGTACTCTGTGGTTGTAGCTCCCCATTTACAGAAATAATTTATATACGAGGCTACCAAATCAACGAAAATTTCGCCATTTTGGAGCCGAATTACACTGCCATTTACATTCAGTGTCTTCCCACATGATAGGTGAAGAGATTAAAAAATAGATTGAGTTAAACAATTGATATTTTCTAAAGTTTTCGTGTTTACAAGCCACAGGGACATGATAAATTCACACCATAAGCTACTAAAACCCTTTTTTTATTTAAAAATAGCAATTAATCGATCTAAAAAAGTTATAAGTTCAACAATCATTTATCTTTCTAACAATGTACTTTTTATATCATTTATATGTATAATATGATTGCTAGATACGATTTTATTCGATAAAATGTTGGAATCTTAATTTTTAGGCGATAGTAGAACATACCTTGCGCTTTCGCTTAAGGTATGCAATATAAGAATTTAATTTAATCTGAACAAACATATTATATTTCTAAGTAAAATGTAAATGTAAATTATTTTATGGAATTCACAAATCTTCAATTTACGCAATATTTAGTATGTGCAGATTGCAGTACAGTTCAGTTGAATATAGTCAAGGTCCGGAATGGCTTCTCTAGTACGTGGTACATATAACTCAATGATAAGTGACATTTTTGATAGTTTTTCGAAGTTAAGGAATCACATTGACGGGGCAGACGGTAATCTTTAGCAGTAAAGCATGTCTTAGGAAGTTGTATGTGGTCAAAATAATTAGACGAATGATAAAATGAAGGTACATTTGTACTCGAATTCGTAAGTATCGATGTTTTTGTTTGGAGATCACGTTTCACACATTCGTCTAATCGAGTCTATGGTCTTTCGTATGAATATTGAATGAATATAAGACCTGTGCGTGTGGTACGGTGGCGTGGTGCAGGATCTTGAGGTGGTGGCGTGCAGCTAGCGCCTGTTGCCGGTACAGTAGCTGGCTACCGGCGGTTGGTGTGCGTCTCGCCACGTCCGTCTTGGCTGCCGCCGTGCCGCTCGCGGCGCTCACCGCCACCGTCCCCGCCGCCGAAGGGCCGCCCGCCGCGACCACGATGCGCTGGGGCGCGGCGGGAGCGGGCTGCGGCGCGGCGGCGCTCGCCGCGGCGCCCGCTTTCATCTTCTCCTTGGCGATGCGCTCGGCGCGACGCGTGGCCACCTCCATGGGCGTGGGCGGCGTATCGTAGTCGACGCCGTGGTCGGCGAGCAGCGCGTGGTGCTTGGGGTTGCGGTGCGCGGCGTCGTCGAGGCGGCGCTTGGGCGCGGCGCGGCGTCGTTCGGCGGCGTCGCGCATGGCGTCGAGTCGCGGCAGCGGCGGGCGCGGCGCGTCGTCGTCCTGGCGGCGGCGCGCCGGCGCCGGCTTGCGGTGCTTGCGGCGCGCGCGCTCGCGCTCCGGGTCGGCGAGCGCGTCGTGGCGGTCGCGACAGGCGCGCGGCGACCGGTAGCAGCGCGCCGCCTCGTTCACCAGGTCGGCGGCCCAGTCCCAGTTGGGCGCGAGGGCGGCGTGCGCGGCGTGCGCGGCGGGCGGGTCGGGCGGCAGGCGCTGCAGGCGCAGCGCGCGCCGCAGCGCCGCGTCCTCGCCGGCCGTCCACTCGGGCTGCGGCGCGTCGCGGTGCGGCGGCGGCGGGCGCGCGCGCGGGCGGGCGCGGGCGCCGGCGCCGCAGCGCGCGAACAGCGAGGGCGGCGCGGGCGCGGCGCGCGGCGCGGCGCGGAGGCGGCGCGGCTCGCGCGCGGCCCGCGCGTCGCCCGCGCGCCGCGCCACGGCCGGCAGCAGCGCCTCGGCGGCCGCGCCGCGCCGGTACAGCGCGCGCGCCCAGCTCTCGCAGTACACGTCGCCCTCGCTCGACGGCGGCGTCGGAGGACACCACATCTGCACACACACCACACATCCTCAATCGTAACATTGTCTACACACGCACGCACACGCACACGCACACGAACACGCACACGCGCACAAACGCACATACATACACATAAAATTAAATTACTCACCGGCATCTTCTCCGGAGCACCAGAGCCGCTCACCCATACCTGCGACAATAAATCAATGGATAAAATAACCACCATGACTAAACCGAACACATATCTAACCCAGCCTACCTAATCACCAAGCATTCATACCGATAGACGAATGAGATTTTAAACACATTTGAACATATCTAATATGCAGAAAGTACGTGATTTTTACTATATTGTATAATAAAAAATTATTTAAATATAAAATAACTAATTATACTTACTCAATTCGTCTATATTCTGTGTTGCTAGCTTTTTATTAAACTATCCAAATACTACTTCCACTAGTAATAAGCAATGAACTGAAAATGTCAATCTGTATTTAAAATGATATAAAACCTCTTTGATGCCAATTTAAACTTAAGCATTTATATACTCATTCGTGGTGGAAAATTTCTAACTGAATATGTTATGTTTTTTCCTTAAAGTTTATTCACACACGTCAGAACTATGGACATTACTAAATCTCGTACGCTGACACTTAACACCAATCGGGATTTATTGCGCTTCCAACGTACAAATAGGTGCGGCAAAATTTTACTATTTCTTTCTTCTTTTCTTTTTGACATTTTTAACATATCTCAATCTTAAAGCAACAAAGCCTGCTGGGTCCACACTGGATTTAATAATTATTTTAATTAAAATCATGAAAATGCAAGATAAATAGATTGTATCTTAACACCTTCACTATCTGATTTTCTATCCAATATTATATCTATATTCCTATCTGCAAAGGAATTAAGCCCGTAACGCTTAGCCACTTCG
Source organism: Parnassius glacialis (assembly GCA_033319125.1). Classification (NCBI taxonomy): domain Eukaryota; kingdom Metazoa; phylum Arthropoda; class Insecta; order Lepidoptera; family Papilionidae; genus Parnassius; species Parnassius glacialis. The sequence goes on from JAVANC010000016.1 coordinate 286,059, forward strand.
CTACCAAGGTATTTAGATATAAAGCGGCTGGTATTAGTCTGAGAGCTGGCGTGAAAAAAGTTACGGCTGTAGAGAACGTGCAAATTGTTATTTTTTTCCATCTTCATCTCTGGGCGTTAAGCAATTTATACATATTGTACTTTTCTAAGAACATGGGACGGTAATTATCAAAACATTTTTGCCAAGACCAAGCCTTAAGAGATTAAAATAGCTATTATACAAATTATTACAGCACTGATCTAAAATAATTCAAACTATATACACATATGTTTACATGGTCACATATGTGCACACATACATGCTAATTCCCAAAACAAGAATTTAATCTTAAAATCTTTAAAATATATACTTCTTAATAAGCAATCACAGTGCGAGGAGCTTAGGCCCCCCCATCCGCAGTCGGCATACTTCGATAAGCTATCTTTTTCATACTTATGGCTATGCAGAAGACTTTTTTGTCGTATTGATTTGTAAACTTTGTTCTCGTCTAGGAATTGTTTAAAACTGCTAAATTCGTTTGGCGATTTGCAGATATTATTAAAAATTACTCAATAAATACGTGATTAAAATTTAGATTGAAAAAAGTAATTTTTTGGGAATTTAAAAAAATACTTTTGGATAGGTCTAGTAATACTTTATAACTAACAAAAATGTCTGGGATTATTTTTTTTGGAATTATATAAAAACTGAATTAAAAGATAAAAAGAAATCAAGTTACCACAAAAACATTTTTTTGGATTTTTTTTTTGCAAATGTTATATACTGCGCAGTAGCAAAATAACCGCAAACGCTCTGCCAGACTCGCGGGACTGGATTCGCCAATTGACGAAATTATATTTTTTCACAATTTCAACTTGCCCAAAGGACCTTCCCAAACTTCGTCGCCAGCTCTCAGACTATATGGCGTTGTATTTTTTCGATAAACCAGGCCAAATGTAGCTATTATCGATATATGTTTACTTTTATGCAGTATCATTGTTAAATTCATATGCTTTCAGTGTTTCTGTAATCTTATTATTGTTTCTATTAAATAAAATTGGTATTTTAGTAGAGTATATTTTAGATTATCTGATATACTTAAATAAGTGTATTATAGAAATTTTAACTTTTAATTGTTTATTTCATTAAATCAGTTTCAGATGTATTTTTATAGTATTGATTATTTATATAAATTTTACTCCTTAAGCAGTTTGCGATACGAAGATTATAAATTAATACTACTTTTTGATGTTTAAGTTTTCTCTCGTGCTTACGAATTAGTTGTTTTTGTATTTATTTCTATATGTAGAATCCGATTTATTTTCCTAGTCGTATATCAGCATATTTTTTGTCAATGCATTTACGAGTATCATCTACCGGGGAGAGGGCGAGGCCGAGGTCGAGGGAGCGGACGGCGGCGCTCGGCTTCGCCCGTAAATGCTTGGTGCGCGTTACATCCCTGACGTTCGGGGCGGCGTCGCCGTTTTGGTGGCATCTCGCGCAAGCACCGGACCAACAGTAAGAGTACAAGCATTTACGGACGAAATCGAGCGGCACCAAAACGTCGAACGTCAGAAATATAAACGCCGGATAAGTTGTACAAAGTCATTTATTGTTTTCGTCAGGCGGGGGCGAGGCAGACGCGAGCCAGGAGTCGAGCGTGCCGTTGCGCAGCGGGCGGCGGCGCGCGCAGCGCTGCTCGTCCAGCGTCCACAGGTTGATGTGCACCGTGCCGCGCGACCGCGTGCGGGGCGTGGCGCGCGGCCGCGGGGCCGGGGGCGGGGGCGGGGGCGGCGGCGACGGCGGCGGCGACGGCGGCGTGGCCGGCGCGCCCGGCGCTGCGCGGCGGCGTCGGGAACGCACCTTGACGCGCGCGTCGCTGCGGCAGTACGTGAGCTCGGGCTCGGGCTCGGGCGCGGGCGCGGGCTCGGGCTCGTCGCGCAGCGCCCGGCGCGCGCGCTCCCACTCGCGCAGCTGGCGCCGCATCTCGCCGAGCGCCGCGCGCTCCGCCTCCGTCGCCGCCTCGCTGCTCTCCACCAGCCGCATCGCGTACTTCTCTATAGGCGTCAGCTGTAAATACCATTCACAAAAACAATTAAACATTATAAGGCACCATTATAAAAGGAGTATTCGTATGACACGATTACATTATCGGTACGAGCGACGAGCACGACGCGTTTATATATTCCTCCGTATTCATTTAACGTAGATCTTTTAAACATGAATGACGTGCATCTCGTTGTTGCCACAATTTTGTCTACTTAATATTTATACTCACAAATATTTGTGTAGAGCCCCCCCCCCCCCCCCCCCCCGCAACTAGATGGAACGACGACCTGGTAAGACATACAGGAAGCCGATGGATGCAGATGGCTCAGGAAAATGCTATGTGATATTCCTTGAGGGAGGTATATGTTCAGCAGTGGACTTGTGAAGGGCTGTAATGATAATGATGATGTAGATGATAATGATTATTTAACTGGTGATGATTTAACAAATAAATAAAATTTCGAGTACATGTAAAATTTGTGAAAATACATCAATAATGGCGTGGCGAATTTTTCTTTTGTTTTTTAATCTGCTTCAGAATAAGAGGTGTTTGGCGGGAACTTGTCTGCCGGCGAATTGTTGCTCTTATTTATAAAAAAGTGGTGCGATTTTGTGTATTAAATGTCTGAAACGATTAATGGAAATGATGAAACAAGTGATGAAACAAATGTCCGATGGTGATCTCCCAAGACATCGCAATGTGACGCATCAAAAAACTTCTTTGCAATATGTGGAGAAGTTTTTAAACAAATTGTTCAAAAGGACAATTTTTTATTACTTAACACTGACAAAAAAAAAGTATAACAGCACGAGTTCATTATAAAGATGTGTGCGAAGTTTACCAGTTGTCACTTTTCTTTACTTTTATATATAATGAATTTTGTGTCTTTTATGTTTTTTTTTCTATAATCTTGTTTGTAAAGATAATATAATATTTAAAATAGTCAGATGACCTGGTTCATGAGCGCGGCGAGCTCGGCCAGCTCCACGCTGCGCGCGTCGTCCGGCGGGCGCGCTGGGCGCGCGGGCGGCGCGGCGTGCGGCGGCGCGTGCGGCGTGGCGTCGGGCGGCGCGTCGTCGAACTCGGCCAGCTCGCCCTGCGCCTCGGCGCGCGCCGCTCGCGCCGCCGCCGCGTCCGCCTCGTCCTCGGCCGCCGCCAGCGCGCTCTCCAGCTCTCCGCCCGCTTCCCCAGCCTCGCCCGCCTCACTCGCCTCGTTCGACTCGCCCGCCCCGCCCGCCTCACCCGCTTCGCCACCGAACAACTCTTTGATGTTCGACTGAAATTACATACAACAATTCATTTTATTAGCAAAATTCATAATTATATTATTTACAAAAATACATTTTTGAGATATCACCTAGAACTCTGCGTATACCGTTAAAGCCAATCGCCTTACGCAAATCTTTACCGTTACGTCATCAAAACCGAATGAAATCGGCAAACAGTTATTATGAAATATTTATCCACATCTGTCAAAGAAAATTCCTGACACAATTGAGTTTGACAATTGTACGTAGTTATGCAAAAAGGATCCAACCCGCGATAAGTTAATTTGAATTTATGATATTTGAAGTATCCATACTTCAAATATAATAAACTCAAATTATCGGTATCTGGGGGCACGGTAGTGCCCCCGCCAAGTCGAGCAAAGAAGCGGCACGGCCGTACCATCCTTTTCGAGAAGCAGTTCAGGCCATTTGCGAAACCCTATAACTTCGTTATGGATATAACTAAAAGCCTGAATTTTTACTACCTAAGTAGGCATTGTATGAACTCGGTATATTTCAAGTTTCATGAAATTGGAACCAGTAGTTTAAGAATTATAACTAGTCAAAGTTTCTTAATTTTGTCACTCACTGACTGACCGATCATCAAAACTCTAAGGCACTTCTAGCAGACATAGAAACTTGAAATTTGGAATTTAATTATTGTTTAGTATATAAATCAAGGAAAAATTAAAATATTTTACAATTTCGGTCCAGTTTTAGAGATACACCAACTGCATAAATAACTTTGTAATCCCATATAAAGATATAGTATTACAAAGTTACATTTGCAGTGAATGAATCAGTGTACCTATATATGTACATATAATGGAATAATAGATGTAAATAGCTACCTAGACATAACTATCTACAAAAAGATATGAGATGCCATCAAAAACATAACTTGTAAAAAAGCAAAGTCTCGCAACTCAGTTCTTCTACCGTAAAAAGTTGTGAGATCCATGTAATACCAAGCCGATTAATTTATTCAGTCCATAGATTGATACATAGATTGACTTGGCAATCGCACTAAACAATCTAATTTAATATAATATGTATTACTTGTGAGATATATTGTGTTTTCATGCGATTGCCAAGTCAATCTATGTATCAATGTATGGACTGAATAAATTAACCGGCTTGGTATTACATGGATCTCACAAGTTTTTACGGTAGAAGAACTGAGTTGCGAGACTTGGCTTTTTTTACAAGTTATGTTTTTGATGGCATGGTTTTTGTCTGTTTGTAATATTTCTTCTTATTTGTGTTACGTTTGCTAAAATTGTTACATCACATAATAGTATAGACCACTAACATTATTTTTCAAGTCAACATTTTTGACACAAATTCGGGTTGAATCCTTTTTTACGTCCAATTATTGAAGTGGCAATGGGCTATCTATCACTGGACTATCACTGAAGTGACTATCACTGGAATAGACTTGTCCTTAAATATAGACTGAAAAATAACAGTTTCTGACTCCAGAAATATGCCATAACAAAAATTTTAAAATCATTGTTTAACAACCATACACGTAAACTAAAAAAAATATTGCTAACTTCCTTATGGACTCTCTGGAGATAAACTCTTCCATTGTAAGGATAATGCACCTTTGTCTCTTACAACATTGAACTTTAAACTGTAATATAATCGGTGAGGTCCACGACTTGCGCGAGGTGTGTCTTGATGCGTAAAGCTACGTGTACGTGTGAAGGGTGTACTTACGAGGCGCAGGTAAGAGGTGGTGAAATGGCCATCCTCGATGGCGAGATGGCCCAGCATGCGCTTCTGCTCAGCCTTGCGCAGAATATTCTCCTCGACGGTGGCGGCGGTGACGAGGCGGAACACGTGCACGTCGCGCGTCTGCCCGATGCGGTGGCAGCGGTCCTGCGCTTGCGCATCCATGGTGGGGTTCCAGTCCGAGTCGTAGAACACGACACAGTCGGCGCCCGTCAAGTTGAGGCCTACACCACCACTGCGCGTGGACAGGATAAAGGCAAAGAGGCGCGCGTCTGCGTTGAAGCGGTCGACCAGCAGCTGACGCTGCTCGACGCGCGTGGCGCCGTCTAGCCGCAGGTAGGCGTGGCCGTGCATGCACAGGAACGCCTCCAGCACATCCAGCACACGCGTCATCTGCGTGAAGATGAGCACGCGGTGCCCGCCCGCTTTCAGCCGTCGCAGCAGCGCGTCTAGTGTCTGCAGCTTACCTGTACACCGACAAACATCGCACATTATTCCACTACTCACTACGAGGGCGGCACTGAAAATTTCGGGAATCAAGGAAGTGACATAACATTACTATTTAAAAATGTATTTACTGCTTTTCGAAGTATTCTCCGCGAAATTTGACACATTTTTCCATACGATGGAACCAATCATTGAAGCAACCATTCCATTCGGAAGTTGGGGTCTCCAAATGGCCGTTTTATAGGCATCCACAGCTTCTTCAGGTGATGAAAATCTCTGTCCATTTATTCTTTATTTTAGGGAAAGTATAGAAATCACTAGAGCTTAGGTCGGGGCTGTACGGCGGATGGTCTAATAATTCTATGTTTTCTTGCTCTAAAAACTATTTTGTTCTGTGTGCGGTGTGAGAACTCGCATTGTCGTGATGGAGGATGATGCGGCGGTTGCAGTTCTCTTTACGGAGTTCAGAAACGACCTGTGGCAAACAAATGCTAGCATACCATTCTGCATTAACCGTTCTTTGTCCCTCAAGAGGAACAGTCGTAACATGGCCGGTTTTGGAGACAAACGTGGCCACCGTTTTTTTTTGCAACACTCCGTGGACGAACAATTTTTGTTGCGCGCCACTGTGTCTGTGTGTGTGCAGTGTGAGCGTGTGCAGAGTGCAGAGTGCAGAGTGCACTGACCGCAGTCGTACTGCAGCAGGCGCGGGTGCGGGAAGGCGACGGCCTGGCGCGCGGCGGGCGCGTGCAGCGCGGCGAGCGCGGCGCGCGCGGGCGCGGCGGCGGCGCGCTCGGCGGCGGCGGCGCGCCGGCGCCACGCGCGCCACTGTGTCTGTGTGTGTGCAGTGTGAGCGTGTGCAGAGTGCAGAGTGCACTGACCGCAGTCGTACTGCAGCAGGCGCGGGTGCGGGAAGGCGACGGCCTGGCGCGCGGCGGGCGCGTGCAGCGCGGCGAGCGCGGCGCGCGCGGGCGCGGCGGCGGCGCGCTCGGCGGCGGCGGCGCGCCGGCGCCACGCGCGCCACTGTGTCTGTGTGTGTGCAGTGTGAGCGTGTGCAGAGTGCAGAGTGCACTGACCGCAGTCGTACTGCAGCAGGCGCGGGTGCGGGAAGGCGACGGCCTGGCGCGCGGCGGGCGCGTGCAGCGCGGCGAGCGCGGCGCGCGCGGGCGCGGCGGCGGCGCGCTCGGCGGCGGCGGCGCGCCGGCGCCACGCGCGCCACTGTGTCTGTGTGTGTGCAGTGTGAGCGTGTGCAGAGTGCAGAGTGCACTGACCGCAGTCGTACTGCAGCAGGCGCGGGTGCGGGAAGGCGACGGCCTGGCGCGCGGCGGGCGCGTGCAGCGCGGCGAGCGCGGCGCGCGCGGGCGCGGCGGCGGCGCGCTCGGCGGCGGCGGCGCGCCGGCGCCACGCGCGCCACTGTGTCTGTGTGTGTGCAGTGTGAGCGTGTGCAGAGTGCAGAGTGCACTGACCGCAGTCGTACTGCAGCAGGCGCGGGTGCGGGAAGGCGACGGCCTGGCGCGCGGCGGGCGCGTGCAGCGCGGCGAGCGCGGCGCGCGCGGGCGCGGCGGCGGCGCGCTCGGCGGCGGCGGCGCGCCGGCGCCACGCGCGCCACTGTGTCTGTGTGTGTGCAGTGTGAGCGTGTGCAGAGTGCAGAGTGCACTGACCGCAGTCGTACTGCAGCAGGCGCGGGTGCGGGAAGGCGACGGCCTGGCGCGCGGCGGGCGCGTGCAGCGCGGCGAGCGCGGCGCGCGCGGGCGCGGCGGCGGCGCGCTCGGCGGCGGCGGCGCGCCGGCGCCACGCGCGCCACTGTGTCTGTGTGTGTGCAGTGTGAGCGTGTGCAGAGTGCAGAGTGCACTGACCGCAGTCGTACTGCAGCAGGCGCGGGTGCGGGAAGGCGACGGCCTGGCGCGCGGCGGGCGCGTGCAGCGCGGCGAGCGCGGCGCGCGCGGGCGCGGCGGCGGCGCGCTCGGCGGCGGCGGCGCGCCGGCGCCACGCGCGCCACTCGGCTCCGCCGCCACGGCACCGCACCTCACAGCACGCCGCGCGTGCGCCCATGCAGCACACGCTGAACCTGCACGCAACCACGCTACGTCACTCTCCGCCTACACCTCACAATATAATCTTAACTTTTAACAAATAATTAATCGTGTCTTAGAAGGATACAATTAGTTACAAGTATTTCATCAAAACATTTCAGAAATACTAATATACGTGGTAGAGCCATATTGCAGCACAAATCGGTCTACTCGGCCGAGGAAGGACCACACTTTTACAGAATACCAGAGTATAATAGTAGCTCAATGCTGCTCTGTCTTTTTTACTACTTGTTGATTTTTTTATTGAAGATGAATGTAAATGTCTGTACACGCCCCTAGTTGCCCAGACAAAGGTCTACCGTACAGGAGCCCATCAACTGCTGATTCGACGGGCAACCAAGGAAGGGGGCTCAAATAGCCTATGGATATTTAGTATATAAGGGCTAGGTAATATACGAACTTACCGGGTTCCGAATCGAGGACCGACCCCAAGGCGCGCTCAGGCGTTAAGTATGTGCTTGTAAGTTTGTGTTAGAAAGTGTGTATATGTAACCTCACGTAACCCATTTAATCGGCAGCAACCCTGACACCCGGCACCGCCCCGATGTGGTATCACTCCAGCGGCGTCACCTCGATGTCACTCAAGTCTAGCGTCACTTAGCACAAATCTATAATCTAATACGAACGCTGTTTCTCGCGGTCACAAAGTTTTAGTGTTTTAACCGACAAAGGAAAATGTTACTACCGAACTATATCAAATGCCACACGAGCAAAATTAATATTGTCAAATGCTCTTCAACAAGCAATCACTATACAAATTGACGTAAATTACTTGCCAACGAAATTAAGTTAATCACTCAACTCAACAAAACCCTCGTCGTTACGTAAAACGTACTAACAAAAACCGACACAATTAGAGGTTTTCGGTATGCGACCACGCGGTTCTAATAGCTTCCTTGCATTTCACTATTTCAGTTTTTTTTTATAGGAGAGGGGGCAAACGAGCATGCGGCTCACCTGATGGTAAGTGACTACCGCCGCCCATGAACAACTGCAACGCCAGGGGAATCGCAGATGCATTGCCGGCCTTTTAAAAAGGAGTAGGCTCTTTTCTTGAAGTTCCCTAAGTCGTATCGGTCCGGAAAAATCGCTGGTGGTAATCGATTCCACAAGGAAGTTGTGCGAGGGAGAAAACTTCTTCTGAATCGCACAGTGGTGGAGCGCCAATCATCTAGATGATATGGATGGTATCGCAAGTTCTGTCGCGATGTGCGATGGTGAAATTGAGCGGCTGGAATTAGTCCGAACAATTCCTCAGAGCACTCCCCATGGTAGATGCGATAAAATACGCAAAGAGATGCAACCTCTCTACGCAGTGCCAGTGAGTCAAGCCGATCGGAAAGAACTCGGTCGTCGACGATTCGAACCGCTCTGCGCTGGATGCGGTCAAGTGGAAGGAGCTGGCACTGGGGGGCCCCTGCCCAGAGATGGGAACAACCCTCCACCTCCCATGGCCCCACCGACCCTCAGGTCATACGGGCCGAATCTCGGGAGATGCGCGCGGTACTTGCATGTGGCTCTTTTCCCGCGCGCACTTTCTTGGCTCCCTACAAATATTTCATCTATTCCTTGTCCCAATTTTACGTCACTCTCCCCATGGAATGCGAACAACCCTCCACCTCCCATGGCCCCACCGACCCTCAGGTCATACGGGCCGAATCTCGGGAGATGCGCGCGGTACTTGCGCGTGGCTCTTTTCCCGCGCGCACTTTCTTGGCTCCCTACAAATATTTCATCTATTCCTTGTCCCAATTTTACGTCACTCTCCCCCTTCTGGGGCTGACGGCACTATAACGCCTACGACATCGGGCCCTCCTACCAGCATTCTCTCCTGCCCCATTCCACGATCGCGACACCCATGCGCAAAACTCGCGCAGCAGCCCGTAGTTCACCCCAGTGGCATTGAGTCCGATGATATTGCTAAGGTGACTCAGCACAGCTGCTCCAATTGTTGGGTCGGCAAGATAAACGCCAGCCCACGGATGACCGCTCACCTGCACGATCCCCGCAACCTGGGAGTACTGTTCTTGTACAAGAACAATGTCCAGGTGCAGTTCACGCGCCTGATGGGACACTCAGCCGTGGCAAGCTCCCACCGACCCAGGTTATTTGTCCTAGTCGTAATGCCTTGTCTTCATGGTTGTCTACGGGGCCACCCTTACTGGTAGTATTGAGTGCTGGCCACAGAGCGTTGCTCTGCATACAGCCTTGCTGGGCAGTTCTTCGCCATGGTCACGTGCGAGCCAGAGTCAGATCTACCAAATCGCTTACACGTAGCGCACTTCTTCTCCGTGGACTTGCAAGCGCCGCCCTCATGCCCTTCCTCTCCACATTTTCCACATACGATCTCCTTCGATCGGCAGTATTTCGCAGGATGCCCATACTGTTGACACCTCTGGCAGCACGTGACATCCACGTAATCACACGGCTCAACCACGTCCCAGCCGACGTATAGCCGGTTGTACCCGATCAGGATATCTCTCAAGGCAGACGAACATTGAAGGGTCACTATTGTCCGCCTGCTTCCCCTCCAGGACTTCTTAAAAGCGATCCTGCAGTTTTCTTTCAAGTTTGCTTCGGTCCACCCACAAGAAGCAAGGTTCTGCTCGTAGAGGGCGCTAATGACCTCCTCGTTCTTGGGATCCTCCTCAAAACCCCTGAGAGCCACCAGGGGTAAACGTTGCCTGGGCTCAGTCACCCTCAATGATGGAGGGGCAGCAGTCTTCAGCTTCTCTGCTGCTTCCTGGGACGTGGTTTGGACCACGACACCCGCATTTCCAACCTTCCTCAATCTGTCGATTTGAAGCCCACTGTTCTTGGGGTTGACTGCCTTCTTGAGCTCCATTTTTGTGTCCTCTGCTGTTTTCAGTGGACCTTCCGTCTCAGCCGGGTAGAAGGCGACAACTGGGCCTTTGCTCACTGGCATCATCATTTGGTCGGCCCCCTTAGGCAGCCTCAGCGCCGCTGAGTACGACCATTGCGGTGCCGGGTCCGTCGCGTGGCAAGGAACTGCACTGGCCTTAGCCTCAACCTGCGTTAGTCTTCCTTCCGCAGCAATCTTCCCCTGTTCTGCTCTGAGCGCTGCCAACTCCAGTTCTGATATATGTACCTCCATTGTCGCCACCATGGCAATGAGATCATGGCCATATGTAGCCACCCTGTTGACCTCCGCTTTATTGAGCTTCGACCCTGGTCCGGTGATGATACCCATGATCCCCTTTACTGTATCACGAACGTGGTCGATCACCTCCAACTTGGAGGCGGTCGACGCTTTGAAGATCCCTCTGATACCCCGGGTGCTCTCACTTGAGCGGTCCTCCTCTTTGGCCTCTGTGGCAGACTTCTCCAAATCCCTGGACAGCAGACCTGCCACCGGGGCCGCAGTCCGTCGAGGCTCAGTACGCTTGCCCACCCTTGCTCGCTGGGAAGATGGCTGCACCTCTTCCGGTGACGGCAGAGGCCGCTTCTCTGGTGCTACTGGTGCCCACCACCAACGTGGCAACGCAACCGGCCGACTGAGTGGTCCTGGCGGAGTCCTGGCCAATGATTTGCGAGGAGTAAATAACTCCTCGTCATCCGACATTTTTATAAAGCAAATGTACAACCACAGGTAATTTCCAAAAGATCAAATCACAATATCATATAAAAATCAAGTATAGAAAACGGAACGCAATTGTCAAAGTTAATCACTATGACAGGTCACTGCACTTTTTTATTCAAATCAACACAATAAAGCTTAAATAGCTACAAGAGTAAACAATTCAAACTAAATATTCGCAAAACACCAAAATTAACTAAAAGTTATTACACGTGGTCACGCGAGAGCGCACAGACACGTCCGCACAGTCCGAGTACCGACGTCGTGAATGCGAACAGTATTCCATGTGAGGCCGAACCTGCGCCTTGTAAAGTTGCAAGCGGTGTGCCCGCATGAAATACTGTCCCGCTCTGCTGAGCACGCCAAGGTTTTTAGAGGCCAATTTGGCCTTCTCTACCAAGTGACCACGAAACTGCACGTCACTCGATATGTCGACACCGAGGATTCCGATACTGGCTGAGGCAACAAGGGGAGTGCCTTGGAACTGAGGAGATACGACAAAGGGAATATTTTTAGCGGTAAACGCGCAAACTTGAGTCTTCTGGGGATTGAACTGGACTAGATTTAGTCGCCCCCAGTCTGAGACTTTGTTCAACAAAGTCTCGACTTCAGACACAAGTTTGTTTCGGTACTCGGCGACGTTTTCCCGAGAAATATTGGCACGGCCGGTGTATAAAGCATCACCAGTGCTGTCGTCTGCATAGCAATGAATGTTACTGGTTTGCAACATATCATTGATATGCAGAAGAAACAGCGTTGGTGATAGCACGCAGCCTTGTGGAACACCAGCGTTAATGGGCTTGTAATCGGAGCATGCACCGTCTACTACGACCTTGATGCTCCGATCTGCAAGAAAGCTGGTGATCCAATTGCACAATTTCTCAATTTATCAACTTTATTGTACACTATTTCCATCTATCAACTTTATTATACATTTAATTAACTTCAAATTCAACAAAATCAACGTTCATCGAAATTAAAACAATTAACACGCTGCATAACTAATGAATGGTCGATCAAAGTTCAACGTTCCACACTCATACACAAGCTACAACTCGTCAGCGCAAATTAATGGCAATCAGTTACTTTAATCACTCAAGACTCAAATTAGGCCTCTTGTCACGTAACGCTCAAAACAGACACTCAATTCGAGCCGGTCTTAACCGAACTCAAATCTTCGATAGTAAATTAGACGCGCACAATTACTCAAAATTCAGACCGTCAAAATAAACACTGGCCGCGCGCAACCGATCCAGCGGTCGCAGACAATACAATGTCCCACGCGTGGAGCTACTGACCGCTCGGCCCAGAGACCCGCCCGAGAGAGGGGGCCAGAGGTGACCTTTACAAAGTCAGCGGAAGGACGCGTGTTGAATGCAAATTTTAAGTGCCAATATTTGGCCTAAATATGGACCACAGCATCTACTTACCATCAAGTGCACTATGTGCTTGTTTATGTCACCGTTAAAAAATTATTAAAAAACATTAAAAACTAACATTATTTTAAAGTATGTACATTAAATAAAAAATTACAATACAATTCCACAAACCTTGTACATAATTAATCGAAAAAATAATAATTTAAAATTAAAAATTTTGTACAGCCGACTTCAATATAAGTTATTTAAGAATAACTCAATAACCATTGGTCTGACCTTGATCAAATTCATATGGGACCATACGAGAACTATCAGCTTTCATATAAAAAAAGAATCATCGATATTGGTTCACTCAGCACAAAGTTATGAGGTAACACACATAAAAAAAAAACTAAAAAAAAAACAGCCGAATTGAGTACCGTCTCCTTTTTGGAAGTCGGCAGAAAATTACTAATTACTACTGCTATGTTTTATTGCTTGCCATTTTCTAATAGCAAATTTGCACTGATACTAATTACAATAATTTCTTGAATTTATTTTTATTTTTAAGACTAAATCATTCAACAAAAATCTGTATTTAAAAGACCTCAGAAAACAATATATATATATATATATATTATTAAAATTACTTTTAATAATATTATTTGTCTGTGGGGTTGTGTCCACATTTGCTAATGAGTAAGACAGGTATGCAAATGAAAAAGAATTATCCACGAGCTATAGGTAGTCTTGTTATTAAATTCTTATTTTATCGATCTACATGGTAATATCGCCACAATCCACCCCTAACTCAATATTCCCAACAACCATATCAGCATTTTCCTAACAAATCAATTTAGATTTCTGACAAAACAACTGCAACACCTGTCCGGTGGCAATATTATAATTACTGAGACTTAATTACTATTATTGACTAGATGGCTAGTCAATAGTAGTAATTAAGCGCAGGACGAGATTATAATGCACAAATGTATGCGCAAGTACAGATGTACTCTTTATTTTCTCTTTCATAGTCCGATAGAACGGTAATCCGATACGACCGGAGAGAGTTCAGGCGCAGGACCAACGGCTTAACACGTACACAACGACTTAACACGCGTGCTGTTTTCCGAGGCACGGGGGTGAAACACCACCAACTGGCGAACATAGTAAGAAGTAGTAGAGAGTAGTGGGTGACCTGTCAATGATGTCGTGCATGTCGTGCAGCACGTCGGCGAGGTCGCGAGGCGGCAGCGCGGGCGGGCCCACGTGCACGGCGGCGCGCAGGTCGGCGCCGTACAGCGGCAGGTGCCAGCAGCGCCGCTCGTTGCACGCGGCCAGGCGGCGCAGCGAGGCGCGGCGCCAGGCGGCCGCGCGCGCGCTGGCGCCCCGGGCGGCGAGCGGCGCGGCGGGCGGCGCGGTGCGCGGGGCGGGCGGCGGCGAGCGGGCGGCGGCGGCCGGCGCACGCGGCCCCGGTGCCGGCGCGGGCCCGGCCGCGGACGGCGGCGCGCGCGCCACCAGCCGCAAGTGCAGCCGCAGCGCGCACGCCGGCGGACGTGGTGCCTCATCTGTCGTCTGCGGGTCAATACTAAATATATAACCAATACAATAAAAATATTATATATATATATATATATATATATAATGCATAATATATAATACAAAACAAATATATAACCAAAACAATAATAAATATATAAGTCCGCCTATATACCACATGTGTATATGAAGTTTAAATAAATAAATAACCAAATATTACTTATTTCTTACATACTACTATTACACCTTAATCGAATGGTAAACTAATACCTGTAAACAATCATACTAAACAATTATTCCTAGGTAAAACTAAAAATGTAATAATAAAAATGCAGCATCATCCAACACCCCCCCCCCCCCCCCAAATCAACATGGTAGCGGAATTAGATAAAAGGCTATCCCAGGAGGGTACCAGCACCCCTGGAGAATCCCTCGCTGAGCACCAAACTACTCCACTCCTGAGCGTGGGTGCTCAGGCTGCCCCGCGTATTCTGGCGAGCGGAATTTTGCCCCCCCCCCCCCCCCCCCCGACTAACACTGCTCGGGGCAAGCGGAGCAATAAGACTAAGGCGACCCCTATCATGCTATCCGTGAATTTTTGCAACATCAGGGGACTTCATTCCAACCTCAACGCTGTCCACTACCATCTAGAGACGGCGAAGCCGGCCTTGCTCTTTTTAACCGAGACTCAGGTGTCCTCTCCGGCTGATACTTCATATCTCTCATACCCGGGGTACAAATTAGAACACTCCTTTATGCCCCGGGGTGGAGTTTGCGTATACGTCAGAGAGGAGATCTGTATTCGACGCCTCGGCAGTCTTGAAGGTACGGACCTGTCCATCTTATGGCTGCGCGTAGACAGCGACGACCATCCCCGAGTCTACACGTGCCTCTATAGGTCCCATAGCGGTAATGCCGACACAGACCGACTCATCGACCACGTCCAATGGCTGCAGACTCAGTGCTACAACAGGTTCCATACGCAGAGATCGTGATACTCGGTGATTTTAACGCCCACCACGCTGAATGGCTTGGTTCTCGTTTAACCGATCATGCGGATAGATCTGTCTATGACTTTGCCTTGGCATATGGTCTTATACAACTGGTTACTTCGCCTACGCGGATCCCAGATGTGGAGGATCATGTACCTTCCCTGTTGGGCCTTCTGCTGACCTCTCATCCGGACGGATATCAGGTTTCCGTCGATGCCCCTCTCGGCTCTTCGGACCATTGTCTGATCCGGAGTACGGTGCCACTCACGCTCCCCTTGCGATTGCGTTCTGCAGGTTGCCGCCGTGTTTGGTATTATAGGTCAGCGGATTGGGACGGAATGCGGTCTTTTTTTGCATCCTACCCATGGGGGCGGGTTTGCTTCTCGCTAGATGATCCCAGCGCTGTGGCTGACTCTGTCACTGATGTGTTGCTACAGGGAATGGAACTATTTATTCCATCATCTGTGGCACCAATCGGAGGCAGATCTCAGCCTTGGTTTGGTCGCTCCTGTAAGACTACTTTACGCAGTAAGCAGGAGTGTTATCGAGCCTGGGCTGCGGCTTCGACGACTCGGGATGTAAACACCAGCACACTTAAAAGAAGTATAACTTCGCCTCCAGGTCCTTCAAAAGAGTTATTGCCAAGGCAAAGTTAGAGCACATAGGCAGAATTGGCGATAAACTAGTTCGTCTTCCTTCGGGAACCCGTGCATTCTGGTCTCTCGCCAAGACTGTCCAAGGGAACTTCTGTCAGCCATCTCTTCCATCTCTGCACAGAGAGGACGACTCAGTGGCCCATGCCACAAAGAAGAAAGACGATCTGTTAAGCTCTCTTTGCGTCCAACTCAACTCTAGATGACGGGCGGAACACACCGCCGACTATCCCGCGGTGTGAGTGCTCCAAGCCGGATGTGCGGTTTACACAGCGCTCGGTTCGCAAAGCACTCTTCTCCCTGAATGTCAGCAAGTCGAGTGGGCCTGATGGAGTCTTTCCCATTGTGCTGAAGACGTGTGCTCCGGAGTTGGCACCAGTTTTAACGAGTCTTTTCCGGTACTCCTACTCCCATGGCGTAGTCCCGAATTCATGGAAGACAGCTTTGGTCCACCCGATTCCCTATAAAAGGCGACCGCTCAGACCCGTTCACCAGTTTCCTTGCTTGCTGACGGTGCATGCTTTGATTTCAAGCCTATCAACGCTGGTGTTCCACAAGGCTGCGTGCTATCACCAACGCTGTTTCTCCTGCATATCAATGATATGTTGCAAACTGGTAACATTCATTGCTATGCAGACGACAGCACTAGTGATGCCTTATATACCGGCCGTGCCAATATTTCTAGGGAAAACGTCGCCGAGTACCGAGACAAACTTGTGTCTGAAGTTGAGTCTTTGCTGAACAAAGTCTCGGATTGGGGGCGACTAAATCTAGTCCAGTTCAATCCCCAGAAGACACAAGTTTGCGCGTTTACCGCTAAAAAGAACCCCTTTGTCGTATCTCCTCAGTTTCAAGGCACTCCCCTTGCTGCCTCAGCTAGCATCGGAATCCTCGGCGTCGACATATCGAATAGTGTGCAGTGTCGTGGTCACTTGGAAGGGAAGGCCAAATTGGCCTCAAAAAAGCTTGGCGTGCTCAGCAGAGCGAGACAGTATTTTATGCCGGCACTTCGCTTGCAACTTTAGAAGGCTCAAGTTCGCCCTCACATGGAATATTGCTCTCATCTCTGGGCAGGAGCACCCCAGTGCCAGCTCCTTCCACTTGACCGCATCCAGCGCAGAGCGGTTCGAATCGTCGACGATCTAGTTCTTTCTGATCGGTTCGATACACTGGCACTGCGTAGGGATGTTGCATCACTTTGCATTTTTATCGAATTTAACACGGGGGGTGCTCTGAGGAATTGTTCGGATTAATTTTAGCCGCCAAATTCCACGAACGCACATCGCGTCATAATTCACGATACCATCCTCATCATCTGGATGCTTGGCGGTCCACAACTGTGCGTTTTATTAGGAGTTTCCTTCCTCGTACAACTTCTCTGTGGAATTGTTTACCATCAGCTATTTTTCTGGACCGATACGACTTAGGGATCTTTAAGAAAATAGCTTACAATTATCTAAAAGGCCGGCAACGCATCTGCAAGTTGTTCATAGGCGGCGGTAGTCATTTACCATCCGGTGAGCCGCATTCTCAATTGCCCACTCTTTTATAAAAATAAAAAAAAACATCATCATTAGCTCGCTGCAGTACACTGCTAGATGTAAGTCGCCTTTAAGGTGCGCCACTTTGCCCGGTCTTTGGCTATAATTACAGCTTAATCACTGATGGTAGGTCGAATTTTAGCCGTTTCAGTTTAAAATTTACTGAAATTAATTACATAAATGATTTGAAAACTTTTAAATTTAAGGTTTATATTGACATAATGTTATAAATAGTATATAATATTTCTTATTGTTTATAGAGACTAACATAAACATCTATAAGATTTAACCTGCGGGAGTATAAGATAGTATATAATTTAAAATTAAAAATTTTGTACAGCCGACTTCAATATAGGTTATTTAAGAATAACTCAATAACCATTGGTCTGACCTTGATCAAATTCATATGGGACCACACGAGAACTATCAGCTTTCATATAAAAAAAGAATCATCGAAATCGGTTCGCCCAGTACAAAGTTATGAGGTAACACACATAAAAAAAAAACAAAAAAAAAAAAACATACACCCGAATTGAGTACCGTCTCCTTTTTGGAAGTCGGCAGAAAATATAGAGTGCTTCCTATTATGTTGATCTCGTTTTCGGAATATTTCGCTTTTACTGCATTGCGCATGTAAACTGCACACAGGATTTTATTTTGGCCAAAGGTGGGCTATGGGTTAGCTTCAGTCGGCCAGGCCAGTAATGAGAGTAGGTTACGTACTGCGGGCGGCGCGTGGTCCAGGTGCTCGAGGACGCGGCGCGGCGGCGCCAGGTGGCGCGCGCGGTGCGCGGCGAAGGCGCCGGGCGCGGCCGCCTCGCGCGCCGCCAGCCCGCCGGCCAGGCGCGCCGCCGCCCGCAGCGCGCGCCAGGCGCCCGCGCCCGCGCCCAGCACGCGCGCCGCCACCGCCAGCTGCAGCGCGCCCAGCTGCAGCGGCGAGCTCACCGCGCGCGCCTCGAACAGGTCCGGGTGGTTGCACACCTTGCGCAGCTGCATCAGCACGTTGATCACGCTCAGCAGGTTGCCCGACGCGAGGCTCTCTTTCGTCCTGCGAACACACGACACACCACTCACCGTCACTCTAGCGCGACACATTGGTTTTTTTTATGTGACTATATCTTTAAATTAATCCATTGTAAGAGATAATTCAGAAAACTGATGATAACAAAATCAGGGAATACAGTTAGGTGTTGCAGCTACATATCTATTATCTACATCCAAAATTTTTATTATACCACTGTAGCTAAAGGATCAAAAAATTCGTTACGTTCAGTGAAAACTATAACGCATCGCGCGCGGTGGAGGGGAGAGCGTCACCATTTTGAGGTCGTTTCGATACATACACATATTCACGTAATATCACGTATTCAACTTAATACTGCTATGTTTCATATGACGAGTATAAAGAACCGGAGACCCTTTTTACTGTAAATTAGGCATTCCATCTCATTCCTGTGGGGTTCCAATGCATCTACATTTTGATTCTTCACAACTAGATCTGACAGGTGGCGGTTGTTGTCGAGATCCAGAAATCAACCGTGCGAAGCGAAAGCGGATCGCTAATATTCTATAAAAAAAATCCCTATTTCGTAAAGAGTGCCAAACGAAAACTGATATGAAACAATAAAAAACTAAGAGAGCCAATGTTTATTTTTATACATGGAGAAGCCATTTTGCAACTATATTATGATTGTAGCACAAATGGTTCGACTCGGCTAGGGAAGGGCCACATTCTGGCAGGAAACCTGCATAAAATGGCAGCTCAATACTGCTATGTTTCTTATGGTGAGTGTAAAGAACGAGAAACCCTTTTTACTGAATATAAGTTATTCCATCTTAGTTTTTAGGGGTGACCATGCATCTGCAATTTGAATCTTAGAAGTTTACATCTCGAAAATAAATATAGACTTCTATGTGCCACGTCTGTCTATTACTCACTAATCACCTTATTCTTTAAAAAAAAATAGCTTTGATAAGCTGTAACGATAATGATAATTCATAACCTTTGCTTAAAAATTAAAATTATACTAAAATATCACAAATTGTAACTTTGAAATCAAGAAAGCTTTTAAGGGAAGAAAAATGAATCATCTGTATAGTTCAATGCATAAACAAAAAGTCGTAAGGGGTTTATATTGATTAAACCTATAAGTATTTGTTGTATAGATTATGTGCAAGGACATACTTAGCGCGCGCCATGAAGTCGTCGTAGAGGAAGCGCTGGCGCTTGGCGAGGCGGCACATGAGCACGTGCTCGTACTTGCGCGGCATCTGGCGCTCCACGTCCGCCTTCAGGCGCCGCAGCAGGAACGGCCGCAGCACCTCGTGCAGCCGCCGCACCTGCCGCGCATTCATCACTGTTCACTGCATCATGTGCTAGCTAATCATTTTCTACAATACATGTTACTTTATGTGTGGTAGAACCAGGCTGCAGCTATATTATGGCTGCAGCACCAATAGCCCGGAACAAACGGGGAAGGACCACAATCTTACAGAATACCAGCATAAAATAGAAGTATAAAGTGTGTTTTGTATGGTGAGTGTAGAGAACCAAAGTCCTTTTTAGTGGAAATGAGGCATAATAGCATGCCTCATTTTGATTCCTAACCGAGGATAGATATAGATTGTCTATGAGCCACAGAAACCACTTACCATCAAGTGGACTGTGCTTGTTAGTCACCCTTATTCTATATAAAAATATATATTATAAAAAAAACTACTTCTTCTTCATCAGCCTGTTAAATTCAACTGTTGGACATAGGTTCCCATCCATTGTGAGGATGATTTATCTTAATCGACATCCTTGGCAAGCAAATTGACTATTGCAGAACCAGGTCTCTATCGTTTGAACTCTTGCCAGTCTGAGTAATTAACATTTTCCATAAACAAGATAGTTATACTACCAGCCACAACCAGATATTTCTGGCATAAACCAGTCGCCTCTTACGACACTCGCAATAAGGAGCTGGGCAATGAATTTTCTTATGCCACTGACGCACCACAGAACAATATTTCATAAATTAAAAGTAATTATAAATTTAAAAGTAAAGTAACAGTTTCCTCACAATGTTTTACTTCACCGCAGAGCATGTGGTATATCAGCACTTAAAATTGCAATTAACAATCTCATTGGTGCCAGTGGGGATCGAACACGGGTTGATCGCATACTGTGAAATATACAGAGAGCGCTATCCCATTGAGTTACCACGGCTCTTTATTAAGCTTTTTTTAAGCAAAATAATAATGGTAATTTTAAATTATTCTTTGTGTCTCAATCTTTTCTAAAACAACTTTTAATTATAACCTTCTATTTGCTGCCAGCATTTAAAGTAAAATTCTAAATAGATAGTTACATTATATGATAATAAAATATATATTAATTCATGCATCAAGTTCCTGAAAGCATAAAACTTTATGTACCAGTGCATCGTTATAGCACTGAGAGCCCTCCGCAATGCCGGCCACTGGGCTGAACCACTCCCGGAACTCCGAATGCGATGCAAACACGTCGGGCATCAGGAAGTGCATGAGGGACCACAGCTCCAGCAGGCTGTTCTGCAGCGGCGTGCCCGTCAGTAGCAGCCGCCTGCAACGCGCACGTGTGACACTACTAATACTACTCACAATTCAAAACATTAGCAAACATCTCACTTATAGTATGGGAGCTAGCAACGTCGGGAAAACGACAATTTTAGGTAGGCTAGGTTTTAGATATGTCTTTTCTCTTACTCTTCCGGCCAGCATACGGACTAGATTGCTGGGGGTGGAGATTAAGTACATTAGTGCGCATCGTACCTGTAGAGTTAAACAATAATAATTATTGAAATAATTTTAAGAAGGAATAGACCGACAGAGTTGAGACTACTTAACCTCCATTGCCAGCCAGCTAGCCCATAAGCTGGCCCGGAGAATTAAAGAGAAGACATATCTAAAAACTAGCCTACCTGCAATGTTCTCTCGAAAACGTTGCTAGCTCTTACACGATTACCATATATACTCTCTGAACTCACTTATTATTATTTTGTGGTGTGCATTAATGGTGAAATTTTAATATTTATGATAAAAGCGTTGAGTTACTACAAAATTGACCTGAGGTCCACACTCGTTTCCTATCATTAATCCTATGATTCAAATTCATATTAAATTCTCTAGACGTTTCATAAAGAAAAATATCAAAGTAACATGAAAACCTCCCACAAATAATGAGCATAATAATATGTATAGGAAAAAATTGTGTAAAAACTCACCTTTCTGTTTGAAAATTTAGTAACATCTGCCACCTTTGAGATTTGAAGTTTTTAATGTTCTGAGCTTCATCAAGAATAAGGTATTTCCACTTTTTTCTACGAAAACTTTGATGGTCCTGCACTACTAACTTATAAGAAGTTATACACACATGAAAAGAGTTAGCTTTCGTCCACCCGACACGTTTTAACTTTCTCTCTTTTATTGTCCCGTAATAGGTGAGAATCTTGAAGGCAGGGCACCACTTCTTGAACTCCATCTCCCAGTTGAGCACAACTGAGGTGGGCGCGACCACGAGGTGCGGGCCCCAGTCGCGGTGCTCGAGCGCCAGGTGCGCCAGCAGCGCGATGGTCTGGATAGTTTTGCCCAGCCCCATCTCGTCGGCCAGGATGCCGTTGAGGCCGCGCGCGTACATGGTGGCCAGCCAGTGCAGGCCCACGTGCTGGTACTCGCGCAGCGCGTGCCGCAGCAGGCGCGGCACCGGCGTGCCCACGGCCGTCTCCGACAGCGTGGTGCCGGTGGGCTGCAACGACGCGGCCAACGACGCCGCCGCCTCCACCTTCTGCTCGCCCGCCTCCGCCTTCACCCCCGCCTCCGCCCCCACCTCCGAGCCCTTCTCCTTTTGTTCACCTTCGACTCCGATGCTCGGTTCGGTTTCCATGAGCGCCTCGAGCGCCTCCGACGTAGAAGTCTCATCGGTCATCGTACTTTGAGTATCATCATCAGAATCCTCCTCTCCCTCTTCATCGTCGTCCTCGTCATTTTTGTCGTCTTCCGTATCGCCGTCGACCTCGGTGACGGTAGAAGCGTCGGTGTCGTCGACAGTCCGGTCGGGAGGCGGGCCGGCATAGCGTTTCAAAAGTTCGTCGAGGCCGAGTTCCGCCTCGTCCTGCAGGGCGGCGACCTCTGCCGCCGTGTCCTCGGGACGCTCGGCGCGCTCCTGTTCGGCAATGGTGTCCTCGTCGTCGGCGGAGTCGTCGTCGGGGCCATAGTCGGAAGGCGGCGGCGAGTGCGCGGGCACGTAGCCGGGCGGCAGCAGATCGCCCAGGTCGAGGTGCGACTCACGGCGCAGCGCTTCCAGCTCGTCGCGGTGGTCGGCGGCGTCGTGCGCCGCCTCGCGCTCAGCGGCCGCGATGGTCTCCTCGTCGTCGTCGGAGCAGTCGCGCGGCTGGAACTCGTCGTCGGAGGGCGGCGTATCGGGTGCGGCCCGCACGTCCGCCGTGCGGTTCAGGTTGGCGGCCAGCTGCCGCGAGTAGCGTTCCGTACGGTCCACAATATAGCTCAGTTGTTCATCTAGGGCTTCCTTTCGCGCACGCTCTACACGCCGCACTCGTTTCCATTCTACCAACTAAAAAAATAAAATGGTGTAATTTAATTATAAAATAAGATTATATAAGATAACTAATGAAGACATTCTTACCTTTTCAACATTAGACCAGAATGTACGAATTTCTTTAGCCGCGAATGCTGCAATTTTTTTCAGTTGTAGTTCTTGTGCTTTTTCAGCCTTCTGTGCAGCGAGAGCTTTGTCTTGGAAATATTTTTGGACCGCCCTTGCACACTGAAAATATCATATGAAGATTAATCAATAAAACAGATGAGTAAAAGCAATTTCCGAATTATTCGAATAATACCTTTTTGGCGGCTTGCTTCTTCCACTTGCGCTCGTGTGCAAAATCTTGGGCGAGCCAGGCCATTTCCTCGAGCAAGTAGTCCCAGTGTGTCTTCGGGCGCGGCGGCTCCAGCACGCGCGGCAGGCGGCGCTCCGTCCACAGGCCGGCGCGCGCCAGCTCGGCCACACGCGCCGCCACGTATGCCTCCTGCTTGGCCTTCTCAACCATCTCGTCCGCGGCTGACGCGGACGCGGACGCGGAAGCGGCGGCCTTCACTGGCGAGGTGGACGTGGTCGGCTCTGCGACGGGTGACGGCGCGGGGACCGGTGCAGGCGCGGGGACGGGCGCCACTGATGGTGCCGAAGGAGGCGCGAGTGCAAGCACAGGCGCCTCGGCGGGGGGCGGCGCTGGTGCGGGTGCGGGCGGCGGCACGGGTACGGGCGGAGGTTCGGGCGGCGGCGGGGCCGCGGGCGGCGGGCGACGCGCCTCGAGGAACGCGACGAGCTGCGGCGCAGGCGGCCGCTTGCGCCACGCCGCGTAATCCATCATGTTGCCGCCCGCCTGCAGGAAGTACAGCTCGCTCAGTTGCTCCGTGAACCTGCAACCGAGCGCGGCGCTAAAGCGGCGACGCGTCCACCGACGCGCGACAATGGTGCCGAAAGGCCAAGTGGCTCACCTTTCACGCAGGTTCTTCAGTCGCAGCAACTTGTACTCGAGTATCCGCTTGCGCAATGCGTGCGCATCTTCCGACAGGAGCTTGGGGCGCTTGCGGGGCGGCTCGTCGGCGCCATTGAGCGCCGTTTCCGCACCGCCCGCGCCCGCGCCACCCCCTCCGCCACCCCCTCGCTCCACCCCCTGTACATCCAGAATAATAGAAAAAAACTAGATTGACAAAATGGTATTATTTTTCTACAATTCATCACTACTAGATGGATTTTGAAAGTTTCAAGCACATACACAGAAGCATATAGGGGACTTTGTTTTATAATATTTAGAGATATGAAGACTTTGAAGACTATCATAAACATCCGATTCTATCAGACACTGAATTAGTGTTGGGTTTAGTTTAATGCTGCACAATGTCTGCAAATATCACAGTCACTGTGTATCTATAAGAACATGTCCCACCCAATGTGAGTATTATGAGTAGAAAAAATCTAAAATTGAAATTTTATAACAAAACCATGACATTCAATGAGGGCATCCACGACTTTTTCTGCCACCAGGGCGGCGCCACTTTCGAGTGAGGTAAAATATTTGACAGATTTCATAGCGGGGACGATAATTTCTTAGGAAAATGTAATCTTTAAGGTTTCTTTCTGTATTATTCGTTATATTTTATATTAATTACATTAGAAATTAATAAACCAAACTATAAATATAACTAAAAGACGACTTTTAAAAAAAAAAAGAGTTATAATGTGCAAAAAATTAAAAATCAAACCACTGACGCATTGTGTTATATATTAATATAATACTCTAGACAATGATAAACTATTATTTAAAACTAATTTCTCAATTAAATGACACTGTGTAACAAAAAACTTTACCTCAGTCGCTAGTAGCGACATCTGGTGAGTGGAAGATTATTAGCCCTCATTACAACCATCTTTCATCACAAGTAGAGTACTTATATACATAGTACACAATCATAATAGTAAAATTACGACAATGTGCTATTTGAACAATTTTTACAAAATTTCACTTGACAGTTCTGACAATCTGAAAGAAAGGTCTGACATTCTTCATGTCTAATACTGACTGCTACACATTTCATGAACACCATGTAAACCGTAATTTTTATATTTTATCAAAAATTAGTTTAGAACAGTAACTATTGTAGTTACTGTAGTAGTAGTGCACAAGCTAAGCAAATGAAGTGAGTGTTGAAGGGCAGTGACTACAAAGCAACAAAAGAAACTTGTCCAAGCAGTTAATTTCCATATAAAAATATTCCATTATATTGGTACAACTGTACCCTAATAATTATGCCAAACATATTATTGCTGCCAACTTTAGTAATTAATAACGATATCTGAATTTAAAGAGTAAAAAATTTTTTACTCTCTAAAATCTTAAAACTTTTGAGTGGAATATCGCAATCTAAATATTGTTTAAATAGTTGCATTAAAAACATTATCCCCTACTTTGGCACCCTTAGAGGTGGAATTTCTTCCAAATTTATGTGGGCCACTCCTGAAATACTATTCACGATTGTTGAAGAAAGTGTGTAATATACATTTTACGCCTCTTCCTTTTTTTAGTCAGTTAAAAAATATTTTCAGACTGAAAACAAGAAAAAGAGATTTACTAACACCGCTTAGAACAGTGGATTATAGATTATATTATATATTGTTTATTGGACAAAATGGCTAGGACCAAGCAGAGTCCCTATTTATTTATTTTTATAGAATAAGGGTGACAAACGAAAACACAGTCCACCTGATGGTAAGTGGATACTGTGGTCCATAATCTACAAGGTATGATAAAAAATTAAGGTCTTTTTATTTTTATCAAAAAATATTTATTTATTCATCAAAATTTATTTTGTCCCCTTCAAAGTAACCCCCCTCAGATACAATTAGGCTTGCCAACCTTACCTTACCGGAAAATCCGGGACGTCCCGCTTCTGGGTAAATTTTGGACCGTCCTGCTTTAACCCCTTGCGGGACGCCTTTTGTCCCGGAAATCGGTGATTATATGATATTAGTATCTATCTCGTACCAACTACACCTTAGCCGTAGCTTCGATACCACTTTCAAATGCATCAGCAGAGAGAGTGTTTTCTCTCTGTGGAAATGCATGGACAGACAGCAGAAATAAGCTATTTGTTGAACACGTCAAGGCTGAACTACAAATTGACATTAATTTTGATCAAAAATGCAGTGAATTTTATAACCAATATGTTTGTTTGCTTAACCAATTTGTATGTGGTGTGTTGTGTCCCGCGTAATATACCCAAGTCCCGGATGTCGAGCTGGGTAGTCCCGGAAATGCCTTGTTTGGAGTTGGCAAGCCTAGATACAATACACTTGTGCCAACGCTTTTTCCAATCCTTAAAGCACTTCTGATAAGCACTTTTTGGTATAGCCTTCAGATCATCCAGCGATGTGGTCCACAATCATTGCAAAACACCGTCTTTTCATGTATTTCTTGAGTGAATACGGTGGCTGTGACATGATTACAGTGTTGTTCTTGGCCAAAACATTACAACAAGCAATGACGTTGTGAGCTGGCGTATTATCGTGGTGCAATAACCATGATTGATTTTTCCACAATTCTGAACGTTTTCTTCGTTTCGCTTCACGCAAACGGCGCTAACCTCAAGGTAATACTCCTTATTAACTGTACGACCTTGTGGTAAGAATACCTCATGCACTACGCCATGTTAATAAAAAATCGAGTCAGACAAAGAGGCTATGGTAGAGCGTCTGAATCTCACACTACAAACAGTCTTTGAATGGTGCCATGCCAATCTCGTGAGATTTAACGCCCCCAAAACACAAGCGTGTCTTTTCACCGCTAAAAGGAGCCCGATCAACCTGGCTCCTATTTTTCGGAATGTATCCTTGGAGTACACTGACCGCCTTCAGTTGTTAGGGGTTGAAATTTCTCCGAACCTCAACTATGGGTGGTTCATTGAGTCCAGAGTCAAAGCAGCCGCATGGAAACTTGGTGTCCTTACAAGGGTGTGGTGGTATTTCACGCTGGGGCAGCTTCTTAGCTTATATAAAGAGCAAGTCCGGTCGTGCATGGAGTACTGCTGTCACGTATGGGCTGGTGCTGTAAAAAACCACCTGTCAGCATTGGACTCAGTGGAGAGACGTGCTAAAAGGCTTAATGATGACCTTGATTTGGTTGAAACATATCTTATCAGCCTAGAGCACAGGCGCAGAGTAACCAGTCTCACAGTATTCTATAGGATTCACTTCGATGAGTGTGCGCAGGAATTACATACTTTAATTCCTCCCTCTCCTTTCCACCATCGGACAACCAAGCGGTCGGCGGGCCTTCACCCTTGTTGTTTGTCGATATTCCACGCATTAGAACCAAAAGGTTTGTTCGTCTTTTGTAATGCATACAGCAAAGGAGTGGAATAATTTTCCGGCGTCTATCTTTCCGTCCGAATACAATCTAGGCGTCTTCTGTTATGGTAATTCGACATTCCTCAACACTATTTTCTTCACTTCTTCAACATTTTCATCATTTGATGACATGCTGGGGCATCCAGAGCGAGGTTCGTCATTGGTGTCTTCTTGGCCTTCTTGGAAGTTTATACCACTTGTAAACATTGTTTTAACTTAAAGTCTCACCCTATACCACTGTCAACATTTAAAGTTTTAGAGCACTTGATTTCATTTTTTACACAATATTTAATGCAAACTCTGATCAATGTTTTTCAACAGTAGAAAATCAGCGAGCACGCTAACCTTAATGCCTCTCAGAAACAAACAAAAAATGCTATACCCTTCAAACTTTTCACAGATTTCAAGACAAGTATACCAACAAAACAAAAAAATCGAAGGTCGAACGGTTGTATAACGGACAGAATCGCTGGACGACCTAAGCACTATGCTCAATGACCTCAATAGTGTCTCCCAAAAGTTTGGTCTTAAGATGACCATGGACAAAACAAAAATCATGTTTAACATCCATGTCACACCTACGCCGGTAGTTGTTGGGAGCACTAAGCTCGAAGTTGTTGACGAGTATGTTTACCTGGGGCAAATAGTCCGACTAGGTAAGTCCAACTTCGACCAAGAGGTCAATCGACGGATTCAACTTGGCTGGGCAGCGTTTGGGGAACTACGACACATCTTCTCGTTACATATACCTCAAAACCTGAAAACGAAATTGTACAACCAGTGCCTGTTGCCAGTGATGACTTACGGATCTGAGACATGGTCCTTCACTGCTGGCCGTATTAGGAATGCTCGGGATTTCTCTGCATAATAAACTTAGAAATGAGGATATCCACAGTAGAACCAGAGTAACCAACATATCCCAACAGATTAGTAAGCTGAAGTGACAGTAGGCCGGCCATATAGCTCAAAGAACCGACAACCGATGGTGAAGAATGGTTCTCGAGTGGCAGCCTCATACCGGTAGGTGAAGTGTAGGTCGACCCCCCACTAAGATGACGTGATGACCTGATAAGACATGCAGAAAGTCGATGGATGCAGGTGGCTCAGGACCGTGCTTTGTGGCATTCCTTGGGGGAGGCCTATATTCAGCAGTGGACTTATGAAAGGCTGTAATGATAATTATGATGATGATGAAAGGATGTAGCCTGCGAAATTTGAAGTCATCTTATTTTTTGATCACACCTCATATAGCTATCATCAGTTAATAATCAAAATACAGATGCATTAACACTCCTGAGGACTACGCTAGAATGCCTCACTTCCAGTAAAAAGGTACTCTCTGGTTCTGTGTATAAACACAAATACAAATTATTTTTATTGAAAATTACATAATCCATTTAAACAAAAACTAATATAAATGTTTATATATAACAAAAACTAATATAATTATGTAAATATGAAAATATGTAACTATCAGATAATATACAACAATACAATTTTGTATATTATATGATAAACTTTTATAGCCATGAGTTTTTTGTTCACTATACTTTGTGACAAAAACTTTGAAATAGATTGTCTTAGCATCATTTATTATTATATATTATAAAAAATACCTTTAAAAGTACAACTTGACAAACCTAGCCACACAATACCTACAATACATTCCCTGATTGTTTTACTATCCTGTGGCACAATTTCATTGGTGGTTTTAATCTTAATCAAGGTAAAACAATGTGCACTGATGAAATCTCTACCAGCATTATAAGCATAAAAATACAATAAATAAATGAGTTTAATTGAGCTTATATATAAGGAACATATAGAAAGAGATAGATGGTAACAATGGTAAAACTGTCTCTTTGTAACACTCTATTAGATAACTTTAACGAAACATGGAAATTATAGATATTCTAAAGAAAATATAGCCAATCTGTATTTACTTGCGATTTTGATCTATAAGTTTTATGTAATTATGTTAGATTATATCCACCTATAACCTAAAACTAATCCAAATCTATGTGTACAATGTAAGAATGAAAAGCAATTTTTTTTTTATAGAATAGGGTGACAAACGATCACACAGTCCACCTGATGGCAAGTGGTAGCTGTGGCCCATAGACATCTACATCTATCCTCGTTTGCAAATCAAAATGCAGATGCGTTGTCACCCGTGAGGACTAAGGTGGAATGCCTCTTTTCCAGTAATAAGGGCCTCCGGCCACCTGCACTCACCAAGCGAAACGCAGAGGTAAACCTCTACTTCACGCTGGTATTCTGTGAGGTCGTGGTACCACCCCGGTTCGAGCCGGCCCATCCATGCGACAGTAAAAGCTGCCGCGTGGCTCTACCATTGTAAAAAAATTGACAATGACTTCTGTTAGCTTTGACAAAAATACGAAAGCACTATCAAGTAATATCAGTGAGCATATGAGGCATGGCAGAGGTAGCCCTTGGGCCACCCAAAATCATGAATATTTAATCCCTTCACAGGAAAGCCTTCCCCCTTTTTTTCTCACCCTCAAGATACTAAGAAATGTTTACCAGTGTGTAACAAAAAAAAGGGTTTTGTCATGAATTGTGATACATTTTGTCTTCCTGCAGCAAGTCTGCTTTGTATGGTGATTGTAGAGAACTCTTTTTACTGGAAAAGTCTTAGCCCTCAGGCACAGATTACTTACTAAACAGATACATCACTCCCATACAAAAGTGAAAATACCTACGCTATAATAGCCTACACAATCTTAATAATAATATCTGCTGTTCGCAGCGAGAGGAAAATGTACCATAAGTATGCGCATAAAGAGTCGAGATTGTGTTGACTGCCGTGCGACTCACATGCGCGTCATCGCACGAATGCGCTAGGGTTGTACCTATGATGATTTTTGTAATAAAACGAATCTTGCGAAATAACCATATTTTTTATTTGTCAATAAAATATGTTTGAGTTTTATAAAATGATTTTTTTTCCTTCTCTGAATTCTCTTTTTTTAAATTTTATCGTTGAAAATGGTTGTCACCCAATTTATAAATCACAGCACTGTTATGCTGTTGTTTCGATGTAATCTTATAGTTAAGAAAAAATTACAAGTTTTCATTTGTTTTTTTACTCTGACACCCATCCACTGCACAATAATTACGTGGCTTCGGCATTTCGACGAGTAAGCGCGGGAAACGTGCGCAGTGCAAGCGGTCAGGCGGGAGTGCGGCAGCCTAATGTCGGTTGTATCGTGGGCGATACGCAGAACGGTAGGCATATAACGCAGGGTCTTGAGCGAGTGACGGAGGCCTGCCTCAGGGGTAACAATCTTAGAGTATTAAACTAACGCACTAGTTGTTTATGGCTTATGCACTGTAACGATGAGACATTTATAAGAGATTTTCAAGGTTGTGTGCGTTTTGCTTCATCGTGTGCTCATATTATGCTGTGTGCGTGCGTAACGACGTGGCCCAATGTTTACGATTTGCTTAGTGTGCGTTACCTCGCCTCCCGCTAGAAGTGACAGACTTTTTTGTTCGGAACTTTATGCGCATGGCGTCTCCTGTTAGTTGAATACTCTAAGGTAACAATGCATCTGCATTTTCATTATAATCGAATATAAATGTAGATGTATATGGATCACAGTATGCACTTATCATCAGGTGGACTACGTGCTTGTTTGTCACCCTTATTCTATAAAAAAAGTAAAGATGACAACACATGTTGGTGATGAAACTGATTTATAAGAATATTTTTTATTAAGACTTAGACCATAGAAATATAGTTATAAAGATGAGTTTTAATTGATCTATTAAATTAATTTGATTTAATGTTAAGTTGTAAAGTAGAAAATGGGCATAGACCTCTTCTCACCTCTGAAAGGGTTTTAGAGCAAGGAAGTGCCCACTATGTGTTGACATTTTATACATTTTTCGATAACATCCGGTTGTTATTGGCTATTAATTTCACTTTTGCAGAAATCAAATCAAAACGCTATTTTATTCTTGCTATAAATGTAAGTCAGATAACAAAATGGCTATTCATAGAGCAACAATTGTGACATTTAGACTAGCAGTGTTGAATCTATGTAAGTGCTACTAAATTAGTGAAGTGTTCACTGCAATTGTGATAAAAGTGTCTCAGTGTGTGATAAGTGATTATACGTTCGGCGCGCATTAGTAGCGTACATACAGCTTGATTACCTTGGCGTTTTACAAGCGAGACCAAAGTATCAATACTACTGGTTCAGTTTGGAAATGGACATCTAAGTGATTGCTTGTGTGTGGCTCCTATACTGTTACTAGCAGTGGTGGCGTCGTAGACCTGCTGTGTTGGGGGTCTAGCAGTGGTGTATCCAGAATATGTCTGTGTAGAATATGTGTATTGGTGTTGATTAGTCCATAGTGGTAATAATTGATAATAATTCTGTGCTTCTTTAATGACACTGAGCAATTCAATATTTGTAGTTAGACATAGATTCTCAGGTACTTTTTTTAATTCACTGTACAATGATAAACAGAATAATTTATCATCATCTTCTTTAGATAGTCGCCCCATTTCATTTTGTTCCCTTGCGTTTAAACTTTACTGCAAAATAACGACAATTTGTTTACCTACACAGACTTATTAAGACTAGGGGCCACTCGGGCAAATTATGAACTGATGGCGGGCCGCCAGAAGTATAGGTAATTAAAAGACAATAAAGAATTGATAATAATGTATTAAAATTGAAAAAGAATTTATTAATTTGAAGCGTGGCACTGCATAGTGAGACAGTAAATATATATTTAAATAAAACTAATTTTACGGATTTTATCGCGTATATTAACTAAGAAATCATTAAGTAAATATACTGGGTGGCGCCGAGGTTATCACGTTAAATAGCACAGCAGTTAATACAAGTTGATATATGTCTGTTAAAATAATAAAATAAACAATAATAAAAGAAAATAAAAAATGCATTTTTCAAACAAAATAAATAGGGTAAAATATTGACAAGAAATAAATCAGCCTTGATATATAGGTTACTGACCTGAAGTGACTTACAAAACGTCGCACGCGCCAGAAAAATAATAATTTATATTAACACCCGATTCCATTTCTTGTCACTTTGCGCGTAGAGAATTATGCCTTAACTTCATTATTTTAAGTAAACTTTTCGCTTGACTTTGTTTTCACACGCCTGCAGCGTGCGTTCCCTTAGTTTTTAATTTCGCGCATAAAATTATGCCTTAAATTGTTAGCCGTAAGTGCAGTTTTTGTTTGATTTTTTCTTTATTTGAGTAGTTAGGTTTGATAACCTTTAAACTACCTATATTCGCCTTGAAATGGCATGGGTCTTTGACCTTCTAGAATTCATCAGGTGATATCTGTATGCATTTACATGATGTTATTTTATATTAAAACGAAAAAAATGCTACCGCGGCTAATGTATTAATTGTTATATATTTTTTTAGTTGTGTATGTTTAAAGAAATTTATGTAGCATACGTCTTTTCATTTTATGTGATAACTTTTTCGTCACTCGGTATAGTCGGAACAGTATGAAAACTTCCTACAAACGCTCGAAACGGCACACTCACACAAACATGCGCAACGACGAGACTTCTAAGCGCTCGTCGCGGTGCTCTCAGTAGCGAGTGTCGCCTCAAGCCTTTAAAAATGCCACGAACGTATTGCGTAGTATACGACTGTTTGAACTCGGCTTCATCAAAACCGGAGCTATCTTATTTTAAGCTTTCTGCTGATTTTGAAAGGTAAGAATGATTTTTATTGTCATTGTTATAATCGTTATCGAATTATAAGTCCGTGTGATTGATCATAATGAATTCGTGATCTTATTTGTACATCCAGAATGCGGCGATTTTGAGGCTATTTAAAGCTGATAGTGCAATAGTGGTAACAAAAAGTAAATCCAAGATGGCGGCTGCAATAGGTATCATTTTTTTCGTCATGGGTGCTATTTCCATGGGTTTCGAGGGTGTTGAAGCCGATAGTGCTGTCGAAATATAAATCCAAGATGGCGGCTGCAATAGGTATCAATTTTTTCGTCATGGGTGTCATTTCATAGTTTTTGAGTATGTTGAAGCCGATAGTGCTGGTTAAAATGTAAATCCAAGATGTCGGCTGCATTAGGTATCAATTTTTTCGTCATGGGTGCATAGATCACTAATAAAAAACATGGGTGTCATTTTCATGGTTTTCGAGGGTGTTGAAGCCGATAGTGCTGTCGAAATATAAATCCAAGATGGCGGCTGCAATAGGTACCAATTTTTTCGTCATGGGCATGGGTGTCATTTTCATAGTTTTTGAGTATGTTGAACCCGATAGTGCTGTTGAAATGTAAATCCAAGATGGCGGCTGCAATAGGTATCAACTTTTTCCGGCTAATCTCCGAAACGGCTGGACCGATTTCGACGGCACTTTCACTGGCAGATAGCTCATGTCATAAGGAGTAACTTAGGCTACTTTTATTTTAGAAAAATAATTAGGATTCCGCGCTAAAAATAAAAACCCTAACACGCGAGCGAAGTCGCAGGAAACAACTAGTGAAGAATAAAGTTACGTTTTCGTCCCGTACGTTCCCGCCGAAACTTTCAAAAGGTTACGCCGTAATGACAAAGTTAAAGATCTATAGTTCTACAAGTTGTTGTGTGTTAATATTAAATTGTTTTCCGTGTTTAAACTATCGTTTTTTGCTGAGATTACCTATTTAAATTGTAAGCTAGTTATTTAAATTCGATTGATTGATAAAAAAAGCAATATAAAAACATTAAAAGTTACAACCTTATTGCTTCAATAGAGCGTAGGTAATTATATCCTCAACTAGGCTTAGTTTCCATACTGTTCATATTTATACTGTGATAGTGCTTACAATCTTTTTTATTTTTGGCTCAAATTTACTTGTAGCAACACGTAAAACTGCTTCCAAACTATCATTTGCAAGGCGGTTTCGATTTTTTGTTTTATTATTATTTAATATTGAAAAGGTTTGTTCACATATATAGATAGAACCAAATAAGCTGGCACATTTCAGAGCGTTTATGCGCAACTCTTTGTACGTATTTTTATCAATGCAGCGGTAAAATTTCAGCAAGTCTCCTTCGTTGAATTTGTTGCGTAAATCTTGGTAGTTTTGAATGTCGATAATTTCTAACTGCATTGACTCTGGCGCATTTTCAACTGAAATCGTGAAAGGATTGATGAATATGTCCAACAGAGGTTTCACTTTTTTAAACTCCGAAAATCTGTCTTGAAAAGATTGAATCAAAATACACTCAGGGGCATGGAATCTTGGTCAAGCGGTTATCTCGCGATAGCAAAAGCTTTAAGTGTTTCTGATGAATGTTTGTTATGCAAGTATGTCAAAAAATGTTTACCCTCAAGTTCAAGAGGGTAATTCATTATGTTTAAGTGCACCATGACGAATTCTTTAATTTTTAGTTGAATCGGGTCATTTGAGCGACTAAGTTCACATTTTAAATTTGTGTGTTGTGAAAAGTTTACTGTAAGGTTATTCAATTATTGTGATCTTGTGTCTTAATTCAATAACTAAAGGTGCTTTAAAGCCAATAAAAATGCCATTAACACCAGCACAAGTTGCACAAGCAGTAGCATTAATTGACCAAGGGCTGACACAGCGTGAAGTTGCTATTGTGCTTAACGTACCACGGTCCTCAATGCAGTATTCACTGAAACGATACCAGGAGACAGTCCACTACACCCGCAGGCCAGGCAGTGGGGGCGTAAGGTGCACATCGGCCCGGGACGATCGTTTTATTGTTATGGAGATTTTGAGAAACCGCTACCTGACCGATGTTGAGATACGCCAGCGGCTCCAAATCGCAAGAGGCGTTAATGTTAGTGAGCATACGGTGAGAAGACGAATGGAGGAAGTGAATTTAAAAGCTCGTAGACCAGCACGAGGTCCAGAACTTCTCAGACAGCACCGAGTAGCCCAACTTCAGTTCGCAAGAGAACATGTCAATTGGACCCACGAGCAATGGGCTAGTGTTGTTCACAGATGAGTGTCGAATAGCTTTACGTGCTCCAGACGGTCGAGAACGAGTGTGGAGAAAAAGAGGAGAGAGGTTTCTACCCATTACCACCACCCAAACTGTGAGTTTCCATGGAGGCTCAATAATGGTATGGGGAGGTGTAAGTTCCGACGCACGTACAGAGTTGGTCATCGTCGATAATCGGCTTACAGCTACTCGATCAATCAATCAATCAATTTCGTTTATTCAGTTTAGGCACATAAAGAGCACATATGAACGTCAAAATTTTACAATCATGTCATGAAACAATTTATATAATATTAAATAAAGTAAATAAATCATTTGAAAATGATTCTTTCGCTGGTTCGGTAAGTTGGTTTAAAATTACTATTAAATAAACTCAATGAACAGTTTTATATATCGTTTCTTTCTTTTTTTTTTAAACAATGTGTTTTTTTTTAACTGATTTATATTGTGCGAGCAAGCAAAAAGATTAGGAAGACCATGGATTTTTATCTTTGAGGTATTCGTCTACTTTATAATATCCTTTTTTCATTAAACACTTTTTTACTTCTATTTTAAACTTATTTAGCGGCATGTCAACCAGGTCCTGAGGAATTTTATTAAACATTTTTATACTGTTACCTACAAACGAATTACCAACCTTATGAAGTCTGAGTTTTGGCACTACAAGTTTATTTTTATTTCTCGTATTATAATTGTGTACGTCAGAGTTTTTTTTGAAGAGATCTAGGTTCTTGCGTACATATAAGACATTATCGTAAATGTATTGGCAAGCAACTGTTAAAATATTAATTTCTTTAAATAGTTCTCTCAGCGAGTCGCGGGGTCTGAGGCTATAGATAGCTCGTATCGCTCGTTTCTGTAATATGAAAATAGTCTCAATATCGGCAGCTGAGCCCCACAGCATCAGACCATACGACATAACGCTATGAAAGTAGCTAAAATAAACTAATCGTGCCGTTTTCTCATCAGTCAGTGACCTTATTTTTCTAACCGCATAGGCAGCTGAGCTAAGTCTTCCTGCCAAGGCTGAGATATGAGAACCCCATTGCAGTTTACTATCTAGAGTCATTCCAAGAAAAACTGTGGTATCGACTATTTGAACAGATTCATCGTTCATTGTAATATGAGTATCTATCTGTCTTACATTAGGCATAGTAAACTTTACACATTTCGTTTTCTTCGCATTGAGCAGCAAGTTGTTACTTGTGAACCAATGCACTATTTTAGAAAGGGTGTTATTCACATCGTCAAGTAATTCTTTATGTCTATCAGTTTTAAAAATTAATGATGTGTCATCAGCAAATAACACTATTTCACAAAGATTTTTAGTGAAGTGAGGAAGATCATTTACATATATCAAGAATAAAAGGGGTCCTAATATCGAGCCCTGGGGTACTCCCATGACTAATGGGGCGCCAGATGAGTTAGTGTCATTAATATTGACTTTTTGTACTCTACCAGTGAGGTAAGATTTAAGTAAGCTAAGTGAGCTGTTAGAAACACCGTAATAACCTAATTTTAATAACAAAGTCTCATGATCAACACAATCAAAAGCTTTTGATAGATCACAAAAAATACCGATGGCATCCTGCTTCTTGTCCCATGCATCAAATATATGTTTAACGAGTTCAACTCCTGCATCCGTCGTGTTTCTGCCTTTAGTGAAACCGAACTGTTTCTCATGAAGTAACTTATTATAAGTTAAATGTGAAAGCAGTTGATTAAATATAATTTTTTCAAAAATTTTGCTGAGTGCTGGGAGTATAGAGATGGGCCGAAAATTTGATGGATCACTTTTGTCCCCTGCTTTGAATAATGGAATGATTTTACTGTACTTCATGAGTGTGGGAAACTGTTTATCATCGATACATTGGTTAAATATGAATGCAAGATAAGGGGCAATAGCGGGCATTACTGATTTTATTATATTGGTTGAAATGCCCCAAAGATCCTCAGTCTTTTTTATATTTAGTTGCTTAAAAGTTTTAAGTACGGTTGCGGTGTCAATATACTGAAAATCAAAGTTAACACTACATTTATCAACGCAAGATTCAAGAAGAGAAGCAGCTTCGGTTTTTGAAGATTTTAGTTTACTAGTAGTGGTAATTGGAGCATTTGTGAAAAAAGATTCAAATGCATTGGCCACTTCAGCATCAGTATTGATGTGTTTATCATCTATTTTTAATTCGAAGGATCGATCACGTGACCTTGTTTTACAGGTTTCTTTGTTGATAACATTCCATGTTGCCTTAATTTTGTTATCAGATTTTTGTATTTTGGCCCGGATATAATTAGATTTGGCCATTGAACAGACTTTCTTAAACATTTTTGAGTACTTTTTAGTATGTTCAATGATTTGTGGATCATTTGTACATGCCTTTGTCTCGTATAATTCGTACAATTTCTTTCTACTCTTATAAATTCCAGGTGTAGCCCAATCACTAAATTTAATTTTGAGTTGATTAGTATTAATTGTTTTTTTTTGTGAAAATATTATTAATACTTCCTCGATACATCGAGGAAGTTCTTCAGGAGCACGTAATGCCTTATTCGGGATTCATTGGACACGACCAATTCCTCCTCATACACGATAATGCACGCCCGCACGTCGCACATTGTGTAGAGGAATATCTGGAAGAGGTTGGAATACAAAAATTACAGTGGCCAGCTCATAGCCCGGACTTAAATCCAATTGAGCATGTATGGGGTATGCTCAAAAGAAAGATAAAGTCCAGCTCCAAACCGCCACAAACTCTAAATGAGCTCCGAAATGCAGCGCTGGCCGCTTGGGACAGCATACCGCAAGTTGATGTCAGAAACATCATTCAAAGCATGCCAGATCGAATGCAAGCGGTTATCAGGGCTAGAGGAGGAAACACCCGATATTAAAACTGATAGACAATAAGAAACAGACTTAATTCTTAACTTTGTAGTGTTTATAAGTGACAATGGAAAGATGTTAATTTTAGTGAAAACATGTTATCTTGAAAAGAAAAATTTCGGTGAAGTAAGCATTAAATTTCTACGTTCTAAAACCATTAGAGACACTTATTGAATGCATCTACCCTTAATTTACTGTTAAAAAAACGTTTCAGTGCAAATAATCAGCAAATTCACGAGTGGCCAAGTTTCCGTGCCGGTGAGTGTATCTAGTTTTTCTACATAACTGAAATTAATCGCAGTTTTGTTGAATTTTTAAGCCATTTTCTTATAATTCGGAATATTATTGTAATTTCCAGAATTCAATTGCGATCTGAAAAGTGTCAGCTTGCATTGAAAGGATGATACATGAGTGTAGAGCTGGGATATCAGTTGATTTTTGCTTTGAAGCCGTGTGTTCAAGACATTCAAATGATTTGTAATATCAACTAAAAAAGCCAAATGAAACAACCAATCAGGATTTTTAAGTTCCGGGACATCCCTTTGCTTTTCCGCCAGAAATATACCAATTTCTTCTATTAAATTTAGAAATCGTTCCAGTGTCAATCCACGACTTAGCCACCTTACTTCTGTATAATACAGTAAATCTCCATATTCGCTTTCGATGTCATCAAGGAATTGTTTGAATTGCCTGTGATTGAGTCCTCGTGATTTTATGAAATTTACAGTCGAAACTACCACTTTCATGACATTTTGAAATTCACTTTTTTTAGAACAGAGGGCTTCTTGGTGTAAAATGCAGTGAAACTGCATGAGATCTTCAGCGTTTATGTTTTTTTCTTGCAGATGCTTTTTCAGCAAAGTAACTAGCCCAGAATTGACATCAATCATCGAAGGAGCACCGTCAGTCACCACGCCCGATAATTTTGATAAGTCCAAATCAGTTTTTGAACACTCATCCAAAAGTACATTGAGTATATCAACTCCTCTGGTTTGACCTTTCAATGAACACATTCCTAATAACTCTTCTAAGACTTCAAAATCTTGAGTAACACCTCGTATGAATATCAGAAGTTGAGCTGTGGAACTAATATCAGTGGATTTGTCGAGTGCTAATGAAAAAAATTCAATGATCTTAGTTTTTTCATTTAATTGTTCCGCAATATTACCTGACAAAGACATAATTCGTCTTTGGATGGTCA
Organism: Parnassius glacialis; assembly: GCA_033319125.1. Lineage (NCBI taxonomy): Eukaryota > Metazoa > Arthropoda > Insecta > Lepidoptera > Papilionidae > Parnassius > Parnassius glacialis. Next base: position 325,342 of record JAVANC010000016.1, read on the forward strand.
TACGATTCAGTTGAATTTTCTCTGCTGAACTTTTTTGCTGCTTCTGGACACATTTTCTTAGCGGCAATTTCTATGCATTCTTTTACAAAATCCCCATCATTGAAGGGGCGACTTCGCTTTGCTATCATTCGAGAAATTTCATAACTAACTTCTGTAGCTGTTTCTGAATCTTGAATGAGTTTTGTAAACATAGCTTGCTGACCAATAAGCTCCCGTTTTAAAGACAACATTTTTTGCTTCCTTAATCCACCTGTAAACTTGGTAAAAATAGTATGCTGTGTTTCATAGTGCCTTTTCACATTATATTCCTTTGCAATCGCAACAGAATTTTTGCAAATTAAACTAACGACTTTGTTATGCGACCATACAAAAAAGTATTTCTCAGTCCAAATTTCTTGAAACTGCCGATTTTCATCTTTAATCTTACGTTTTTTACTAGGTCCTGGCTTGTCCATGTTGCGTTCTAATCCTGGCTAGGATTAACACAGCACCTAAAAACAATTACAGTACCTACTTAAATTACCCATCCTTTTTTAAATTATCAAAAATAATTGATTAAATAGGTAGGGAAACACTTATTAATAACAGAGTTTTACTCACGATTTCACAACACAATTATACACGGCACTTGACAGAAATCTACGTTGAATGTGGATCAAAATATATGACACCGGCTAGTCGAATTAAAATCTACACTAGAACTATTGACACTTCACTCAAATTAAAACCGAACTGTCGGTCGCTGCGGTTAGCGTGGCTTTTATACCGCGCGTATAGAGTCGAAAACTGTCTGGAGAAATCACGAAACCGACTCTGGAAGCTTCGTGTATCTACCTACGCGAGCAATCGGGAATTCGGGACTAATGCTATCTCGCTTGCTCTAACAATATAACCCGTGGATAAGCCACCACCGCGCTGCCGTCGTCGCCACGCTGCCAGCTGCGACGGTTCCTCAAGAAAACGAATTTAACCGAGATCAGCACGAACATTACCGACCGCTGTTACGGACGCATGCACGGCACACCGATAAGCGCACTTAAGAGCGCGCTCGGGAGAATCAAATTACTTTTCGAACATATTTGTTTTGGTTTTATTCTGGAATATAATTCAATATTTTTCGAACGTACGAGAGTATTATTTTTGCTGTCGGCGGGCCACCAGTATTCGACCGGCGGGCCGCATGCAGCCCGCGGTCCGCGGTCTGTATATCTACGAGCATTAATTTTCTGTTTTTATCTTGGGTCTTCAATTTGATCTTTAGGAGGTGGCATCACGTCTGCATTATCTGTATTATCTACACCTAAACAGTTGTATCAGAAGATTGGTAACTGCTCTGTGTCCTTATTTATGGTAGAATTCTTAAGAAGTTGTAGTTTCCTGTAATACACATGGTGTATGTTTGCAAGCTCCAGATCCAGCTGGAAGCTTTATTTGCCTCTTAAGCCGTGTATCCACCGAAAATGTTAACAACATTTATGTTTCCAACTGTTTGCAACTCAACAAAAGTTACCAACATTTGTTTCCGATGTTTCCGCACAGATTTGATACATGTCGCCAACAATTTGAAAAACATTTTAGTTGACAACTTGCTGTCACCACCAAAGTTTTGTTGGCAACAATATGTCTTCAAGTGACGATATTATGCAGGCAGCCACAGTATTTATAATTTTATGCAAAAAAAAAACACCAGTAGTTTTGGAGTTATCCTTAATAATGCATATTAATATTGAAGTCGGTTATAGGCAAAATTTTTGATTTCATTAGTTTTCTTTCGTTTTAAAAAATGTTACCTCCACACTAGTGGACACTCCACACACGCAGGGACAGTTTACATACATAGAACAAACCTAAAATTACTAAACCACTGCGCCACGGAGCCGTCACTTTCACATTTTTTGCTATTTACAAACATACAACTCTATTTATATAGATTATATATATCTTATATTTAAGACATGCCACTCTTTCATTAATAATGAAGTCGCGTAGACTTCATTATTAATGAAAGAGTGGCAATGAGAAGTATTAAACGAACTACCAGTATATGCTGATCTAGCATCAGTAGGCAGTCACTAGTACTGGGAGGTCTACTTACACTGACAAATTTTTGAGGTCATTGGCATTATACGCGAAAAAACCGAAAAATCATCAAATCATAAATCTGTAACTATGGTGTCGGTAACTAAGTACCTAATTATCTACATCTACTTATAAATAATAATATAAGTTTGATTACACACATCCCATAATATATTTTGTGAACGATATATATTAATTTAATTTAACAGTGATAGAGCCACGCGGCAGCTTTTGCTGTCGCACGGATGGGCCGGCTCGAACCGGGGTGGTACCACGACCTCACAGAAAACCAGCGTGAAGTAGAGGTTTACCTCTGCGTTTCGCTTCGTGAGTGCAGGTGGCCGGAGGCCCGTTTTACTGGAAATGAGGCATTCCATCTTAGTCCTCACGGGTGACAACGCATCTACATTTTGAATTGTAATAGAGGATAGATGTAGATGTCTATGGGCCGCAGCAACCACTTACCATCAGGTGGACTGTGTGCTCGTTTGTCAACCTTATCCTATAAAAAAAAAAAATTAATGTGTCGATTAACTCGTTTGTCCACGTGACAGACATGCTGCGGACAAATGTTTCCAACTAGTGTCTCCACAGAGGGAACAAATGCTTGGATCAAACGTATTCAACGTGCCGCCGAAAATAGAAAGACGGTTCCCGACATTGTTTACAAGTTTTGTTGTCATCATTAGATAATTACAGAAACATTTGTCACCAACACGTGTTGACAAAGAAAAAAGTTGGTAACAAAACTTTGGTGGAGACATGGCATTAGACTCCCTCAGATAATTGTCCCAAATGCTTTTCCATTTTTTCGTAAGTGTACCACCTGAAAATTAACAATTTTCCTTTTTATTTTGACAGATACTTGGCCACAGGCTGCTCCTTCGCATCTGCATCCAAATCGAAATTGTATTGGCGCAATTGACGGAAAGCATATTGAGCTAATACAACCAGAACATACAGGGTTGCTTTTTTACAATTATAAAACCTACTTCTCATCAGTGTTACTAACTATTTGTGATGCAAATTATTGTTTTGTATATATATACCACTCGGCGTCAAAAAAATCGCACATCCGAAAAAAATAATTTAAATACTATTTTAACACAACAGGCCAATGGCAATGTTGTGGTTTGAGGGTATCATTCGAAAGGTAATTTCATTAGCTTTCAGGAATTTTAATTGAATTTTACTTTTATAACGAGACGAAAGAGAAATTAAAGAAAAAGACAGGGTATGTATCGCATCAAGATCAAGGATCACAAAGACAAAGATCGCATGGAAGCCGTTATCAAGGCAGGGGGGGGGGGGGGTAACACTAGGTTTTAAGAACCTTTTTTGTATTTATTAAGTTTTTTTTTTAAATTATTAAATTAAATGCCTTGATAACGGCTTCCATACGATCTTTCATGGACCTTACAAGGGTCGCAACAGCCTCTTGGGGTATTTGTTCCCACTCTTCAAGTACCGCATCTTGGAACTCTTGAAGAGTGTTTGGAGCTGGATCTCGAGCTCGCACGCGCCGTTTTAGGTCATCCCAGAGATGTTCTATTGGGTTAAGGTCTGGACTTCGTGCTGGCCAATGCATAACAGGGATATCGACCTCCTGTAAATAATCCCGTACAATAGCCACGGTATGGCAACGAGCATTATCATGCATTAACATGAATCCATCACCGACATAACCAGCATACGGGACCACATGTTCCTCCAGGATTTCAGTAATGTACCGACTAACATTTAATGACCCTTGTCCACGGCCACCCCAAGTCCGGGAAACGCACACAAGTTCCGTTTTCCCGTCGACGGAAATGCCGTCCCAAAACATACACAAGCCACCCCCGTATTCGACGGATTCTTCGAAGCAGGGTTGTGTGAACCTCTCCCCCTGTCTTCTGTAGACCCTTCTACGTCTGTCATTGCAGAAGAGACAGACCCTCGTCTCATCAGAGAAGAGTACGGTCCGCCACTGTTCTAGAGTCCACTCGCAATGATTGCGAGCAAACTCTAGGCGATCTCTGCGATGCTGTGCAGTAAGTTTTGAACCTTTAGCAGGTCTATGGGCTGTTAAACTCTTTTCGTGTAACCTTCTTCTTATCGTAGAAAGACTCACAGATGTTCTCCAAGTTGATCGAAGCTGTTGTTGCAACTCAACAGCATTTGTAAAACTGTTTTGTAAAGATGTCGTAACGATGAAACGGTCATCTCTTTCTGATGTGCATCGTTTTCTTCCAGATCCCAGTTTTCTAACATAACCAACAGTCTGCTGAAAACGTTGGAACACCCGTCGAACTGAAAAACGGGACAGGTTCAACTGTCGAGCAACGTCACACTGCCGCATCCCCGACTGCAATAGGGCAATCACTTGAGCGGCTTCTTCAGAGCTGGTGTCCATCTTTACTTGTTCTAACTTGGGTTACTTGTTCACGTGTGTTCACTGCAAAGTCTAAATTACGACTGACCCATATTTCATCCAGATCGACCCTTTTATACCCTTTTTAGGTGGTGTAACTAGCATCCTTACTAACGAGCATTTGACAGTGTTTATTTTTGACGCTCTATAATGATAAATGTTTTAATGATTTCATGATTTTTTTATTAATAATGTAAAGCTATTCAAATACCCATTTCAAACATACCAATATTTATATAAATATAATTAGTTTCTAGCCATTACAGCCATTTTTCGCGCAAACTCAGAGAGGTGCGATTTTTATGACGCTGAGTGTATATTCAGCTATTTTTCAACATTCTGAATTTTTTAAATAGATGATGCATGATAAGTTAGATATTTCTAACCCGAAGCCCATATCAAATGTCGATAGAACACCACTGCCTCACATGTTCATTGGAGATAAGCATTATGTGATGATACGGGCACAACTCACATGCACAAAAAAGTTTTCAATTATAGATTATCGAGAGTGTCACTATATTGAATGCACTTTAAGAATAATGACCTGAATGAATGGATGAATAATGAATGGCGAATATTTCATAGACCGATACCATTCGTGAAGAATATCATCAAAGCTTACACAGAACTACACAATTATGTTCAAATATGCGATGGTTATAGATATGAAGACACACTTTATGATTCACCTCTACAATCTATACATTTAGAAAATTTACCAGGAGCAGCTTGTGTGCTGGAACTACAAGAGAGAAATTATTTTGTAAACAAGGGAAAATTACATTGGCAAGACAACATGATATAATTATAATAATCATCAATAAATAATTACACTCACCCAATAGTTTTTTCTTTTCTAAATTGTTTTCACAATTCCTGAAAATTTCAGCAATCTCCCAATTACGTTTTTTTTATTATTATTTTTTATTTCGGGACTTTCAAATACTTATCCCAAATCCCAAATTTTAAATACCAAAAGATATTGTTAAATATTTTAAAACTATTGATGTTAAGAAAACGGCAGACTTATGGGGGATTTCCATTAAAGTTATTTTATCTATAATAGATATAATAGCACTGTATCTAGCCACTATATTTAATACAAGCGTCCAATCTGGTGTGTTTCCTGATTTAATGAAACATATTAAAGTCATACCTTTATTTAAATCTGGTAGTACATGAGACCCCGCCAATTTTAGACCAATTTCTGTACTACCAATGTTTAGTAAAATTTATGAAAAAATAATTTTAGTTCAGATGTTAAGTTTCTTTAATATTAATAAATTGCTACATAAAAATCGTAAAAGGCGACAAAGGGAAACAGGTGGGAGATGGGCAGCAGCATCTTCCTGATAATAGCCAATATTATAATAAAAAAAAAAACTGCGGTTGCCAACCCGCTCGCCAAGCGTGGCAACTATGGCAAATACCCCCCTTATGAATGGATGTAATAAAGAAACGGCCCCCAGTCCCCGGCGGCCCCGCTATTCCTGGCTACGGTGGCGACCATGGTAACGGCGGGGCAGGGGGTGCTAAGAATCTCCGGTGGAGGTTTGGTTGCCACCTACGACGACTCGACCTGGCAACATACAACGCACGCACCCTGAGGACTGACGAGAAGATCGTGGAGCTGGAAGAAGAGATAGACAAGTTGCGCTGGCATATTATAGGATTATCCGAAGTCCGAAGAGAGGGGGAGGACACGGTAATCCTCGAATCCGGCAACTTGCTCTATCACCGGGAGGGCGAACATCTGTCCCAAGGAGGTGTCGGATTTATCGTCCACAAGTCTCTCGTTAACAACGTTGTAAAGATCGGGAGTGTGTCGACGAGGGTTGCGTACCTTATACTCAGAATCACCAAACGGTATTCGCTGAAGGTCATACAGGTTTACGCACCAACCTCGGCACACCCCGATGAGGAGGTGGAGGAAATGTATGAGGATATCTCTAGAGCCATGCATTCCTCCAAAACCCAATATACGGTGTTAATGGGAGACTTCAATGCAAAACTAGGCACAAGAGAGAACGGTGAGCTGAAAGTAGGGAAATTTGGAATAGGGCAACGGAACCCAAGGGGCCAGCAGCTGGCCGACTTCATGGAGAAAGAGGGACTCTTTATGATGAACTCTTTCTTCAAGAAGCGGCCCCACAGGAAGTGGACCAGGTTGAGCCCCGACGGTTCGACAAAAAATGAGATTGACTTCATTATGACGACCAGACGACAACTGTTCAGTGATGTCTCAGTGATCGCGAGGGTGAAAACCGGCAGCGATCACCGAATCGTTAGAGGCACACTGAACCTAAATGTTAAGTTGGAGAGGTCTCGTCTGATGAAGTCAACGCTCCGTCCCCCTCGTGCTCTAATCCAAAGTCCCGAAACCTTTCAGCTCGAGTTACGAAACCGTTTTCAGTGCCTAGAAGACTGCAATGAAGTGGACGATATGAATGACAAGCTCGTGGAAACTGTCCATGCGGTCGGAGCTAAGTTCTGCAAGACCCGCCGCAGAAGAACACAAAAACTCTCCGATCACACTCTTAATCTCATGGCTGTTAGACGGGAGATGAGGCTACATTCTTCAACAGATTTGACAGCATACAGGCAACTGAACAGACAGATCTCCAAATGCATGCGGCGGGACTTACGCAACTTCAATACAGCTCGTATTGAAGAAGCGATCGAGCGGAACCAAGGCTCCAAAGTCTTTGCCAGAGATCTGTCTGCCAGAAAGAGCCAACTGTCAAAGCTGAAGACCGAATGTGGCAGCATCGTTTCCGGGGCACCTGAGATTTTGAGTGAGATTGAGAGGTTCTATGGGCAGCTGTACACGTCATCGTTGGAGCCACACGCAAGTGTGAGTAACGATCCAAGAGCGAGTCTTATCCGACACTATTCCGAAGATATCCCGGACGTCAGTCTGAGCGAGATTAGAATGGCTCTCCAGCACCTTAAAAACGGCAAGGCCCCAGGCGAGGATGGAATTACAGCGGAGCTTCTGAAAGCGGGTGGAAGACCGGTACTTGAAGTCCTTCAGAAGCTCTTTAATTCCGTCCTCCATGGTGGCATAACACCGGAGGCGTGGAGCAGAAGTGCGGTGGTCTTGTTCTTCAAGAAAGGTGACAACGCTCTCTTGAAGAACTACAGACCGATTTCCCTTCTGAGCCGCGTCTACATGCTGTTTTCGAGAGTCATTACGAATCGTCTTGCGCGCAGACTTGACGACTTCCAGCCTCCCGAACAAGCCGGTTTCCGAAAGGGCTTTAGCACCATAGACCACATACATACCCTACGGCAAATTGTACAGAAGTCCGAAGAGTACAATTTGCCACTATGTCTGGCGTATGTGGACTATGAGAAAGCCTTTGATTCCGTCGAAATTTGGGCGGTGCTGCAGTCCCTTCAGCGGTGCCAAGTTGACTGTCGGTATATCGAAGTGCTGAAGTGTTTGTACAGTAGGGCTACGATGGCTATCCGAGTACAGAACCAGAGTACGAAACCCATCCAATTGCAGAGAGGTGTAAGACAGGGTGATGTTATATCCCCGAAACTCTTCACCGCTGCATTGGAAGACGTTTTCAAGCTTCTGGACTGGAAAGGATGCGGTATTAACATCAATGGCGAATACATCACTCACCTTCGATTTGCCGACGATATAGTCCTTATGGCAGAATCGCTGGAGGACCTAAGCACTATGCTCAATGACCTCAATAGTGTCTCCCAACGGATAGGTCTTAAGATGAACATGGACAAAACAAAGATCATGTTTAATGTCCATGTCACACCTATGCCGGTAGTTGTTGGGAGCACTAAGCTCGAAGTTGTTGACGAGTATGTTTACCTGGGACAAATAGTCCGACTAGGTAAGTCCAACTTCGACCGAGAGGTCAATCGACGGATTCAACTCGGCTGGGCAGCGTTCGGGAAGCTACGACACATCTTCTCGTCAGACATACCTCAAAACCTTAAAACGAAATTGTACAACCAGTGCGTGTTGCCAGTGATGACTTACGGAACTGAGACGTGGTCCTTCACTGCTGGCCGTATGAGGAAGCTCAAGGTCGCTCAGCGAGCTATGGAGAGGGCTATGCTCGGAGTTTCTCTGCGTGATAAACTTAGGAATAAGGATATCCGCAGTAGAACCAGAGTAAACGACATAGCCCAACGGATTAGTAAGCTGAAGTGGCAGTGGGCCGGCCATATAGCTCGAAGAACCGACAACCGATGGGGAAGAAAGGTTCTCGAGTGGCAGCCTCGTACCGGTAGGCGAAGTGTAGGGCGTCCCCCCACGAGATGGAGTGATGACCTGGTAAGACATGCAGGAAGTCGATGGATGCAGGTGGCTCAGGACCGTGCTTTGTGGCATTCTTTGGGGGAGGCCTATGTTCAGCAGTGGACTTGTGAAGGGCTGTAATGATGATGATGACATAAAAATCAATTCAGTTTTACAAGGGGTCGCTTGACAACTGACGCTGGAGTTGAGCTTATTAAACATATTTTTTGTGCATGGGAGAATTCAGAGGATGCTTTGGGTATATATTGTGACCTTTCCAAGGCCTTCGACTGTGTTCACCATGAGACTAATCAGGAAGCTACAGTACTATGGTGTCAAAAACACAGCGCTTAAACTTATTATTTCATATCCCTTAGCACTCCGTTGTCGCCACTGAGGCGACTTTGTATGTTAAGCTTCTACGCCGTTGTCGCCGCAGCGGCGACATTTAAAGTAACAATGTTTTTATTTTAAATATAAATATATATTTAAATCAAATATTCTTTGATTCCTCATCAAGTTCTATACTCTTAGTTTTTATAAATAATTGCGTTAAAATTATCATTTATTGTATATTTTCCCTCGAAATGGAAGAAAATAATTTCAATGCAATTCATAAATTCTCCGAAAGTGAAGATGAATTAGATTAATAATATAAATAAAGATGTAAATACTGATAGTGATAGTAGCGATATAATAGTTCATCAAAAACGAAAAGCACGGCCTATTGAAAGTGACACAGTGATGATAATGCAAGTATCTCCTCCTCCAAAGATGATTGGTTGAGTATTACAGAGAATGAACATATGCCCTAAGAGTAAATTTTACAATAGGAACAAAAGTAACAGGCCCCCAAATTCCATCTAATATTTTTGAACCGATTCAATTTTTCAAACTATTTTTCTCAAAACAGCTTGTAGAGGAAATAATAAAAGAAACAAATAACTATGCAAAATCGGTGTTGAATTCAAAGAACATATCTAAAGACTCAATATTGCAATCATGGTGTGATGTAAATAAAGATGAATTTTGGGCTTTCATTGGACTTAAATATGGGTACAATGCCTGTTTCTAACATGCAAGAACATTGGTCGACTAGATATAACAGTAGAATTCCTTTTTTTTCTGATGTATTTACAAGAGCTCAATTCAATCAATTATTTTGGATGCTCCATTTAAAAACACTTGATTTGGGAAGCAAAAATCTTAAAACTCATACACAATGAGCCAGCATTTTTTTAGACTATTTAGATTCAAAATTGTCTGAACATTTTATTCCTGGTAACAATATTTGTGTAGAGTGTAGACAAATCAATTGTAAAATTTAAAGGGAAAATTTCTTTTATTACAAACCCTATTAAGCCAACAAAATGGGGTATAAGAATCTATGCAATGGCGGATTCTGAAACAGGATATATCTATTCTATCTTACCTTATTATGGAAGTATTATATCTGAAAATCTTATTCTTTCAGATTTACCAGTCAGCACTAGAATTCCTCTGCATTTATATCAAAAGCTGCTAGATAAAATCCCAGAGGCACAGGGCTACCATGTGTTCACTGAATAGATATTATACCAGTATACCTTTAGCAGAAGAATTAATGAAATTGAAATGCCACTTGACTGGTACTACAAAAGCTAACAGGAAAGGTATCCCGACCTTTATGAAAAAACCTAAGTTACCATAAAAAAACCAAACCATAAAAAAATTATTGTTTGTAAAAAAGGAAAAATCATGTGCTTAGCCTGGAAAGACAAAAGGATTGTCTCACTTTTAAGTACTTGGAATGATGCTGGAATGATAGATTCAAAAAGAATTCTTCAAGGGGGTACGGAATTAAATATTAGAAAGCCTAATGTAGTTGTAAGTTACACAAATTCTATGGGTGGTGTAGATCGAGGTGATCATTATGCATCTACCTATTGTTTTTTGAGAAAGTCTCTTAAATGGTGAAGAAAAATGTTTTTTTGGGGCCTGGAAGTGTCTGAAATTAATTAATATATTTTATATAAAATTGCTAAGAATCTCCGGTGGAGGTTCGGTTGCCACCTTAGACGACTCGACCTGGCAACGTACAACGCACGCACCCTGAGGACTGACGAGAAGATCGTGGAGCTGGAAGAAGAGATAGACAAGTTGCGCTGGCATATTATAGGATTATCCGAAGTCCGAAGAGAGGGGGAGGACACGGTAATCCTCGAATCCGGCAACTTGTTCTATCACCGGGAGGGCGACCATCTGTCCCAAGGAGGTGTCGGATTTATCGTCCACAAGTCTCTCGTTAACAACGTTGTAAAGATCGGGAGTGTGTCGACGAGGGTTGCGTACCTTATACTCAGAATCACCAAACGGTATTCGCTGAAGGTCATACAGGTTTACGCACCAACCTCGGCACACCCCGATGAGGAGGTGGAGGAAATGTATGAGGATATTTCTAGAGCCATGCATTCCTCCAAAACCCAATATACGGTGTTAATGGGAGACTTCAATGCAAAACTAGGCACAAGAGAGAACGGTGAGCTGAAAGTAGGGAAATTTGGAATAGGGCAACGGAACCCAAGGGGCCAGCAGCTGGCCGACTTCATGGAGAAAGAGGGACTCTTTATGATGAACTCTTTCTTCAAGAAGCGGCCCCACAGGAAGTGGACCTGGTCGAGCCCCGACGGTTCGACAAAAAATGAGATTGACTTCATTATGACGACCAGACGACAACTGTTCAGTGATGTCTCAGTGATCGCGAGGGTGAAAACCGGCAGCGATCACCGAATGGTTAGAGGCACACTGAACCTAAATGTTAAGTTGGAGAGGTCTCGTCTAATGAAGTCAACGCTCCGTCCCCCTCGTGCTCTAATCCAAAGTCCCGAAACCTTTCAGCTCGGGTTACAAAACCGTTTTCAGTGCCTAGAAGACTGCAATGAAGTGGACGATATGAATGACAAGCTCGTGGAAACTGTCCATGCGGTCGGAGCTAAGTTCTGCAAGACCCACCGCAGAAGAACACAGAAACTCTCCGATCACACTCTTAATCTCATGGCTGTTAGACGGGAGATGAGGCTACATTCTTCAACAGATTTGACAGCATACAGGCAACTGAACAGACAGATCTCCAAATTCATGCGGCGAGACTTACGCAACTTCAATACAGCTCGTGTTGAAGAAGCGATCGAGCGGAACCAAGGCTCCAAAGTCTTTGCCAGAGATCTGTCTGCCAGAAAGAGCCAACTGTCAAAGCTGAAGACCGAATGTAGCAGCATCGTTTCCGGGGCACCTGAGATTTTGAGTGAGATTGAGAGGTTCTATGGGCAGCTGTACACGTCATCGTTGGAGCCACACGCAAGTGTGAGTAACGATCCAAGAGCGAGTCTTATTCGACACTATTCCGAAGATATCCCGGACGTCAGTCTGAGCGAGATTAGAATGGCTCTCCAGCACCTTAAAAACGGCAAGGCCCCAGGCGAGGATGGAATTACAGCGGAGCTTCTGAAAGCGGGTGGAAGACCGGTACTTGAAGTCCTTCAGAAGCTCTTTAATTCCGTCCTCCATGGTGGCATTACACCGGAGGCGTGGAGCAGAAGTGCGGTGGTCTTGTTCTTCAAGAAAGGTGACAACGCTCTCTTGAAGAACTACAGACCGATTTCCCTTCTGAGCCGCGTCTACGTGCTGTTTTCGAGAGTCATTACGAATCGTCTCGCGCGCAGACTTGACGACTTCCAGCCTCCCGAACAAGCCGGTTTCCGAAAGGGCTTTAGCACCATAGACCACATACATACCCTACGGCAAATTGTACAGAAGTCCGAAGAGTACAATTTGCCACTATGTCTGGCGTATGTGGACTATGAGAAAGCCTTTGATTCCGTCGAAATTTGGGCGGTGCTGCAGTCCCTTCAGCGGTGCCAAGTTGACTGTCGGTATATCGAAGTGCTGAAGTGTTTGTACAGTAGAGCTACGATGGCTATCCGAGTACAGAACCAGAGTACGAAACCTATCCAACTGCAGAGAGGTGTAAGACAGGGTGACGTTATATCCCCGAAACTCTTCACCGCTGCATTGGAAGACGTTTTCAAGCTTCTGGACTGGAAAGGATACGGAATTAACATCAATGGCGAGTACATCACTCACCTTCGATTTGCCGACGATATAGTCCTCATGGCAGAATCGCTGGAGGACCTAAGCACTATGCTCAATGACCTCAATAGTGTCTCCCAACGGATAGGTCTTAAGATGAACATGGACAAAACAAAGATCATGTTTAATGTCCATGTCACACCTATGCCGGTAGTTGTTGGGAGCACTAAGCTCGAAGTTGTTGACGAGTATGTTTACCTGGGACAAATAGTCCGACTAGGTAAGTCCAACTTCGACCGAGAGGTCAATCGACGGATTCAACTCGGCTGGGCAGCGTTCGGGAAGCTACGACACATCTTCTCGTCAGAAATACCTCAAAACCTTAGAACAAAATTGAACAACCAGTGCGTGTTGCCAGTGATGACTTACGGAACTGAGACGTGGTCCTTCACTGCTGGCCGTATGAGGAAGCTCAAGGTCGCTCAGCGAGCTATGGAGAGGGCTATGCTCGGAGTTTCTCTGCGTGATAAACTTAGGAATAAGGATATCCGCAGTAGAACCAGAGTAACCGACATAGCCCAACGGATTAGTAAGCTGAAGTGGCAGTGGGCCGGCCATATAGCTCGAAGAACCGACAACCGATGGGGAAGAAAGGTTCTCGAGTGGCAGCCTCGTACCGGTAGGCGAAGTGTAGGGCGTCCCCCCACAAGATGGAGTGACGACCTGGTAAGACATGCAGGAAGTCGATGGATGCAGGTGGCTCAGGACCGTGCTTTGTGGAGGAATTCCTTGGGGGAGGCCTATGTTCAGCAGTGGACTTGTGAAGGGCTGTAATGAATATAAAATTGAAAAACAAAACAAAACAAAAAACCATTGACACATTTGAAATATGTTAAACTGTTAGTCGATCAACTGATTAATAATTTTCGACAAGAAAAATCTAGAGTTTCTACATCATCATCTGAAATCAGATTAAACGGAAAACTTCATGAAATGTGTAAAGGTAAAAAAAGATATTGCATTGTTTGCTCAAATAGACAGAAGAACGAAAGACGAGAAACGAGTGAATATGTGTGTGATACTTGCCCTCATAAGCCAAGAATGAACCTTGGGGACTGTTTTTCAAGATACCATAAAATGAAGAAATTCAAAAAATGATTTTTAAAAAATTTATTGTATTTTTATATTTTCATTCTAATGTTGTATTAATAAAGCATATTTTTAAAGTGTATTTACGTTTTTTTTGAAGTGAAAACGTCTTTAGCGGCGTTGTGCACTTGTTTTGTAATGGGTAAAAAATGTGAATGATGAATGAAAATTCGTAAGACGGACGGAGAGTAGACAGCCGGCGCGGCGTAGGAGAGGAAGTAGGTAACTTACCTATTAATTAATTTTCATTTATTAATTAATATAATTTTATTATTAAGATTAGGTTTTGATCGAGTCTACTGTACTGCTTGACGAAATTATTAATATAGATACATATGTACTTACACATTATAGATGGTAATATTTGTAATATGTTTATACTTTATAGCATTAACCTATATTTTCATAACATCACAATAAGCACATGTGTGGTGTAGGTTTACCAAATAAATAATTTCGAATGAAAATAAATGAAATAAGATAATAATAAATAATCTCCCCATTCCAAAATATCAAAAATGCACAATGTAAATATTCAAGTTTTCACTTCTGCCGGCACTCCCGGAGTGCAACCTGTCGTTTTTTTTTTTTATGACAAAGCAATTTTCAATATACTACAGCGGTGCGCTTGCGCTATTGAAAATAGCCTGGAGTAGCTAATAGCCCATAGGAAAAATGAGTCAGATTTGCTGATAGGTCATATTAAAAATTATTCGGAGTGCAAAGGGTTAAGTAATAGAATGCAGAAAGTTATTATCAATGGTAAAAGTTCTTCCGGGCCACCTGGGTGTCCCTCAGGGCTCCATTCTCGGCCCATTCCTATTTCTAGTGTATATTAATGACTTACCTTCTCTTGTAGCGGATAATCTACTTAATCTAATATTATTTGCTGATGATACTTCCTTGATTTTTGAACTTAAACGTCAATCATTTAAATGTGTTGAAGTGAATATCATAATGCTAATGAAATAATAATGCTATATCAAAATTAGTGCATTGGTTTAATGTTAATAACGGAAATAAAACTAAATGTATTAAATTTACAACAACAAATGTTAAAAATCTGAGTACCAATGTGTTTTAAATGGGAAAGAACTGAGCCCTGTTGAATCCACTGTTTTTCTTGGCATCACTCTTGACGCAAAGCTTCAGTGGGGCCCCCATATGTCCAAACTAGCAAGCAGACTAAGTTCTGCAGCCTATGCTGTAAAACAGATTAGAGGTCTCACTGGTGTTGAGACAGCTAGATTAGTTTATTTCAGTTATTTCCATAGCATAATGTCTTATGTGATTTTGCTATGGGGAAATGCGGCTGATTCAGAAGCTATTTTTGTTTTGCAGAAAAGGGCCATTCGAGCTATTTACAACCTAAAACCGAGGGAGTCTCTTAGAGATAAATCTAAAGAAATAAATATATTAACTTTGGCCTCTCAGTATATTCACGAAAACTTAATGTATGTTCACAAAAACAAAGGTAGTTTTAGTAAAACAAGTGATGTACATTCTGTAAACACTAGAAACAAGCACAAGCTAGTAATACCAGTTTCTCGACTCCACAGAGTCAGTAATTCATTCATGGGGCAATGTATACTATGCTATTACAACAGGCTCCCGGAAAGTGTACAGGTTTTGTTAAGTTGAAACTATATAAAAAGGGTTATTATAGTATAAATGAATACATGGTTGACATGGTTCATACCCCTGGGAATGAGGTGGTCGCTTCCAAGCTGTTTCTAAAATAAATTTTGTATCTACCAACCATTAATGTAAAATATGCTTTTAAAAACAAAGTCCCACTGTATTTCTTGCTGGTTCTTCCCAGGACAGAGGATTTTTTTTCAAACCAGTGGTAAAATAGAAAATGACTTTCAATAAGAATTACACATGTGATCTATATTGAATAAAAAATTATTCTATTCTATTCTATTCCAAATAGCATGTTGCTTTTGGATTTCATCACTCTACACAAAGTGTGCAACCTTTACAAGAACAAGTGTTTAATTTTATGTTCCACCATTCCTGTCCGATAGATTATCTAATATTCACATGTGCTGCCCAAACATTGGCAGATTTTCACATATCATTAAAATATTTATTCAGCTAAATGTCCCAGACTTACTGGTTTCCTCCTCATAATGTTTAACATTGTGTTGCATTGTTTATTTATTTAACCTTGGATAAATATTAAATATTAATTTCCATAATATGTAGCATCCCTCAAATATCAAGATCCCAAGTGTAAGAGATCAAAAATGATACATACATATACATAAACACTCACGCCTGTCACCCAGAGGGGTAGGCAGAGACTATGGACTTCCATTTGGCACGATCCTGACAGACCTCTCTCGCTTCCTCCACATCCATATACCTACGCATACACGCTCGTCGGTTAAAGGTACTCTTGATTTGGCCCATTTTCAATATATCGCCAATTTGGTCGATAAACTTTCGCCTAGGGCGACCCTTCCCGACTCTGCCGTTCACCTCTGCAACATAAATTTGCTTTGTCACTCTTTCCTCATTCATTCTTTCTACATGACCAAACCACCCAAGCATTCCTTTCTTAATCCTGGTCACAACATCATCTTGCAAACCACACTCTTCTCTTATTAAACAATTTCTCACTCTGTCCTTCAGATTCATCCCTAACATACTCCTTAATGACTGCATTTCTACAGCATTTATTCTACTCTCGTGCTTCTTCTGCCACACCCAACTTTCACTACCATACATTAAAGTAGGCACTAACACACAGGCTCTTTCATAACTCTTTCAATTAGCACCTTAGCATACAGTTTACCCACAATGCTAAGCAAACTGATACCACGGTAGTTTTTACAGTCCTGCTGCGACCCCCCTCCCTTATATATTGGGACTATAATGGCTTTGCACCAGTCAAAAATGATAAACGCATTTATGTAATTAATGTTATAGTTTTATATTCAAGAGTGGTTGGTCATTCTATAGTTATTAATAGGTAATCTAGGGTCTTTTCGGCGAACTTTTCTTTGCCCTAAAACCCTCTCAGAAATGAGAGGAGGCCTGTGCCCAGCAGTGGAACATGCATATAGGCTGTAACTTTTAACTAGGGTCTTTCTGGTAATTCTGGTTTGAATGGTTGAGGTGTGTACATGCATGCACAATTGTGAAAACTGAGTACAAGTGTGTGTATTAGAAATATAAATTGTAAAAAGTTATTCAATGATTTATCTGAAGACCTGAAGGAAAAAAAGTGGTACAACTTTCCATTGACTCCCGTCGAGTTGGGGGTTGATACGTATTTTTAAAGAAAAGTTACACTATTATAAGCACACACACAAAGTTACAACATGCGGAAGAGCGTAATTTTTGAGAAAAAAGTTATTGAAAATCAATTATTCTTGCGTTGTTTATGTCTAATCTAACAATAAAACTGACGCCATTTTTTATTGTTATGGTCAGTAGGAATGTCAATTCTTTCTGAAAAAGATCGATTTTTTAAATAGATTCGAATTGTAAGCTGATGTATCGATTCCCAAAAAATCGATTTCTAAAATATCTATATTTTTTTCATGTTTGCATTTATAATGTAAATATAAATCCATTTTATTTTTAAATATAATCCCCTTCATCATAAAATATAGGGGGACTGATTCAGAAGGATTTCTGTATCTATTTTGAGATTGCTACGTCTCCGGCGCTGCGGGAAGAGCAGCCTCTACGCCTTAGAGCTTACAGCAGGCGGAGGCTGCTCCCCCTACGCGCCTCCAGCTCTTTAAAAACACTCTAGGGGTAGGACAGACTCGTACCAGGTGGAGTCGGGGTCTATCAATTCGGTTCTTTGACATAAGTTGAACCTAACCTATTTTATTTGTTATCTGCCCTAATTGGTACTGTTAAAATAAAACAAATTTCAATAAGAGATCATTTATTCTGGTATCTGTCTTGTTTTTCATAAAATGGAATTATATTTACATTATAAATGCAAACATAAAAAAATGTAGATATTTTAGAAATCGTTTTTTTGTGAATCGATACATCAGCTTACGATTTCAATCGATTTAAAAATCAACCTTTTTCGGAAAGAATCGACATCCCTACTGACGACAATGACATTACAAAATGGCGTCAGTTTTATGGTAGGATTAGATATAAACAATGCAAGAATAATTGATTTTCAATAACTTTTTTCTCAAAAATTACACGTTTCCGCATATTGTAACTTTGTGTGTGCTTATAATAGTGTAACTTTTCTGTAAAAATATGTATCAACCCCCAACTCGACGGGAGTCAATGGAAAGCTAAGCCACCTCTAATATAAGAAACTGAAAATTTTCAGTCCAACAAATACTGATTGAAGGTAAGCTTTGGCATTGGAAGCCCTGTCTCCAACTTCTCCTTCCACTCACCACATACCAAGGCAACTAATTTTTTTTCTACTTTAACTCTTCAAAGCTGTTTTTAATGTGCAATTTGCAAAAATGCATATAAAAAAAACAGCTGTGCAGGAGGAAGGTAGTGTGAATGAGGTGTTACCCCTCCCCCACAGGATACTAAAGCATTGTCAACATCTGAGTTTGGAAATAACAGAAATGGATGAAGTCCATGGAAAATAATTTATTTTAGTTTACAATTAATAAATGATTAATTAAAAATTATGATCATAAACAAACTTATCATAGTTGTTTCTTTTAATTACCTCTGGCTGTCCTTAAAGAAATAAATAAATAATAGTGTGTAACTATATAGTACAATAATATATTAGGATAATAATAATGTCATAAAGCTTACTGAAACGTTTTTTAAAAATGTTGTCCTTTGATATAAACAAAGTAATCAATATTACATGATATTATAAAATCAAATAATTACGATTCATATTGTTTGTATTTATTAGTCGCCTCTACTGTATCAATGTAATATGTATAAATCTAAAAATTTATTATATTTGCCGAATGCACTAACAGCAACCATATCTGCAAAATTTAGAGAGATCATAATATGTAAAAACCAGAAGCACTAGATTTTTTATTCACAACGCTAGCATGAAAATTAAAAAAATAATCAAACAATATTTTGACATACCATGAGTGGCAGAGCTGCACCGGCTGCACGACGCGAAAAGTTATCATCGCCACCACTCATTATGCGACATCGCGAGAAATTTGATTTATTCTTGTAATCTCTTAAGGATCTTTGTCAAACACAATCAAACTAAACGGACAACACTGCACTGCACTTCACTTTGCTTTAAATGCTAAACAGCTTGTTTGATAAATGATAAAAATAGTGATAATTCTAATACTTTTTAAACAACACTAAAATACTTCTAGCACCTAACTTAGACCGACACAAGTGGGAGGATGCAAGTAATGATACATTATTGGATTACGAATAAACGCAACAAAAACCGCCACAATTGCTCCTGACAAATATACATTGGCAGCCATATTGTCTACCATTTATTTTACTGGGCGTCCATAACATAATTGTCACCTAATCGCAAATTTTAACGTTGTCACTTATACATCATAAAGTATTTATAATAAAATAAGGCTTATTACTATAAAATTAATAAAAACATCATATTATTTCAAGCAGGTAAACCAAAAATACAAGCTTAATAAGTTTGATTTTTCTAAGCTAGTATTGCCAGATGCCAGCATAATTATTGAGCTCACAGCACAGAGTCGTTTTAGACCATAGACTTAATGCTTGATATACAATCTGTCAAGAAACTCATGAAAAAAAAGGAGAACGCCACTATCTTTTATACGGCATCCTTATAGGTTTCAAGTGAACAGTTTTCATACTTTTTATTTTATAAACTGATTTAATATTATGGTCCCTTTACTGTCATATTTTTTCAAGTACCTACATGCTTTTATTGCGTAACTCTTGACCCTTGTAAATCCCAGCAACAGTAATAAGCTAAATTCACATACTTAATAGTTGAGATAATTTGACTGTGTATCCTACATTTAATTAGGGAAAGCAGGTTTTACACAAGACCAGCCTTGACAGACAGCAGACACCCAAGGTGCAAAAATAAAACAAAAAAAATGTTGATACATAGTTATTATATTCTGATTATTAATCTGAGTCCAAATAATCTGAGTCGAGGTAGTCATCTCCTGAAATGTTGCCCGAAGCTCCTGCGTATAGTCCCACCAACTTATCTGTGAACTGACAGCTGCGGCAAAATTGTGAACTACAGCCGCCATTTAATCAAATGTCACTCGATACGTCATTGTTTTGAGAGTTTATAGAAAAATAAAAATTGCCGAAAACCATTAAAAGTGTTGCCCGAAACATTATTTTAAAAGTATTAAACTTTTGTGAGCAAGAAGCTCGAGGGCAAGCACTGATAATGCCTTTCAATCAGGTCTATAATAGAGTATCAGCTGCTGCAGGTCAGTATTGCTATGTTTTGTTCCTTTCTTTCGTATTTCCGATAAATAGATTGGTTCATGCAATTCATTTCTTTCTCAGATGTTAGTCAAGGATTCATTTCCAAAATAGTTAAATAACCGGAAACCGCATAAACCACAGGAACGCAAATTACAACGCCCGGTAAAAAAGGCATAAAGGCATATTATTTAATTAAAGTTTAATTTGTTCAATTATGATATTTTTGTTTCTTCTTGTTTTTGGACATATATTTCGTGACTAATTTATTACCTTCGTATGTGGACAGGGGCGTAGCTACCGCCGTATCAGCCGTATCAATGATACGGGGCCCCCGGGCTACAGGGGCCCCCAACGTGTGTAAGCAAAAACTCCAAGGACTTCTAATGGGACAGGAAAGGCTATCACTATTCTCTAAAGAAGTAAAGAATTTAGTAAAACTGAAATCGTCTTCAGCTATGTTCGCCGAACAAAAGGCACGAAAATTAAATTGTTTGGCTAGCTTAGTTCCTAGGAGTATTTATTGTAAGTAATAACTCATAAGCCCGTGTAGTGGCGGGTAAGAATACTCACAACCCCATATCTTCCCGTGGGTGTCGTAAAAGGCGACAGACGGAAACTGAGGCAGAGGATGGGCAGCAGCATCTTTCTGATAACAGCAAAACAACAATAAAAAAACTGCGCTTGCCAACCCGCTCGCCAAGCGTGGCAACTATGGCAATATACCCCCATGAAAGTAACGAAGAGATGGCCCCCAGTCCCCGGCAGCCCCGCTATTCCTGGCTAAGGTGGCGACCATGGTAACAGCGAGGCAGGGGGTGCTAAGAGTCTCCGGTGGAGGTTCTGTTGCCACCTACGACGACTCGACATGGCAACTTATAACGCACGCACCCTGAGGACTGACGAGAAGGTCCTGGAGCTAGAAGAAGAGATAGACAAGTTGCACTGGAATGTCATAGGATTATCCGAAGTCTGAAGAGAGGGGGAGGTCACGGTAATCCTCGAATCCGGCAATTTGTTCTATCACCAGGAGGGCGACCATCTGTCCCAAGGAGGTGTCGGATTTATCGTCCACAAGTCTCTCGTTAACAACGTTGTAAAGATTGGGAGTGTGTCGACGAGGGTTGCGGACCTTATACTCAGAATCACCGAACGGTAATCGCTGAAGGTTATACAGGTTTACGCATCAACCTCGGTACACGCCGATGAGGAGGTGGAAGAAATGTATGAGGATATCTCTAGAACAATGCATTCCTCCAAAACCCACTATACGGTGTTAATGGGAGACTTCAACGCAAAACTAGGCACAAGAGAGAACGGTGAGCTGAAAGTAGGGAAATTCGGAATAGGGCAACGGAACCCAAAGGGCCAGCAGCTGGCGAACTTCATGGAGAAAGAAGGACTCTTTATGATGAACTCTTTCTTCCAGAAGCGGCCCCACAGGAAGTGGACCTGGTCGAGCCACGACGGTTCGACAAAAAATGAGATTAACTTTATTATGACGACCAGACGACAACTATTCAGTGATGTCTCAGTGATCGCGAGGGTGAAAACCGGCAGCGATCACCGAATGGTGAGAGGCACACTGAACCTAAACGTTAAGTTGGAGAAGTCACGTCTAATGAAGTCAACGCTCCGTCCTTCTCGTGCTCTAATCCAAAGTCCAGAAACCTTTCAGCTCGAGCTACGAAACCGTTTTCAGTGCCTAGAAGATTGCAATACAATGGACGATATGAATGACAAGCTCGTGGAAACTGTCCATGCGGTCTGAGCTAAGTTTTGCAAGACCCGCCGCAGAAGAAACAAAAAGTCTCCGATCACACTCTAATCTCAATGGCTTTTAGACGGGGTATATAGCTGCAGTCTTCAGTAGATTTGACAGCGTACAGGCAACTGAACATACAGATCTCCAAATGCATGCGGCGGGACTTGTGCAACTTTAATTCTGCTCGTATTAAAGAAAAGATCGAGCAGAACCAGGGCTCCCAAGTCTTTGCAAGAGATCTGTCTGCCAGAAAGAGCCAACTGTCGAAGCTGAAGACCGAGTATGGCAGCGTCGTTTCCGGGACACCTGAGGTTTTGAGTGAGATTGAGAGGTTCTATTGGCAGCTGTACACATCATCGTTGGAGCAACACGTAAGTGTGAGTAACGATCCAAGAGCGAGTCTTATCCGACACTATTCCGATGATATCTCGGACGTCAGTCTGAGCGAGATTAGAATGGCTCTCCAGCATCTTAAAAACGGCAAGATCCCAGGCTGGATGGAATTACAGTGGAGCTTCTGAAAGCGGGTGGAAAACCGATACTTGATGTCCTTCAGAAGCTCTTTAATTCCGTCCTCCATGGTGGCACTACTCCGGAAAGGTGACAACGCTCTCTTGAAGAACTACAGACCGAGTTCCCTTTTGAGCCGCGTCTACATGCTGTTTTCGAGAGTCATTACTCCCGAACAAGCCGGTTTCCAAAAAGGCTTTAGCACCATATACCACATACATACCCTTCGGCAAATTGTACAGAAGTCCGAGGAGTACAATTTACCACTATTTCTGGCGTATGTGGACTATGAGAAAGCCCAAAGACTTTCAATCAAAATTACGTCGAAATTCGGGCGGTGCTGCAGTCCCTTCAGCGATGCCAAGTTGACTGTCGGTATATCGAAGTGCTGAAGTGCTTGTACAGTAGGGCTACGATGGCTATCCGAGTACAGAACCAGAGTACGAAACCTATCCAATTGCAGAGAGGTGCAAGACAGGGTGACGTTATATCCCCGATACTCTTCACCGCTGCATTGGAAGACGTTTTCAAGCTTCTGGACTGGTAAGGATACGGTGTTAACATCAATGGCGAGTACATCACTCACCTTCGATTTGCCGACGATATAGTCCTTATGGCAGAATCGCTGGAGGACCTAAGCACTATGCTTAATGACCTCAATAGTTTTTCCCAACGGATAGGTCTTAAGATGAACATGGACAAAACAAAGATCATGTTTAATGTCCATGTCACACCTATGTCGGTAGTTGTTGGTAGCTCTAAGCTCGAAGTTGTTGACGTTTATGTTTACCTGGGACAAATAGTCCGACTAAGTAAGTCCAACTTCGACCGAGAGGTCAATCGAGGGATTCGACTCGACTGGGTAGCGTTCGGGAAATAACGGCACATCTTCTAGTCAGGTATACCTCAAAACTTGAAAACGAAATTGTGCAACCAGTGCGTGTTGCCAGTGATGACATACGGAACTGAGACGTGGTCCTTCACTGCTGGCCGGATGAGGAAGCTCAAGGTTGCTCAGCGAGCTATGGAGAGGGCTATGCTCGGAGTTTCTCTGCGTGATAAACTTAGAAATGAGGATATGCGCAGTAGAACCAGAGTCACCGACATGGCCCAACGAATTAGTAAGCTGAAGTGGCCATGGGCCGGACATATAGCTCGAAGAACCGGCAACCGATAGGGAAAAAGGTTCTCGAGTGGCGGCCTCGTACCGGCGGATGAAGTGTAGGGCGTCCCCCCACTATATGGAGTGACGACCTGGTAAGACATGCAGGAAGTCGATGGATGCAGGTGGTTCAGGACCGTGCTTTGTGGCATTCCTTGGGTGAGGCCTATGCTCTTTAATGGACTTATGAAGGGCTGTTATGATGATGATGATGATGATGAACTAGTGGAATTAGTACTTTTGCCGTTGTCGTGATAATTGACGATAATTTATGTGTACATAGAGAACTGAAGACCATTTTTATGTATATGTTTTTTATTCCTTTATTCGTTTTTTCATTCCTTGGACTTATGAAGGGCTGTAACGATGATGATGAATAACTTAAAATCAATATATAATAATTTGAATTCAATGCAAGCGTTTTTGTTCCTTTTATGAAATCTTTACTCTTCATTGGGGCCCCCCAACAAATTTTGATACAGGGCCCCTCGAAGGCACGCTACGCCACTGTATGTGGACTCTATCTAGGAATATAAGACCCTTAGATGGGAATATTCCCGAACTGGCAACACTCCAGCGCAGAAGCGCCAAGCTGTCAGTTCACAGATAAGTTGGTGGCACTATAATTAAATTGGTCCATTTCTGACTCTTCAGATTCACTGGAACTATCATCGCTTACTGAGATTACAAGTTTGTCTATATCATTATACAGATATCCTCCACGGGCAAAATATTCATCGTCGTCCATTATGCGCTGAATTGTGCATTCAGAAACACCTGAAACCAATAAAGGCATGCAAATAATAAATACCTTATTCATATCTAAACAAATAATACAAAAGGATCAAAACTTTTGACTGTGTAGTATAATTCTTAAACAAATTTTATAACCTCAACTATTTGTAGACAATATAATAAAACGGATAAGTTATACTTAAAAACAAATGATAGATATGAGATTACTACTATATTATTATTATTACTAAATAAATAAATAAATAAATTACAGGGCTTAGCTTTCCATTGCCGTTCGTCGAGTTGGTTGTTGATACATATTTTTACAGAAAGGTTACACTATTATAAGCACACACACAAAGTTTTAGCATGAGGAGACGCGTACTTTTTGAGAAAAAAATTTATTGAAAATCAATTATTCTTCCAATGTTTATGTGAAATACTACCGTAAAACTGGCGCCATTTTGTAATGTCATTGTCGTCGTCAGTAGGGATGTCCATTCTTTCTGAAAACGATAGATTTTAAAATCGATTCGAATCGTAAGCTGTATCGATTCTTAAAAAATCGATTTCTAAAATATAGATATATTTTCTGTTTGCATTTATAATGTAAATATAAATCCATTTTATGAAAAACAAGAAAGATACCACAATAAATGATCTCTTATTGAAATTTGTTTTAACAGTACCTATTAGGGCAGATAACAAATAAAATAACATAAATTAAAACAGTGGTAGAGCCACGCGGCAGCTTTTGCTGTCGCACGGATGGGCCGGCTCGAACCGGGGTGGTACCACGACCTCACAGAAAACCAGCGTGAAGTAGAGGTTTATCTCTGCGTTTCGCTTGGTGAGTGCAGGTGCCGGAGGCCCTTTTTACTGGAAATGAGGCATTCCATCTTAGTCTTCACGGGTGACAACGCATCTACATTATTTTGAATTGTAATAGAGGATAGATGTAGATGTCTATGGGCCGCAGCAACCACTTACCATCAGGTGGACTGTGTGCTCGTTTGTCACCCTTATCCTATAAAAAAAGCCTAACTAACTAACCTAACCTAGGTTCAACTTATGTCAAAGAACTGAATTGATTGACCCCGACTCCTCCTGGTACGAGTCTGTCCTACCCCTAGAGTGGTTTTATAGAGCCGGAGTCGCGTAGGGGGAGCAGCCTCCGCCTGCTGTAACAAATTGTAGGCAACGGACGAGCCGGAGTGGCTAAGGCTGGCCGCCGAAGGCGACCAACAAGCCGAAGCTGCGAAGGCGAGGAACGATGCCTGCGATTTGTTACGCAAAGGCGTAGAGGTTGCTCTTCCCGCAGTGCCGGAAACGTAGCAGTCTCAAAAGCGAAATACAGAAATCCATCTGAATCAGTCCCCTTACTTTTTTATGATGAAGGGGATTTTTTTCTCATAAAATGAATTTATATTTACATTATAAATGCAAACATAAAAAATATAGATATTTAGAAATCGGTTTTTTGTGAATCCATACATCAGCATACGATTCAAATTGATTTAAAAAAATCTAACTTTTTCGGAAAGATTCGACATCCCTACTGACAACGACAGTACAAAATAGCGTCAGTTTTACGATAGTAATTGACATAAATATTGCAAAAATAGTTAATTTTCAATAATTTTATTTCTCAAAAAGTACGTGTCTCCGTGTTGAAACTTTGCGTGTGTGCTTATAATAATATAACCTTTCCTTAATATCAACCCCCAACTTGACGGACGTCAATGGAAAAACGAACCGATTACAGTTTTTTTTTATTGTGTTTAACATTATAATACATGTACGTACTACGTACCAGTTATCTTTGCTGTTCGACCGAAAACATCGTCTAAATTGGAAAGAAACTTTCCCGCTTGAAATTTGGCCATGCACACTTGAAACGCTTTAAATATGATTTGTCTGGTACCTCTCTTATAAACACTGCGTTTCAGTTTTGATCTCTAAAGACTAAACGGTCATAGGATAAGAAAAAACTCGAAATATAACAAAAAATCTTAGAGCACATCAATTACAAAGCTACAAAATGACAGCTGAGTTACTCAGTTTGACAATAGTTTATTGTTGCCAGTGCAAGCAAAAGCAGTAGTTCGAAAAATATTATTATTTTCATGACTTTCTTGACAGACTATACTGGCGTAAGCGTATAGAACAACATAGTGTGCAAGGGAGAAGAAAATTCCTTAGGGCAAAAATGCAAGATAGAAAAAGATACCAAATCTCATGACTCTGTAACCGATTTTGAATGACAGGTCGGTACGCAAGAAATAGCTCCTAAATATTTTGTAATTTTCTGCCGACTTCCAAAAAGGAGATGGTACTCAATTGGATTGTATGTTTTTTTATGTGTTATCTCATAACTTTTTTACTGGGTGAACCGATTTAGATGATTCTTTTTTTATTCGAAACCTGATATGATACTTCTCGCGTGGTCCCATATGAATTTGATCAAAGTCAGACCAATCGTTTTTGAGTTATTCTTAATAACTTATATTGAAGTCGGCTGTACAAAACTTTTAATTTTAAATTATTTAGAGTATAATAGTGGTTATTTTTTGAGTGACTGTGAGGTTAATAATAGAAATGATTCTGATAATTTCACATTTCACAGTTAAATTCTCAAGACGTTGTCAATGTTATGACGCGGTTATTTCTCAGATGAAGGTTTGTTTATGGTTAAAATTTATGTTACATACTGTTTAAAATATAGACTGTTTTCAATTATTTTGTAAATTTTGGTATTTTGCAAAGAAAAAAGTCACGTTGTCGATAATTTGCATGAATTTTGTAAATACATTTTTATACAAAATATTTTACATGTATGCTAGGGATTTACCCAACTATATCAAAATTAATGTCCATATTTATCTTGAATGTTTATAATGAATCGATAGACTTGCCCACACAACAAGGAAGTAAATCCTCGGTTTGTATTCTAAAATGTAATTTTATTTTGCCTTTTGTCAAGCAGATTCCCTCTGGATTCAATAATTCGAAAAAAATATTAAGGTTATTTGGATGGGTTGGTTGGAATCCAAAGAAGAATCCAACAATTTTCAGCAGTTTTAGAGAAGTATAAAAGAAAAAGTAGAATCAAAACAATTTTATTAAAAGGAGTCATTTTTACATTATTTGCACCAGTAAGTTTCATATCTCTCCTACTCGGGGTACAAATTAGAACACTCCTTTGTGCCCCGGGCTGGAGTTTGCGTATACGTCAGAGAGGACATCTGTTTTCGCCTCGGCAGTCTTGAAGGTTCGGACCTGTCCATACTATGGTTGCGCGTAGACAGTCTACGGGTGCCTCTATAGGTCCCATAGCGGTAATGCCGACACAGACTAATTCATCGGCCACGTCCAAATGACTGCAGACTCCGTGCTACAACACGTTCTATCCGCAGAGATCATGATACTCAGTGATTTTAACGCCCACCATGCTGAATGGCTTGGATTCCGTTTAACCGATCATGCGGGTAGATGTCTATGACTTTGCCTTGGCATATGGTCTAACACAACTGGTTCCTTCGCCTACGCGGTTTCCAGATGTGGACGACCATGTACCTTCCCTGATGGACCTTCTGCTGACCTCTCATCCGGACGGATATCAAGTCTCCGTCAATACCCCTCTGGGGCACAAAGGAGTGTTCTAATTTGTACCCCGGGTAGGAGAGATAGAAGTATCAGCCAGAGAGGACACCTGAGTCTCGGTTAAAAAGAGCAAGGCCAGCTTCGCCGTCTCTAGATGGTAATGGACAGCGTTAAGGTTGGAATTAAGTCCCCTGATGTTGCAAAAATTCACGGATAGCGTGACAGGGAGCGCTTTGGTTGTATTGCTCCGCTTGCCCCGAGCAGCATTAGTCGCGAGCGGAATTTTGCCCCCCCCCCTTCAGATGCTCTGCGAGGGATTCTCCAGGGGTGCTGGTACCCTCCTGGGGTAGTCTTTTATTTAATTCCACTACCATGTTGATGGAGGGACGGGGATCAGGCCTCCGGCCACCTGCACTCACCAAGCGCAACGCAGGGGTAAACCTCTACTTCACGCTGGTATTCTGTGAGGTCGTGGTACCATCCCGGTTCGAGCCGGCCCATCCGTGCGACAGTAAAAGCTGCCGCTTGGCTTTACCACTCTTAAATAAATTATTTATATATAGTATTAAAAATAATAGCTAAATGAGGCGCGATTGTATCTATTATAGACGCAATAACTTTAACGGAAATCCCCCACAGATCCGCAATTTTCTTAACATCAATGGTTTTAAAATGTTTTACATTAAGTAAGTAGTTTTAGGTTCTTTGAATGATTTCGATGTTGATGTCACACGCTGATCCCCAAAGTTGTATTCCGTATGTCCATATCGGTTTTATAATGGTGTTATATAGCAGGAGCTTATTGTCTAAAGAAAATCTGTAATTCCTTGCGAGCATCCAATACAGTCCTCTGTACCTATGGTAGATCCCCTTTTGGTTTGGATGTGCTTCTTCCAAGTGAGCCTTCTATCCAAGTACATGTCCAAGTACCTAACGTTGTCACTTTGCGGAAGCGAATTGTTACGCAGTGAGACAGGTGGACAGTTTCCTCAACGCAAGGTAAACGTAACATGGACTGATTTTATGGCACTAGCCTATATTTTCCACCTTGATAGCCATTTATCAATCTCATCTAGACCATGTAGTAGGATTGCTGAAGCATAGTCAAGTTTTACTGCAAGCAAGAACAGCAGCATCATCCGCAAAGGTAGCCACAGTGACGTTATCAATTTGTAGCAGGTGACTTTTGTAAATTGTGTAGAGCACAGGACCAAGCACTGACTTTTGTAGCACGCTAGCTTTAATTGGATGGAACGTGGAATGTTCACCTTCCTTGACTTGAAAGATTCTATCGGACAGGTAAGATTTCAGTAATCCGAAGAACGTATGAGGTAATAGAGATTTAATTTTAAATAGTAGCCCTGTATGCCACACCTTATCAAAAGCCTGCTGCAGCTCAAGGAATGCAGAGGAGCAGTATTCTTTATGTTCTAGTGCATGTCTGATTGTTCTGCATCTGCATGTATCTGTTCAACCGTACCATGATCCTGTTGGAATACAAATTGTACGGTTGACTGGCACGATACATCTTTTACGGAATTCTTTCATAAACCTTTGCAACACTGTTTTGGTATTAAAGTTCACTATTTTTACAGGGACTGATCACAGAAACAAGGTGTCAATGATACGGTGATTTATTTGCTACTGAACATTTCAATCTGGGGGCACGGCAGTGCCCCCGCCAAGTCGAGCAAAAAAGCGGCACGGCCGTACCATCCTTTTCTCGAAGCAGTTCAGGCCATTTCCGAAACCCTATAACTTCGTTATGGATAAAACTAGAAGCCTAAATTTTTACTACCCAAGTAGCCATTGTATAAACTCGGTATGTTTCAAATTTCATTAAATTTGAACCAGTAGTTTAAGAATTATAACTAGTCAGTTTCTTAATTTTGTCACTCACTGACTGACCGATCATCAAAACTCTAAGGC
Organism: Parnassius glacialis; assembly: GCA_033319125.1. Taxonomy (NCBI): domain Eukaryota; kingdom Metazoa; phylum Arthropoda; class Insecta; order Lepidoptera; family Papilionidae; genus Parnassius; species Parnassius glacialis. The sequence goes on from JAVANC010000016.1 coordinate 355,418, forward strand.
ACTTCTAGCAGACATAGAAACTTCAAATTTGGAATACAATTATTGTTTAATATATAAATCAAGGTTCCGGTTCCGGTCGTCGATCAGTCAATACGCACGTCACAGAGCTCCGCGAAAAATAAAAAATAAACAGTGTAAAAAAGTGCCAACAAAGTGTGTCATACGAACTATTGACTACAACAAAGTACAAAATACGTGATCAGTGAAAAAATTACAGAAAAAGTGTTAAATTGCGAGTACTAATCAACCGTAATTGTAATCATTCTAACCTACAAAAATACCATCAAGTGTCAGCTGATGCAAATCGTACATAGACTATAGAGTGGAAACTGCAGTACCAACATAACAAACAGCAAAACAAGTGTTGCCATAGCAAAACAAGTGTTGCCACAGCAAAACAAGTGTTGCCATAAAGAAACAAGTGTTGCCACAGTGAACCAAGTGTTGCCATAACAATATAAAAAAATACCAAAGATTGAAAAAAGTATGGAAATCCTATTGGCAAAATTAGACGAAAAGTTAGACTAACAAACTAAACTTATAACAACTTCATTAACACAAAATGTCATGGCAGCACTAGACGAAAAGCTTAAAGTGGTCACCGAAGAAAACGCCCAACTCAAAAATAAAATAAACGAGCTAGAGTTAAAACTTAAATTCGTTGATAAGGATAAGCGCAAAAATAACCTTGTCTTTTTTGGCATCGAGGAAGGAAAAGCAAGAACAGAACCAGAGCTAGTAGACTACATAAAAGACATTATAATAGAAATGGGAGTACATTTTGAAGTCTTCGAAATTAATAATGTTTACAGAATCGGTAAAAAAGAGCTAGATAAAAATCGCCCTGTTGTAGTCTCACTCACAACTACATGGAAAAAACATATGATTCTGCGAAACAGATCTAACCTGCAAAAAGGTGTAAATATCAAAGAGGATTACCCTAAAGAAATAATAGAAAAACGTAAACAACTGCAGCTGCAAGTTGAAGAGGAAAAGAAAAAAGGGAATATAGCCTTCATAAAATACGACAAACTGATAATAAGGAAAACACACGAAAGCAACAGAGAAAAAAGGAAAAGAGAGACTTCAAGATCACCGAAAATACCATCACAAAAGAAAGTCAATGCAGGTAGTACCGAAAGTACATTGACCACCTTGAACAACGCCCCCTCTAAAACTGCGACAAAGGATATTATCAGACCAAATATACTGAACTATGTAGAGCGTGGGAGATCAGCTTCATTATCAAATCTCTCAAAAAACTAATAAGCGACACCCGGATCCAAACAACCCTAACAACCACATTACCAAATACAACATTCATAAATTGCACCCCAAGCCGGCTTGTCACCGTGGGGGAAGAAGACAAACACCCTCCATCTAAATCAAAACATTATATTTCGAAACACCCTAAAGCAAACATATTTAATAAGAAAACAATACAGATAGAACAAGGTAAAAAGATCACTGAACATATAAATGTCTGCACACTGAATACTCGGACACTAAGAACAGAAGAGAGCCTAAAAGAACTAGAAATAGCCATATCTAACATAAAATGGGACATAATTGGCATCAGCGAGATGAGAAGGCCAGGAGAAGGGATAGAAGAGAGGAACGACTATATCATGTTTCACAAAGGAGAACACACCGGACAAAAAGGAGTAGGTTTCCTCATCAAGTCTAAACTGAAGAAGAACATTATGGGATTTGAAGGAGTTTCTGACAGAATTGCTGTAGTTCATTTAAAATTTCCGGGGTACAAGAAAAACTGGGCCATCTTTCAAATATACGCCCCAACAGAACAAGCGGGGAAATCAGAAATAGAATATTTCTATGAGAGTATCTCAGAAGCAATAAAACCGCATTACAACAACAACATAATAATCATGGGCGACTTTAACGCACAGGTTGGAGAAAGGCAAACTGGAGAAGAATCCTCAATTGGGAAGTTTGGGCATGGCAAAAGAAGCCAAAATGGACAGAAATTAGTAGAATTCATGATGGAAAATAACCTTAATTTAATGAACTCATGTTTTAACAAAACAACTAAAAGCAAATGGACGTGGTCCTCCCCAGGTGCAAAATTCAAAACTGAAATTGACTTTATTATAACTAACAAAGCAAAAGCGTTCACAGATACCAACATAGTTAAAAACCTCAACTTTAACACTGACCACCGTATGGTAAGAAGCTGCCTAAACCTAAACCAACCCAAAATATCCAGGAAAAACCTAGTAAACAATAATAAGCTGTATCAAATATCAGAATGCAATCATTCCACTAATTCCCGCACAACAAAATCACTCAATGAAATTATTACCTCCGACGCAGAAACTGGGATTAAATACAGGAGATTACAAAACAAATTGAAAGAGATGCTAGTCAGCAAACCCAGAAGCAAAGAAAGCTATTTAAGTAAAAAGACACTAGAACTATTAGACGAAAGAAGAACACTAATATCAAATAAAGAGGACAAAGAACGACGGCAAAAAATTGCAACCCTTAGCAAGGAAATTAAGGAGAATATGAGGAAAGACCGTAAAGAGAAAAGAAATAGAGTTTTGGAAGAAAATATAAAAAGAACAGGAGGAACAAAAAAGGCTATGAAACAACTAAGCGAACATGGGAAAGAATGGATAGCGAAACTAAAGCAACGCGAATCTTATTCAACTAATCGACTCTCAATACAGAAACTAGCTACGGACTATTACCGCCTATTGTACTCTGATAAATTCGATTCAGGGATGGCCACAATTCCGGAAGTAAACGAAGTAAAAGAAAACAAAGTAGATGAAGTGCCAGAAATCCTTACATCAGAGGTAATCAAGGCAATAAAATCTCAAAAACTCGAGAAAGCCCCAGGGCCGGACAAGATACCTAATGAAATACTCAAGGGATCCTTAGAGGAATACAGTCCCGTGCTGGCAAAACTTTTCAATGAAATCTTACAAACAAGGCAAATTCCAGAAGAATGGACCGAGTGTCACATAGTTCTACTACATAAAAAAGGCCATAGAGAAGAGATTGGGAACTATAGGCCGATTTCTCTTATATCAAATATATATAAAGTATTTGCTAAAGTGATCCTAGAAAGAATATCATTAATACTCAACGAAAGCCAACCCGTAGAGCAGGCAGGATTCAGAAAAGACTTCAGCACAATAGATCACATTCACACAATAAAACAGTTGATACAGAAGTATAACGAATACAATAAACAAATCTACTTGGCGTTTATAGATTACTCAAGGGCATTCGACAGCCTCAGGCACCAATACATATGGCGGAGCCTTGAACAACAAGGGGTCCAGAGCAACTATATAGAAATACTTAAGAGTATATACAAATTTAGCAAGGCCAGTATTAAACTAGAATCAACAGGAGAACCATTTCCTATCAAAAAGGGCGTACGCCAAGGCGATCCTCTCTCCCCTGCACTATTTAACGCCGTACTCGAGCACATCTTTAGACAGCTAAACTGGGACCACCTAGGTCTGAACATTAATGGAGCTCGCCTAAACCATCTAAGATTTGCCGATGATCTGGTGCTTCTTGAAGAGAATCCAGCAGCAATAGAACAAATGATGCAGAGCCTAGCAAATATAAGTAGAGAAGTTGGTCTGGAAATCAATGCCAGAAAAACAAAATTAATGTCAAACTCAAGGGAAATAGACGTTATGGTAGATGGCAACAAGATCGAATATGTCAAAGAATATATTTACTTAGGACAGATAATATCCCCTTCAGATGAAATGACAAAGGAAATAAACAGGCGAATAGCCCAAGGATGGAGAAAATATTGGTCACTGAAGGAAATAATGAAAAGTAAGGATCTAGGCAATCACATAAAAAAGAAAGCATTCGAGACCTGTATTCTACCAGTTCTTACTTATGGCTGTGAAACTTGGTCAACAACACTTCACCATAGGGAAAGGCTAACAAAATGCAAACGTGCCATGGAAAGAAGCATGCTAGGGTTAAAAATCAAAGACAGAGTCAGGAACGTAGACATTAGAACAAGAACAAAACTCACAGACATTCTTACCCGGATAGACGTCCAAAAATGGAGATGGGCTGGACATTTGCTACGCCACCCCATTAACAAATGGAGCAAGCAAGTCACTCTCTGGCAACCAAGAGACGGCAAAAGAGGCAGGGGTCGTCAAGTCAGGAGATGGGAAGGCGACTTGAAACAGACAGCGGGACCATTCTGGTTGAGAGTAGCAAGGGACAGGAACCATTGGAAGGAATTGGAGGAGGCCTATGCCAAAAGGCACACCGAACTTAGGGACCTCTTGTAACCCTATGTTTAGGAATAAAAGGCTATTATTATTATTATTATTATATAAATCAAGGAAAAATTAAAATATTTTAAAAATTCGGTACAGTTTTCGAGATATACCAACTGCATATATAACTTTGTAATCATATATAAACATATAGTATTACAAAGTTACATTTGCAGTGAATGAATCAGTGTACCTATACAGGGTAATTTTTAATTCACTGAAGACCTTTTGGGAATATATTATTTACATCATAACAATAACATCTGTAAGAAAAAAAAATATATTTCCTCAATTTATATTTTCATACAAAAATAAAAATATTTTAATTGGACCTTCTAAACGGCAATAGCCCTAGTTAGCAAAAGAAAGCGCGTGGCGGGATAGGGGTGGAGGGGTGTGGGAGGCGGCGCTTGCTCATTTGAACTTGACCTAATTACCTGTGTCGTCAGTCGCCTTTGGCTTTGGTGCGCCCGCGACGTTTCTCCCTCCGTTGTGAGATTAATATCGCGAACGTCACGTTGTACCTTAGTATCGGTAAGCCATCGGGATTACCGATATTCAAATGTTGAGTATACCGAAATGGTGCGAATTTTAGCAATTTGCAATGATAACGTTAGTGAAGCCTGCCCTGAATATTCAAGGCGATTTCCCAACTCACGTGCACCGAGCTACGCTACGACACGCTGCCAGAGTTATTAAAGGACATACCCACAGAACACTATTACTCCTACGGAGGACATACCACTTGCATCTCTACGCAATATGTATTACCAACATGACGGGGCGCCGGCGCACTATGCTCGCCAAGTTCCTTAACTTTTTATTTAAACAGAATACCCTGGTCACTGAATCGGTCGTGACGGGGCTAGTGCATGGCCTCCCAGATCGCCAGATATTGTGATAAATTGGTGTGCCAATGGATTTTTATTTGTGGGGGCATGTAAAGACATTAGTGTATACTGGTCGCGCATTCGAAACCCGTGTCAAAATGAATCATCAAGTATTATCTCGTGTCGGTGAACAGTTAAGTTTTAGGTGTCACCTATGCATAGAATGTGGATGTGATTATTTTGAACGCATGTGCGCGATACTCACCGCCATCCGCGGACAAGTACCTAGGTAAGTCTAATTTTTAAATTTGTATTTTATAATTTTTATTGAATCATTATAACTTAATATCTTTATTCAATTACTGTTAATTTGTAGTAATCATTATAAATATTTTATTGTAATATTTGTAATTATTTTAACTTGCATCCATTTTTAAATACAACTTACATTAAATAAAAAAAATAGTTAATAATACTCATTTAATTTGCACGTGCTGCAAACATCGATCACCAAATCGATGGCTGCAAACCGAAAAGCGCAGGCGGCGCTTTTGAAGTCAATGACACCTGTGTCGACGTCATAATATACCTTTGGCTTGGCCTTGGGCCGCTGCATGTGCGACGTTGAAGCGTTGCTAGCAAAAAGTATTCGTAAAAAAAAAAGTACCTAAATGTCTTTTAAAGAATGTCTATTAATTCGTAAAAAAATTAATAAAAGAATCAAATAGTTCATCAAATGGCTTTATGCAAAATAAAGAAGTATATGAAAAGTTAATGTAGTCATTTTATTTAAAGTAGCGCCCTGGTGCAATAGGCACAGTGATGAATGGTTTAGTAGGCACTCGCAACGCAATCAGCTGAGCGCGGGCGTCGACCGGCCCGGCTATTATAAATTTTAATATTTGTGATTTTTTTGAATGTCATTTGCTAATTTTTGTTGCTAATTATGATATCAAGTGTTAAATAAATAAGGCATTTTCTTTGACGATTTATTCTGACATTGTTTATGTACTACAAAATACAGACTTAAAAGGAGCCAGACATGACAACAAACACTTAAAAGTAGTTTTTTCGTAAATGTATTATATTCTGTAAAGAGTGATCTCGCTAAAATTGTTTGTAATGATGTAACCAATATATTCCCAAAAGGTCTTTAGTAAATTAAAAATGACCCTGTATATGTATATTGCAACCTTCCACTACAATAGATTTGACTAAAGATTCTACTTCATCAAGAACAGCAGAAAGGATTACATGCAGCAGAAGGAAATTAAGAAAATATATAAAAATCAATAAATATATTATGAAAGTTCAAAAATTAGTCAAAACTAGAATTACATAAACATAAACACTCACGCCTGTCACCCAGAGGGGTAGGCAGAGACTATGGAATTCCATTTGGCACGATCCTGACACACCTCTCTCGCTTCCTCCACATCCATATACCTACGCATACACGCTCGTCGGTTAAAGGTACTCTTAATTTGGCCCATTTTCAATATATCGCCTATTTGGTCGATAAACTTTCGCCTAGGGCGACCCTTCCCGACTCTGCCATTCACCTCTGCAACATAAATTTGCTTTGTCACTCTTTCCTCATTCATTCTTTCTACATGACCAAACCACCGAAGCATTCCTTTCTTAATCCTAGTCACAACATCATCTTGCAAACCACACATTTCTCTTATCACACTATTTCTCACCCTGTCATTCAGATTCAGCCCTAGCATACTACGTAATGACCGCATTTCTACAGCATTTATTCTACTCTCGTGCTTCTTCTGCCATACCCAACTTTCACTACCATACATTAAAGTAGGCACTAACACAGCATTGTGAATTGCCAAACGTGCCTTTTTGGACACATTCTGACTTTTCACAATAGAGTGTAGAGCCCCATTCAATCTATTTCCTGCATTCACTCGTCGTTCTATATCCTGATCATATCTACCATCCCTGCTAAACACACATCCCAAATACACAAACTCATCTACTTGCTCTACCAACTCCCCTTCTATTCTTATTTCACATATCGTTTTACTTTCTTCTCTTTCAAAAACCATAACTTTCGTCTTACTTGCGTTCACTTTCATTCCCTTTTCTTTTAATGTCCTGTTCATTAATGTAACCATCATTTGCAACTCGGCTGCCGACGACGCAAGTATGACTTGATCATCGGCGTACAAAAGGCATTTGACGGTTAACTCACCCATTCTTAACCCGAATTCTTCTGCTTTCAAATTTTCCAAACAACTGTCCATAAATAGGTTGAACAGCCACGGGGAAGCCACACAGCCCTGTCTGACACCTTTATGGATGCCAAACCAGTCCGAGTAGGCCCCGTTGATCCTGACACAAGCACTAGAGTCCCTATATAGAGACTTCAATGCCTGTATCAAGCCAGCGCTCAACCCAAATGAGTTCAGTGTTTGCCATAACACATCCCTGTCCACTCTGTCATAAGCCTTCTCCAAGTCTATGAACGCACAAAAAACTTTTTGGTTTTTGGCCAAAAACTTCTCCGCAATCATGCGCATGGAAAAGACCTGATCCGTACATCCCATTCCCTTTCTAAATCCCGCTTGCACATCCCAAATTTTTCCATCAGTTTCTTTCATAACTCATTCAATTAGTACCTTAGCATACAGTTTTCCCACAATGCTAAGAAGGCTGATACCACGGTAGTTTTTACAGTCCTGCTGTGATCCTTTTCCCTTATATATTGGGACTATCACGGCTTTGCACCAGTCTCCCGGTACCCGCTTAAGTTCCCAACATAAATTAAACAAGGTGCACAGCAGGTCTGCCACCACTCCTTCTTCAGCCTTTAGCATTTCGAGAGATACTCTATCATAACCGGCTGCCTTACCTGCTTTCATACTTTTCATTGCTTTCATTATTTCATCTATACTTATATCTCTATCTATTTCCTCTTCTTCCGGAATTTCTATTTCATTTAATTCAAACGTCTCATCACTCATAAACACGCTTTCAAAGTATTCCTTCCATCTCCTTAAACTCAAAACTTCGTCATTCAGAATACAGCCATTCTGGTCTCGTATAGCATTCATTCTAGGCTGTTTTGAATGTCCCCTGGTAGTTCTTACGAGTTTCCAGAACATTTTAATGTTTGCCTGGAAGTTATCCGATATTCTTCTATCATTCATATCCGTTCTTTCTTGCTTTTTCCTTTCAACTACTTCTTTTACTCTCTTATTTAGGTGTCTAAAGACTGCCTTTTTCCTTTCAATATCATCATTCATACTGCTAGAATTACTAGCCTTGGTTGCTAGTAAATCTAGCCATGCTTTCTTCTTTGCTTCAACTTCCATCCGTACCTCATCATCCCACCATAACGTGTTAATTTTCCTTTCATTCGTTCTCTTACTTACACCACATACTTCGGTAGCTGCATCCACTAAACCTTTCTTGACATTATACCACACAGTCTCCAAGTCTAAATCATTCATACACAATTCAGCCATACCACTTATATTTTCTCTCAATCTATATTTGAACTTCTCTCTCACACCTTCATCTTGTAACCTCTCTGTTCTTATACGCTGTAAAGCAGTAGTAGACACAGATGTCCGATGCCTCCAACGTCTGAAAAGACCATTAATTCGGCATAAGACCAAGTAATGATCCGTCCCTACGTTAGAGCCCCGGTAAACCCTTGTATCTACCACCGCGCTCCTCATTCTTTCATCAACAATTATGAAATCTATCATACTTCTATCATCACCTCTTTCCCATGTATACGTGTGAATCTTCTTATGACGAAAGAAAGTGTTCGTCACAAAAAGACTCTTTTCCACGCATACGGCGAGAAGGCTTTCACCATTCTCATTTATACTTTCATCACCAAACGTTCCCAATATCTTTTCATAACCAAGCCTCCTCACCCCAACCCTTCCATTAAAATCGCCTAATATCACAATATTTTCATTAACCTTGCATTTCATTAGCACCATCCTTACCAACTCCCAAAACTGCTCTCGGATATAAGTGGGCTTAGACATGTCTGGGGCGTAGACCCCTAAAACAAACAACTTCTTTAAGCCCACTTTCATTCGTATCCATAGCAGTCTCGGGCTTACACATTCATACTCTTTCACACAATGACCCATTCTTTCTGAAAGGATGATACCGACTCCCTGGCATGCCCGCTCGGTCTCGTCTACACCAGACCAGTACGCGGTATACATGCCATGTGTAGTAGCATCCTTTCCCTTCCGTTTCGTCTCATTTACACATAACACGTCTATTCCTCTATCATGCATCATATCGCATACTTCATCCATCTTATCATTCATTCCTCCACATACATTCAATGTAGCCAGACGGGCTTCCGCAATCCACTTTTCGCCCCTCCGGGGGACAGAACGTGACGGGTGGCGAACCTCGTCGCCGGTTTTCCTCCCGGAGATTCTTCGCACCCCTGCCCCATTAAAGGGGCGCCGGGAACTCGGGGCCATTTCTTTAATTCTATGCCTCATGGTGCGAAAGTAGGGTGTGGTATTTTTTACGCCGCTACCACACGGCGAGGAGCCGAGTCAGTTCTTTCGGCTTTGTCGCTTGTTTAGCACCACCCGGGGGACACGTGTAGGGTGGGCCTAGGATTAGGTGGTCAAAGCCTACGGACGCGAGCGACTCATCCCCCTATATAAAACTAGAATTAATATTAAAAATTATTCAAATGTATGTAAGGAAAAGCAAGAGTTAATTAGTAAAATTAAATTATATTCAATTGAGGTGGAAAACATGAAAAATTGTTATGAGCCTGAAATAGAGTGTCTTAATTCAGAAATTTTATCACTTCAAACTTCATTACAAACTATGTCAAATAAGTATAAATCAGCAGGGAAGGAGATAAAAGAACACATACTGGCCATGGATAACCTGGTAAAGTCATGTAAATATAACGAGGAACGTTTTGATTCTTTATTAAAATATCAAAATGAATATCAGCACTCAATGCCAGGTTCTTTAGGGACAGTGTGTGTTAATAATATGACAAGCAGTAATACTTCATTTTCTTTACCTGCACTCTATGATAGTACCATAACAAAGCAGATAAATTTAAAAAGTAATGAAAAAAATAATGTAATTGTGTATAGTGATGACATAGGAAAAAATTTGGGTATATCATTGAATAACTGTTTAAAAAGGCAACAGATAAGTAATTACTGCATGCCTGGAGCATCATTCAGTGATATTATGAATAAAATTTTAACTAGTAAATTTAACCCTAATAGTATATTAATAATTTTTGTTGGGAGAAGAGGCAATATGAAGAAGAATCAGTTATTAAAATATATTGAATATCTCAATAACATAAATGTGGTTAAAGTTATCTTGTTTACATTGCCTTACATAGAGGGGTGGCCACAGGAAAATAAACTAAGATATAATTTAAATTTAATGATGCATAATTCGACATGTAATAATAACTTAAATTTGACATTTAATTGTAAGAATAATAATGATAAATTTCATTTAGTGGATATTAATAATTTAATTAAGAAGTTTTTGACAAGAGATAGGTATTACCTATCAAAGTTTAGTTTGAGACTGGTAGCAAATACGCTATCTCATTATTTATATTTTAACCCAGCCAAATTATTGGCTACCTTAACACCTGCTTTTATTGAGCAGAAAAATAATTTCACAAATGATTTGGAATTAGTTCCAAGTAATTTAAATTAGATAATAAGACAATAGAGGTAATCTCTAGCAAAGATAGTTTAAATACCTTAGAATACAATTCAACTATACTTCATTGTGTAATTTCACAAAATAGCAATAATAAAAACTGTATTAACCTGGTGCATCAAAATATACAAGGTATGTTAGGCAAAGAACTAGAAATTGAATTATTTTTAAATAGTAACCTTATTCATATTTTATGTATTACTGAACATTGGTTAAAAAGTTACAACTCCATATTTAATTTCAGTAATCACCAGGTGGTCAGTTCGTTCAATAGAGATACTAAATTACGTGGTGGCTCCTTAATATTAGCTAATAAATCCTTATCATGTAAAGAACGTAAAGACATTGTGAGCCTCTCTGTTGAGCGTACTGTAGAAATGGCATGTGTTGAGCTTGAGCACCTTATTGTTGTCAGTGTTTACAGACCCCCATGTTCAAATTATGATACCTTTGAAAAAATTATGGAAGAAGTTTTAGTTAAGCTTAATAAACAGAATAAATCTCTTGTAGTGTGTGGAGACTTCAATATCAATCCCCTGGAAACTTCTTCCATCAGTATTAAATTTTGCTCTTTGTTCAAATCCTATAATCTTGATAATTTATTCTTTGAAGCTACACGAATTGCAGGGTGTAGTGCAACTTGTATTGATAATATTTTTACAGGTGTTGTACCAATCAACAAATCAATAATTCAAAAACTTAGTTCAGATCACTGTGGACAACTGGTTTCATTACCTTATATGCACAAAAAACAGGAAAATGAGAAAATTGTGTTTGTTCCTATTAATCTTAGAATAATAATATTAATGCAAAACGCCTGGAGATATTTAGAAGTAATATGGTAAAAAACCTTCCATCGCTTTCTTATAAGAACAATGCAGACTTTTTATATGGAGAATTATTTACCCTTATAAGCAATGAATTTAAAAAAACATTTACTTCTAAAACATTCTCCGGAAACAGTCGCAAGGTATTTAATGAGTGGGCGACAGTGGGAATTCATAAAAGCAGACGAAGGTTATATGACCTTTACCATGAAAGATCATATAATCTTTCTGATGCTTTTAAAGAATATGTCAAAAATTATTCTAAAATGTTTAAAAAAGTTTGCTCCACAGCCAAATCGTTACATATTAGCAACAAAATTAAGATGGCTAAGAATAAAATTAAAATGACGTGGAGTATAATTAACAGCGAAACCGGTAAAGAAAAACCTCGTAACTCAAACTATCAATTAAAAATTAACAATGAATTGACTAAATCAAATCAAGAAGTCGCAGCGGTGTTTGAGAAATATTTCACTGATATTCCGATTTTGACAACAGAGTCTTTGAATTCTTCTCCAACTGTCGCCGAGTCATTACTCAAACAGAATGTTAATATCTGTTTAAAAGAATTTAGATTTGAAAAAGTATTACCGCAAGATATTGTAAAATACTTCAAAACCATTGATGTAAAGAAAACCGCGGATTTGTGGGGGATTTCCGTGACAGTTATTGCGTCCATAATAGATTTAATTGCACCTCATCTTGCTATTATTTTTAATACTTGTATCGATTCTGGTGTGTTTCCTGATTTAATGAAGTATAGTAAAGTAATACCTTTATTTAAATCTGGTAGTACATTGGACCCCGCTAATTTTAGACCTATTTCTGTACTACCAACTCTTAGTAAAATTTTTGAAAAAAATATTTTGGATCAATTGTTAATTTTTTTTAATACAAATAAATTACTTCATAAAAACCAATTTGGATTTACAAGGGGTCGCTCGACGTCTGACGCCGGCGTTGAGCTTATGAAATATATTTTTAATGCCTGGGAGAATTCACAGAATGCCTTAGGTGTTTTCTGTGATCTTTCCAAGGCTTTCGATTGTGTTCATCATGAAACATTAATCAGGAAACTACAACATTACGGTGTAAAAAATTTGGCGCTTAGACTTATTACTTCATATTTAAGTAACCGAACTCAAAAAGTCGTGATAAATGGTAAAGGTTCCTCCGGATCGGTAGTATCAATGGGCGTTTCTCAGGGCTCGATTCTTGGCCCATTCCTGTTTTTAATCTATATTAATGACTTACCTTATCTTGTAGGGGACAATCACGATATAGTATTATTTGCTGACGATACCTCTTTAATTTTCAAACTCAAACGGCAGTTAATTAATTATGACGATGTAAATAATGCTCTATCGAAATTAGTACATTGGTTTAACGCCAACAGTATGCTCTTGAACGGCAATAAGACAAAGTGTATTAAATTTACAATACCTAATGTAAAACATTCGAATACCAATGTGCTATTAAATGGGGAGAAGTTGAGTCTTGTGGATACCACTGTTTTTCTCGGTATTACTATTGACGCGAAACTTCAATGGGGCCCCCATATATCTAAATTAGCAAGCAGACTTAGTTCTGCAGCATATGCTGTAACAAAGATTAGAAGTCTCACAGATGTTGAGACAGCTAGATTAGTATATTTTATTTACTTTCATAGCGTAATGTCTTATGGAATTTTGCTATGGGGTAATGCGACTGATATTGAAGCTATATTTGTTTTGCAAAAGAGAGCCGTTCGGGCGATTTATAACCTTAATTGTAAAGAGTCCCTCAGACAAAAATTTAAAGAAATAAACATATTAACTTTGGCATCGCAATATATTTATGAAAATCTAATGTATGTACATAAAAACATAAATAGCTTTAATAAGAATAAGGATGTGCGTTCTTTAAACACTAGGAATAAACATAAGCTTGTAATACCAGTTACTAGACTCCACAGAATCAGTAATTCATTTATGGGGCAATGTATACGCTTTTACAACAAAATCCCAGAACATATTCAAAGTTTATCAATAAACAAGTTTAAAAGTTTTATTAAAGAAAAACTGTACAAAAGGGTTATTATAATATCAAGGAATACATGAATGAAAATAACCCCTGGGAATAAGGTGATCGCCACCATGCTGGTTCTATTAAATAATCATTTAAAAATTGTGTAAATGAAATTATTGTTAAGTGAAATATGTTTGAAAAAAAAAAGTCCCGCTGGGTTTCTTGCTGGTTCTTCCCAGGACAGAGGTATTTTCCGAACCAGTGGTAAATAAAAAATGACTTTCAATAAGAATTATGTAATAATCAATATTGAATAAAAAATTATTCTATTCTATTCTATTGTATAACATTGCGAGACTTGGCTTTTTTACAAGTTATGTTTTTGATGGCATATCATTTCTTTTTGTAGACAGTTATATCTCGGTAGGTAGCTATCTACACCTATTATTCCATTATATTATAGAATAGAATAGAATAGAATAGAATATTTTTTTATTCAATATTGATTATTACATAATACTTATTGAAAGTCATTTTTTATTTACCACTGGTTCGGAAAATACCTCAATCCTGGGAAGAGCCAGCAAGAAACCCAGCGGGACTTTTTTTAAACATAATTTCACTTAACAATAATTTTTTTTATACAATTTTTAAATAATATTTTCATATAACCAGCATGGTGGCGATCACCCTATTCCCAGGGGTTATTTTCATTCATGTATTCCTTGATATTATAATAACCATTCTTGTACAGTTTTTCTTTAATGAAACTTTTAAACTTGTTTATTGACAAACTTTGAATATGTTCTGGGATTTTGTTGTAAAAGCGTATACATTGCCCCATAAATGAATTACTGATTCTGTGGAGTCTAGTAACTGGCATTACAAGCTTATGTTTGTTCCTAGTATTTAAAGTATGCACATCTTTATTCTTATAAAAGCTATTTATGTTTTTATGCACATACATTACATTCTCATAAATATATTGCGATGCCAAAGTTAATATGTTCATTTCTTTTATTTTCTCTGAGGGACTTTACAATTTAGGTTATAAATCGCCCGTACGGCTCTCTTTTGCAAAACAAATATAGCTTCAATATCAGCCACATTACCCCATAGCAAAATCCCATAAGACATTACGCTATGAAAGTAACTAAAATACACTAATCTAGCTGTCACAATATACATGAGTACGTACATTTTTGATAAAGGTACTCGTAACAACATAAATTCATTAAGCTTTATAAGTAATGGACACTTGCCAATTAAAATGGTTAAAAATAACAATTTGATACAATTTTCATGTAAATGTGAATACATACTGGAACATTTAATACATGCATAAAATAAAATTTAGCCACAAATGATTTAGTATAAAACATCAGTCTATATCTATAGGTAAAGGACACAATTTGTTCATTGGTCTATGCACTACACTTTCACCACTTTTAACACTATACACCCTAGTCACTCCATCATCACCTGGGTGCTTATCCACCACACGACCCAGCAGCCATTTACCAGGAGGGAGATTGTCACATTTTATAAGAACAATGCGTCCTATTTCAAACTCCTTCACTTTGCTTTGCCATTTAGGTCGCTGCTGTAACCTGGTCAAGTACTCTTGTTGCCATGTACGCCAAAAATCTGATAGAAGCTTCTGTTGATGTTGCCATCGTGACACGTGACTGACAGGAATGTTCTTTAGATCAGAGTGGGGTACATTGATTGGAGCTTCGCCTATTAAGAAGTGCCCTGGGGTAAGTGGCAGTATGTTGTCCGTGTCTGAGTCATCAACAGGGCTAAGAGGGTGCGAGTTAAGGCAAGCTTCTATTTGACACAGTAAGGTCGTCATCTCTTCATAGGTTAGGTTGCAAGTCAATATTCTTTTCATGTGGTATTTCATTGATTTGACACCTGCTTCCCATAATCCGCCCATGTGAGGACTATAGGCAGGTATGAAATGTCATTGTGTGCCATCTAATGCTAACATTTCAGAAATATGACCCTCAAACTTCATCTTTGCGTCTGCCCAAGCTGCTACAAGTTCTTTGTTGGCACCTACGAAGTTTCTTCCCTGGTCGTTCTAGAGATGTGCACATCTTCCCCTTCTTGCTACAAATCTTCTGAAAGCTCCAATAAAGGCCTCCAACCAATTATAGGTGTATGGCCTTTGTTGACACGCAAACAAAAATTGCTATGTAAGCCTTAGTTGTATTAAATCCTCTACCTTTAGATCTCAGGATTTGGTAAGGGCCAGCAAAGTCTACTCCACTGTGTAGAAAGGGTCGAGCAGGTGTAATTCTTACTCGAGGTAAGTCTCCCATTAATTGTGATTTAGCTACAGCGTTTTGCTTGGCACATATGAGGCAATTGCGCATTTTAATTTTTATCAACTTCTTTGATTTCAGTGTCCAATATTTTAATCTTAAATATCCAAGCATCAATTGTGTTCCAACATGTAGTGTTTTCGCTGTCTAATATAATAGAATGTTTGCAATTTTCATCAAGGTCAGAGGGACGTAATCGGCCGCCCACCCTGAGGATGCCTTCATTATCCAGGTGCGGTAAAAGAGACTTTATTTTACTATAATTTTTTACCCTTTTATTGATTTTAGGGTTTGTATGTCTTCTTCAAATGTGTCCATTTGTACAATTTTTATACATGTTTTTAAAGCTTCTTCTAATTCCTTTGTAGTTATTGTAGTTCCCGTATTATCCAATTCCCTTCCTTTTAAGAATCTTTTGCAATATGTTATAACTTTTAATAGTTCTGTTAAATTATCAAATCTGTTAAACTTAGTAGCTAGCTATACTAGAACTTTCGTTTGTTTGTTTTAGATTCACTTGTACTGATAAGATCTTTCTTTCTAGGTTAGTTGTTATGTTTGCTGGTCTGCTGTATTTAATATTACTTGTGCTTAGCCATTCAGGACCGTTCCACCACTTTTATCATCTTTCAGATCTAGCACGTGCTTCCCTCTAGAAGCGGCATCAGCAGGGTTGTCTTGTGATTGGACGTGATACCAGTTCTGGTTGCCAATGTTGTCTAATATCTCGACAACTCTGTTTCTCACAAATGTATTCCACCTTGCAGGATCTCCAACGAGCCAAGAGAGTACTATGGTGGAATCCGTCCACGCGAATATTTGACAGGTAGGTATTTTCATAGCTTTATTTTTTTCACGAGTCCCGCCGGGAGTACAGCCCCATTAAGCTCCAAACGAGGTAAGGATTGAGGTCTAAACGTGTTTTCGCTGCAATTATTTCAGTCTTAACCAATCAATCTATAGTTTGAACTCTTAGGTAAGCAACTGCAGCGTATGCTTGAGTAAATGCGTCACAGAAACCATGAACTGTAATATTATTCATTAAATTTTCAGATGTATGCAGCCACCGGTTGATCTCTACCTCATGTAAGTATTGGTAGCTTTCTCTCAGTTTTCTCCATTTTTCTGCAATTAAGTGGTTAACTTCTTCATCCCATGAATTTCCTCGTGTCCATAAATGTTGGATGAGTTATTTTGCAGGCAATATAGAAGGTGCTAACCAGCCAAGTGGATCAAATAAACTTTGAATGTCGGCTAGAATTGTTCTCTTGGTTACAGTAGCAGCCATAGAAGGTAAGTGAAGACTATATTTAAATACATCCTTTCCCATGTCCCATTGTAAGCCTAGTGCCCGTATTGTTCCATCTATCTTTATATCTAGGTGTACTTGAGAACTTCTTTCAGAGGGTTCAAATTGTTTTAAGAACTCTGCGTTGTTTGAGCACCACTTCTAAAGAGTGAAACCTCCCTTCTGTAAAATAAACCCAATCCTTTTCGCTACTTTGATTGCATCTTGAAGTGTGTCCTTGCCTCACGTCAGATCATCCATGTAAAAGTCTTCTTTTATAATTCTGGCAGCATCAGAGTAATCTCGACCTTCGTCTTCCGCAACTTGATGCAAGATTCTTACTGCTAAATATGGAGCAGAAGCAGTTCCAAACGTAACTCTTAGGAGACGATAATCTTGTACTGGTTGGGTTTTGCAACTTTTCCATAATATTCTTTGTAAATCTCTATCTTCCTTTGAGACTAAAATTTGGCGGTACATTTTTTGGATGTCAGCAACAAAACAGATCTTTCTCATTCGCCATCTCATGATTACGCTTCTCATGTCGTCTTGCAACTGTGATCCTACCAGTAGCTCTTCATTGAGGGAAATATTATTGTTTCCCTTTTGCGAAGCATTAAAAACTGTTCTCACTTTACTTGTTTCTTTATCTTGCCTTACAACGGCATGATGAGGAACGTATACTACTGGCTTGTTAATTTCATTTTCTGGTACCCATTCTAAATGATTTAATTCTATATATTCTTGCATCACCTTTGTGTATTCACGCTCTAAGCTTTGGTCATTTTCGAATTTCTTTTCTAATTGGTAAAATTTTCTTAGTGCTATATCTCTTATTCTTCCTGATAGTGATAAAAGTGCTTTTTTGTTTTGTTGGAAGTTTTACAATATAACGTCCTTCTGGTGTTCTGTGCATTGTAGCTTGATATATTGCTTCACATGTTTTTTCTTCTGCTGTTAATGCCCTTTTTTCGTCTGTACCTTGCTCCCACATATTCCTCAGCATGTCATCTAAATTCAAATTAAGATGCATGACACTGACATCATAATCTTTTCTGTTGCTTTATATGTGGCCAAACAGAATCCATCCCAGTATTTTGAGCACATGGAGTGCCTGGAGGACCCTTGATTACTTCACCTTTCATAATTTGGGCACATACGTCCACACCTAATAACATATCTATTCGTCCTGGTTGATTGAAGCCTGGATCTGCTAAAACGAGGCCTTGGAGGTGTGAACAGTTCTTCAGGCAAATGGTTCGAGTTGGTAACTGACATGTAAGACGAGTTGGCATTATGTAAACTTTGATATTGGGGTTAAAGTTTGCTTCGTATCTTGATGAAAGCTGTATTTCAGCAGCTTGCTTCAAAATTGTTGTGCTGCATCCCATGCCTGTAACTGTGCCTTCAATAGCAGTGCGTTTCAGTTTAAGTGTCTGAGCAGCTCTTTCACTTATAAATGTGGCTTGTGAGCCAGGTCTATTAAGGCACGTAGTACAGCTGTATGTCCCAGTTGATCCCTGACAACTATAAGTGCTGTATCCAATATTGCTGTGGTGGTACTAGTAGCAAAGTGTGAAAGTAGCATAATAACTGAACATTTGATATTGTTGGATTTGCAGAGATTTCTTGATCATTATTCTTCGCTTCGTGCGCTTGGTGATTGTCTGGTTGATTTGATGACGTCACCATGTTTTGGTGCACTAAAGAGTGGTGAGGTTTATGACATATACGACAGGACATGTTTAGGCGACATTTCTTTGCAGTGTCCTGGGGCCAGACAATTATAACACAGATTGTGGTTCTTTAGATATTGACACCTTTCTGTTGGTTCCATCTTAGTAAATTCCCTACAGTGTATGATTTTCTTTACACATTAGGCTACTTCTTAATTTGGACGTAGCCGTAGTAGCAACATGGAGTGTATTTTCTTTATATCTTATTACTAGCTGACCAGGCAGACGTTGTTCTGCCCTTTCCGAACGACCTTTTGCTTTCCCAAAAAGCTTCTGAAATTAGCAATAAGAAAATTGACGGTCACTTATCGGGATAAAAACTATCCTATCTCTCAAGTTGGACCAAACTGCACACAGTTTGCAAATTATTATTTTTTGAAATCGGTTCCATCTGTTGAATACTTACAGCAACACGTGGTGGTTATACTACTAAATTGTAGCTTATATTAAACGTTTGTATTTTTAACATAGCGTCATCTATTAAATATTTACTCAATCCAGTCAACAGATATCGTCATCTGACAAAAACGTTTGGAGCTAACAGATAATTGTGACTGTCAAATAATAGA
Organism: Parnassius glacialis; assembly: GCA_033319125.1. Classification (NCBI taxonomy): domain Eukaryota; kingdom Metazoa; phylum Arthropoda; class Insecta; order Lepidoptera; family Papilionidae; genus Parnassius; species Parnassius glacialis. Next base: position 375,012 of record JAVANC010000016.1, read on the forward strand.
CAAATAATTTTCAATAAAATAATATTGTATTGTGGCTATAAATTGAGATGTAAGCTATCCTATCTTTTAAGTTGGACCAAACTGCACATTGACTAAAAATTTCATTGAAATCAGTTCAGTAGTTTAGGAGTCCATCGCGGACAAACAACGTGACACGTACTTTTTATATATAAAGATGTTATCCTTTGGTCACGGTTTGATTAACTCTAATGTAGAAAGAGTCGGTTGAAATTGTGAGATTTTTTAAGCTATTAATTCATTCTGTAGTGGTATCGAGAGGTGCCTTTACATAGTTTGCAGTTTGGGCAGGGATTTTCCTCTGCATAAATAATCTTTTCAATAGAGAATTTACTATAATACGTTTATTTCCGTAACGAGTTTTAAGCATCACCCATGACTGATCATAATTATATTCTGTTACTTGAATATGCTTCAATAGAGTTTCGGCTTCACCACTAAGGCTACTCTTTAAATAGTGCAGTTTTTGTACTTTACTAAGAGATGAGTTGTTGAGCACTAACGACGTAAATAAATCTTGGAATGCAGGCCATTCTTCGTAAATACCGGCGAAAGAAGGCAGTTGTATTCGTGGTAATTTGACTATTCCTTCATTGGATGTAATAGTGTTGGTAGGTACACTATGATGCATTGATATCGGCTGTGTTAATGTTGACAATAAATCTCTTAGGTCGACTTGTAGATAAACATAAATATAGATCCTCATAAATACAATAGTCTTCCTTTGCGAAATAAGGTAAATTTTGCTTCTTTTCTTTGGGAACACATTTTACAAGATCTTGATGTGAGTTTTTAAAAGAATTCCAATACTCTTCTATCATTTGCAGTCGAGTTTCAATGTATCCTTTTGTAAGTCGCTGCTTAGGACATTTTTAGGTTGTTCTGAGCCTTTTGTAATAATACCGCAGTATTTTCCAGTAAAGATAATATTTGTTCCGGTGTAGTGGCCATATTTATATAAACGTTCCACAAATGTATAAAACGTTCCACAAATGTATTATAAACAAACTAGTTTTACTCTCAGACAAAATAAAAAGCAAAATAAAAAGTCAAGACAGAGCCCCGCCGAACAACGCACTGAGGCCGGTAAAATTACGCCTCGCCTTATACATACACAGTTACACGCACACACGTATAACGAAACTACGCCTTACCTTGTCAATTTTAAAGAAAAAATGCCGAATTGTGTAGTGAAAGGGTGTAAAAACCAATCTTCGAAAAATAAAAAGCAGGATTGAATCACATGGATTTTTATATTTACTTACGTGTGAACGTAAGTAAACATAAAAATCCATATTTTAATAAAACAATTTTATTATTTATTATGACAGCTTGGAACATAAAATCTCCACAAGTGTTGCCACTAGTAAGCATCACAATAGTCCCCGTTTATTGAGTAAGTTGTTAATGTGACGCGAAACGGAATGTTCATTCATTTCATTTACACACGTTCATTTAATTATTTCTTTTTTACTTTTAATGTTCATAACATTAATGTAAGTGTAAATGAGCGTTAATTTTTTTTGTATTTCCATGTTTTATCATCACTTAAAAAACCTATATTTTTAAGGTTCCCCATCCGAAATAAAGACATTAAAGAAAAATGGATTGAAGTGATTCGAGTTAGCCGGAATGAGCCACCGTGGAATCCAACGGTGCGCAGCGTAGTTTGTTCAACACATTTTGAAGATGGACGATTTATATAACACAAATAAAGGACTTCGCCGCGTGGTACGAAACGGATATCCAAAGGTTATTTCCAATTTTTCTATAATATTATTTTCAGTAATAAATTTAAAAATATCGTTTATTATGGATATTTTTCCATGTAGCACTGACAAGTAATGACCTTTGTTTACAAAATGGTGAAATAAACAGGCTATCATAAGAATTCAACTTCTATTACTTATATTAATTTCAACAATCCAACCATTAACCAACCATTAATGTAAAATATGCTTTAAAAAAAAGTCCCGCTGGGTTTATTACTGGTTCTTCCCAGGACAGAGGCTTTTTTCGAACCAGAGGTAAAGTAAAAAATTACTTTCAATAAGAATTACACATGTGAACTATATTTAATAAAAAATATTCTATTCTATTCTAGAATATCAACTATATTCACCATATCTCGTAAACATCAAACCAACCTCCAAACGTCATAAGTTTAGCATATTTACAAATTATTCATTATAGATAGATTTTTTTATAGATTATATATCTTTATATATATAAAAATTACGTGTCACATTGTTTGTCCGCGATGAACTCCTAAACTACTGAACTGATTTCAATGAAATGTTTCACAATGTTCCCGATAAGTGACCCTCAAATTTTTTATTGTTAATTTAATGATTTTTTAGGACCCATGGTCGTCTGAAAGGGAGAACAACGTCTGTCTGGTCAGCTAGTATATATATAATCTATATATTATTTATTTCATGTTTAGCATCTACCTGCTGCACCAAATCAATCAGCGAATATGGATCTGAGTGTACCTACTAGTGTATATGCTGTAAGTATTTTTACCCGTTTCTCCTTTCTGCACCTTCACACGCTGTAAATGAAAATAAAGGTGGCTTAATCTTTCCGTCGAAAGACCTTTTTGAAATTTGCGTAATTTGTGAAACTATTGAGCGTAAATTATGTAATGAAATCATAGTGATAGTTACTGAAAACCAACACAAATCATTTGTTATTAATATTTTAAAACGATTTATTAGTACTGATAACGTTTTCTCTAACTTGGAAACTGAGCACAATTATGCTGTGCAAGAGCATAAAATAATTTTAATAAGATGCATAATTGAAAATTATTTATCTATTCGTTTCCACTATATTTCTAAATTGGAAACAATTTCCAAAACGGTCGACAGTAAACGGCAATACTTCAAAAAATTGACCCAACAAAAAGGCTATTAAAATAAAAACAATGTTTCATATTACTATTGTTTTATTTTCCCCCTATCTAGTCGGAATAAACATACTATCTTTTAAAAGTGAGATATGCAATTAAAAAAAATTGCCTACTTATCTATTTACTTATCCATGCTAGTACGTAGACAATAGCATATTAGGGTAGTAAGTTTTTACTGCACGGCAACACTCGCTAAGTGCACACATGTTTACTAATGTTTACGAAACCGACCTCATTTCATTGTTGACAGCGCTCTGTCTTGACTTTTTATTTTGTCTGTTTGTCTGAGGTTTTACTTCGATAACTCAAATATGTAATTATTCAAACGTTCGTAAAATGTCTCATAACTTGCACAGGTCACACTCGGGTAAAAAAGGTTATTTTGTTCTCGCCTCGACCACCCGGTCCGTCCTTTTGTTTAGCACTTGATAGTTATAACGTCACAAGAGACAAGTCTTGGTTTTAAGGTTCACTATTTTACAGGGACTGATCACAGAAACAAGGTGTGTCAATGATACGGTGATTTTTTTTAATAGGATAATGGTGACAAACGAGCACACAGTCCACCTGACGGTAAGTGGTCGCTGCGGCCCATAGACATACATATATCCTCTATTCCAAATCAAAATGTAGATGCGTTGTCACCCGTGAGGACTAAGATGGAATGCCTCATTTCCAGTAAAAAGGGCCTCCGGCCACCTGAACTCACCAAGCGAAACGCAGAGGTAAACCTCTACTTCACGCTGGTTTTCTGTGGGGTCGTAATACCACCCCGGTTCGAGCCGGCCCATCCGTGCGAAAGCAAAAGCTGCCGCGTGGCTTTACCACTGTTAAACATTATTTGCTACTGAACATTTCGACACAGACCTCACTCACACTTGCATACTGTTCATCTTACATACTACACACACGCATTACAATATTGCTCGAACAACACAAGTTTGCGAGTTTACCGCTAAAAAGAACCCCTTTGTCGTATCCTCAGTTTCAAGGCACTCCCCTTCTTGCCGCAGCGAGTATCGGTATCCTCGGAGTCGACATATCGAGTGATGTGCAGTTTCATGGTCACTAGGAAGAGAAGGCCAAATTGGCCTCTAAAAAGCTTGGCGTGCTCAGCAGAGCTGGACAGTATTTCATGCCGGCACACCGCCTGCAACTTTACAAGGCGCAGGTTCGGCCTCACATGGAATACTGTTCCCATCTCTGGGCAGGGGCTCCCCAGTGCCAGCTCCTTCCACTTGACCGCATCCAGCGCAGAGCAGCTCGAATCGTCGACGACCGAGCCCTTTCCGATCGGCTCGATTCATTGGCACTGCGAAGAGATGTTGCATCCCTTTGCATTTTCTTTCGCATCTACCACGGGGAGTGCTCTGAAGAATTGTTCGGATTAATCCCAGCCGCCAAATTTCACGAATGCACATCGCGGCAGAACTCCCGATACTATCCACACCATCTGGATGATTGGCGGTCAACCACTGTGCGATTTAGAAGATGTTTTCTTCCTCGCACGACTTCCCTGTGGAATCGATTACCATCAGCGATATTTCCGGACCGATACGACTTAGGGACCTTCAAGAAAAGAGCGTACTCCTTTTTAAAAGGCCGGGATCGCATCTGCAATTCCCTCCCTGGTGTTGCGGTTGTTCATGGGCGGCGGTAGTCACTTACTATCAGGTGAGCCGCATGCTCGTTTGCCCCCTCTCCTATAAAAAAAAACAAACACAAACTTTTGATGTTACTGGTAACGCGAAAAATGACGACGATTTTCTAATTGCGATTCCATTGTTGTATTAAGGATGACTCACGCTAGACCGTGCCGGGCCCGAGCCGAGTGTCGGCCGTAGCACGGTCACCGAGCCGGCCCGTGCATGTTATTGCAACCGACCGGGCCCCGACCGAGTCATTACCTTTGCGCCGTGATTCAGTATACTCGTCCGAGCAAAAATAGTGTTGTAACTAGATTTCAATTATGTTGAATTTTGACTATCTGGAATTAGCGGCTATTGCGATCGCTCTGGACGATGAAGAATCTAATAAATCTTCAACTACAAGGAAATGGAGTGTGCATCCACTTTGGAGAGAGCGACAAAAGAAAGGAGAATTTGTAAACCTTTGTAGAGATCTACGTAGTTATGAAGACAAATATTGGGACTACTTTAAAATGACTAAAAAATCTTTTGACATCTTACACATGAAAATTAAAGATGATTTGACCAAATGCAATACAAAGTTTCAGATTCCTATTTCATCCAAACATCGATTAGCTCTTACCCTCAGGTATGTCTCTTTAAAAACTTTTTTTATTTGGAATAGTAAGCATAGTTGACGGCAAATCACCGGTAACACTTCAACCAGCAATATCACCTCTGTAATGACATACGGTCTGTCCAAAGATGAAAATGTTATGTTGGGCTGGCGTGCTGTTGGTAGTGACCCTACCTTATGTGCTAGAGGTCATGGGTTCGAGTCCCAATCAAGACTGAGTTTGCACTGTGTCTAGGTGTAAAATTATCTATTTAAGTCTATATAGAATCTACATATGTATGTTTATCAGCAACCTGGCACCCATATGGTGTGTGATTTATCTGCTCAGATTTTCCCAACTATGTTGGGGTCGGCTTCCAGTCTTACCGGATACAGCTGAGTACCAGTATTTTACATGGAGCGACTACCTATCTGACCTCTACAACCCAGTTATTGGGTGATACGATACCCAGGTGAGGTCAGATGGTGAGGTGTGTGATTGTCCCAGGTATTTATTTATCAATTCTTTATTGTACAAAATAATACAAAGTGGTAAAGGGAAGATATGGCAAAGTACAAAAGGCGGCCTTAATGCACATGGTTTTGTCTGATGTTTTTTGAGGCCAATTTGGCCTTATCTTTCAAGTGATCACGAAACTGCACACTATTCAATATGTCGACGCCGAGGATTCCGATGTTAGCTGAGGCAGCAAGGGGAGTGCCTTGAAACTGAGTAAATAAGTCTTGACAAATCATTCTTTAGCACTAAACATCTTGTTGCCAATTTATTTTAATATTGTACAATGATTCCATCACACAATTTTTTATATTTTATTATTCTTAATAAAGACTAACTAAATTTAAAGTAATACTATGGCTCTATGATTGCAAATGTTATTAAGGTACCTATATTATTTTGGTTTATTTGTTATGTATGTGTATTGATTGATGATAGTTATTTTCTGACTGATACTTAAATTCGTTATAATATGGTAAAAGATTAATAATTTATATAATAAAACGCAGCTAGGTAATTATCATAAAAACAGCTAGCAGCTAGCACAGCAGATTAATGAAAAAGTATAATAAAAAACAATTATTAGGAATAAACGTTGGTTTAATTTTTTTCTAACCACCGATTATAATCGGCATATTTTGCCGATTAGTCGCCGATAGTCACCGACTGTAAAAGATGCCGAATAGTCGGCTATCCCGACTAGTCCGCGACTAGTCGGCCCATCTCTAAGAATTATATAATAAACTGAAAGGAAGCATTCATTAACAGTATTATTTGTGTATTTATTGTAAAAGCTAGTAGGTACTTACTAACGTGACGCGCGGTATTGCACAGTTGCACTACCCGCGTCACGAGAAAATAATAAATGTGTTAGGTATTTAAAACGATTAGGTAGTTAAAATATTAAATATTTCGCGGACCATTGGTTCGGAATCACTGCTCTAACAGAATACCAGCGTAAAATAGTATCTTTAATTTGCTGTGTTTCGTATGGTGAGTGTAGACACTTTTTACTGGAAACGAGGCATTCCACCTTAGCCCTCACGGATGACAACGCATCTGCATTGTGATTCATAATCGAGGGTAGATTTAGATGTCTATGTGCCGCAGCAACCACTTACCATCAGGTGGACTTTGTGCTCGTTTGTCACCCTTATCCTATAAAAAAAATATAAATTATATTCTATGAAGAGTTTATTTTTTTATTATTTCTTTAAGAGATTTTGTGTGCCATAAAATAACTAGGGAAGCTCTTTGTTCACTTATTACCAATAATCTATTAATATTTGATTAGTATGGTTTACTATTTAATAAGATCTACTAAAACATTATAAACAAAAAGAACTAACGAACTAAATGACCGAACTAGTTCGCTATAGGACTGCGAACTAAATTGAGCGCTCCCAATGGCGAACGACTATGCCCAAGACTACTGCAACTACTCGGGCGCGGCTCGGCTCGTGCTTGGGCGCAGCTCGGCGGCACGAGCCGTGCCGCGCCCGAGCCGAGCCGGGACCGAGTTGTTTCCGAGCGTTGTCCGTAGCCCGGCCCACAGAGTACATTTTATAAACTGGACCGGCCGTCACTCGGTTGCAGCTCGGTATAGCGTGAGTGGGTCCATACAAAATATATGTAACATTAGTTGACCGTGCTACGACCGACACTCGGCTCGGACCCGGCACGGTCTAGCGTGAGTCATCCTTTATTCTTATTGGGTGTATCCCCTTATCACACTAAGCTTGCAATATAGTCAATGTTATGTAAAAAGATCTATATATTCAAAGGTATTTTTTAAATATGGATATCTGTCAATTCTTTCGACGAAATATTAAATAAAATAAAATGAAAGGTTATGAAAAGCTATACACCTATAAGATTAAATGTAAAAACATACATAAACACACCTACTCGCTTCGGTCGTGCGACGAACACTGAGCGCGTTCCGTACGGAATTTACGTATGGGTGTTGCGACTCGTACAAAATCTATGGCACCTACTACACACTCGATAATTATCACGATATTTGGATCGTAATCTAAGATTACGATATTTATCGAGTGTGTAGTATAGCATACCTTAGATCGTGATACGGATCGCTGGATTTCTAAAAATCCAGAAATCCAACGATCTGTATCAAGTATCGTCGATAAATATCGAGTGTCTAGTCTCTGGTATTTATCGTGTCAGTATTCATTGTCAGCGATGGTGGAGGATGCGCTTCTTGATGCAGTGGCGGCGCCAGCCGTGCCTCAAACGAATGACCAATAAACCTTGAAAGAATTCACGTGAGAGAGACATGTAAAGAGAAAAAAATGAATGGAGCCAATGCTTTATTCATTTTTTTTCTCTTTACACGCCTTTTTAATGCTATCGCTAATATAATAGCAACGCAAGCTTTATTTTTATAGTCACTCATTACGTTACTGGCATCGCATTATGGAACGTACACGTCTTCAGTGAATGAAATCTACCGTTGTACTGACGCGATTAGTATCGAGTGTGTAGTATGTAGATTCGATCCAAAATATTGCAAGATAAAAATCACGTTAAATATCGTGATAATTATCGAGTGTGTAGTATGCGCCTATGGAAGACGTGCATTTGGAGCGGCTTTTTTCCGTTCGGGATCCCGAACGCAGAGGCGGGCATACGGAATTTCGAATCGGAGAAATTCCGTACGGAAAAATAACGTACGTGTGTGGCGGGTTATAGATTTTATATGGACTTGCTGCGTTCGGAATCCCGAATCGGAATATCGAAACGGAATCCCGAACCGGAATTCCGTATGTATGTGACCGCCCTAACAGGCTTCCCTATCATTATAATTTGTGAAACATTCCACAGTGCTGGGAAGTACCCAACGCGAATGATCCATTAAACAAAATGGTGAGAAACACAATACCTTTTTTGGACAATTCCGACAGTACTTTTTTGTCAATTAGATCAAAGCCAGGCGCTTTCTTGGCATCCATACGATTTATTATATTAATAATCTCTCTTGGGTTAGTTGGAGCAATGGGCAGATCCAATTGGCAAGGCTGACCAAAGACATCTTCAATATCTGTTGCGTCACTATCATATTATTAGGATCAGTTTCGTTTGGCGTGAATATTTGGGCCAAGTGATCTCCAAAAATATAGGTCTGAGTGGTGGCTTGGGGTTGCTAGGCTGATTGAAATGTTTACAAGTGCGATGAAGGTAATAATAATAATAATGACACTCATTCTCTCAAACTCCGTACTACACACAGTTTATTCCTGTCTACTCCTCTCCACCATTCTGGGTTTATGTCAAATTCTTTCAAGTTACTTCCATTATCCTCTGGAACAAATTGCCTGTTGACCTGCGAAAAATACCTGGCAAAAATGTTTTTAAAAGAATACTATATTACCAACCAACTATGTTACCAGTCTTTTGGAAAGGTGTAAGCTCCTTTCTTGAAGGTCCCTAAGGTGTATCGGTCCGGAAAAATCGCCGGTGGTAACCGATTCCACAGATAAGTTGTGCAAGGAATAAAACTCTGGTGGACTGCCAAGCATCCAGATGGTGAGGACGGTATCGTGAATTTTGACGCGATGTGCGTTCATGAAATTTGGCGGCTGGAATTAGTCCGAACAATTCCTCAGAGCACTCCCCGTGGTAAATTCGATAGAAAATTAAAAAGGATACAACATCCCTTCGCAGTGCCAGTGTATCGAGCCGATCAGTAAGAACTCGGTCGTCGATGATTCGAACCGCTCTGCGGTGGATGCGGTCAAGTGGAAGGAGCTGGCACTGGGGTGCTCCGGATCAAAGATGAGAACAGTATTTAATGTGAGGCCAGATTTGCACTTTGTAAAGTTGCAAGTGATGTGCCGGCATGAAATACTGTCTCGCTCTGCTGTTCACGCCAAGCTTTTTAGAGGCCAATTTGGCCTTCTCTTCCAAGTGATCACGAAACTGCACACTGCTCTGAGAAATTGTTCGGACTAATTCCAGCCGCTGAATTTCGCGACAAAACTCACGTTACCATCCATACCATCTGGCTGATTGGCGGTCCACCACTGTGCGATTTAGAAGAAGTTTTCTCCCTCGCACAACTTTCTTGTGGAATCAATTACCACCAGCGATTTTTCCGGACCGACACGACTTAGGAACCTTCAAGAAAAGAGCGTACTCCTTTTTAAAAGGCCGGGAACGCATCTGCAATTCGCGGTTGTTCATGGGCGGCGGTAGTCTCTTACCATCAGGTGAGCCGCATGCTCGTTTGCCCCCTCTTCTATAAAAAAAATACTAGTGTCGAATCTGGTGTGTTTCCTGATTTAATGAAGCATAGTAAAGTAATACCTTTATTTAAATCTGGTAGTACATTAGACCCCGCCAATTTTAGACCTATTTCTGTACTACCAACACTTAGAAGATTTTTGAATAAATTATTATTGATTGATTGATAGGGGGTCACTGTAGAAGCGTGCTCGTCGCGACCCCTGCCAGCCCTTTTCAGGGCTGCAATTCTACTTAGCTGCGCACCCATGTCAACGAGGGTTAGGGCGTCCCCCCAAGGCGACGCACACCAGCTCGTCCCCGTTGGTGTGGAATGCAGCGCGCAAAGCGGCGATGGGGACCGCCACCCGTCACGCACAGCCCGACACGGCGGAAGGTGGAGGACAGAGTGCAGAGTTGGCACGTGGAATGTTAGAGGAAGCATGAGAGATAAGACGAATGAGTTGATCGAAATAATGAAAGAAAGAGAATTAGATGTCGTGTGTATGTCGGAGACCAAACGGAAGGGCAGTGGTACTGAAGAGCTCCCTGGCGGGGCGTTAGCTCTATGGTCCGGAGTCCCGGAGAGCGAGAGCGCCCGCCAGGGAGTGGGGATGCTGCTGTCGTCTCGGTTGGTCGATGTTATGACTGAATATAAGGTTGTGAACTCAAGACTTCTCTGGGTTCGCTTTAAATTGGGACTGACGAAGTTATTCCTTTTGGCTGTTTATGCGCCGGTAGCTTCGTCGTCCAGGGCTGAGCTGGAGGAGTTTTGGGAGAATGTAAGAGAAGTTCTAGATTTGGCTAGGGGAAACGAAAGAATTGTTGTATGTGGTGATTTGAATGGATGGGTTGGTACCGCTCGACCAGGGTACGAGTCGGTGCTTGGAAAGTTTGGCGATAAAAGGGTTAATGATGCTGGCAAGCTTATACTGGCGGTATGCAAGGAAAAGGGTCTTCTTGTGACAAACACTATGTTTAATCACAAGAAGATCCATATGTATACTAGAGAAAGTAAGAATGAGAGAAGTATGATCGATTTGTTCCTGGTGGATGACCGACTGCGAAAACAGGTGATGGATACGCGAGTGTTCAGGGGTGCTGACCTGGGAACGGATCACTATCTAGTGATTACTAGATTTAGGGGTCTGTTTGCGGGTTGGCGCTACCGGACGGCAGTAACAGAACCACAGTCGGTCTGTCGCATCCGAAGCTGGAAGCTTCAGGAAGCGGATACTAGGGACAAATATCATGCGAGGGTAGCCGAAAAGCTTGACAACATCGATGGCAGAAAAGAATGTGTTGAAAGAACATGGCAGAACCTTAGGGATGGAATGGTAAGTGCAGCGGAAGAAGTGTGTGGAACGATTAAAAGAGGCAGTAGTAAAAGAAGAGATGCATGGTGGAATGATGAAGTGAAAGAAGCTGTAAAGAAGAAGAAGAAAGCATGGTTAGACTACTTGGCCTCTAGTAATGATAAGGATATGAGAGAGAAGATGAAAGAAAGATATAAGCTGCAGAAAGTTCACACGAAAGCATTGATTGAGGAAGTGCGTGAAAGGTGTAGAATGGAAGCGGACGAAAGGTTGTCGCACAACTTTAAGGAGAACTCCAAACTCTTCTGGAAAGAGGTTGGAAGGACCCGAAGTGGTGTGACGGCCTTAAGAATGAACAAAGTGCTTTCGAGAACTAATGACGTCCTCTCAGAAAAATCGGACGTCATGCAGCGATGGAGCGAATTTTATAGAGAAATGTATGCGTGTGATGATTTTAGTGAGGGATCCGGGGATGACGTCGAGACTGGTACGCCAGACCCGGACCTCGATGACACTGAGGTCATCAGTATGAAAGAGATTGAACGTGCGATTCGAAGTTTGAAATGTGGTAAGGCTGCGGGACTAGACAGAGTTACTGCTGAAATGGTCAAGTATGGTGGGCCTCGCGTCTGGGACAGCTTTCATCTGCTGTGCAATTTGTGCTGGCGGACGGGGGATGTCCCGGATGATTGGCGATCCGCAGTCATTGTGCCTTTATATAAAGGTAAAGGTTCACATTTTGACTGCGGGTGCTATCGGGCGATCAGCTTGACCAGTTTAGCAAGTAAAGTTTATTCGAAGGTTTTGACACGTAGGATGCAAGAGAAATCGGAAAGATTTCTATGGGAGGCACAATGCGGATTTAGACCTGGAAGAGGATGCACGGATCAAATGTTTTCTCTCCGCATGATCACGGAAAAGCTTCTGGCTTCTAACCAGAAGATTTTCTGTGCTTTTGTGGATCTTGAGAAAGCATTTGATAAGGTTGTAAGGAAGAAAATGTGGGAACTGTTGCCGGGGTATGGTGTGGATGGTCGATTGCTAAGGGCTGTGCAGTCACTTTACTGTGACTGTAAAGCCTGTGTGCGGGTAGGGCATGACCTGTCACCCATGTTTAGCGTCCAAACGGGCGTAAAACAGGGTTGTGTCATGTCTTCCTGGCTGTTCATACTGTATCTCGACAGCTGTTTACAGAAACTGAAAGATAGCTGTTTGGGTGTGAAATTGGGTGACATTAAAGTAAATTGTCTGCTGTATGCTGATGATGCAGTGCTTATTGCACCATCAGAGGCAGAACTGCAGGCATTAGTCACGTGTATGAAAGAGGAATGTGAAATTAAGGGTCTCCGCTTGAATGCTAATAAAACTAAGGTTCTGGTATTTGAAAGGGACGAAGAGAGAACGAAGTGTGAAATATGGGTAAATCAGGAATGTCTAGAACAGGTAAATGAAATTGTATACTTGGGGAGTGCTTTTAGCCGGGATGGAAGATGTGATTTAGATGTGGACAGGCGTGTCGCTGCCGGGAACAAAGTCAATGGTGCCCTGACTGCGTTAGTCAAAAAGCAAGGCGTAGTGAAGAGTGCACGCCTTGCAATACATAACGCAGTGTTGGTACCGACTTTGTTATATGGCAGCGAAACCTGGGTATGCCAGAAGAAGCATAAAAGCAAGTTGAATGCAGTGGAGATGCGATCTCTTCGTAAAATGTGCGGCGTCACCATGGCTGACCGAAAGCGAAACGAAGAGATTCGCAATATGGCAGGTTTAAAAGATGACCTTATCACAAAAATTGATAAGGGCGTGCTTCGATGGTTTGGGCACGTTGAGCGAATGAGTGAAGACCGAATGGTGAAGAAAATATATAGCGCGAAAGTTAATATTAAAAGGTGTCGAGGTAGACCGAGACTAACTTTCGAAGACCATGTGAGCAAATTGCTCGAAGAGGGGAGGGTCAAGAGTACTCGGATACCTAGACGTGCATGTATGAAGAAGATGATGAATCTGAAAGAAGCGAAAGAGGTATGTAAGGATCGTGACACTTGGCGATCTGTTCTCTCTGGCTACCCCGTCAGGGATTGTGCGTGACGATAAGTAAGTAAGTAAGTAAGTATTATTGATCAAATGTTAAATTTCTTTAATATAAATAACTTACTTCATAAAAATCATTTTGGTTTCACAAGGGGTCGCTCGACAACTGATGCCGGTGTTGAGCTGATTAAATATATCTTTAATACATGGGAGTATTCACAGGATGCTTTGGATATATTTTGTGACCTACCCAAGACCTTCGATTGTATTCACCATGAAAAATTAATCAGGAAACTTCAACACTACGATGTAAGAAGTGATGCCCTTAAATTAATTGTTTAATTTTTAAATAAGAGAACGCAAAAAGTTGTCATTAACAGGTTGAGCTCTATCGGGTCGATGGTACAAATGGGCGTGCCTCAAAGCTCAATTCTCGGCACCTTTCTGTTTCTTGTATACATTAATGACTTACCTTACATAGTAGGGCATAACCATGATATAGTATTATTTGCAGATGACACTTCTTTAATTTTCAAATTAAGTCGACAATTACTAAAATATGACGAAGTAAATAATGCTATATCTAAATTATAAACTTTATTATTTTAATATTTTAATTAAATTTTAAATAGATAATTTTAAATGGGGAGAAGCTGAGTCATGTAGATACCACCACTTTTCTTGGAATCACACTAGACGATAAGTTTCAATGGAGCCCCCATATATCAAAACTAGCAAGCAAACTTAGTTCTGCAGCATATGCTGTAAAAAAGATTAGAAGTCTTACCAGTGTTGAAACAGCTAGACTAGTGTACTTTAGCTATTTCCGTAGCACAATGTCGTATGGTATTTTACTATGGGGACACGCAGCTGATACTGAAATTATATTTGTTTTACAAAAGAGGGCCATAAGAGCAATTTATGATTTAAAGTCTACAGAGTGCTGCGACAAAAATTTAAGGAAATTAATATATTAACTTTGGCCTCTCAATACATTTATAAAAATGTATTGCTACGTACATTACATTTTCATAAATGTACTCAGCATTAAAATGAAAGTAGTTTTACAAAAGTAAGTGATATTAATTCTGTAAATACTAGGAACAGACACAAGCTCGTAGTATCAGTTACTCGACTCCATCAAGTCGATGCGATGTATATGCTTTTATAACAACATTCCAGAAAATATACAAAATTTGACCTGCTCAAAGTTCAAAAACTTTATTTAACTAAATTTGTATAAAAGGGGTTATTATAATATTAAATAATTTATGGATGATAATAAGTTGTGTTGTTAATTTGTGTAACATATACATAAGCTGTTATTTAAAAAAAAAGTCCTGCTGGGTTTCTTGCTGGTTCTTCCCTAGAAACCTCTGTCCTAAGTTTCTTTTCGAACCAGTGGTAATTAAACAAAAGAGTGACTTTCAATAAGTATTATTTACAATCTATATTGAATAAAAAAGTTTCTGTTTCGAACGCACCATCATCATCATCATTACAGCCTTTCATAAGTCCACTGCTGAACATAGGCCTCCCCCAAGGAATGCCACAAAGCACGGTCCTGAGCCACCTGCATCCATCGACTTCCTGCATGTCTTACCAGGTCGTCACTCCATCTTGTGGGGGGACGCCCTACACTTCGCCTACCGGTACGAGGCTGCCACTCGAGAACCTTTCTTCCCCATCGGTTGTCGGTTCTTCGAGCTATATGGCCGGCCCACTGCCACTTCAGCTTACTAATCCGTTAACGCACCATGGTTCATAAGAATATCTGAAATCCATGAACACCTTAAAATGAACTCAGTTAAGGAATAAATTAGGCGCTACAGCTGCAACTACAAAACAAGACTTGGCAACCATCCAAATCACTTTGCATGGCAGTTGACAATGCCACAAGCGATTCGTCGTTTTAAGAGAAGACATATATTTGACAATGTATAGCTGAGACTTTTGGAGTGCTTTCCGCTGGGTAAGTTTTCTCTGCACGCCAATCTGTTTTACATATCAATAAAAATAAATACAATCTGCTCATAGTCCATCAACTGATCGCATGATAAATCACAAAAAATGTTCAAATTCAAGAAAAGAGTTTACTTCCTTCTATAAGGCTGGCAACGAACCTGCAATTCCCCTGGTATTGTAGTTGGTCTTGGGCGGTGGTAGTCATTTACTATTAGGTGAGCCGTATGCTCATTTGCCTCCTCACTTATAAAAAAAAAATGTTTGTTTTTTAAAGACTGAACTGACAATCAACAATCAGAAGAAAACAAAATATTCGTAATAATGAGTAATTTATAAAAAACGAATATTGCAAAGCATAAATTCTACTTATTTATTGAGGGTTTTCAAAGTAATTGTGGCGATTTAGGGGTATTTGACCTTTTCTCTAGGGGGTAAGTATTTTTTGATTTGGAAACACTGAACCAAGTTTTGAGTTGACAGTTTGACAAATTGAAAATTGATAGCTGACACTGACAGCTATCGCTATCGGTACATAACTGCAAAGTGCAATCAAAATTTTAAATAAAATTATTTTTACTACGCTTACTTTATATTACTGTTTAAAAGGGAATACCTACTCAATTTTACAAAATACTATAGCATAGAAGTTTCATTTACACCATAATCGTTTTTAATATTTTCTATTGTGAGTTTGTATACATTTCTAATACAATACACTAATTCTTGTGTAAACTAACGAGATGTGTTGGCAATAAGAAAGGAACGCTTTTCAAATCGTGTTTTAATGTAGGTAAGTAATGCAACAATAGTGATCGAAATTTGAATTGTGTTA
Organism: Parnassius glacialis; assembly: GCA_033319125.1. NCBI lineage: Eukaryota > Metazoa > Arthropoda > Insecta > Lepidoptera > Papilionidae > Parnassius > Parnassius glacialis. Next base: position 391,091 of record JAVANC010000016.1, read on the forward strand.
TTCGAAATAAGTCGTTGCAGTTTCGATTCAATATAACTGTTTCAAACGGATGCGATTGATTGGAAAAAAAAGTATTATTCCGTAGTAAATAACACAATAATCTAATAAACGAATAAATAATCTAACCTACAATGTGTGAGAAAATTATCTGTCGTAGTGTACTAAATAAACAAGAATATAAAAGTTAATTGTAAATAAAAATAATAATTGCTATTATAACTGAATTACATATTCAAAATAGAATAAGTAAAACATTATATTAATTACACACTTGTCAGCATTTCTTAGTATTCTGCTTTGTGTACACATTCATTATTTTACAGTTGTGATTGGCAGTGAACATGTTTATAGAAACATAGCTATAATGTTAAATAATTTATTGTCAGTAGGTCGTTAAAGCTAACATTAAAATGTCATATGTGTGTTCTAAGTCTATAAATTTATAACTTTCATACAGTAAAATATAATCTATCTATCTAGAAAACAACATGCTGCAATTCTGGACTATAATATTTTAGGATCAGACTTACAGAAACAAAATATCATCATAAAACTTTGAACTATTAAAGTGAATATAGGTTTTGTAGTTTTGTAAAAAATATTTTTTAATTCATACTAATTTAAGTTTAATTTCGAGGATTGCATTAGTTTTTCATTAACTTTATTAAGTGTCAAATCATGTCATTATATCCATTCTATTGTCATTAGGTCTATTATCAAATAAATGCACATTATTGGTAAAATTGTTGCAGGATCTGTTTTTATAACATAACAGCTACTGATATATTTTTCGTAAGTTTTTGAATGAATTATAATTTATATTACATTGTTTTAGTAATAATCATAGTCACAACACAGCAGAAGGATTGGTTTCATTTAATGTTTTTATTGATAAGAATATTATATTAGCCATTCTGATCCCAGTGTCATGCTTAGTGGTTGGCTACAAAGCAGTATCAGTGACATGGGAGACAATCGCAACACCTAAAATGAAAAAAAAATTGGTCACTGATATCACATTTTATGAAATTCCTAGGAAACTACAGATATGCCAAAGAATACGTATTTTACATATTCTTTGGCATATCCATCATTACTGTTAAAATATAAAGTGACTGACTTTTATAAGGGCAGACAATCTTTTTACATGGGTAGTAGTGGATACTGTTATTGCATTAATGATAAAAATGAAGTAATGAAAGCACCAGTAAGTGCAGTCTTAATTGATTTGATTAACACTGTGCTGTTCGTTAGAGGAAGTGCCAATCTGCAAGGCAAGCATGCAGGTGATAGATTAAGGTAGCTTTGGAGTAATATGTGGCAATTTATGGGGAAGTATGTTCAGTGTTACTGTGTAGTGGCAGTGTAAAAATATCCACTACCTTATATCACCTTATAGGTGTCGTAAGAGGCGACAGAGGGAAACAAATCAGAAGATGGGCAGCAGGGTCTTCCTAATAAGGACTAAAAATAAAAAAATTGCGGCAAATATCCTCCCTATTAGGCAATCTATGGGGAACTCCCATGATAAAGTTAACTTGAATAGACTGTAACGGTAACTGTATGTTCAGTGACTTGTGCTAGTGTGTATTGAGGACGAAATTGAATGAAAATGTGGTGGTGGCTAGGGTGCAGCCAGCGAGAGGGATGTGGCGGGGCGTGCGATGGCGCGTGGCGGGCCCGCTGGCGCTGGGAGCGCTGCTGCTGTGGGCCTGGGCGCTGCGGACGCCGCAGGCGGCGCGGCGGGCGGACGGCACAGTGGCGGGGCGCGAGCTGCCGCTCATCTTCATCGGCGGCGTGCCGCGCTCCGGCACCACACTGATGCGCGCCATGCTGGACGCCCACCCCGACGTGCGCTGCGGCCAGGAGACCCGCGTGGTGCCGCGCATCCTGCAGATGCGCCAGCACTGGATGCGCTCGCAGAAAGAGAGCGTGCGCCTCGAGCAGGCTGGTGTCTCCAAGGCGGTGCTCGATAACGCGATCGCCGCGTTCTGCCTCGAAGTGATCGTTCGCCACGGCGATCCCGCTCCGCGGCTCTGCAATAAGGACCCACTTGTGTTGAAGATGGGCACATATGTGCTGGAGTTGTTTCCTAATGCTAAGTTTCTCTTCATGGTTCGTGATGGCCGTGCCACAGTTCATTCTATAATAACTCGCAAGGTGTATATTTTATTATTTTTATATTTATCTTTTAATTATTTTGGTTTTATGTGTCCTTACTTATTAAATGAAACTAATTTTAATGATTTTATCACATTTAATTTAAATTTTTTAATTCGTGACATTTTGGGTGCTTTACAGCTTCCATGGTCATAGGATCTAAGATGTTAGATGTGTTGATGTCATAATTAGATCGGCTATGTTCTTCTTTTGAATATAAATTTTTAGTGTGATCTATGCAGAATGAGCTTACAGTATCTTGAAGTCTTGCAGCAGTCTTGCTTGGGTTTGAATTAAATTTTATTAGTTATAGGATCCCAAAAGGTATAATTAAAATAGTAATGTAGGTAGTTAAAATTAAATGCAATAAAATCTGTTAAATTTGTTTCATTTATATATTATATAAGAAATCATTATGTCCTTACTTAGTTACAATACCTTATAACTATTTGTTTTAAATTAACATTTAATATATATATACATAAGTAAAGTTTAATTTTCTATAAAATAGATCCATTTGAAATGAATAAATTAAAGTAGGGAATTGGTGATGTTAGGTGACAATCACGGGGTTCGACCTGTCGAGCTACCGGCAGTGCCTGACCAAGTGGAACCACGCGGTGGAGCTGATGTACCAGCAGTGCAAGTCCCTGGGCAGTGCTCGCTGCATGCTGGTGCGCTACGAGTCGCTGGTGCTGGCGCCGGCCGCCACGCTGCGCCAAGTGCTCGCCTTCCTCGACCTGCGCTGGCACGACAACGTGCTGCACCACGAGCGCTACATCAACCAGCCCAACGGCGTCGCGCTCTCCAAGTAACTCTCACTCTATCAATAAGATGCCGTAACATTTCATTGTTACACAAATTAATAACTGTTTTCAATTTAACTTCTTTAGAATCATACGAAAACAAAACGAAACGAAAATGAAAAAGTGACACTAAAAGGGGACCAGTGCACAGTGTTTTCTATTATCTTGGTCTTCTTTTCTGAAGCTTTCATTTCTACGCGTGTGAACTGCGCACAAGTTTTTTTTATATGATATTACAATAGAATAGAATAGAATTTTTTTTTATTCAATATTGATTATTACATAATACTTATTGAAAGTCATTTTTTATTTACCACTGGTTCGGAAAATACCTCAGTCCTGGGAAGAACCAGCAAGAAACCCAGCGGGACTTTTTTTTTAAACATAATTTCACTTAACAATAATTTTGTTTATACAATTTTTAAATGATATTTTCATAGAACCAGCATGGTGGCGATCACCCTATTCCCAGGGGTTATTTTCATTCATGTATTCCTTGATATTATAATAACCCTTCTTGTACAGTTTTTCTTTAATAAAACTTTTAAACTTGTTTATTGATGACAAACTTTGAATATGTTCTGGGATTTTGTTGTAAAAGCGTATACATTGCCCCATAAATGAATTACTCTACTTAGTCTAGTAACTGGCATTACAAGCTTATGTTTGTTCCTAGTATTTAAAGTATGCACATCCTTATTCTTATTAAAGCTATTTATGTTTTTATGCACATACATTACATTCTCATAAATATATTGTGATGCAAAAGTTAATAGGTTTATTTCTTTAAATTTTTCTCTGAGAAATTACATTTAATGTATGGATATATACCGTCTAGTGACGATGTAAGAGTATCCACCGGCCCATGTCATCGCGTGGGTGTCGTAAGAGGCGACAGAGTGAGACTGTATGCTCGTTTGTCACCCTTATTCTATAATAAAACATTAGTTAATAATTACGTGTGGCGTGCAGTGTGGAGCGGTCGTCGGACCAGGTGGTGCGGCCGGTGAACCTGGACGCGCTGGACAAGTGGGTGGGGCAGCTGCCGGCCGACGTGCGCGCAGACATGGCCGAGCTGGCGCCCATGCTGTCCGTGCTGGGCTACGACCCCTGGGCCAACCCGCCGCACTACGGCACGCCGGAGAACACTGCATCACACCCACCCTAATGTCAACCTTTCATCGTCTCTCTCACACTCATGTCCACATTCTCAAACTCTGCTCAGTTTCAACATGCCGTTAAGTCTCATGCTGTCTCTATCACTTTAAGTCAGAGTGACTGTGACACCACGATACTTAACGACATCTTAAAATTGAGTAGCGTTTGAGTATTTGGCTATCAATCGTTAGGAAAACCACGTGATGCATTGACAACATTGCAAATAATCGTAATTGCGATGTATTTACAGTCCATGGACATTTTTCATTTTCTAAATGACAGTGAATGATCTAGTACTTGTGTAATAGTATTATTTTATATTGTTTTTGGTTTGTGAATAAAATAAAATGTATATATTTGTAAATAATTGTATTATCCTAGAACGTGGTAATAACAAATTTAAATGACTACAAAAATTGTTATAAATTAATATTTGATGATTTAGCGGTATTCTTGCTCCCGTTACTAAATAAAATTGTATTTAATGTTAAAGAGCATTTTATTTGCGCATGACTTATTGAATAGGTCTTACTTTATGCCTTTATTTTGATTATATTAATGTAACTCAGTTTACGTTATGTTTAATTCAAATATTACGGGGGATGCCTTCTGCGTAGGTAACATTTAGCCCATATAAATGTATTTCTCTGTTTTCCCTAGATAATGGCAAATAATAACTACATCAAATTATTATTGTTTTAATAATACAATCTGTATCTCGAACTAATTACATATTTTAAAAACGAAACTTTTTACTTATTAACGAACATAAAAAATAAAAGAACGTACAAATATCACACACACAATCGTTCAAGTGTTCTTAAAAAAATTAAATCGGTCCCGTTTTGGGAGAAGAAACTAATGTACCCCTGTTTCTTTCGGGAGTATATTAGCATCAATTTTTCATTCATAATCAGTTCCGAGTTGTAATTGTTTCACTCGACTTCAAACATGTAGGACAACGAATTTAATTATACATTAACTCCCACTATTAATGATTTTAAACAAGATTATATTATTGCCTAGTGTTTACCTCCTAATATTTATTTATTATGTTGTAGTTTTTTTGTGTCTAGTTTTCTTTGTTATTACCTGGATACGATAATATGGTTGTTTTCGTATCATCATGTAAAGTTCTTTTTAATTTACCTAAATGGTGACCGGAATACCTATGTATACTGCGATGATAACGTAGGACACCAAAAAATTTGATAATGCCATCTAGTGTCTGATTTATGTTTCGCAGGACGAGCTAATTGAAAGTAGATAGCTGCTAAGAATGTTAAATGTTAAGTTAATGAGGGCTAATAATCTTCCACTCACCAGATGTCGCTAGTTGTGACTGAGGTAAAGTTTTTGTTACACAATGTCAGTTAATTGAGAAATTAGTTTTAAATAATAGTTTATCATTACCCAGAATATTATATTAATACACAACACAATGCGTCAGTGGTTTGATTTTTAATTTTTTGGACTTTATAACGCTTTCTTTTTAAAAATCGCCTTTTAGTTATATTTTATAGTTTGGTTTATTCATTTATAATGTAATTGATATAAAATATAACTAACAATATAGAAAGAAATCTTAAAGATTAGATTTTCCTAAGAAATAATCATCCCCGCTATGAAATCTGTCAAATATTTTACCTCACTGTAAAGTGGCGCCGCCCTGGTGGCAGAAGAAGTCGTGGATGCCCTCATTAACACAGCGCATAGATGGCGTTGATTGAGGGAACGAAAGAAACCGTCACGTAGTCACTCTCTATTAAGTACCTACTTCGAAAAAAAAAACATTCAAGAATAAAGAGTACCTATATAATTATAATCACTAGTCAAGATCATATTATTAGCAAGATTATAGGTGTCATGTGTATGAGGCGACCAGGTATGGAAAATGACAGAAAATCCAATAGATGGCGTTGTAATCGTGTTTATTGTAAATTATTATTATTGGGGTATCTATATAGTTTACTCATCTGGTTGGGCTGTATAAATATATAATTGTAAATGAAAATGATAAACATAAATAAATATTAACAAAATAAAATAAATACATAAAAAATACATAAATAAATAAAAACCCAACCAGATGGAAGCCCTCGGCAGGGGAGACCAAACGGCCGAGGGTTAGGGAGAAAGGGAAAGAAACCGGCGGACGATGCGGGCGGTATCGAGGAGCACCGCCTTCTACATTTGAGCTTGGAGCGGTCTGTCACGGAGTCCCAGTCGCCTCAGATGACCCGAGAGGCTGATTGGGATTAACCCGTTCGTAGAAACGACTACAGGTATAATTTCAGCCGGCACATGTCGGTCACCTCGTGATCCAGGTCATTATTATTATTATTATTATTATTACGTAATTTACGTCTGACTTCAATAATACAGATCAACGAGTATGGCGACGGGCCGAACAAGCCGACAAGAAGGGGTCAAATAGTACACAATTTGGATCCAAACTATTTTGTTGAATCTCAAAAAGCCTGACCCAACTGACCCTTGAACCTCTACCACAAATATCACTTAAATTCTGGTTTGGTTTGACAAGAAGCTTAAAACATTCTTAAAACTTAATCCGGGCATATAATCGCAAATAAAGCTTCAGAAGCCCTGGGATTAAGTAACAAAGTGCGTATTTTGGCAAAAGCCCTGACATTGCTGTATAAAAACCACACCTATCTTGGGACTAAGCAACTCAAGAATGTGCCAATTCTGTCTCGTAATAGAAGAAACATCTCTACACACTCTAACTAATTGTGGACCCTTAATGCGCAAACATAACATTCACCTGGGAAACTACGTATGTAGCCCAGGAAAAGTGGAAATGTTCATAGCTAAGTAACTTCTACAATTCATTGCAAATATAGGCCCTGGCAGTGAGCTAATCATAACTAACTGATATAGCTAGATCAGCAAGATAGTCGGTGCGCTGCGTACATTTCCTTATTTCTCAGTTTTCAACCAACAACATGGTTTTAGGTGCATGTGTGCATACAGCATTTGAATTTACGGCCTGATGAAAGATGTGTGCGTGAGTGCGTGTCGGCAAGTTGATTTGATCCGAAATAGATGGGGGACTGTGTGCTCGTTTGTCACTCATATTCTATAATTAATAGAATCAAAAGTGAAGTCTAAACACATTTCAATCGTAAAACCATTTCACCTAGATGTGATGTCCAGCTGTGAACTGTTTTCGGTAGAAGAATGGGATAATTAAGATGTAAGCGCGCTATTTTTTATCGTCACTGCCGTGACTGCTTCAATGAATGTCATTCTTTACCCACCTTTCAATAAAATAAAAATAGCGTAGAAATGAACGTTACATAAATGCTAAACGCTGAAGTCGCTGTCTGGTGTAGTAGCAGAACCAAGAACGGAGCATAGACACCGCAGCGCAGTAGGAATTCATAATTTCTTGAGGTAACAGCATAAATAGCAGGTATGAAATGTAATGAAATTAAATATATTTATTTCTTTTAAATAAAACTAGTTTTACGGATTTTATTGCGTATATTATTTATATATTTTTTAATAAATATATATATTGAAAACTATAACTTATTTATTTAAATATGAAAACTTTTTAAATTTCTACGGTTTCAAAATGAGGTTTCTCTGACCGGAGAGAAAATATGACAAAAGTAACTCTACAGGTATCTTCTTTTTGTTTTTTTTTTTTTAAATTAGTAGGTATTACAAAAGACAGTGTAGATATACAGAATAGAAAACAGTAACGGAAACACAGACTCATCGGTAACTAAAGCATGTTCTATGATGCACTCGAGAAAATGACGTAAAAAATTTGTTAAGTACGTAGTGAGCTTATCAGCCCTCAGAAGCAAAACGCGTTCACGGGTATGATTGCTGTGGAAGCCTGGCAGCCATTATCTTTCTTGGTTATATCACAGGTATGTAGACGACCCGACACACGATGTTATACAGTACATGCCTCATATGGTTTGTGGACATCATGCGGCCAATGATAAAAAAGCAAGGCTTTCCCAAGATCGACCCGGTAGGCAGTAATTAATTCAATTTGATACTTACGCTTTTATAACAGAATCCCAAAAATATAAAAAAGTAAATCTGAGTTGGTACGTAATGTGTTGGCATTCACGAAAGAAATAAAGAGAAATAAGTTCTTTTAGAATGTACGAACACAGTTTCAAAGATCTGCAAATCATTAAAATATTTGAGAACGTGTCTCTAAATATTGTATTATTTTTCTGGGAATGAAATAACAATAAAAGAACATTAGTCATTATGATCTTCAGAATGTTCTATTTTAAAAACAAAGTCCCTAGTAATGTCATTCGTGGTAAAAGTAGTGAACATAAAATTTCGGAATAAAAGTGCTTTTTCTGGCAAATCCTTTTTCTCTATTATAAGTTTATTTAAGCTGTCTTATCTGTACTAAGAATGGGCTTTGTTTCTCACGCCTGTCACCCAGAGGGGTGGGCAGAGACTACGGACTTCTATTTGTCACGATCATGATACTCCTTTCTCACTTCATATCCATCCTTTTTGTATACATATGCTGTTATTAATATCATTTCAATTTGTAAGCATAATTATAAAACAAAGGTAAAGTTCCATTATATTTACTAGGCGGTAGGATTCCTTCACGTCTATGGTTCCGTCTCGGTAGGTAGTAGTCACCAGCCTCTTAACAATTTGTGCCAACGAGCAGATGTAGAGAGCCGGTATAGTCACAGGATGTGATTCATTTCATCTCCGCTCAACAGAGTTGGCAATACATCTGTAGCCTGAATTCTTACTTTGAAGTTGCAACCTTGGTTTGAAGCACAATGATACCAATGAAAATTTCAATAACAATTATTTAAGTGCTGATTTACCACGTGCTGTGTGGCGAAGGAAACGTTATGAGGAAACCTGCATGTCTAGCTTGGTAGATTGTGAATCTGTAATGATCCAGAAGAAGGGTGCTGAGCAGAGTCGAGAGAGAGCAGATCCCGTTCGTACGTCGCCATAGTGTACGTCTTTGGGATAGCGGGCGTTCAAGGCGAAAGCTCGGGTCTATAAGTGTCATATGTATTTAATTTTTTAATTGATTAATTTCGGTACTGATTGGAATTAAGTGTCCCGTCTGTATTTTGTCATTCTTTAATAATACAGCGCTTTTCAAAACAGAAATTATGTATAATATTTATTGATAACGCGTCTTATATCACCTATACTACTATATCGTTATACGCGTAGAGCCATACTGCAACTATATTAGCAGTATAGTTGTAGCACGAAGTGTCGGCTCGACCGAAGAAGGACCACGCTCTCACAGAATACCAGCTTAAAATAGTAGCTTAGCGCTGCTGTGTTTCGTATGGTTAGCGTAGAGAACCTGAGATCCCTTTTGTTGGAAACGAGGCATTTAATTTTAATCCTCATGGGTGACAACGCATCTGCAATTTGATTCGTAGTCGAGGATAGATGTAGATGTCTATAGTTTTTTTTAGTTAAAATATTTTTTTAAATTATCTTTGTTGATTGTTGCTCTATTGCTCCAGATTCGTAAGTCATATGTAATGGGATTTTATAATTTAGTTGTCACGTAGCATGAACATTTAATGAATAGCTCGTCATCAAATCATTTAAAATAATGAATTATTAGAGGTTTTGTTCACATTTCACGCACTTCTGGATTTACGAGTATGAATAATAAATAAAACTTTGCAGACCGTTAGATTGACACTCGATGATATAATTTGAATACGACTATGACTTAGTATTCTTACTAGGATCATCCCAGCTCATTGAAACATGCTTAAGTCGGGAAGAAAGCGATAGCTAGATCTGACGTAAGCAATGGTAAATGCCCCAAAAGTAATTCGTGAATGAGTACGATTGCAGTGTGCAGTTAGAAACGAACGTAAACATGGACGTGGTCGTGGTGGTGGGTGGTAGTAGTCGGCGGCGCTCGTCGTCGCTGCGCCGCATGTTGTGCGTATGCTACGGCACAGTTCACTGCCGACACTCGTAGAGAGAGGACGCGCCGCACTCGTCCGGGCCCGCTTCACACGTGCTTCATCGTATTTCTCGAAGAACATGTTTACACCGCGATTTGTGCCGGATGTGTTTTACGATATCAATAAATATAAAGTGAATTCGATCGACTCAAAGTGAGAGATTTCGTTAAGATTTATTAAACAGGAAGTGAGTGTTAAAGTTCGACCAGTGTGACAAAGATGAGGAGTAGCGAGTGCGGTCGGTGAAGGCGCATCGCTATGCCGTGGGCGCAGTCACTGGTGGTGCTGGGCTGGTTGAGCGCGGCGGCCGGCGGGGCCAAGTTGGCGCCGCTGGAAGTGCCGCGCTGCTGCCCTGCCGACTCACAACTGGCACCCGAAGCGCTGCACGTCTCCACGCTGAGCCACGAACGTGCTGCCACCTCTTGTCGACCGCCCGAACCGAATGCACCCGCCTGGGCGCCCCTAGTATACGCTCCAGCTCGAAACACCTTCTTGGAACGAGGTCGTCTGCCGCAGCATTGGAGACTGGCTGACGGGGCACTCCCCGCCTGCGGTGAGCTGAGAGTGCTGCCCGAGCACGCGGCTCCGTACGCGCTGCTCGCTAACAACGGATCGCTGTTAGTGCGGGGCACGACGCACGCATTGCCGCCCTCGCGATACTGCGCAGACGTCGGCGGCGCTCTCGTCTGCGCCGAGGACGTGCCCTGGATGCTAAGCAAGTGCTGCGCCGAGAGCCACGGCTTCGATGGAGCCCATTGCGTAAAGGACGTGGAGCGCGCGGCCGCCGCGCTTGCCGAGCTGCGGGTTCTAGCCAACGGCAGCGCGGTGGGCTTCGGGTGGCCGGCGTGCGTGGAAGGCTCGCGGTATGCGGAGGCGGGTGCTCTCAGTGGTGCTACGCTGGAGCAGGGCGGCGCGCTGCAGCTGCGCGGGGCGGGCGGGCCGGCGCGGCTGGCGGGCGGCGCGTGGTGCGCGGAGGCGGTGGCGGGCGAGGCGGGCGCGCGCGTGCTGGCGTGCGAGGGCGCGGCACGCGCGCGCGGGGCGGGCGGGCCGGCGCACCACGCGCTGTACGGCGCCGGGCTGGCGGTGGGCGCAGCCTTCCTCGCCGCCACGCTGGCCGCCGGCTTCGCGCTGCCGGCCGCGCACCACGCGCTGCACTGGCGCTGCCAGACGCATTACGTGGCTGCGCTCATGCTGGGCGATGTGCTGCTCGCCGCCACACAGCTGGCCGGCGATCGCATACCGCCCACCGTCTGCCAAGTGATCGGTGAGCGCCCTTCTTCGACGATTTCCGTGAATTAGATCCCACACACTACCCTGTATGATTCGTTTCGTCTTGTGCATGTGCTGTTGATTGGTGCGACGTGGTGCGGTGCAGCTGTGTGTATGCACTTCCTGTTCCTGTCTGCGTTCTTCTGGCTGAACACAATGTGCTTCAACATTTGGTGGACTTTCCGGTGAGTACTTGTGGTTATTATTTGATATAAAATAAAATTGAATATTTGTTTAATAAACTCGGGTATAATAATTTATTATTAACGAGCATAAAATTTGAAACTTATCTATCAGATTGTAACTTATTTTAATTTCATTCCAATTTTAATGTTGCAACAAAGTTATAAATCATGTCTTTTCTCTAGACACAAAAGACGTGATTAAATTCAACTATTGTAAAGATTAAATTTATATATCTTAATTAAATTTTTATTATTATCGTGATGTGATATTTTTTATTAAAAACAAATTTAAAGTTATTGTTCGTGATATTAAATGTACTTTCATATACGAACGTCAGTGAACTTTATGACCGATTTAAGTTTAATAAATATTAATGACAATGCTTTAATAGAGATTTGATAAATATGACATTAGTAATGTAAATTACATACTCGTAAGGGAGTTTCTCTTAGACCGGAATCTAACAAAGGTATTTTAATAATATAGTTAAATGTTTTAAAGTTGATTAAAATAACATATTCCATAACGTGAGAACTAAATGCTCATACGCTACAGCGTGTCAAGGTAGCAGCACGAATGGTTCAGCTCGACCGGGGAAAGCCCACGCGCGCTCAGAATACTGGTGTCAAAAAACAATTGTTGAGCAATTTTTTACTGGTTTTCAGGTGTGACAGCACATTACGCATTTTCATTCATAACGACCTTTTAACGTTAAAATTAAAAGGAGAATCAATCTTTCCTTACAACTTTAATCATTTGGTATACAAAACAATGTAAAAAAATTTTGGACGAAGAGTAAGAAATTAAAATTTTTCTTTTTGTACGTGACAGGGCCACGTTGCAGCACGAATGGGATGGTTCGATCGGGGAAGGACAACGCTCTTATAGAATACCAGCGAAAATAGCGCTGTGTAAACGCATACCGTGATGAATGCTTGTATTAATGTCTTTAGGTAAATGATGAAATTAGCACGTTCTTGCAAACCCGGCAGAAATTAAAAGAGTTTGACATAATGTGCCGCGTTATCAGCAACCTCTAACAAATTCACCTTAGCAGCATTTACTTATATATATATATATATATATATATATATATATATATTTTTTTTTTATAGGATAAGGGTGACAAACGAGCACACAGTCCACCTGATGGTAAGTGGTTGCTGCGGCCCATAGACATCTACATCTATCCTCTATTACAATTCAAAATGTAGATGCGTTGTCACCCGTGAGGACTAAGATGGAATGCCTCATTTCCAGTAAAAAGGGCCTCCGGCCACCTGCACTCACCAAGCGAAACGCAGAGGTAAACCTCTACTTCACGCTGGTTTTCTGTGAGGTCGTGGTACCACCCCGGTTCAAGCCGGCCCATCCGTGCGACAGCAAAAGCTGCCGCGTGGCTCTACCACTGTACAACATATATATACAGTTTCTTCTAACGGAATATTTGAAATAAAATCACAAAAAAGTATTTCTCCCACAAATTTTATGTAAGGATATCTTAAAGATACTTTAAGGGTTAAATTTAAATTTATTATTTTAAAGAAGTGAGAGGGACAAACGAGCACACAGTTCACCTGATGGTAAGGGATGCTGTGGACCATAGACATGTACATTCATCCTCTATAAAGAATCAAAAAGCAAATGCGTTGTCACTCGAGAGTATTAAGATGGAATGCCTCGTTTACAGTAAAAAAAGTCTCCTCTTCTCTACACTCACTATACAAAACACAGCAGCATTAAGCTACTTTTTACGCTGGTATTCTGTGAGAGCGTGGTCTGTCCCCGGTCAAGCCGACTCATTCGTGCTACAACCATAATATAGCTGTAGCGTGGCTCTAGCAAGTACAAAAGCTGTGTGACGTGAGGGTGTGTGTGTGTGTGGCGGCAGGGACTTCCGGCCGACGTCGCTGGAGCGCGGGCAGGAGGCGTGTCGGCTGCGCGTGTACCAGGTGTACGCGTGGGGCGCGCCGCTGCTGGTGGCGGGCGCGGGCGCGCTGCTGGACCGCCTGCCACCTGACACCACCGCCGGCTACCTACGCCCGCGCTTCGCAGTCCGCCACTGCTGGTTCTACGGCGACGCGGAGGTGCTCGTCTACTTCTTCGGACCGGTGGGCGTGCTGCTTCTCGTCAACCTCGCGCTCTTCGTATCCACCACGCGCCAGCTCACCTGCGGCCTCTGGCGCCGCGACGAGGTCAAGTCCACATCCGAGAGGTGTGTGTTATTTAAATTCTATATCCTTCTATTCATTGCTCAGTTGTATCATTAAGATATACTGTTATATTTCTTGTATAGTACGAATTTCATATTTCATCATCACGTATGATATCTTTGACGCCGAATAATTTCTAGTAATCTATGTGAATAAATAGTTGAAGTAGAAGAACAGGTTCATATACCATTGAACGTATATACGTTAACATATATAATGGGTTCATATGAACCTATTCTTCAATCGTACCACCGAACAGTTGAATGCGTCGAACAAACGCTATAGCAAAGTAGGCAAGTTTCAACTGAAAGTACCACACTAAACTAATTAACGCACAGGTGCACTCTCTATTCCTTCATTTACATGTTAGATGGGACGGTAATCTAATATGACTGCATAGAGATTAGGTCCAGGGTCCAACGGCTTTACACGTTTCAGAGGCACCGAGAAGAGTTACCTTCAACTTCCTGACGCCGAGCTGCTACCGAGATTTTCTCGATAGAAAATCTTAATAGGTCATTTTTACGACCCAACTCGAGATTTGAACACTGGACCTCAAGATCGGCAACTGCCTTTCTATCACTAGACCAACGACGCAGTCAAAGTCACAGTGCAGTGTATTGTAAGCAATAAGTAACATATTCGTGAAAGAGATAAGTGTTTCTTTACTTACTGTAGATTCGTCGATCGCTAGATCGTGTCAGAAAAGTGAGCAAATGTTCCGTTGCAGGGCGGCATTGGGGCGCGTATGCGCCAAGCTGGTGGTGGTGATGGGCGTGACGTGGGGTGCGGACGTGATATCGTGGGCGGCGGGCGGGCCCCCGTACCTCTGGTACGTGACCGATCTGCTGAACGCGCTGCAGGGGCTGTTCATATTCCTGGTGGCGGGCTGCCAGCCGCACGCGTGGGCGGCCGCCAAGCGCGCGGCGGCGGCGCTGTGCGCGCGGCGCGGCCGGCACGCGCGCCACGCCGCGCACTCCTCCTCGCACCTGCCCTCGTGCGGCGAGTCGCTCACGCACACCACGGCCGCGCCCGCCCCGGCCCCCGCGCCCGCCTCTGCCGCCGCACCCCCCGCACCCGCACGCCTCCCCATGGAGACGGTGTGCTGACCCGCGACGCGCGGACCCTACGACTCGGGGCGCCGAGCCCCTCGTGTACATTTCTATACGTGTCTGTATATGTGTTAAATATCGATGAACTGAACTGACGAAACGTCTTGCCCGTTCGATTAGCTGTCGATATATAAATTAAACAGTGACAAGTGACCACACGCTCTTATAATTTCCCCGGTGACAGAGAGCGACGCGAGCGCGTTGATATCTTTTGCGAGAGCGAGCGAGCGCCGCTCCATCTTTCACTTAATTGTGTGTGATTAGATATACGTTTACATCAATTATTGCATACAACGCAAACAATATATGTGTAAATACTGTTATTTATGTTTTTGAATAAAATGTATAACCACAAAGTTCAATTAATTGAAATAAATTTTTATTTATTATTAATATTCCTTCCGCTTTATTAATAATGTATGAAGATATATTTAAATATGCGTATGACAACTTGTTAACAAAATAACAAACACTGTTTCCAAATTAAATACCAATTTAGGTATAATATATACCGATGTAGAAAATCAAAGGTCAAAAAGTACAGTAACGTTACTTATTGTATACAAGACTAATGAAATATTACAGTAGCAAATTTCTTATAAAATGAAATAATCATTATATTTCTTCGCTTCATTCTTTCATATAATTTTTTCAATAAATAGTTCCTTTAACCTACAGACAACATTGCACTTAGTAAACAATTATATCTTTGTATGAAATGACTCGCAATAGCGATCGAACATCACTTGGAGGTTCATTTGGTTATCTATTATTTATATTATTCGTCAAAATTGAAGGTATATTAGAAATTAATTACGTGTGAAAGCTATTTCAACCACGGCATCGTATGACATTCCTGTTACGCAGTTGGTGGGTGTGAAAAATATACTAAATGTTTGGTCCAGAATAAATGATTTATTATTATTATTATTATTATTATTGTTAGATACATAGTAAGGTAGTTAAATAATGTAATGTTGAAGCAATCGGGTCGCAATGGCGTGATGCAGCGGAGTGCGCTTTATATGTCACGACCGGCCATACGTCTGTGTGCGTGCAAGTGTAATACGCATTAATAGAAACACACTTGTACATTAAACTAAAAAGTTTTAGTCAATTAACAATGACAATTTGTGCTTAGTGACTATAATTGAATCTTATCTCTTCTCTTCTATTATCTTATCATTCTATATCTCTTCAATTACATCGCTTATTTCATGTATTATATTCTTCTTATTCATTATATTCCCTTTGAACGGTTATGAAGCCAGACGGGGAGCCAGGAGACTCATAGCACACGGCAACCTAGTTTGCGCTCCTGTACCCCATAACAACTAAAATGCTTTAGCTATTTATGATATAAATTTACCTAACTGAGTATGTGGAGAACTAAATGGGTATTACTGTTATTACTTGATGCCAATGACCTAACGAGGTCAAGGTCGGAAATGCAAAATGTACGCAAACAATACAAGCAGGCTGGCGCGGCGGAACAAGGACGCGGAGAGAGAATTCGTTCTAGCATTTCCACTTATGCATTCTATAAATAAATAAACATAAATGTGAATCATTGTATCAAGTAATAAAGTATGGAATATGAATATCTACATTACGAAAATTTATATATATGTATATATATTGACGACGTGCAAGTTGATAAGAAGCTATTGCAGTCCTGAGGACACCAAACCAAGATCGAAAGCCCGGTGTCGCAGTGGTTTCGAATCCCCCATGGAAAAGGGTTTGCATGACCTAAAAATTGATCTAGATTTGGGTGTTTGTTCGTGTATTATTTATTTAGGTATGTAAAACGCCTTATGAATTCTTATTTCAGGAGAATATCCTACTGTGGAGGTAAACTTTTTTAACAATGAGGAGTGAAAAAGATTGTAGGTGCATTGCGCCTCCGACGGTAGTGAGATGCCTCATAGCTAAGTCAAATATTTTTATTACAAATTGGATTTCAGAAAGCACTTTGAAAGTCAAATGTTACGCTAGCGCTTGGGGGGGGGGGGGGGACTTGGAAGAGATAAAAAACCGTACGGATTCTTAGACACAAAAGGAGCTCTCCACCTACAATGTTAGATAAGTATTTAGTCTCTTAATTTCTGTGACCATGCTCCGCAATTCATTAATTAATGTGAAGCAGTAGGCACAGTACACGCACATTAAGTAACAAACGAAGATAAGAAGTAACGCAGCGAGTTCCCGGGAGACGCGCGACCTCGCGACCTACGACAGATAACTAATTACTGCAGTCTACATAATGGCTTCCTTTTGTTGACGCACAGGAATTCGTGGTTATCGACGCGATGCGAACAATGCAGCTCGCCTCACGTACGTCCCAGTGTCCAAGTAAATGGATATAATGCACATTCTTGGGCTGCAAACAGGAAGTACAAGTACCTATTGACAACAACAACACTCATTCATTCACAGCCTTGGCTTTAAGAAACTGACCTTTGTTATTGTAGTTCGACCTACAAAATATGCGATACAAAAAGGATAGAAGTATTGACAACTATCTGTTCCCCGGGAATTTATGTGTATTTATTACGATTGGATTTCACGAATTTTAATTTTTTTGCGCGGAACATTAATTATTTCTCTAAAATAAAATTATCCTAAGTTACTCCTTATAACATCTACTATCTGCCAGTGAAAAATATCGTCAAAGTCGGTCCATAATTTATTTTGCCAAATAGACAGACAGACAAAAATAAAAAAAAATAAAATAAAAACCGTATACACTTTCATATGCGTTAAGTAAAAAGCTGTTACAAACAGACACTTCAATTTTATTTGTTTGTATGGGTTCCCAAAAATACTTATTCATTCGGCACTCGTTTGACCCATGACCACTTCGAGGTCGTCGTTAATAGACAAATAAAAAGTAGAAGGTCAAACTATCCGTCTGAAGTTCATTAACCTTTTACGTTCTTAACAACATTAATTGCAATTAGATCTGTATGGTGTGCGACATAATGATTGGTACTGTTCATTGAGTTTTATCTTTTCAACTGGTCGTGAGATGTAGCTGCGTTGAGGACATGTCTCAGGTGTGAGGCTGAGCTATAAATAGTACGAGTCGGCTTTGTTTTTACTCGACGAACTGGTTCGCTGGAATGCCTGCGTCCGTTGAAGGCAAGCTGAGGTAATTCAATGCCGATAGCCGACATTTTGCGACGCCGCGAATAGTGACTGCATAGGCAATACTTTTTATTGAATATATTGTACTTGGTCCGAATCTTTTCCTAATATATATTAACAATCTATGTTGTATGAAAATCAGAGGTGGACAGATATTTTCTTACGCGGATGACACGGCTGTTGTTTTTAAGGGGAGCAACTGGGATGATGTTCGTTTAATAGCAGAGAGAGGTCTCACCGAGATAGCCAGCTGGTTAAATTCTAATCTCTTAACTCTCAATACCACCAAAACTAATTATATAGCATTTATAATAAATCACAACCGGAAACCAAGTTTGAAATCAAAATTCACACATGTTCTCAATTCTCAAACTCTGACTGTATTTGTAACAATATATCAAAAGTGAGCAAAACAAAATATTTAGGAATAATAATTGACCAGCGTCTATCCTGGCATGCATATCTGGAACTGATGATGACAAGGATAAGAAAACTCATATGGATTTTTAAAACACTTAGACATATCACAGATACGAACTTACTGAGCCAAATATATGTTTCATTAGCTCAATCCATCTTGACATACTGTATCCCTGTTCGGGGTGTGGCCACTAAAATGAAGTTTCTGGAACTGCAAAGAGTACAGAGATTGTTACTAAAGGTGATGCACTTTAAGCCCTATAGATTCCCTACTAAAGATCTGTACTCTCTATGTGACCACCTTTCAGTCATAAGGCTGTATATCCTTAACTCTGTCTTAAGGTTACACAAGACACTGACATACAACCCCAGAAATTGCGACAGTAGAAGAAGACATGCTGTGGCTAAAATAGTTCCTATGAAAACAAGATTTGCCAGAAGGCAATTTAAAAGTCAGTCTGCTCATCTCTATAACTACATTAATAAACATCTAAGCATATATGCAATGACCCAGTACAATGTGAAAAACACGTTACAGTGTGGTTAAAGACAATAGAGTATGATCAAACTGAAAATTTATTAAAATAAGTAGATCAATGTACACCATAGCATAAAAACTTACTACAAATACTATAATACACAAGCAAACACAAGCACACACACACACACACACGCACACATTTTTATCTTTATTATAAGAATCAATAAAAAATTGTTATATATGAGCGGGGTCCCCTAACACAGGTATTGATATACTTAAAAGGAGACCCCAGCCTAGTTAATGTATTTAAATTTAAGATACTGAATAAAGAATTTTGAATTGATTAAGGGTGACAAACGAGCACACAGTCCATGGATACTGTGGCCTATAAACATCTTCATCTATCCTCGATTATTCTTTTCTTTCTTAATCGAGGATCATCTAGATCATTCGCCACCCTTATTCTATAATAAATAATCAAAATGCAAATGCGTTGACACCCCTGAGTACTAAGATGGAATGCCTTGTTTCCAGTAAAAAGATTCTAAATTATGTGTTAAAGAGCATATTATAGATTATGTGTTATTCTCAATTTGTAAACAGTCAGCAGCAAAGAGTATAGTAATATAAGTCAGCAGTAGGAAACAAGTGAAGAGTGGATATGCCGCGGTGTTGCGGGCGTTGGTCCGGTGCAGTTTTTGTGGAAATCAACGTACCGTGCCGGCGCGGAGGAATGTCCTCTCGTGGGCGGACCACTCCACTGTCTTGCGTAAATTAGAAGAAAAGCAAAAGTTCAATTTTAAACACCACATTTACAAAAAAGGAAACAAATTTACAAGACAAAATTGCTTGAAATGAGAAGTTTATCGTGAGGTGGTAACTGTATTTTATTCTGATATTTGCAACAAAAATGACGGCACGTTTTTTATTCAATCGTTTACGATATTGTATTATGTACAATGCAATGAACTTTAAAATTGGCCCAGGGAAAATCATATCATAAAATTACGAAAACTATCTATTTATTATATTGTGAATAGATAAGGTACACTATGTCTGTGTTCTGAGTACCTACTTTTATAGTACCTACACAGTGTAATATTAGAACGTGAATCTTGAATTGGAGACCTAGTACACCGTAATATGCCCCGAGTGGAATTCATATTACGTAGTATGTAAAGATATTGGATAATTTGTATTTCATTGGAAACCATAACTTTCTGGTTAAATGATATCGTTTACTCGTTTTCCGATACGCGTTGTCCAATTTGTCCGCACACGTGCAGTACGGTATATGTTAGCAAAAAGAACATTTGTATAATATTCTCGAAGGCATATTAAAAATTGTAAGTATTGAATTAATTTGACCAGTTTTTTTAATTTACTCTAAGTATAATATAAGTGAGTGGCAGAGTTGACAAGGGACGCCTGAGACAGTATTTTGCTGACCAAATTGGTGATATATTGAAGATAGGCAAATTTTAAAGTGATGAACAAGTACGTATACGTAGACGGGCATGGAGGCGATAAAGGTGTATTAGGACCATGCCAAAAAATATGTAGACTCTGCCTACCCTCTGGGTGACAGGCGTGATTATTTATGTTATATTTTTATGTATGTTAAATTATTCTAATTGGAGTTTATTTTTGGATAATTTAAAATGAGATGAGTGTGAGAGAAACTACGTACCAACTAGTATTAGTAGTATTAAAGCAATAAGTGTGATAACAATATATATATATATATATATATCGAATAGTGTGCAGTTTCGTGGTCACTTGGAAGGGAAGGCCAAATTGGCCTCTAAAAAGCTTGACGTGCTCAGCAGAGCGAGACAGTATTTCATGCCGGCACATCGCTTGCAACTTTACAAAGCGCAAGTTCGGCCCCACATGGAATACTGTTCTCATCTCTGGGCCGGGGCACCCCAGTGCCAGCTCCTTCCACTTGACCGCATCCAGCGCAGAGCGGTTCGAATCGTCGATGACCGAGTTCTTTCTGATCGGCTCGATACACTGGCACTGCGTAGAGATGTTGCATCTCTTTGCGTATTTTATCGCATTTATCACGGGGAGTGCTCTGAGGAATTGTTCGGACTAATTCCAGCCGCTCAATTTCACCATCGCACATCGCGACAAAACTCGCGTTACCATCCATACCATCTGGATGATTGGCGGTCCACGACTGTGCGATTTAGAAGAAGTTTTCTCCCTCGCACGACTTCCTTGTGGAATCAATTACCACCAGCGAATTTTCCGGACCGATACGACTTAGGAACCTTCAAGAAAAGAGCTTACACCTTTCTAAAAGGTCGGCAACGCATCTGCAATTCCCCTGGTGTTGCGGTTGTTCATGGGCGGCGGTAGTCACTTACCATCAGGTGAGCCACATGCTCGTTTGCCCCCTATTCTATATAAAAAAAAAAAAAACAAAGGCAGATCGACTCTCTTTAGTTGTAATTCGAAGTAGGTATACATTATTTTGCTCGTAATGAATAGTTGTGTTAATGTTGGGCCGGCCGCTGTGGTGTGAGTGAGTAGATGTGAACGGCGTGCGGCAGGGGGGGAGGGGGGTGGGTTGCGCAGGAGCCGCTTTCACCGCGACAGCGACGAGAATGTGCCCTCCATAATGACGCTCGAGTCGGTACACGGCCCAATGCAAAATAAAACATTTATCATTCATTGTTTTGAGAAACGATTCGCGAATCAGTCGCACTGGTATCCATTGTCATAATCGTACATTTCCGCATATAAACATTGGTTGTAACGGTTACGACAACGAACGTGCATAATACTATGATGCATTACGAGCAGTTCAATTTGCTTTGCATTATGTTGTGTCGAGTGCTCGAGGGTTGAGACGAAGCAGCTGTGAGTCCCCGCGTGTTTCTTGTTTGTGTTTACGTCGCTTATTCGATGGTACGACGCGCCAAGACGACTGGAGGGTGTCTTATAATCATATTTTATTATTATTTTTCTATTAAAACGTTACCTTCACATTAGGGTTTTCTCCTGTATCGCAGAGGCAGTTTACCTACATAAAGAACATCGGTCAAATACGACCTGACCAAAATATGAAAAGACCACCAATGATTGATACGTCAAAAAATAGTGACATAGGTGTATGTTAAAATACGGGATCCAACTTATTTTATTGGAGCCGGTAAAATAATTTAGCTTTGTAATGAAAAACATAATTCCCTTACTAACTTTTATAGGTTTTGAACGCATCTAATCCTTTTCCGTTTTTATCTGTGGTTCACGTTTCATCATAAAATTAAAGTAACACTACCATTATGCGTTTACTTTTTTTTAGATACTAGATTTTATTGCAGATTTTTTATTTATTTTTGCAGTGTTTTATCAATAATATCATTTTTAGATGGTGGTATGCAAAGTATTCCGAAATAAGTTGCAAATCATAGGTTCACAGTAAATATAGAATGCACTCATACTTACAATGGAACGTATTATCAGTGTCTCTGCAGTCTGTTGTATTATGACACGAGAGTTGTCAAAGCTTGAGCAAATGTCAAAGCGCTTGTGTCTTAGAAACTTGCAGTGAAAATTTTGGAATGGTTATTGATTAATTTTTGTGGTTTTAGCTATTGACTTGACTTATTTAGTTAAGTATATATTACTGCATAGTTTTCATATCAATTGTTTTAGCTGAGGTTGTAGTCAATGCTGCAGTCATGGCTACATCAAAACCTCAAAAGTGACGAAATACATAAGTGTAACGTTCTATGATCCTCTGCTTTTAAATAATATATTTTCAATTTAGGATTTAAAAGGTGCCCAGGTGGAACGGATTAATCCATACACTAGTCATGGTCGCGATATTTTATAGCCAGGTCACAGCATATATGGGCCGTGACCGATGTTCTTTCACAGGGGCAAACAGACAGATCCGAAACAATTATATGTAGGCCATACAAATAGGTACTTGTGCCGTACGGGTTTCGTACCCTCGGTCCTTAGCACTTCAACTCCTTGCTAAGCCATTGTGCCAGGGAGCCGTCAAAAAATATTAATATAATGTTCGTGTCGGTGGGACAGACACGCACAGACGTTTCCTTTTTGTATCACTGACAAAGAGTATGTACGAGTATGAATAGCTTTATGTATGAAATTCCCATTTTGTATGGGTAAATTGAAATAAAAAAGTTACTGCAAAACTTTCACTAATTAAAATATTTGCATTAACTCTTAACACACTCTTGACATTATGGCTTTTAGTTGATGTCCTTGCTATTGCTATAGAAGTCAGCTGCACGAGAATAAGTGTACCTTTCTTAAATCTGAGCTGTCTTCAGAATTAAGTTTTGCCTATAAAAAGTTACTTAATTAAAAAAAAATTAAATTCCATTGGGACAAGATCTGAAGAATATAGTGGAAGTCTCTAGCTTTAGCTTTGCTAATTTTTCCAGCGTCTGTTGTGCAGTATGTAGCCGGGCATTGTTATAAAGAAGAAATGGCTAAAAGGGCAGTTTACCAATCCAGGCTGTTTGAGTGAGTTTTTCTTCACCATGATTTGTAAATTATGGTGAAGAATCTGTCAACAAAGTCCGGCAGTAGTTGTGGTACCAGACGACAAGCTACAGTGAATAACACCAATAGTAAACCACGATTTTCTTAGAGTTCATGGTTACAAATTTAGCGATATATCAGACAAAACCCACCCCAAGGAAACAAAATGAAAGAGACGAGATAGTTAGCCTCACGATGTTTTATAGAATACATTCTGAAGTATATGTGCAGGAATTGCATGAATTAATTGTTTTCGCGCCGTTCCATCATCGGACTGCCAGTCGTTAGCTTGGTCTCCACCGATTCGTTGTCTTCATTCCTTGTTCATTCATTCGAAACAAACGGTTGGCTTAGTCTTTCATAATGCGTACAGCATAGGAGTGAAATAATTTTTCAGCATCTGTCTTTCCATCCGACTACAATGTACCTCATAGGTGTCTTAAAGGCAAGAGTGAATATGTGTTTTTAAGTTTAGTCACTGGCTTATAATACATAGTTAAAAAATGCAATTTTAAAAAAGGAAGAATAAAATGTCTTAAATATAAAATTTATTTGAATTTAGAATTCCAAGTCAAACCATATCTATAAAATAACGAGTTTCCACCAACGGCGTTTTGACTAAATGCACAATCAAATTATATCATTTTACTTTTTTTTTTATTTTTCTCATTGCATAATTTTTGAAACGTTTTCCATGTGGGTCTTTTTTTAATCCATTACTCAAATTTATAGCAGTCATAGCGTGAAGCCGTGCAACATGTGCAGGGGTACGGTAGTGTCGATACACTCGCCAGTCCATGTAAGGTAAGGTCGACAACTCACTGCGCGTGTCCTCGGATCGTCCGACCTTTGCGTCGTGCCGGATCGCCGCGCTGGCTGCCAAAGCCAGAAAACCTATTCAATACTTATGAATTGGCTGTTTGGTAACGGCTTACGATCACTCTATTCATACCGACGATGTTGTAAGAGGCGACTAAGGGATTTTCCAAAATGATTTGTGGCTTTCGATACATAGATATGATCGATAGAGACTGCGTTATAACCATTTTATTTATAGAATAGAAGAAAGAAAGAAAGACTAACTGTGAAAACTTCACACACATAATTAGTAATGCTTCCCATATATACTTGCGATGTATACCCATATATACTTGCGACAGGTTTAACTTAGACATATTTTTAGAAAATTTTGTGCGCGCTAGCTACGCTCTACTTTTGGACCACCTATCATAAGAAATTGTATTTGCAGTTCAGTTGTTGTTAAAACATGTAATTGTTGTTATAATAAGAGACACTCAATACTTATACGTGGTAACGCCACACTGCGGCTATATTATGGTTGTAGCTTGAATGGGTCGGCTCTCGGCTCGACTGAGAAAGGACTGCTGTGTTTCGTATGGTGAGTGTAGAGAACCGGATACCGTTTTTACTGGAAACGAGGCATTATCAAGTATCTTAGTCGTAAGGGGTGGCGACGTATTTGCACTTTAATTCTTAATTGTGAATAGATGTGGACGTCTATGGGCCACAGCATCCACTTTGACAATCTACATCAATCCATTCTAGACAAGCAGAATTTTCATTACTTTAGACTTTTAGATTGGCTGTGCTTTTACCTGACGTATTTTTTTAGACGTCTTATCCAAATAATGGGAATTTATCTAAGTTTATTTTAAATATTCCGCCATCTGTTGGAGGTTACAAAATTTTTTAACATCTCTTGTAGTAGTATTAACATAATACGAACTAACAGACGTGATGGATCTTATATTATGGTTTTTAACTTTTCTTGTAGGACTGACTGAAAAAGTGATAAATCAATATATATATGTATACGATAGAATTAGAATTTTTAGAATTTATAGAATAGATTCAGTTTGGGAATTCAACCAATTATTTCAAATTTGAAATCCAAGCTGAATGTCTGGTACCTAGACGACGGTACACTGGGAGGTAGAGCAGATGACGTCCTCAGTGATCTTACTCATATTTTTCAAAATTTTAAAAATATTGGTCTTGAACCAAATAGCAATAAATGTGAAATATTTTTTTCCAATAATTTATCTACTTCTCATAGAGACACTTTAATTCAAAATTTTAATCATATTTGTCCAGAAATAAAAACTGTCAGTACGGAATCACTATACCTGCTAGGTGTCCCGTTGTTTTTCGATAGTATTAAACCTGTTTTAAAAACAAAATTTGATCAGTTTTTAAACCACGTTGATAAATTGTATAAATTAAACCCCCACATAGCTCTTACTATTTTAAAATATTGTCTTCTTGTACCTAGATTTACATACTTACTCCGCTCGAGTCCAGTCTGGAAATGTTTGGATATTTTACAAGATATTGATAATAATCTTAAAATAGCTATAGAAAAAATTCTAAATTTAACTTTAAATACAACAGCCTGGACTCAAGCTACTTTACCTATAAAATTTGGTAGCATTGGTGTGAGAAATCTTTCTAGCGTTGCATTGCCTGCTTTCCTTGCTTCTGTACATAGTGTCAGTGACTTATGTAATATAATTTTAAATAATAAAGTAGACATATGCTTTGCTGCGGAGGCAGGGCAGACATGGCAAACGCTTTGTCCTGGTGAAAATGTTCCACTGGAAGTTAACCAACAAAAACAGTGGGATATCCCGTTGGTACAGGGCGTGCAGAAGGATTTGTTTCATAATCTCCATAGTGACCTAGATAAGGCACGCCTTCTAGCTGTTTTGACTAAGGAATCTAGTCACTGGTTACACGCTTTACCATCAAGTAATCTCGGCACATTACTTGATGCGGAAAGCTTACGTATTGCCGTAGGAATCCGACTAGGAGCGGCGATTTGTCAACCCCATCAGTGTCCCTGTGGTAGCAGCGTCGACAAGTTTGGGCTCCACGGACTTTCATGTAAGAAAAGCGCTGGTAGATTTTCACGACATTTTCTCTGAACGATGTCATCCGAAGGGCTCTTGTCTCTATAAATGTTCCCTCTGTTTTAGAGCCTTGTGGAATATTTAGAGACGATGGCAGGAGACCCGACGGTATGACATTGGTCCCTTGGGAGAGAGGTAAAGCCCTAGTGTGGGATGCTACTTGCGTAGACACTCTGGCGGTCTCTCATCTCAGAGGTACCTCGTTTAGAGCCGGGGCGGCATTAGAGGCAGCTGAACTGAGTAAGTGGCGCAAATACGAGTCTCTGAGGGATGACTACATATTTGTGCCATTTGTTGTAGAGACTATCGGTCCGTGGGGTCCACGTGCGGTGAGGTTCTTAAAGGAACTCCATCCGCGGCTGGTCGTTGCTGCTGGTGATAAGAGGGCTGGTTCTGTCCTCGCTCAAAGGCTAAGTGTAGCCATTCAGCGGGGAAACGCAGCCAGCGTTCTTGGCACGATACCGCGGGGAGTAGGACTATATGATATTTAAGTTTCTAGTTTTAGTTTTTTTTTATTATTATTATAGTTTTATAAATAAATATAAAATATATTTATAATTATACGATAGAATAGAAGAGATAATTTTTTATTCAAATAATCCTTAATGAAAGTCACTCTTATGTTAAATTTACTACTAGTTCGGAAAATGCTTCTGCCCTGGGAAGAACCAGCAAGAATCACACCGGGACATTTCGCTTTTTGAAATGAGAGCGGTTTACAAAAATTTTATAATATATTACACAATAATTAATAATTAAATAACTAAAATACGTTCAATAAAAAACAAACGAGATGTTTTGGAAATATTTTATTAAAAGCTGTGTATATACAAATTTTACTTGGTAGAGTTATACATTTTACGTGGTAGAGCTATGTTGCAGCTATATTAGTAGTATAGTTGTAGCACGAATGGGTCGGCTCGACCGCAGAGGGACCACGCTCTCACAGAATACCAGCGTAAAATAGCAGCTTAATGCTGCTGTGTTTCGTATGGTGAGTGTAGAGAACCGGAGACCCTTTTTACTGGAAAAGAGGCATTCCATCTTAGTCCTCACTGGTGACAACGCATCTGCATTTTGATTTCTAATCGAAGATAAATGTAGATCTTTATGGACCACAGCATCCATTTACCATCAGGTGGTCTGTGTGCTCGTTTGTCACCCCCATTATATAAAAAAATTCCCATGTGTAAAATTTTGCTGTCACTCCTATGACTGACATTACAATAACAAAATTTTTTTTAGTAGAGTAGCCAAAAAATAAGAAGAAGACTGTAGGTCACGGTATGAATCGTGAATTAATATGTTCACACGGCTACCGTAATATGGATATACCGCTAAAGAAAAAAATGGCAATTGAGGCGTTATGTCAGTTCTAGCATCCTCGTCCTTAAATCGCCTGATGTCGTGTTGTGTCTGATTCATAGTGTTTGCTCCTACGATACAACCAGGGTTGCCAGCTTCCATTTTATGTTTTAGTGAATTTGATAAGAAAATAGGATAAAAATAGAGGATATCGTATTGTTAAAATTATATTACGGTAACAGAATTATTATTATTATTTATTAATAAAACAAAATTTATTAATGTTCTCTCAAACACCGTGCCTTACCTCCAACTGTTAAACTTTTTGACCTCAACTAGCAGAGGGAATGTCGAACACGCGCGATATTGCGTGGTCCTCTATTAAAGATTTCAAATTAGGGGACAAGATCAATTTTTGGGTGTGAAATGGAGGACGTCCTTTAAAATAAAGGACGTCTGGTAACCCTAGGTACAACTGTGTAACACGACCGATGTAAACAATGGCGCGGCGCGGCGTTACGTGCCCGCGTCATTTTCCTCCGTCAAATTAATATTTTATAGTTTATTATAATATGCTAATAAGAAATTATTGCTACGGGGTATGTTACAATAGGGTTACATATTATAGTGATGACGCATTATTATTAATAATTATAATGATTAGAGTGATGGGAACCTAATACAAGTTAAAAAGGACGATTAAATTATTTTTAACATGTTCTGAGCACTTTCCTTGTGAACGGTGCTCTTTACCCAAACTTATTGTAAGGTACAAAGGTTTCCGATTGCTCTACTTGAACTACGTTACTAAACAAACAACGTAAATAGCGTATTAACTAAGACAATCACACAATAAAATAATTAAAACGGCCCATAAATAACCTTTAGAAAGATCCTTTGGTATTTATAAGCCTGATCTGAGTAATTTATACATTTAATATTTTATTTTCTTCACCAGACCTTTTAGATGGTGAGTGGAGGGGCGATTTGGGGTTTATATGATTTTATTGTGTGTGTCAACTATAATCCTTGCCTTATTATTAACCTTGCCTTATTTTAATACGTGGTAGAGCCACGCTGCACCTATATTATAGTTGTAGCACAAATGGGTCGGCTAGATCGGGATAGGACCACGCTCTCACAGAATACCAGCGTCAAATAGCAGCTTTACGCTGCTTTGTTTCGTATGGTGAGTGTAGAGAACCGGAGATCCTTTTTACTGGAAACGAGGCATTCCATCTTAGTCCTCAGGGGTGACAACACATCTGTATTTTGATTCGTAATCGAGGATAAATGTAGATGTCTATGGGCCACAGCAACCATTTACCATCAGGTGGACTGTGTGCTCGATTGTCACCCTTATCCTATAAAAAAGAAAACCAAATGCCCAAGAAGGAAACCTATGTTTTTCGAACGCAATGCCTATGTTTTTCGAACGCATGTATGTTTTTATGTGCATAATTTGTCTGTTCTTTGAGGGCTTTTTTTAGCCTAATTCGTCTGTCGGTCCTATCGCGTTTTCGGTTCTGAGAATCCGGGGCCCAATTAAGCTATAACGCGTTTTACTAACAACACAAACATCGAAAGCAGGCGACGTTCCACATAATGGTAGGTTCGGGCGTGGACCCCTCTATAATTTTTATTTCCTTTTCTGTTACAACATTTTCGACAAAACTATTCCAAAGCCAAAGCTAAGCCACAAAACATTATCTAACAAAGGAGTGTGTCATTAGTAAAAGTCATTATTAAAATAAACAATTACTCATCCCAATAGCAATAATATACAGTTATATTTAATTACACGTCACAACTACTTGTATATCGTTTCCGCAAAACAAAAGAGGAGTTCTAGTTACTAACAGCTCATTAGTTTTATTTAAATAGATTCGTGGCGAGTGATGAGATCTATCGTATGTCGACAGCGGTCATGTTCTATGTTCAAGTTTTCTTTAAGTATTGTCTTCTAATATAAAAAAAATTGCATACTATTATGAGCTCACTACTTGGTATTGGCCTCCACTGCTATAACCCGCTCCGGGTAGTCTGCATTCTGTAAACATGTTCAAGATCATCCCCACAATGACATTAGATTTGATAGACCACAAATTCTCTCAAAAAACACTGACTAGGAGTCTGGGATCAAAAAAGACCGACAAAGGATGGTCCGCGAGTCTATTGAAATTAAAAAATATCCTAATTTAAATAGCAAAAATTTCTGGGTGCCACCATATGTTTGGGGGGATTCTAATTATATTATTAGAGAATAAACCCAAACATACCACTTCTCCATACTTTATGATCCACACCTAAATTTACCCGTGAATTTCGATGTGTAAATAACATACAGCAATCTCTTTCCTTTTAAATAACGTTAACAATAATTAAAAGAAAAGAAAATCCTTTAAGATTATTGAAGAACATTTAAGGAAGTATAACATATTGCTACATCAAATTTAAAACGTGACATTGAGAAGAGTGTAAGCAAGAGCTTGAAAAGAAACATATAGTATCAGTATATGATAAGTACGGATCATGAACTTCCTGTACATAACAAAATAACAATTAAAATAATATTGCCATACACAGAATAATAAGCTTACAATTAAAATATACACATACATAAAGGTTTAATAAAATCAATCAATAAGAAAGGAACAATTAACAAATTAACTTCTATTAACAAATGAACTGCTATTACTATTATTATATATTGTGGGCAACGATTACGGGACCAGGGTCAGTATTCGCTGAGCATTATGCACAGCACTGGTTTTCAGCCAGTCACTGCTGTTTTGAGTATCTTTTTGGTCGCACGCACAAAATACTTAACTGTGTATAAGTGATGTATACCCTCATGACATTATATGTGTTAAATAAATAGACATTAAATTATAATACTCTTACAATACTCATACAGACATCCGACCTAAAAAGAAAAATCAATCAAATCAACTTATTGCATCCATCAAAAAGGAACTAACTACCAGTGAGAACAAAAGGATTCAGAAATTGAGATAAATGGGTGATTAGAGTATTTCGTAAGTTCTGTAATAAAAATGGGCATGCTTTTTTTATAGAATGAAGGTAACAAACGAGCACACAATGCAGCCGATGGTAAGCGGATGCTGTGGCCCCATAGATATTATTTACATTTATCTTCAATTATGAATCAAAATGCAGATGCGTTGTCATCCTGAGTACTAAGTTAGAATGCCTCGTTTCCAGTAAAAGGGGTCTCCGGTTCTCTACACTCACCATACGAAACACAGCAACATTATACTGCTATTGCATATAGCTGTAGCGTGGCTCTAGCACTTTAAAAAATGCTACATTTGTTGCTGTCTGTCGAGCCCACTAGATATAGGAGGATAATGCTCGGCCCATTTGCGGCTTATCTGCCGCCGTAGCGCCGCCTCCAATGCGTAATGTTTTCACGCTACATTTGATAGCGATAATGAACTGAGTGCACTTAGTTATCGTTATTCAATTAAGTTAACATTTATCGGATTCCCGTTAAACAAACTGTATTACGAAAGTTTTAAGATATTACAGTTGGTGTGGTGGCAGAGTCAGATAATCCATTACCTCGTTTCCTTCGTGGGTGTAGAGAGCTAGAGAAGCGACTGTGGGAAATGCCAGAATAATCTATTCACTCTCACACTTTTAACTCACTTCCCTTGTTCATGTAATAACTCGTAATATCCCAACCGGCGACATTTTTATCCGTAGAGGAAAGCATTAAGGCAAATCCTTTCCAAAACGGGTGAGACCAATGTCTTATTTTGTAAAAATATGTTTTTATACGTGGTAGTACTACGCTGCAGCTATTAATGGATGTAACACGAATGGGTCGGTTCGACCGGGGAGCGACCACGCTCTCACACCAGCGTAATGCCGTAGACCAATTTCACTGGATACTTAGTCCTCAAGGTTGACAACGCACCTGCGGTTTTATTCTTGATTGAGCCTAAAAATGTAGATACCTATAGGCCAACGCCTCCATTTACCATCAAGTGGACTGTGTGCCCTGTCACCCTTATTTAATAAAAAAATGTATACTTATTGCATTGTATATAGTCTTTTAACTGTATGATGTTTATAGACATTATATCTTTACGTAGATGCGGGGGAGAGGGAGGAAGGTTGGATATTTGTACAAAGGGCCGGAACCTCATCTCGGAGCTTTCGTCAGGGCTCCACTATCACTTCGTGACGCCGTTAAGGCGCCGTGCTGACGTACATCCGCGACCTCTGCTCTCCTCGTTGTCTGCATACATTTATAAAGCCCGATACGATGTGAGTGACTTGTTCCCAGCTCGGCTTTGGGCCTCTTTGTAGTTCGACGGTGTTTGTGTATAACTACCTACATACATTATGTGCGTGGTTTATGATTAAAAATGTATGTACAACAACAGACTACAGAAGTTACATATTTGCACGAACGTACAAAATGAAACAATATAATTTCAATTATACATCTTATAAAAAACTGAAGTGACAAACGAAATTACAGTCCACCTGATTGTAAGTAGCTGCTGCTGGTGTTGCCCACGGACATCGGCAGCCAACTTTATATAAAGCAGGCTACAGATGCGTTGTGAACCCTAAGCACTAAGATGACTGTAATTATGCTGGCTTTCTATGCTCTTCGGACCGGACCTCAGCTGGCAGATAGAAGCAGATAAAGGCAGATGCAGACAGGGTGGTGGTACCTACCCGGACAGACTGCTCGCCATAGAACGAATCCTATCGCCTAGTGAGATACAACATTATTACTCTTTCAATGGCGAAAATATTTGTATCGTTCTAAAGTTGGTAATTTGTACACTTAGTATTTAGCTGTTGCACTGCAACACGAGTATACGAGTACATGTCACATCGTATAGTATCTTCTCCAATCCCCTAACTTTAATTCTATAAGAAAGAGGTGGCTCAGTCAAGTTGTAGACTGTGTAAATAATAAGTAACATAAATACGTCGTGATATCGTTGTTATAATACATTTAAACGTAAGTAAACATATTATATAAAGAGCCGTGGTAGCTCATATGGTTAGCGCTCGCTGTAAATATCACAGTACGTGAGTAACCCGGGTTCGATCCCCGCCGGCACCAATGAAATAGTTGATTGCAATTTTAAGTGCGGTGAAGAAAATGCATGTCTGAAAATAAAAATAAAATATTTCGAAAACATGTGAAGTTCGCAAACACGCATGAAACCCTCAACCCTCTCAGAAATGAGAGGAGGCCTGTGCACAGCAGTGGGGCCTATATAGAGTATAGACTGTAACTTCAACTTTAACTTTTCAAACATATGTAGTATTACTGCTATGGACTGGACGGTTCTTTACCGTCGGTTTTTACTTTCTGTTAAAATTTATTTTTTATCCCTTTGAATAGACTAAGGAATATCACAACTTTGTCACCCTTAGGGGTGGATATTTTCTCCATATTTATATGGGAACACCCCTGAAGTATATCCTATTTCATAAAAAAAATTGGGTCTCAGTTAGCGAATTATCGTCTGACATACACACACAAAAACATTCTTATTTGAAGTCTGCTAAAAATCCTAAATGTATTAATTTATGTGCATTATGTTATGACGTACAGGTTTTAAACCAAACTGTATAGAATTGTTTATTATTATATAAATTAATACATGGTTGATAATAACCCCTGGGATATGAGGTGGTCGCTTACAAGCTGTTTCATTAATAAGTTTTATAAATATATTTTTTTTTGTAATTATTGTATAATTTACGGTTATGTTTTCCTCCTGGTTCTTAACAGGACAGAGATTTTTTTCGAACTAGTGGTAAAAGTAAAAAATAACTTTCAATAAGTATTACACGTAAAATATTTTGAATAAAAATATTCAATTCTATTCTATTAAATATACCAAGTCGTTGTTATTGAGAAAGAATGCGAGTGAACGCCATTCGGAGCCATTCGGCGCGCATCTTTGGCTAATTATGTCTAACAATAGGTTGGTAATGACCAAAAGCATTAAGTTGTGAACAACTGGGCCGTAGTGACAGCCGACCTCCGCGGCTGCGGGGGCCCTTTGTTACGAGCAAGTATTCATTGTGTGTTGGAACGCATAGTGCTGTGTGAAGGGTGCTAACAATCGTCTATTGCAAAGCAATGCTCAGTTGAAGTGCGCTTCTACGCCATTAACACTACAGAGTAACTTGTACCTCGACAGTGTCACATATTGGCCGCTAGGTATTGTTCCTATACTACTTTTTAAGCGCCACTGTTAGTTCCATATAAGTAACGTGTCGTCACGTTGCATTACTTGAATGAAAGGGTTAAAATGTGTTTCTGTACAACACTAAGAGCGTACGCAAATGGTTGTTTTGAGACGCAAATGGAACTTACTGGAGTGGCCCTTAATACCCTCTGATCGACCAATAAAGCACCGTGGTTCAGTAGCTGAGTAGTAGTAAATAATATAGACGTGAGCTATCCAGATTGGCTCCCCCGCAGGTACCAATAAGAGCCGAGATTTACCACGCGCTCGGCAATGAAGGAAAACATCGTGAACTTCTAAAAATATTTCAGAGACATATTCTTTTTTTTCTTTTTTCAAAACATTACTCCACATCCACACACGAGGATAGTCTGGAGGCAGTTTACATACATAAGTTGCACAAATACAAACATCCGGACCCGGAACAATTATTTGTAGGCCATACAAAATACTTGTTCTATGCGGAATTCGAACCCGCGGCCCTTAGCGCTGCAATTCAATGCTAAGCTACTGTGCCATGGAGTCGTATATGTGAAATCCAAAACGCATTGGAGCAGTGCGGTGATTGCTCCATAACTCTCACAGAAATTAGGGTTGGCCTATTTGTATAAAATTTTAACTTTCAACAAAATAGTTCCAAAATATCTTGGCTGGCGGAAGCCATGGTCTGTTGTGATTACGGATTTGTGAGGCCACAGATTAAAGTGATTAGTTTTTCCGTTATTGCTCAATAATACAGGAGGCTACAAAACTGTGTGAATATTATTCATTCCTTTATTACTGCCAGTCAAAAGTCCGCTGCTAAACTTAGGCCTCCTTCATAGATTGCCTCATAGGGGGATATTTGTCATAGTTACACGAGTCATGTTGTATCTAATTTTATCATGTCATGCTTGGCAGATGAGAGATTGAGGATGTTATCAGGAAGATGCTGGTGCCCGCCTCGCGCGAGTTAAATACATTTTATTTTTATTTCTTTATTTAAAAAAAAACTTACGACGGACATAATGCCATGAGACATTCTCTACCTGTGAACCCTGCGTGCCAGAGATAAGTATTTACTTGCACTCAACAGTCTGACATTTATTATAAAATAAGGTAACAAACGAGCACACAGTCCCCTTGGGGGTATATGTATCATCGATTAACACTTTCACTGTACTGTTTTCAGACACAATAGTATGACATTAGCAATGGCCGATATGTAGTGCACGGGATAGTAAAAGGGTTAACAGAAACAGACACTTTTTTATTCAATATAGATTATAAATAATACTTATTGAAAGTTACTCTTTAGTTTAATTACCACTGGTTCGGAAAAAACCTCTGTCCTGGGAAGAACCAGCAAGTAATCTAGCGGGACTTTTTAAATAACAGCTTATAATCATGTATGTTACACAATTAACCACACAAATCAAATTAGAAATAGCTTGGTAGCGATCACCTCATTCCAAGGGGTTATTATCATCCATAAATTCCTTAATATTATAATAACCTTTTTTATACAAATTTTGTTTAATAAAGTTTTTGAACTTTGAGCAGGTCAAATTTTGTATATTTTCTGGGATTTTGTTGTAAAAGCGTATACATCGCCCCAAGACTGAATTACTGACTCGATGAAGTCGAGTAACTGGTACTATTAGCTTGTGTACATTCCTAGTATTTACAGAATGAATATCACTTATTTTTGTAAAACTACTTTTATTTTTGTGTACGTACATTACATTTTCATAAATGTATTGAGAGGCCAAAGTTAATATATTAATTTCCTTAAATTTTTGTTGCAGCGACTCTTTAGGTTTTAAACCATAGATTGCTTTAATGGCCCTCTTCTGTAAAACAAATATAATTTCAGTGTCAGTTGTGTGTCCCTATAGCAAAATACCATACGACATTATGCTATGGAAATAGCTGAAGTAAACAAGTCTAGCTGTTTCCACACTGGTAAGATTTCTAATATATTTACAGCATATCGTGCAGAACTAAGTCTGTTTGCTAATTTTGATATATGGGGGCTCCATTATCAAAATTAGGGAGCAGCAGCGCGTTGTAAATCCCTGAGAATTAAGACGAAATGCCTTATTACAAGTAAAGGAGTTTCCGATTCTCTACACTCATCATACATTTTTAATAGGGTAAGGGTGACAAACGAGCATACATTCCACTTGATGGTAAGTGGTTGCTGTGGCCCAAAGACATCTAGATTTATTCTCGATGACAAACCAAATCAAAATGCAGATGCGTTGTCATCCGTGAGGACTAAGATAGAATGCCTCGTTTACAGTAAAAAGGATCTCCGGTTCTCTACACTCACCACACGAAACACAACAGCGTTAAGCTGCTATTTTACGCTGGTATTCTGTGAGAGCGTGGTCCTTCCCCGGTCGAGCTGACTGATTCGTGCTACAACTGTACCAGTAATATAGCTGCGGCATGGCTGTACCACGTAAAGTAGCATGGTGAAACTTCATGCTGATATTCTGCGGAGATACTATAAGTGATTCAAAAGAGCCTCTTTCGATATATAGAGCTTAACTTATAGCATCCCTTTTGCACTCCCAGACATATTCCTAGATTGCAACAACACATTTTGACTAGTAACCGAAACTACTCCAAATTTAAATTTAAGTATAGAGGCCCGCTTTTTTCCACTTTCTCGAGGGTGATGTTTTGAATAGAACTAGGACCTAGGATCTAGGGCTTTTCAGCGGGCTTGAGACTTACTGAGGAGCTACACCATTTATTACATGCTATATTATTAATAATAATAATGTGTTTATCATTTTCATTTACAATTATATATTTATACAGCCCAACCAGATGAGAAAACTTTATAGATATCCCATAATAATAATAATCTATTTTAGATAACCAAGTAATTGGTATAATTTGTTAATAAATATAAAACTTATAACCTACGTTAGTACCTAAGTCTAAACATAGGCATTAATATTGCTTAAGAAGAAATCAGTAATATCTTTCAGCAATTATGCTCATGATAGAGTTGGAGCTATCTCACACCCTGCCAAGCAATGAGGCTGTTTTCTTTCTATAATGGCGTAGTGGTCATCTGTTTGTCTTTGCAAACATGCCTGATGCACTGATTTTGCAGTGTATACAGTATACACTGCATGTTAGATGTACGTTACAAATTTTAAAGGATATTTTATCATTATTTAGTCCAAACAAGGTCATAAGAGGTGATTATAATAATTATCAACAAATAAACATAGAAGTTTGTTTGTTTGTAATGATAAACGTAATTATGTAATTATCCATATTATTTCTTTAGCGTGGCTGTGTAAGAATATCGACTAACATATATGGTCCCGTGGGTTTCGTAAGAGGCGACCGACGGAGACTGAAATATTTAAAAACTGCGGTTGCCAAACCATCTGCTAAGCGTGGCAACTATAGGAAAATTCCCTCTACGAGGCAATATATAGTGGAGGCCTATGTTCAGCAGTGGACTTTTATAGGCTGTAATGGATAGATGGATATTCGATTAATTATCTATTTTTATTTAAACAAACGTACACATTAACATTTGAAAACCGTGTTGTAGACTTCAAAATGATTCTAGAGAAGGGTTGAATAACAGATACCTAACATTGATTATTTATTATTGTATAAAGTAGATTAATTTTTAAGATGAACGTCAAAGTTTTGTTATTTGGACTAAAGTGTCCGTTACAAATATTTCCTATAATTTCACGATGTTTCCTTGTACGCGAAAAGGCAGGTATTTCGAGAATTCGAGCTGGATTCATCGGCCGCGCAGTTTCTTGTAATTGACATTCGATCACGTATTGTGTCGGCTTCACCCATCTGCCGCCGTTCCTTGCGACACTGCTGCGACGATGCCGCGCCACTCTTCTCAGAAAACGTTAACACTAGAGCATTCGCTTGCAAATGTTATTCATACTTCATCGATTCACTGATAAATTTCAATGAGAACGTAAAAGCCTTTTTCAATAATTCTTGTAATAATTCTTTTCTTGAAATGAAGTGACAAAGAAACTACGCGGTAGAGCCAGAAGAGCCACACTACAGCTATACTCGTATTATGGTTGTAGTACGAATGGATCTCAATCGGGGAAAGATTACGCTCTCACGGAATACCAGTGCTGCTGTGTTTTGTATGGTAAGTGTAGAGAACCGGAGACCCTTTTTTATGGAAACGAGTCATTTCATCTTAGTCCTCATGGCTAACAAGCATCTGAATTTTGATTCTTAATCGAGGATATATGTAGATGTCAGGTGTTTATGGGCCACAGCATTAACCTACCATTAGTGATGCAACGAATACTACTTTTAAGAATACGTATACGAATACGAATATAAAACCTACTATTCGGCGAATACGAATACGAATATTTTGCCATGGTAATAAAAAACTAATTTATTTGATGATTTTCTATTTTTCTAATAATTAAAATTTACAATAGGCAAATGTTTAATTCAAAAAAAATTGTAGATTTTCTGGTTTTAGACGATTTCTTTTCAGTTTGGATGTTCACAGCCGTTGAAAAAGTCTCTACGAGGCGACTGTACATAGTTTTAATGAAAAATATTTTTGGGAGTCCCCCGTCGTTGAGGCTAAGGGCCAAATTAGAGTTGCGTACAAAAATATAAGTTTTTAAATATTCGTGATCAGTATTCGGCGAATACGAATATTCGTATTCGTATTCGTTGCATCACTACTTACCATCAGGTAGACTGTGTGGTCGTTTGTCACCCTTATCCTATAAAAAAAGAACTTACAGTCCACCTGAGTGATAACGTGTCTCCAATTTCAAAAAAAGAAGATTACAGATGCGTTGTCACATCCGAAGACTAAGATGGAATGTCTCACAGTCTGTAATTACACTGGCTCTCTAAATCCTTCAGACTGGAACAGAGCAGTGCAAGCACTGTCGCTTGGCAATTTTTATTTTGTTTACTTTATAAATAAAGTCTCGGTACTTGATTGTAAGTTAATGTGAAAGTTAAATACAAACAATCAGTTCATTTTACAAAAACAACTATGAATCAACTCAAGTGATACAAGTAATAAAAGACTCGCGGCACAGAAACGTAACGAATTAAGGCCACTTCCGTACCTCAGAATCGTACTCCGCGAATGTGGCTCTCACGATTACATTATACATTCATGCTGTTGTTAGACCTTGCTTCTAAAAATATGAACTCAATCTGATAAGGTAATGTAAGGTATTAAGTAATTAATGAATAGATGATTAAGGTGTGATTTGGTTGTGGAATTGTAATGTTGGTGTTAATATTTGTCTACACGTGGTAGAGCCACGCTGCAGCTATATTATGTTTGCAGCACCAATGGGTCGACTCGACCGGGGAAGGACCACGCTCTCATAGAATACTAGCATGAAATAGCAGCTTAATACTGCTGTGTCTCCTTTCTTGTGATCCTTTTTACTGGAAACCAGGTATTCCATTTTAGTCCTCATGGGTGTACGCATCTGCATTTTGATTCATAATTGGGGATAAATGTAAATGTCTATAGGCTAGCATTCACTTACCGTTAAGTGGACTGTGTGGTTGTTTGTCACCTTTATTCTATGTAAAAAAAAACATGCGTGAGTGTCGTGGAACACTCCGTTGGAACGAAGTTCCTTTCATATTATATTATTATTGATAAACGTATTATATTATTGATTAACAAATATAAATAAATTAATTATTAGCGTTTATTAAAATGAAGCGAGATTTAAAATAAAATACACTATGACACAAGGGGCAGTGACGAAAAAATCTTATACTTTTGTCGCCTAGCTCCCACCCGCCAAACCCGTACCGTCCGATAAGGAACTTCGTTCCAAAAATAGTTCCTAATAAATGTCAATACATACAACAAAGAACAACCATTGTATTCTGGATGTGAAAATAATTTATCAACGTCATAGACGGATCTTAAATATTACATAAGAAGTGTAGGAGTGTGTTGACGCGGCCGCTGACCCGCTTCTTTTGTCGGGCAATTGCGGCGCGGTTCCGGCTCACGGCGCGGTGTCACGAGCTCCGTCATCTAGGGCACTATCCACCTCGCCACAGCTCTGTGCTGACACTGTTATAGTTCCATAGCTAAGATCGAACGCAGGACCACGAAGTTCCGCTATTATTACTCTACTAGCCGTGCCCGCAATTCCGCAAGCGTGTTTCATCTACGCATACCATTATTATATACAAATAAAACTGTAGTAGACACAGATTTCTAAATTTTGGAATAGGTATAATAAATTCTCCCCCCCCCCCCCGAAAGAGTTCCCGCCTTGTCGTGGCGGGGGGGGGGGGGGCTTAGTAACCGTGGCTTGGTCACCCGCGGTGAACAAAGAGGAACCCCTTGCCTAGCTCGTGGTGTAGGGCCGGCCCGAGGTGGCGACTCCGAGTGGGCTTGGTGAGCCCACTGCGGATCTGTGTCGGTGGGCTGCGGTGAGAATGGTACCCTCTCCCCCTACCGCTGCAGCCGAGGTGAAGTCGCGGGGGAAGAGGAATGTTTTCTGGCGATGCGCCACTCGCCCTATCCTCCGCGACTCTGGCGGGACCGCACCGTTGATGCGGTGGTGGAGGGGCCGCGGTGGGATAAGAGTGTCGGTATTGCGAGGTGTCACTCTCCCTACCCCCCGCGGCCGAAACTTGGTTGGCGGTGGAGCCAGAGACCAGAACCGCCGCTGGGGTCGGGAAAGTGGGTGCTACCGAGCGCTCCATTTTCCTGGCCTCATGGCCTCCGCGTATTGGACTCGGGAGGGATGGGGGGGGCAGTTACGCAGGTGAAGTTGGAGGCCATGGAGGAAGGCGTGCCTTGTGTTCCTGGTGCGCCTTGCCTGTGAAAGAGAATGGGGAGGAGAAGTCCTCCCTATTCTCTTTCACAGGCAAGCGCGGGGCGGCCAGCGCTGGTAGAACGAAGAATGCGACGAAGGTGGAACACCATGGGATTTTAGTCAGACAACAAGAACAACGCCAGGAGTGATCTAGACTATATTTTTTCCCGAAAATATGATGATAGATCTTTTACTGTGAAATTGAAAAACTGATAAAAAATGTTACACACGTGTGTGTATGTTATATATTGTGTGTACCATTTTTTCTCACACACACACACACACACACATATATGCGTCCCACTGCTGGGCACAGGCCTCTCCTCATTTCTGAGAGGGTTTTAGGGCAAGGAAATGTCCGCCGCGCTGCCCCAATGCGTGTTGACGAACTTCACATGTCTTCAAATTTTTTTCTTATTTCTCAGACGTGGTAAATCAGCACTTTGTAATTAACAATTTCATTGGTACCGGCGGGGATCGAACGCGGGTTGCTCGCTACTGCTACTGTGAAATTTACAGTAAGCGCTAACCATCTGAGTTACCACGGACCCTATTTATATGCATTCATATATGATTATAAAAAAATGCGGTTGACCCTACAGGCCATCCCCAGAACTTATCGCTTATTTTAAATGTAAAGCGCTCCAAATTCTGAGCTCAAAAAGTCATAATTTTGAAAAACCACGTTTTT
Organism: Parnassius glacialis; assembly: GCA_033319125.1. NCBI lineage: Eukaryota > Metazoa > Arthropoda > Insecta > Lepidoptera > Papilionidae > Parnassius > Parnassius glacialis. Next base: position 432,573 of record JAVANC010000016.1, read on the forward strand.
TTTCAAAATTGAATATTTCACGAACAAATCAAGCGATTTTGACGAACTTGTTGGCGTTCGAAACAGTTTTTTAAGCTCTCATAGTTAATTTATTATATCAAAAACGATCCAGGAAGAAATTTCAGTTATTTGAAAAAAAAAATACTTTTTTCGTAATATTTAGTTAACGATTTCTTTTCAACGCATCAACCGATCTTGATGCGGTTTGCAGAAATCGATGGCTTTTTTGAGTTTAAGACCTGATTATTTTGGAATTGTCGTTACGTGTTTGAAAGATTTTTCAAAAGAACATTTTTTGAAAAATTTTTGAGATTGACACACACCCACGCGCACACGCACACGCACGCACGCCCGCACGTACGCACGCACGCACCCTCGTACGCACGCACATACACTCCCACTCGCATGCGCACATGCAAACGCGCATGCACACGCACACGCACACGCACACGCACACGCACACGTACAAGTAAACGCAAACGCTCACGCTACATACATACAGACAGTGACATCTTCGTAGTAATAGTCAGAATAGCTTCCTAGGATCTAAAAACGTCGAGATCTGATGAAACCTCGATTTTAGAAAACTGGGGTGGAACCCAGTAACTTCCCGATTTTTTTAAATCATTGATCTTCATAGCGGGAAGAAAAAACAAAAGTCTGTGTCTGTACCATAGAAATAACTGGCTTCTATTAACCCAGAGGGTTAATTGCATGCTTTTAATACATAAACTATCATTTTAAAAAAATTTATCTGAACTTGAATATAGGATTATTACCATGTCGCACATAGTTTTGAAGATAAAACGTTTAAAGTGATTTTTCGATAATTGAACTAAGTAACCCAAACACGATTATTATTTATGTTATGACAATTTTTTGTTTATGTTCTAGAACAAAATGGCAGGTTATAGTACTCGCAATAAAATCGCAGAGCAGTGTGAACGAATCCACTGCTTATTCTCTATTCAGTAAAGTGAAGGTTACAGCAGTGAGGCCACAGTTTGATAAGCTCAGGTATTATTTTTTCATTACAGCCTATATCCAATGCTGAACATAGGCCTTCGCTTGGCGACCTTCGTTTTTTCATAATTTTGAGTTGTCATTAGGAAGACGCTGCTGTCCATCTACTGGTTTGTTTACCTTTGTCGCCTCTTACGGCACCCAGGGGACGATACGGGGTAGTGGATTTTCTTACACCGCCACAACTCGGTCAAGCTCAAGATAAGCTATGCTAAATCGAAGCAAATATTATTCATTTAAATTTTGGATACGCTTCCTGGGAGACGAGGGTAATCCGTGTATGCACAAAGCGTTATCTAGTTGAGTTAAGCGTGAATTCCTAATGCAATGAGCACAAATGCTAACAAGGAAGCTGCGTTGAGACGCTGCGCGGCGGAAATTCTCGCGCGTGGTATCAAAGAGATTGGACAATAAGGATTTTAAGTACATATTATAAATGTAAATCTTAGTAATGTAATCTAGTATCGTGGGGGCAATTTACAACAAAGGGGCGAAAAACAAAGGGCGATCTTATTGCTACATAACAATCTCTTCCAGACAACCCAGAAGAAGAATCAAATAAAAAATAAGTAAAAGAACAACGGGCAGGGTGCACTAAAATAAGAAAATATACAAACTTATGCACTAAAAAGACAACATTGTTTAGGTAGATCAATGACCATAAATAAGAGGAGGAAGAAAGAGGGGTTAGAGAGAAAAACAGTGTTTCTTAACCTGTTTCTGGGACACATTTAAGGATTGAGCACTTTTGACTGGAGTAAGGAGTTCCAAAGGTTTGCTCCAAGAATGAATAGTCGGTTGGAAAGACAGATGCCGGCAACTTATTCCACTCATTTGCTGTACGCATGACGCGAGACTGGCCGAGCGTCTGGTTGTCTAATAGTGGAAGGCAGAGGGAGGAATTAAAGTTATGCAATTCCTGCGAATTCTTTCCGAAATGCAAGATGCCATCTCAGATTGTTACTTCATATGCCGCCACTACACGGCGGCTATTACAATAGTTATTAAATGTTTAGCTAACAAACGTAATCCCATTGTCCCACAGATATGAGCATGAGTCATATTAAGAGTTGCTATTCGCCGCGCGATTGCTTTGAGTAATCGACCGCATGGGCCGCTGCATCGTAAACGTATTTATATTTGTGGCAGCGCGTAATATTCATGCTAAAGATGGTCACGTTAATATCTTTTTATAGGATAAGTTTGATAAACGAGCACGCAGTCCACCTGGTTGTAAGTGAATGCTGTGGCCCATATACAAGAAGACCCGTGAAGACTAAGTTTCCAGTAAAAAGGTCTCCGGTTCTATAGCAATATTAAGTATATATAGTACTATTTTACACTTGTAGTATGTCAGAACGTGGTCCATCACCGGTCGAGCCGATTCATTCGTACTACAATAATAACATAGCTGCAGTGTAGTATACTGCGTGGCGATTAGGTTATCACATTAAATAACACAGCGGTATATAAACAATTCTACCAAAAATAAAAAATGCATCTTTCAAACAAAATAAATAGCGTAAAAATAGACATGAAATATATCACCTGGATAATATTAGTTTACTGACGAAAAGTGACATGTAAAAGCGGCAACGGTGCGGTAGGTACGCAGCGCTCACGCGGCATCGACGTAGGTAATTATTTACCTACACTTTCCCGTTCATAAGTAATTAGGCAAAAAACGAAAAAAAGGGCTATTGCGACTAGAATTTTAATTGTTATATATTTTTTTAGTTGTGTATGTTCAAAGAACGTTATATAGGATAAGTCTTTTCATTTAATGTGATAACTTTATCGCCAACTCGTATAACTATGTTTTCTGGTTCTTCTATGATTTTAGCACAAGAAAAGCAAACAAAAAATCTTTTGAGATTAATAATAGCTCCACTATTTCACTAAAGGGCTTTAATAAGCAGCTCGGTGCTATTTGTTTGAGTGCATTTGATAGTATCGATACGTTTAAAGCGTTTTGAGCAGCTGGGCAAGAGCACGGGGTTGCCACTTCGCACCGGGGCGCGGCGCCGACCGGTTCCTCAATGCGGCGTACAGCTGCGAGGGGCGTTGTGCTCTGCCCCTTTGCACTCCCTTTTGCAACTTTACTTTTGGCAACTGGAATCTTCGTAACTACTTAGCGTAATGAGCGAGACATGTCACGCTATTATGAGAAACAGTTTAGATATATTTTGTCGCCCTGAAAAGGGCTTTTAAAAATTAAACTAATTTTCCAGCTTACTTGGAACTGGTGTGTTTGGTCACCGCCTGAGAGCACCTCACTCGCGTGATTGGCAATTCACCGGGCACCAGCAGTCTCACGGTGGTCTGTCCTTCCTTCGAAGTTATAGTGAAACGCTTGTTGTAATGTGCCAGATGAAAGGCCTCTGCGGATGTGTTCGAACTTCGAAGATGTCGTTAACAAACGAGTTCATAATGGACGTCGTTTTATTGGATATACAAGTATCGGGATAAACCTGCACGGGCTTTACGAAGTTTACGAAGAAAAACGAAGTTACTTAAGTTTTCATTGGATCTGGTTGGGTTTATACAATTAAAAGCTGCCCCGTGGCCCGCATGTTTTGCAATGTCTTTGTTGCGATATTCATGGGTGTATGCACAACAACTAAACAAAATTTCATATAAATCAGATGATTGGTACAAGAACGAATAAAAAACGAACAAACAAAAAATATGAATATTTTTTGTTAGAAACATTGGCGGGCGCGCGCACCACTACTAACCAAAGTTTTATCATAATCGAATGAATGCTATAGACACGCATACGAGACAAACAAACATTAATTTTTGTGTCAACTTATACATAGATTTTGTTGATAATTACAAAACAAAAAATGATCATCAAAATCGGTTCACTGACCTCGGCATTAAAATACACTGGAACTACTGGTCTATTAAACTTCTACTTTTTAAAATATGTTAAAAAGTTTTACTACGCATGGAGCCACGCTGCAGTTGTATCGTAGCTGCAGCAGGAGAGGGCCACGCCCTCACGGAATGCCCTAGCGTAACAGCGCCATAATTCTGCTGTGTTGCATAAGGTGAGTGCGGAGAAACGGGTACGTTTTTTTATCGGTAAAGTAGCATTGTTTAGTAGTTCCTATGTACGAGGTACGAGGAGTTAATGTGAGTCACGCGAATTTGTTGTAAATATGAGACACGATTGTTGTTTCAATAACTGATAATAATGTAAATTAGGTCAGTAGAGCCGTGGCCAAGCCCAAGTAATTGTAACTTGCAGTATCATTTTCGATGAACTTCATCGTAATTAAATTTGTTAACATAATGATTTCTTATGTTTATACGAATATTAGACATCGATTTAAACGAATTTTACGAATTTTGTCGCGTATAATTTAAATTATTTTTACATCAAAACTAGCAGGCATTAGTTCTGCAGCGTATGTTGTAAAAAATAACAAGTCTTACAAAAATTGAAACAGCTAGACTAGTTTATCTTAGCTATTTCCACAACCGCATGTCGGTGTATTATGTTATTTTGCTATGGGTACACGCGACTGATACTGAAATTATATGGTTTTATAGAAGAGGGCCATAACAGCAATGTATTAGGATACAGTGTATCTAAGATTGAAATTCAAGGAAATTAAAATATTAACTTTGGCCCTCAATACAAAAATGTAATGAATGTTTTTTTTTATCAAGCACACAGTCCCCGCGATGGTAAGTGGATGCTGTGGCCCGTAGACGTCTACATTTATCCTCAATTAAGAATCAAATTGCAGGTGCATAGGCACCCCTGAAGACTAAGATGGAATGCCTCTTTTCCAGTGAAAAGGGTTACCGGTTTTCTACACTTACCATACGAAACACAGCAGAATTAAGCTGCCATTTTACGCTGGTATTCTGTGAGAGCGTAGTCCCCCGGTCGAGCCGACCCATTCGTGTTGCAACCACAATATAGCTGCAGCATGGCTCTCACCACGCAAAACATAATGTAAAGAAAAATATAAGTAGTTTTAAAAAAATAAGTGATATTCACTCTGTAAATACTAGGAACAGACAGAAGCTAGTAGTACTAGTTACTCGATTCCACAGTCATTTATTCATTCTTGGGGCAATATGTTTACAACAAAATCCCAAAAAATATACAAAATCTGATTACAGCCAAGTTTAAAAATAATAGATGACAATTAACCCCTGGGAATGAGAAAGCTCTTTGTAATTTGATTGTAAACTGTTAATTAAAAAAAATGTCCTGCTCGGTTTCTTGCTGGTTCTTCCCAGGACAGTGCTATCTTCCGAACCAGTGGTAAATTAAACAAGTGTATTTTTTTTATAGGATAAGGGAGACAAACGAGTACACAGTCCACCTGATGGTAAGTGGTTGCTGCGGCCCATAGACATCTACATCTATCCTCGATTACGAATCAAAATGCAGATGCGTTGTCACCCGTGAGGACCAAGATGGAATGCCTCATTCCCAGTAAAAAGGGCCTCCGGCCACCCGCACTCACCAAGCGAAATGCAGAGGTAAACCTCCACTTCACGCTGGTTCTCTGTGAGGTCGTGGTACCACCCCGGTTCGAGCCGGCCCATCCGTGCGACAGCAAAAGCCGCGTGGCTCTACCACTGTTGAACTGTTTCTTTACCACTGTTTTTGTGTTATGCAAAATCTATATTAAATAAAAAAATATTTCTATTTCTATGTTTAATCCCCGGCGTTTCGGGTGCTATTAAGCATCATCTATCTATCTACAGCATCCATGATCGCGGTGGTTTCGGTCATGGACTGAGGTGTCTGACGTTTGAAGTTGAAGTGCTCATGGCTAAGTTGGGCCACTTTCAGCTTTTGAACATTAATTTATGGTCCGATCTACGCTGAACGAACTTTATGGTATGCTTGGGAATGGATTTAATTTTATTAATTATAGGATTCCAAGCAGATGGCAGCACCTAACCATTTGCTCTATTATAATTTGGATGTTTTTAGGGTTCCGTACCTCAATAGAAAAAACGGAACCCTTATAGGATCACTTTGTTGTCCGTCTGTCCGTCTGTCTATCTGTCTGTCAAGACCCTTTTTCTCAGGAACGCGTGGAGGTATCAAGCTGAAATTTATATGAAATATCCAAGTCCTTTAGAGCTGTGAAAAAATCAAACTTCTAAGCTAACGCAATCAAAAGATACAGCCGTTTATGCCGCAAATTTTCGACATTCGCAAGGGAATCAAAACGTACAGGGTACTTCCCGTGAACTAAGAATCTTAAAATTTGGTTCGAAGCAACGTTTTATAGCACAGAAAAAGGAAAAATTGCAAAAAGCATAAATTTTTAGTTACATACTTACTTACTTACTTATCGTCACGCACAATCCCTGACGGGGTAGCCAGAGAGAACAGATCGCCAAGTGTCACGATCCTTACATACCTCTTTCGCTTCTTTCAGATTCATTATCTTCTTCATACATGCACGTCTAGATATCCGAGTACTCTTGACCCTCCCCTCTTCAAGCAGTTTGCTGACATGGTCTTCGAAAGTTAGTCTCGGTCTACCTCGATACCTTTTAATATTAACTTTCACGCTATATATTTTCTTCACCATTCGGTCTTCACTCATTCTCTCAACGTGCCCAAACCATCGAAGCACGCCCTTATCAATTTTTGTGATAAGGTCATCTTTCAAACCTGCCATATTGCGAATCTCTTCGTTTCGCTTTCGGTCGGCCATGGTGACGCCGCACATTTTACGAAGAGATCGCATCTCCACTGCATTCAACTTGCTTTTATGCTTCTTCTGGCATACCCAGGTTTCGCTGCCATATAACAAAGTCGGTACCAACACTGCGTTATGTATTGCAAGGCGTACACATAGTACATTTAGTTACATCATATAATAAAAATAATTTTAATAATTTTAAACTTAAATACCTACGGATTTGTTCGGAACCCTCGGTGCGCGAGTCCGACTCGCACTTGGCCGGTTTTATTTTTTAAATCTAAATTGCCTCGCGAGTCATCCTTAGCAGGAATCGGCATTCTTTTGCGAGAATTTGTAGTTAAAATGTGATAATATGAAGATGTTTAGAAAGTGTAGACTTCCCGAAGCGTCAGTGCTTGTTGCTGTATGTTCTTTAATACGAGTTTTTATCGCTTTTCTTGTTTGACCTATGTCAGAGAGACTACAATTACAATCAAGCTTGTAGACTCCTGCATCTTACAGATGGATGTGATTTTATGGAAGCTCGCTTCAAGATGTAGCCACTCTTGTCTGACTGCATATGGTAGTGCCTGCTGCACACGCTTAACTGTGGCTGGAACCACCCAGTCTCTGTGACGGGAGAAGAATCCAATATCCTATATCATCCTGTGGATGGCATGAGAGTTGACTGAGGGAAATGAAAGAGGAGATGGGCAGCAGAATCTTTTTATTAACAACGCGGTAGAGTCACGCTGAAGCTATATTGTGGTTGTAGCACGAATGGGTCGGCTCTACCGGGGTAGGACCACACTCTCACAGAATATCAGCGTAAAATGGCAGCATAATGCTGCTTTGTGTCGTATGCTGAGTGTTGAGAACGGGACACCCTTTTTTCTGGAAATGAGGCATTTCATCTCAGTCTTAAGGGATGACAATGCATCTGCATTTTGATTCTTAATTGAGGATAAATGTAGGATAAATGTCTATGGGCCACAGCATCTACATACCATCAGGTAGACTGTATGCTCGTTTATCATCCTTATTCTGTGAAAAAAAAGCTCTTGTCAATCCGATTGTCCCTTATGAGACAATCTATGGTTTAGGCCTACGTTCAATAATTGACTTTTGATAGGCTGTAAAAAATAATTAAATACGGGTTTGTTTGGTCCAAATTTTAAAAATAGAAAATCATTATTTTAAGAAAAGAAAATTTTAAATATTCTCCTCATAGTCTACCCGTAGTCTATATAACGCTTGTGCGATTATCTCGGTGCAGATAAGAATTAAGCAACGGAAACCAACAATTTATGTAAATGTATAAATTAGCTTGGCTAGATTTCAACCTAGGACCCAAGTCTCAGTAGGCAAATTCTCTAATCAAACGGTTGTCGTGTAAAATGTGTACAGATTTATACGTTTAGGTAGCAACATGGTAAGAAACATTGTTCGCGTTACATTTTTGCGTTCAAATCTACACACACTATAACATCTATAAGAAGTTACTTCAGTGTTAAATTTCTGCGATGTTCGTATAATACGATATCCTAAATTGCAAATTAGTTAAAAAGTATGTCGAAATGTAAATTGCTTGCGAATGAATGTGCAAACAGTGGCCGTGTCGCAATATAGAACGAGCATTTATTTAAACTGTATTTGTTCAAATTACTACAGTTTAAAGATATCTTTACACATGCTTTACACGTGGTAGAGCTATGCTGCAGCTATATTATGGTTGTAGCACGAATGAATCGACTCGACTTGGGCAACCTGGGTAGGACCCCGCTCTTAATACTAGCGTAAAATAACAGCTTAATGCTCTTGTTTTTCGTATGGTGAGTGTAGAGAACCGGAGACTACTTTAATGGAAACGAGGCATTCCATCTTAGTCCTCAGGGTCTTTGTATTTTGATTCTTAATCGAGGATAGTGTATGGGCTATAGCATTCACTTACCATCGGGTGTACTGTGTGTTCGTTTGTCACCCTTATTCCGTTAAATAAATATCTTAACTAATCATACAGCGTTATTGGACGAAACCACTAAGCTGCGGTAGTTCAGGGCCGTGAATTTCACAGTTCGCGAATAAGCTGGGTTCGATTCCCACTTTCACAAATAAAACTTCAATTGCCATTTAATAATAAGTACTGATTTACAACTTACTTGATGGTAAACGAAAACATCGTTAGGGAAATTTCACCTGTATAGTTGGAAGACGTGCGCTAACAACCATTCGAGCAGGAGAGCAAGCTAATGGTTCCATAACCCTTTCAGAAATAAGGATAGACCTGCGAAAAGGCTGGTTAAGTTGTAAGACATGTCATATTATAAATTAAAACTAAATGTAACAATTGACTTACAACATTAATATTTTTAATTTATGTGTGACGAACGTGTCTAAAGCTACATGTATCGTAGCTTTAACCAACGTCGCTTCGTCTTACTTTATCATAATAATGAGACGTTACATGTAAAAACGCATATTATCGTGCGACGCCTGTGACGTATTACAACATTTGTTACTTAACTGATATGTAAATATCGAATTAATTTTTATTTGAGGCTCTTATGTCCATCCATCTATACAGTCCTCACATGAGCTTTTAAAGGTCCAAAAATAAATTAGTCTACTGGATGCTAGGACCCATTTTTGCCTTATATGAATGGGTACTATCTGTTTTCCTACTTCTGGCGCCTAGCTGCAGTGCCTGCAGTTTTTGCACGCCTTAAGCGCAAAGCGCGTAGGTATGTTCTACTAGCGCGTAAAAATCGTGATTCCAACGTTTTGTCGCATAAAATCGTATCTAACAATCACATTGAACATATAAATTACAGAAAAAGGACGTTGTCAGAAAGATAAATTTATTTATTTAATGATTTCTTAAATTTAGGCGAACACTACACATTTAAATAAAACTAATTTTACGGATTTTATCGCGTATATTAACTTATTTTATATTCCCAACATTTCGAGCACTTTACAGCACCCATGGTCACGGGAGGGGGAGGGGGGGGGGAGACTGAGGTGTATAATGTCCTATTGTCATAGTTAACCACGGCTACCTTCAGATTAAAAATTATTATTTTTTTAATTTTTGTTCCGATCTACGCAGTATGAACTTACAGTATTGCAGTTGTATGCTTGGGTTAGGATTTCATTTTATTAATTATGGGATCCCAAGCAGATGGTCGCACCCAGCTATCTTCTCTATTGAAATTAGGATGTTTTTTGATTTCAATATCCTCGCGAATCATCCTTGGAAGGGATCAAAGGAGGTGTCACTGACAAGATTGGCTATATCTTGAAGCGTGCTTCCATTAAAACATACTACTCTGTGTAAAAAGTATCGGGAATATGTCAATAAAAAGACCCACGAAAAGAGGTCGTTCTAATTTTTTTACTGCATGTTGGTAGCACTGTACTGATTTAGCGCGCAAAGTTTGAGCGGGATCTGTCATTTAATTTGTTTTAAACTACACTTTTTGTTGGTCATAGTTTTGAGTTCTCGGCGATTTTTACAATGGAAAATATTGTTGAACAAAGAGTGTGCCTTAAATTTTGTGTTTCGAATTATATTTCATGTGGTGAATCACTAAAAATGTTGCGAAATACCTACGGCGAATCGTGTATATCGAAAACAAGGGCTTATGAATGGTATAAGGCTTTTAAAGAAGGCCGAGAAGTAGTAGTAGACTTGCCTCGTTCTGGTAGACCTTCAACCGCTACGACCAAAGAAAACATCGACAAAATCAAGAAGCTAGTACTCGAAAATCGACGTATGAGTATGAGAGAGTTGGCTAGTGAGGTGAACATATCTTTTAAGTTCGTCCACAACATTCTCATTGACATTTTAGGCATGAAACGCGTCGCCGCTCGACTAGTTCCAAAAAAGCTCAACTTTGTTCAAAGAGCGCAGCGAAAGCATGTCGCTGAAGACATGGTTTCCCGAGCTTCTACGGATCCGACCTTTATGAAACGTATAATAACTGGCGACGAGACATGGGTTTATGAGTATGACATGCAAACAAGCCAACAGTCTTCGGAATGGCGTCTCTAAAACGAGCCGAAACCCAAAAAACCGCGGCAAAGTCGCTCCAAAATCAAGGTGATGCTGACAGTTTTTTTTGACTACCGTGGTGTGGTTCACTCCAAATTCCTTCCAAAGGGAAAAGCAGTGAATAAAGAATATTATTTAGGCGTCATGAAGCGTTTGCGTGAGAGTATCCGCCGAAAACGTCCAGATTTGTGGCAACACAACTCATGGATGCTGCACCATGATAATGCACCATCACACACAGCCATTATAGTGAAAGAGTTTTTAGCGAAAAATTCAACAAAAGTTCTCGACCAAGCACCGTATTCACCTGATATGGCTCCGTCTGACTTTTTTTTTATTTCCCAAGTTAAAATTACCACTTCGAGGAAAACGTTTTGAGTCGATAGAAGCCATAACCAAAAATTCGCTGAATGAGCTAAAGGCCATACCGCAAATAGCCTATGAAAAATGTATGGAAGACTGGGTGAAGCGTTGGAGATGTTGTATTGCAAGCGATGGGGCCTACTTTGAAGACGATAAAATAAATTTAGATGAATAATTTGTATTTTTTGTTTTATTGACAAATTCCCGATATTTAGTACACAGAAGGTACATCAAGCCGCAATGTATTTTTAATCTCTTCATCTATCATGTGGGAAGTAGGAGTTTTTATCGGCTGAAAAAGCTCGAAATTTTCGGTAATTTGAGCAGTCTTGTAATAATTTATTTTACTAAATACACTTTGCTCTGCCTCGACTCCATTATAATGTCGTTAGTTATGATGGTCGTTAGTTATGATGATACCTTACCTACAGAGTTGATAGAAGGACCTGACGGTGTACTTCGGTGAATGCTATTGGAACTTCTCAAAATGTAAAACTAGATGTGCCGAGTTTGGCCTCTTGTTAGTTATAATGAAACCTTATCTCCAGAGTTGATAGAAAGACCTGAAGGTGTACTTCGGTGAATACTACTGGAACTCCTCGAAGAGTAGTACTGGGTGTGCCGAGTTTGGCCTCGTTTTGTCAGTTATGATGAGACCTTACCTCTGGACTTGATAGAATGACCTGAAGGTGTACTCGAAGAGTAGTAATAGGTGGGCCGAGTTTGACCTCGTTTTGTTAGTTATGATGAGACCTTACCTCCGGACTTGATAGAGTGACCTGAAGGTTTACTTCGATGACAGCGACTGGAACTCTTCGATGAATAGAACTACAATTTAATTTTTTTTTAATTTTTTCTCGATCATATGAGCGTTACGAGTCCTGCTCTTTTAGATTTTCCAGGTTTTTTTTAAATTGAAATTTGATATAAAATTATCGGAAAATTGGAAGTATAGTAGTAATTATAAGGTTTTTAGGGAAAATTTGTGTGTAATTAAACTACTTTAAAACTTTACGTATGTTATAGGTAATTTTTTAATGCCCTTAAGGCATGCACAATTGGATTTACCAATAGTTTTTTATAGGAGAGGGGGCAAACGATCATACGGCTCACCTGATGGCAAGTGACTACCCGCGCCTTTGAACAACTGCAATACCAGGGGAATAGCATGTGCGTTGCGAGCCTTTTAGAAAGAAGTAAGCTCTTTTCTTGAAGGTCAGAAAGTACCGGAAAAATTGCCGCTGGTAAGTTATTCCACAGAGAGATCGTGCATGGAAGAAAACTCCTAGTGAAACGTCACTGTACGTTGAACGTGAACCACCAAGCATCCAGATGGTGTGGATGGTATCGGGAATTTTGCCGTGATGTGCGTTGGTGAAATTTGGCGGCTGGAATTAATCCGAACATTTCCTCAGAGCACTCCCCGTGGTAGATGCGAAAGAAAATGCAAAGAGATGCAACATCTCTTTGCAGTGCCAATGAATTGAGCCGATCGGAAAGGACTCGGTCGTCGACGATTCGAGCCGCTCTGCGCTGGATGAGTCAAGTGGAAGGAGCTGGCACTGGAGAGCCCCAGCCCAGAGATGGGAACAGTTTTCCATGTGAGGCCGAACTTGCACATTGTAAAGTTGCAGGCGGTGCGCTGGCATGAAATACTGACCCGCTCTGCTGAGCACGCCAAGTTTTTAGAGGGTAATTTTGCCTGCTCTTCCAAGTGACCACGAAACTGCACGTTACTCGATATGTCGACGCCGAGGATTCCGATACTGGTTGAGGTAACAAGGGGAGTGCCTTAAAATTGAGGAAATATGGCAAAGGGGTTTTTTTAGCAGTAAACGCGCAAACTTGTGTCTTCTGAGGATTAAATTGGACTAAATTTAGTTGCCCCCAATCCGAGACTGTTTAGCAAAGACTCCACTTCAGACGCAAGTTGTTCTGGTACTCTGCGACGTTTTCACGAGAAACATTTGCACGACCGGTATCAGCAGTGCTGTCATCCATATAGCAATGAATATTACCGGGTATTAAGACCCGTTTTATTCCGAGGTTATAAGGCATTCTATCTTGGTCCTCAGAGGTGAAAACGCATCTGTAGCTTTCTTTGTTTGTAGTTGGTTGTATGTGTCCATGGTCTGCAGTAAGTGATTACTCCGTGGCGCAGTGGCTTAGTATTGAGTTACAGCGCGAAGACCGTGGTTTCTAATCCCGCACGGAACAAGAATTTGTATGGCCTACAAGTAATTTTTCCGGGTCTGAATTTATGTATGTAAATTGCCTTCATGATACAAGAGATAATATAAAAAAAATAAAAAAAATACTTGCTCAGGTGGACTTTGTTGTACTTCACTCCAATTTTATAAAAAAAGGAAAAGCAAACATTATTTTTGCATATTGGCTGTGAAGTGGGTGCGCAAAACCCGTTATCCCATACTATCCCGTGTGTATTGTAAGAGGCGACAGGGGAAAATGAAACAGGAGATGGACAGCAACTACCTTCCTGATAACAACCCAAAAACCAAAACTGCGCTTGGAGACCCGCCTGCCAAGCGTGGCTACTGTAGCTAATAGGGAGGGGTGGTCCCTATAAGACAATGTATGGAGGGAAGGATGTTAGGCCGTGGACTTTTAATAGGCTAATCTCGCTCCGTTCTCGGGCAGTTGTTTTTAAAATACAACTTACCTTACTAATTTAAAATCACAACCAAGTGCCAGTTCATTGTGTATAGCGTATAGAGACTCCCTTTATACGGAGCAAACGAGCGATTAGTTAGCATATTAAGAGAAGGTGTGCATCGGAGTGGCACGCGGCGAGGTGTCGCATAGCACCAGGCGGCTCCGCGCACTCACGCGACCTGCTAATCGTTTCGTTTGAGCGGGCGCGTGTAGAGTATTTTTTTGATTTTCTTTAAAAAATGTTCTCTCCACACTACAATTTTCTCCTGTATATTGGGGGCAGTTTACATACATAAATTTCGCACCGACAAACATCCAGATCCAGAAAAATTATTTGTAGATCATACAAATACTTGTTTTTTTTATAGGATAAGGGTGACAAGCGAGCACACAGTCCACTTGATGGTCAGTGGGTGCTGTGGCCCATAGACATCTACATTTATCCTCGATTACGAATCAGATGCGTTGTCACCTGTGGGGACTAAGATAGAATGCCTCTTTTCCAGTAAAAAGGGTCTCCGGTTCTCTACACTCACCAAACGAAACATGGCAGCATTTAGCTGCTATTTTACGATGGTATTCTCTGAGAGCATGGTCCTTACCCCGTCGAGCCGACCCATTCGTGCTAAACTATACCATTAATATAGCTGCAGCATGGCTCTACCATCTACATATTATAACTTTGGTCTCTGAGTACATTAATATTATTTTTATTTATGTTCTAAAAACAAAAGTACTTTTAATAAAAAAGTGATACACTGTAAGCACCAAGAACAAACACAAGCTAGTGATACCAGTTACGTGGCTCTACTGAGTCAGTAATCGGAAGTAAAGACAAGAAATGAGTTGGGGGGTGAATCGAACTTTAGGCCTAGTCAGTTTGAATAGCCTATCATGTAGATGATGTCATGGGGGTCATGGTTGAATAGGGTCAGAAAGTTTTCATTACACTCCTAGGCGGTCAAAATAGCCAAAAACCAAAAAATGGGGGTAGTTCGAAGTTTAGACATAGTCAGTTTGAATAGCCTATCATGTAGATCATGTCATGGGGGTCATGGTTGAATAGGGTCAGAAAGTTTTCATTACACTCCTAGGCGGTCAAAATAGCCAAAAACCAAAAAAATGGGGGTAGTTCGAAGTTTAGGCATAGTCAGTTTGAATAGCCTATCATGTAGAGGATGGCATGGGGGTAATGGTTGAATAGGGAAAAAAGTTCTCATTACTCTCCTAGGGGATCAAAATGGCCAAAAACTAAAAATTACCTTATTTCGGCTATAACTCCGCCTCCTTCGAAGGTTCTTACACAGTCTTTACTTCCCGCATCCCACTTGTTCATTCATGGAACATAATATGTAAATGTATACGCTTTTATGACAAAGTCCAAGAAATTATACAAGGTATTCTTTACCAAATTCAATTTATTATTAAACTGTATAAAGAGGGTAATTATAATATATAAATGATTTGCACAATTTCATTTCAAGAATGGATTAAAATTAGAATACCATAATATGTTTCTCTTATCATAAGTCTATAGATGTAAATGGTGAATTATTTGTACTTAATAAAATTTATGTTTACATGAATGTTATAGAAAGTTTCATTCGATGTGTTTTTTAAAGGTTTTATTTGATCATATTTAATATTATAAATACTTATAGACCATATCTTTTCCTCCTTTCAATCTCACGTATTACAATATGTAAGACATTGTACGGCTACTAGTGAACGCGAGCGTAACAGGATCAACCGCAACACTCCTTAGCTCCGGTCGTATCAGTTTCCACAAAAAGTCACATTAGTGAAGGAGCAAGTCAGGACGAGGTCGGTCATTGTCCGGGTCCGAGGAAAAAAAGCGGAGCAAAAAGCCAACAGCCGACGGTTGGTCCCGGGCGAGCAGACTATCTGCGTTGGAATTCTAATGGAGTACTTGTCCCGCACGCATAAGGCCGGGCCGCCATTTGTGTATCAGTGTAGTTACTTGAATTCCAAATCGGTCGAGTGTGGATGTCGCACGCTCAAGGCGTTACCATTTGAAATTTTATTGAATCAGAAACCAAAATTAACAGATCTTCACATTCTATTTTTCTAGAATAAGGTCTCCCTGGGCTGGTCACCCCTGAGGACTAAAATGGAACGCCTCGTTTCAAGTAAAAAGACTAAATCTTAGGTCACATTTTTGAGTTTGTTTTCGCAATATTCTCTTTGTTTTAAACTCAAAATCTTCGAACGGTGTATTTAATCGTTTTTTTTTTCTTGCAGCATTATTAACCCTCTATCATAATTTCTATTTTTTATCGCATACTCCTTAACAACGGCCAATTACTCGAGTCGCACCAGGTGGTTGCGAGAACCAGTTCGTGCTGTTCGAATTTTAAATTAGTGCATAAGTTGGTATCCTTTCTTATTTTAGTGCACCATGCCCGTTAATCTTTCTCTTATTTTTATTGAATTTTTTTTGGGTTGTCTGGAAGAGATGTTTGTGTAGCAATAAGACGACCGCCTTTTGTTTTTCCCTCAATATTTGTTTCTTTTCGTTTTATTTATCTTTCCTTGGCGTACATTGAAGACTATTGTATTGTATTTGTAAACATGTAATTTGTGTAGTTTTGCTCGTCAGTGAGCATCGCCGGTGTCCAGAGTATTGTGTGTTGCCGTTACAATGCCTTTCGTTAGAATTAAATCGTTAAGTGCTTTCAGGTAAGGGGCTTGCTACCATTGCTTAAGTGTCCGTGCCATTCGTGACTTTATATGGCAATATAATTATGTAAGTAAATATACGTAGAATACTAGCTTCGAGTCGGCGGCAAAGACTGTAAAAACCTTATAACGTTTTATGGTTATAACATTTAACTTGTTATATCCACGAACTCATTCCTATGGAAATAAAAATGAAAAGTAATCCTTTGCCCATTTTTAAGAGACATATTATCAAACAGTCAAGTACTTTAAATTAGTTTTTATATATTTAAATATTATTAGAATCGACTTAGCCGAAAAATAATACAAAACAAATAATGAGATACACTTTACACTTTCTCATTTATAAGTTTATAACATTGGAAAAGATATTAGTTTATAAAATGAACATAGTTTATTAGTATGTATTATGACTGCATTGTTGGTCTATTGGTTGTAAAGGTGGCTGTTGATCTCGTGATCGTGCGGTCCCGGTATTGAATTCTGGGTCGAGGTAAAATCAGTCAGGTTTTCTGTTAATAAATTCTCAGTAGCAATCCAGAGTCAGGAAATAGCAGTGTTGTTATAATTGTAATAATTATTTGTAGGTCATATAAATACTTGTTCCGTACGGGATTCAAACCTGCAACCCCTAGCGCCGCAACTTATTGCAAAGCCACTGTGCCACGAAGCCAAACACTACATAACACAAAGCAAAATCTCTATATCTAAGACCGAATTTTCGCCTTTAAATTAATTTTGTCCATAGTGAGCTCCTCCATGTGTTGTCGACACACTATTTCTAAAACAGCTCTCTAATTACCGTCCCCGAGTCGAGACTAGTGTTGAAACTTAAATTCATTATACAAGACAAAAATAAACATTAAAGAGACAAACTTCATGCCTATTTCTGTATATGGCATATGCAATCTTATATATGAGGGTGGCCCCCGACTAGATAGAGTGACGACGTGGTAAGATATGCTACAAGTTAATAGATGCCGGTGGCTCAGGACCGCTTTGTGGCGTTCCTTGGGGGAGGCCTGTAAGCGGACTTGTAAAAGCCGGTAATGATGATGAGGATGATCTTATATATTGTGAAACGACATTTGTTAAGTAACCACACCTGACCAGAGCAGTGTAACCTGCTGATTAAAATATTTGTAGTCAGTTTTTTTTAATAATAAAATTGAAGTGCAAAGTAAATCACTATTTCACCTGGTGATAAGTGGCAACTGCAGATCTTGGACACCAGCTTAAAACAAAGAACTTTAGACTAAGATGGAATGCCCCCACAGCCTGTAACCTATATTCACTCTGTATACCCGTCAGACAGAAACACAGCGATACTGTCACAGGTACTTGACGGTAGAAATAGGTAAGAGGGTAGTACCTGCCAAGATGGACTCCCACCTAGTAAAATAGATAGTACATGAGAGAACATCCAAAAATATTGGTATCATTAGACGTGCTCGCTCGGTTCTGCGCTCAGTAAACTGTCTGCTCATTGTGATAAAAATAGATAACTCTATCAAGAAATGCATGTATTACGTGGTAGAGCCATGCTGCAGCTATATCATGGTTGTAGCACGAATGGGTCATCAGGAAATATCAGTCCAATGCTTGTATAGTGAGTGTAGAGACCCGGAGACCCTTTTTATGGAAACGAGGCATTCCATGTCGCACATCCTCAGGAATGACAACGCATCTGCATTTTGATTCTTAATCGCAGGATAGATGTAGATGTCTATGGGCTACAGCAGCCACTTACCATCAGGTGGACTGTGCTCGTTGGTCACCCTTATTCTATAAAAAGAGAAATGTTTG
This sequence comes from Parnassius glacialis, assembly GCA_033319125.1. Lineage (NCBI taxonomy): Eukaryota > Metazoa > Arthropoda > Insecta > Lepidoptera > Papilionidae > Parnassius > Parnassius glacialis. Next base: position 450,867 of record JAVANC010000016.1, read on the forward strand.
TATGTACCTACTAGATAAATGGCTGACTATATTTTAAATTTATAATATTGGCATGAAATAGCAGAGTAACAATCTTACACGGCAATACAATATGAATAGTTGCGCACACACGAAGTAACGGTACCACACGGTGTTCTCAACGGCATTTTTAATCTGGAGTAGCGATCGTGACCTACCGACTCGTTTCACATATTTTGTATTCGCATGTAGCCAGACTAACAAGGTATACGGTTAATTACTGAACTGCCCGTCATTTTGCTTCGCGTTCGTTGTCAGGTTTGATATAAACACTAAAATATGAATTAAAATATCGTACATTCATGTCACATTTTTAACCGACTTAAGAAAAAGTTGGAGGTTTTCTCAGAACCTTTTTCTAGTTTAACCGATTTTGATGATTCTTTTTTTATTTGAAAGTTGGTGATTTTCATGTGGTCTCTTAAAATAATTATGAAGATTTAACGAGTAGTTTTTGAGCTATCCTTACTAATGCGCATTTAATTGACTTCGACTACATTGATGATGTTCTCATTTTATTTATATTGAAGTCGATTGTATAAAAATTTTAATGTTACCACTTAAATACTCATTTGATGTAGAAAATCAAATGATTATAGGGCTCTCTCGTGTTAGTACTCCAAATATTGTATTGTATTAAAATAAGGTTAAATTAAGTGCGATAAAATCTTTAAAATTACTTTAGTTGCATAGTTTATATATCTATCTATTACAGCCTATAAAAGTCCACTGAGAAACATAAGCCTCTCCTCAAGATTTCCTCTTACCATATTTGTCACGCTTTGCAGGCTGGCAACCTTAATCGTTTATAAATATGACTTGTTATGTTTTTTTTTTATAATTTATTCATGACCATGGTTGCGAGGACCTTCAGTCGAAAACATTACTTTATAATTATCCTTCATAGGTCACTGCTTCACAATATGTTGATGCGTCACATTGTGCAGCCCTTGGGAGATTTTGACGGCAACTTGAGCCAGCAGGCAGCTGACAGTTGGCGATGGTATCTAAAGGCGCCTATGCAACAAACAGCTTATCTTGAGAATCCATCACCATCACAGCACTTGTTTCACCGTTTCCACTAATAGTTCACAAGCGTAGACAGTTAATACATAAAATCGCACCACTTTTACATGTCCAAATCCACTTCAAACTATTATTTAAACTATAATACAGGAGCAGCATACCGCCGCCGATCAAGTTCCCGTCAAAACTCCGACTTGTTATGAGGAACATAGTGCTGCCCATTTAATGAATCAGTTACCCTTTGTCGCCTCTTACAATGCCTAGCACACGATATGGGGTAATGGACATTATCCCATATCGTGTGCTACTACATGCATATTAAATAGTATTTGTGTAAATTCAATAAACCAAAATTTTAAATAAAAAAAACAATGAAAAGAAAAAGAGTTCGGAACATTCCGAACATTAGTCAATTTGACTTGTTTACCCTGGCAGTGGCTCGTTCAAACGGTCTTATCGAAATGTTGAGTGATGTGTGCGCTATTTTAGTTCATTCTGAGGGTTATGGCGACACAAGTAATCTAAAGGAGAAGGAGACATCTCCATACATTTTTGGGCCCAGATGTTAACAAGATGAAAGTCAGACCATTTGATAGCTTATATATAAACAATTCATTCCTGAAAATCTGGCTAGATTTGTCAATATAGGAGCTCAGTTATTGAAGAATAAATAAAAGTGATTTTATGTATTACCTACACTGTAACAGGTGATTTTTCACTGTAATAACACTGTAACAGGTTATTTTTCACTATAATTACTTAAAGATATAAAAGCCGGATCAGTATAAATTCACCAAAGAAAAGCTGTGGTTATCTAGGAAACAAAATAGTGAAACGATTAACGAAAATTAAAACAACAACTAATTGAAATGAATATTAGAAATATCGATCTGAGATCGATTACTTGCATTATTGTTGTTACTGTTATTTGTTGGCATGTTGACACTTTGTATTTTTTCATTTTATTTTGTAGATATGTTTTTTTATCTGCCTAGTTAACACAGATAAATAATTCAAAATAGATATTAAATCCAGCATTTTAACTTCAACTTGTACTCGTCAAATCAAAAATTGGTCTTTTCTTTTAAATGAATAGTATTGAAATTTGAACTGTCAAAACAAACTAATAGAAATTATGTACTAGTGATAGGTAGTGTACAGAAAAGAGAATTTCACTAGTGTATTCTTTATGGTAATCGATTTATTTCCATAAAATCTTTAGTTTTTTCCTTATGCGAATAATAATATACTTTATTTCCAAATGAATATACCATATCAATTTTTAGCTTTATCATTTAATTTTTTTGGATCCGAAAAATATAAAATCGATTGCATCAATACAATCGATTTTCTAACTTATTTATTATTTTATTGTTTATTCGATATCTAGATTGTAAAATGAGTTAGTTTTTTGTATTTAACTTTAGAAAAATATAGCCAATTTTTTAAAGTATAAACCAATTAGTTAACTTCAGGCCCAAAAATCCCATTCTCCTTTCCTAAAAACAATATTTTATTGAAATTAGAAAATTATCTATTGTCTATTGTCATTTGTTTACCCTTACACATTCTGAACAGTAACATTTTTAGACACAACCTGATTATTCTTCACATTTGACAAGGTAAAGCCATGTTGCAACTATATTATTTATGTTTGTAGCAAAGACACAGATCTCACAGTTTACCAACGTAAAATAGCTGCTTAATGTTGCTGTTTCGTAAGGCGAGTGTAGAGAACCGGAGGCACTTTTTACTGGATAGACATTCGAGTCACAAAGCATCTGCATTTTTATTCTTAATGAAGGATAAATGTAGATTTGTATGGGCCATAGTATCTACTTACTATTGGTTAGGTGGACTGTGTGCTAGTTTGTCACCTTTATTCTATATAAAAAAGTAAAAAAAAAGAAAGTAAGTTGTATGGAATAATTGCAAGGTTGTCATCTAGGCTTAAGGTCAGTTAGATTTATGAAATTGTTCGAAATTTAAATATTGTACAATATATAGACTGGTATCAACGCATGCACATGCACGGGCGCCGCAAAAAAACTCGCTCTACATCCGCCGCCAGCTGCAAAAAGCGGTAACACCGTGATTATGCACATACTTCTTCGTAAAATAAAATTCTTAACATTCAAATATAATACGTTAGATTTTAATAGCTCCGTCTACCTTTCATAGTAACGTGACACGACGAGAAGAAATGCGTTACTTAATCTCGGTCTTAAATGTTAAGAACAGGTAGAAATATTTGTAACAGTCTCGCCTCCGAAACGCGGGCTAGGATTAGTGGCGCTCGAGGCAATGACACATCGGTTACGAAAAAGCACTGAGCTGCTTAGACGCACACAGATTACAAATGGAAATTATACAATAGGATCAGGAGTAAAGGAAAGTTGCGGTGCTGGCGCTGATCAGATAATTTACATTTTATGTTGTCTATATCTTAAAAAGTAAAATTTTTAATAAATAATGTTAAAGCTGACTTCCAAAAACTAAAAAGAATGAAAAAATTTTCACCAAAAAGCTTCTGAAGTAGGTGCAAAGACATGGAGTGCAGAAGAAATAAAACCCTGAATAGGTGGAAATTATTTATTTCCTAGAAACCGGTTTTTAGTTTTTACTAAATGTTGATTTTTTTTTACCCTTTTAAGTGGACTAAGGAAAAACAAAAACTTTAACAGTGGTAGAGCCACGCGGCAGCTTTTGCTGTCGCACGGATGGGCCGGCTCGCACCGGGGTGGTACCACGACCTCACAGAATACCAGCGTGAAGTAGAGATTTACCTCTGCGTTTCGCTTAGTGAGTGCAGGTGGTGCAGGAGGCCCTTTTTACTGGAAATGAGGCATTCCATCTTAGTCCTCACGGGTGACAACGCATCTGCATTTTGATTTGCAAACGAGGATAGTTGTAGATGTCTATGGGCCGCAGCAACCATTTACCATCAGGTGGACTGTGTGCTCGTTTGTCACCCTTACCCTATAAAAAAAAATCACTAGCTCAGATTATCAACTAGAATGTCGTCTCAACATGTAGGTACACTTTAAAAGTTAATTCCCAAATTTTCCATTCTAATGAGGGAATTTTTTTGTGTTTCCCCCATAATTAAAAAGAGTTATTAACATCTATTAACAATAAATTGGTAAAGCTACCGCGCAACATACATACAAAAAACCGGCCAAGTGCGAGTCGGACTCGCGCTCCGAGGGTTCCGAACAAATCCGTAGGTATATAAGTTTAAAATTATGAAAAATATTTTTATTATATGATGTAACTAAAAATTTATGCTTTTCGCAATTTTTCATTTATCTGTGCTATAATACGTTGCTTCGTACCAAATTTTAAGATTCTGAGTTCACGGGAAGTACCCTGTAGGTATTGATTCCCTTGCGGATGTCGAAAATTTGCGGCATAAACGGCTGTATCTTTTGATTGCGTTGGCTTAGAAGTTTGATTTTTTCACAGCTCCAAGGGACAGTAGACTTGAGTATTTCATATAAATTTCAGCTTGATACCTCCACGCGTTCCTGAGAAAAAGGGTCTTGACAGACAAACAGACAGACAGACGGATAACAAAGTGATCCTATAAGGGTTCCGTTTTTTCCTTTTGAGGTACGGAACCCTAAAAAGGACATACAATTAAACATCATACAAAATAACTGCACTCATTAAATACTTTATCTTCTTTATGACTCCGTAAAAGTCAACCAAGTGATTTGTAAAGAGGATTTGTCCTTGACAAGCGGGTTGATGACTATTTAAGACAAATATTTTTGGTGCTAAAAATTTCATTAGTCTTTTGTTCGCATAAAACATTATTCAATGGTGTTGCATACTTATTATGTTTTGATCGATTGATCGCGAGTGATTGTTGCATACATGATACGTCAAGGTAGTGACATAGATATTGTGCGAATACGAGGTGTTGCGTGTACGCGTTGTGTATGTTTGTATGTGTTTTGTATCATATTGTGTATTGAAGCAAAGCTGCGGTGCGTTGCCCGACTCTGCCAGGCTGATTCAAACTTGTGCCACGAATACCAAGCAGTGTCCGTTACTTTCGCTCTCGCTCAGTTCCGTCCGCGCGCAAAATTCCACCGACATCGAAGTCTGCCGCGTTAGCGAGTCAGAAAGGATTATAATTAAAGCGTGAACCGTGAAGTGGCGATGTGATAAAAAAATGAACCATGTAACAGCGATGTAAGAATATCCATTACCATATATCATCCCGTGGGTGTCGTGAAGAGCGGCAGGGGGACTCTGAACTACGAAGAAGATGGGTAGTAACACATTCCTGACAACAAACTGCGGTTGCCAACCCGCTTGCCTGGCGTGGCATTTTTCTATAGAATTAGGGTGACAAACGAGGCCACAATCCACCTAATGGTGGATTACTAGCCCTTAAATATTTACGTCTATCCTCGATTAAGAATTAAAATTCAGATGCGTTGTCACCCCTAAGAATTCCCAGTTTCCAGTAAAAAGTTTCTCTGATACTCTACACTCACCATACGAAACACAGCAACAATGAGCTGCTATTTTACGCTAGTATTCTGTGAGAGCGTGGTACCACATGAGTAACTCTTTACTTTGTGGTAGTACTACTTCGCTGGAGCGGACTCATTCGCGCTACAACTATAATATAGCTGCAGCGTTGCTTTACCTATGACAAATATACAAATATCGTTCAATCTATGTGGGAGGCCTATGTTCAGCAGTGGACATTTGATAGTCTATAATGGTTATGGTAAATTAATAAAATCGTCAGGAAATTAAAGTTTTTCTTTGTTTAGTAGTAGAAAAGTAAATGTACTTGCTCTGTGTTAACAGACAAATAAACAGAATAACTTAAGCTAAGATAAGGGAAACTCGTGTTGGGTAAATGAGTTGCGATAAAGGTTGCTGTTGGGTTATGCTGCATTACATTAGATAAAGGTATACCAGGCAACATGTAGCAACATTTATAATATATCTTATTATATTGTAAAAATTTAAACAACTAAACATGTTAACTTTGGCATCGCAATATATTTATGCAAATGTAATGTATGTACATAAAAACATAAATAGATTTAATAAGAATAAGGATGTTCATACTTTAAACACTAGGAACAAACATAAGCTTGTAATGCCAATTACTAGACTCCACAGAATCAGTAATTCATTTACAGGGCAATGTATACGTTTTTACAGCAAAATCCCAGAACATATTCAAAGTTTGTTAATAAACAAGTTTAAAAGTTTTATTAAAGAAAAACTGTACAAAAAGGGTTATTATAATATCAAGGAATATTGAATAAAATACCCGAAGGAATAAGGTGATCCCCTGTCCACTCAAAAGCGTAAAAAAAATATAATTTTAATAAAATGTCAATTTACAAGAACTAAAGAGAAAAATTAATTTCTACATTATAACTTCTACAGTCGCGGCTTCATATTTTCTGTCACTATGAGTTAGCACCGACTTCTGAAACTGTGGAGATTATTTTATTCTTTTTTTGAAGTTAGCTTTTACTTGTTATTAAAAAGTGTTTTCATATAAGCAAAATGGTAGCACAAACAAAACATGATGCTTTACTTCGTTACAGGGATGTTTTAATAATGAGTTTAATTTCTGGATTCAGGACTCATATTTTTAATAATGGTGAATTAATGTCTTTTAAAGTCCACTGTTGGGCATAGGCGTTTCTAATTAGCCAGCTAGAAAGCATGTTTTGGAATATTTACACACATATATATATAACGTATTAATGCTTCCTACTATCACCAGTCCGTGAAATTCAGCTTGAGTGATATGGAAGGTTTTTTCGCCGTCAGTTTGTTGTCAGAACCTCAACTGCCAATCAACAGGGGATCGCAGTTAGGTGAGGTTGATATGGAATTTTTTTTAATTTTTGTTAAGATCCAAGATGCAGAGTTCATTTTAAGGCGCGGAACTGGTACCGCTTACTCAAATATAATGTTATGCGAAATAGGCAAGGCAAATAAGAAGGTTGAGGACTCATATTGGCTATTTATTGACACAATAAAGGTATCGGCAGGCGGGGTGTAAGGCGGCCCCCCACTAGATAGAGTGACGACCTGGTGAAACATGCAGGAAGTCGATGGATGCAGGTGGCTCAGGACCGTGCTTTGTGGCATTCCTTGGGGGAGGCCTATGTTTAGCAGTGGACTTGTGAAGGGTTGTAATAATGACAATGATGAAGGCGCAATAAATATCTTTGGAATATAGAAGAATAAAGCAAATTTTTAATTTCTCTGCCAACACTCTGTGAAACTTAACACAAAGCTGGTTTTATAAAAATATGGATATATGTACATTCTGTACATACTAGTGGCAAGGACAGCTAGTTAAATCACTAAGTCGTTCATAGGGCAATGTATATGCGGGACCTTTAATTATAATACCTGTGTGTGTGTGTAGAAAATTAATATTTTTAATAGACAGGTCCCAATTTTTTAAAACTTTCAATTTCATTTAAAAGAATCTCGCTGGGCTTCTTACTGTTTCATTCCAGGTCAGAGGTTTTTTCCGACCCACTAGTAAAAGCGTAAATGACTTACAATAAGTATTACTTATAATCTATATTGAATAATAAACATTCTATTCTACTCTATACTATTCTAAACGCTTCAAGTTACCTAAGCAATACGAGTATAGTATTTACAGTTGTCTGTACTCAAAGTAGGACGTGTACGACTGTTTGCGCGGCAAACACGCGAGTAGCAAGCGAGTAAGCGGCAGTTATCGTTATATTACAGCGGCAAACCGGCGGAGACAACAGTGAGCGCTGAGCGATAGTATTCGAATGAGTCGGCATATAAGACAAATGGATAAGAGTGTCGGCAAACTCCTGTGTAATAAGGCGCACTTTCTCGCCGGCCCGCCGGCGTGCTGGAAAGCTAGTCCATTGTTGTTGCCTTACATCGTTCATGTAACACTGATAGGACTAAAGAGCATTGAATGCCAAATCGTATACTATTATTCTCTGGAATTTTCACGTAAGACAATCAAAAGAAGGTATAAAAGCGTCTAGATCTAATAATTGGCGAGTAATTGAGGACGGATGTGTGAAAGTATATGGTATGATGACATCGGTGATCTATGTTCGCATGACGTAGGCGTCTCGGGTCCTTCGCGTCCGCGGAAAGTTGGCACGTACGATCGTTTGCTAACCCGCCGCGGTCGCTTGCCTAATGTTGAGTAATGACTTGTCAGCATTATATAATATATAAGAATGATGTTATAATTAAATAACTGGATATCGGAATAAGCAATATTTAATTAAAATTACTCGTTACTTATAAAGTAATTGAGGCGATCGCTATCAAGCACTTTGTAAAATAATTCATGTACCTACATACACATACATTAACATATATTTTTTTAGAATAAGGGTGACAAATACACACAGTCTACCTGATGCCTGATGGTAAGTGGATGCTGAAGTCCATAATATACAGATACACCTCTCCTCGATTAAGAATCAAAGTGCAGAAAGTCACCCCGGCAGACTAAGATGGAATGCCTCGTTTTCAGTAAAATGGCTCCGGTTCTCTGCACTCACCATATGAAACACAAAAGCATTAAGTTAATATTTTACGCTGGTATTCTATAAGAGTGTGGCTTTCCCCAGTTGAGCAGATCTATTCAAGCTAAAACCATAATATAGGTACAGCATAGATCTACCATGTATATTTTATTGTATTTCATTAATTACGTTATATGTACATAAAAGTAAGCTTTCGGAAGGTGTTAATGGACCCTGTTTAGCACAGCAAAAAGTGATAAAGCTGAAATAGCTTGCACGCTTTACAAATTATATTTTTTTTATAGGATAAGGGTGACAAACGAGCACACAGTTCACCTGATGATAAGTGGTTGCTGCGGACCATAGACATCTACATCTATCCTCTATTACAAATCAAAATGTAGATGCGTTGTCACCCGTGAGGACTAAGATGGAATGCCTCATTTCCACTAAAAAGGGCCTCCGGCCACCTGCACTCACCAAGCGAAACGCAGAGGTAAACCTCTACTTCACGCTGGTTTTCTGTGACGTATAGCAATTACTAATTAATTATTCCATCTTAAAAACTATTTGTTGAAGCTAACTTCAGAGGTAAAGATTCACTGTTTTCTTGCGTTCAATACCAAAAGTCCCAAAATTACGTCTTAGGTAAAACATAATTGTAACATCCTTGATGCGTCGTATAAGAAACGTCATGTTATCATATCCATTAAACCAAAACTATATCTCTCCACGATTTCATTACAGATTTTAAGTCTTTAATGTGCGCATACATGCATGAATAAAAAGAAATTTCATCATAATTTCATCATTAGCAATATATGGTTCTGATCAAAATTTACTGCAAACTTAATACAATTTTTTTTTAAATATATTTTTCGTTTTAATATTCAAAATGTTAGCATAAAAATGTTAAGATTACGGTATGCCAGGTAGAAATCACTTAAAGTGATATGACCACCGTTTGTAGTTCATAAGGTTTCCGTTATTGTAATCACTTTTGGTTTAAAAGCAATAAAGAGTTATCTATCTAATGCTAAGTATTGGTATTATTCACGCTGGTATGAGGAGGTGGTCCGCAAAATAATTGAATAGCGGATTCCTTGAAAAGATGTTTTGTCTATTGCTGTTAATCTACTGTTGCTTCTAATTTTGTATTAAAATTGTGTTTTGGCACAACTTTATCAATTGTTTGTTTGTTAGTTTAAACGCGTTAAAATGGTTAAATAGTTTGGCAATCAATGCAACGCAAATCAAACAACGGTAACATTAATCCGGTTGTTTCGTAAATGATTACTGCACAAGTAGCGAGTGATTCATCACATTCCGGTAGTATTTGTGCTGCGCAAGAATCGTCATTTACTTTGCTTACAATTAACAAAATTATAGTTTGATACCCTAATGATGCCATGATGCGAATACGTTCTGATGTTTCAATAAAACTAATTTTACGGATTTTATCGCGTATATTAACTTATTTTACATTCTCGACGTTTCAAGCACTTTACAGCACCCATGGTCACTAATAATATTAATTTAATTATATTAATATTATTAATATTAATAATATTAATATTAACACTACACATTTCAATAAAAGTAGTAAAATTAGTTTTATTGAAATGTGTAGTGTTCGCGTAAATATAAGAAATCATTACGTTCTGATGTTATTGTACGTAAATTAATAATTTAAATAAATATTGTGAAACAAGTACACGTGTATATAAATCACAAAAATGAAGCTGAAGTTTCACCAAGTAACAACAATCGCATGTATAAATGAAATAATTGACTGGCTGATTTAAAATAGTAAAATAAATAGGTTACACGATTCTGAATTCATTACAGATTCTCTTTCTTATTTGTGTTAAATACTGAACACCTATCATTATAATGTTGTGTTGTAGAACTGTAGTATCATCATAAACATGCCCTTTATGAGACAAAATATTCTTATTTCTCGATTGCACAACGTCGGAAATTCATTCCGAACACTTGGGTACGGAATTCGTATTGTATTTGCAAAGGTAATCACTTTCAAATTCTACTGCGCTGAATGTATTGAGGATAGCTACGCAAAAACAATTCAATCCACCAAAAGCTACTTTTAAGTAGTTGATGTTTGCATCGCCATTGAGTAATAACCTTGTGAGCTAACATACAGAATTCACCTAGTTTAAGCACCGGTTTTTCACCTATCAATAGAATTGTTTCATATGTAAATATAAATTGTTGCATATACATTCTGCTCTTTTTAATGTATATTGTTGGTGGAAATTAAAAAAAATGTTTTGCTTTCTATTGACTTTTTTGGATTTGTTATTACTGCAATACAGTAATGAACATAAGAATTATTCTGGAATATAAACTATTTTTGACCCAAATGAATCCAATATGCTGTTTACGTCCACATTACAGTACCGCAAGTGTTCGAAACAAAGCGAGACATTTAGGTATAAAATAACTGTAACTTTATAAACAAGATGAATCTTCTTGCGGTAATAAGTTTTACATGCATTTACTTTTAACTGGATAAAATGAGTACGCAAAGAAACTAAAAATAAAATTAGATTTTGCTTCCAGATTAAGGATGCCATAAATGTTGGAAAGCCGAGCAAAATATTTAAAAAATGTGGCATACTGATACCATGGATAATTCAATAATTCGATATGGACTAGCAGATATTCCTACACCAACGATATTTTGTAAGTTGCTTACAAATTGTTAAAATTAACTTTACAAATTAACTTTTAAAATAAAGAAAAAAAAAGATCATAATAATATGAAATTATTTTGCTTCTGAAGTCGGCTTTTACTTTTTATTAGAAGTTAATTTTTTTACCCTTTTGAGTGTACATACTTAGAAATGTCACAATCTCAATGTCGTTTAAATAGATACAATAAAAATTCGCCTTTTTGCTACTATTAAGGTTGGAATTTTTTCTCCACTTTTATATGGGGCATCCTTCAACTATTGAATTAAAAAATTATCAAAATCGGTTCACAATTGGCGGTATATCAGGTAATTTAAACTTCTTTTAACAGTCGAATTGGAAACCTTTTCTTTTTTAAATCGGTTAGAAAGTACGATACAAATATTTATATAATTGATAGCGCACTAACCATAAATAGATTTTAATTATAAAACTGCAGTTTCAAACAAACTTACAGTGTACTTGATAGGATGTGGCTACTGCAGCATAAGAACATCTGTAGTCATCTTCAAACGAAGACGGCTACAGATGCATTGTCACCTCCGAGGACTGAGATAGAATGCCTCAAAGCCTGTGACTATACTGGCACTCTGTATCCTTCACACCAAAACACAGAGCAAGAACTACACAACAAGGTTATTTTGAATCATACTGATGAAATTTATAATTTGCATATCGGTGCCATTGACTTACTAATGAGGACGCGTAGACACAAGTACCAGAACGTATGGCATCCTTACTATAGATCGATTTCTTCTATAAATTGATTATTATTTATATAGTAATCCCAAGCAGTATTATTTACATTTGTCGAGTTTTGTCACTATGGTTAATCTCTCGGATTATCTTCGGAATTTCTCCCGACGTCCTGCTATTACCGTGTCACGATGTCACGGTGCTGTTCATGTTCACTTCAGCTGTTTCTTACTCTTAACTCATTTATTATGACCGGGAAGTTAGAAATCCTCAAATAAAAACATTTTACTTTTAAAAAGATATAAATATTTTATATTCTTATTTACGAAATCCTAAATTTGAGTATTATACTTATAACTTAAAACGTTTTTACCAACTGTATCATGCTGCACCGGCACCGGCAGCATGACATTATAGAATAAAATAGATTATTATTATTCAATGCAGATTACAAGAAACCTTATTGATAGTCATTTAAGCTTTACCACAAACTCGAAAAAACCTCTGTCCTGGGAAGAACCAGCCAAAAACTATAGTGTTTTTTTTTTCTCTTTATTTGGATCACCAACAGACGATACACAATACTAACAAAAATATAACTTAACAATGCGACTACATGCTATGTGTTCATCTTCTTACAGGTAACCACAACTTACATAAATAGCGAAGTGATTTTTTAAAATAGAAAACAGATAGTTATATGATAATAAATATACATAGAAAACCAGATTTGATATAGCTACAGTTTGTGGATTTAATGCTTACATTCTATATAATATTAATATTAAAGTAAATCATAAAAGGTTACAACTATACCACTTATATAGCCGCAGCATAGCTCTACCACGTAAAAGCTTACATACTTTCATCCAACTTTCATCATTACATACTTACATTTATACAGTAAAATGTTAGTTTACAAACGTTTGGTTGATAATAAAACATAGGTCCCTCTCTCTCTCTCCTTAGAATTTTTCATACAAGTGTTCCTTTACCCATAAATCCGATATACATAACTAAATTTAAAATAAAATAAATAAAGCATCTCAATGTCTATGTACGTTTTTCAAATAAAAGTAAAAGTATACTCGTAGTTTAATGATCTTTATATAAACGTCATGAAATTTATTGCAAACTTTTTTGCAACGCAATGTAAAGGCATGTAGTGCTGCGTCTTTGAGCCATTAGCAGCAAACAATGGTGGAGAAATAAGTTGTTGCTTATGACATCCTAATCCTTTTGTTTGTTCCAGGAATGTAGTTTTTGTTGGAACTTTGACAAAAAAAGTCGAAAGATTTTCATTAAGTAAAATGACATTTGTTGTTTTGTCAATTAATAAGACATAAATATATTGAGGTTTAGACGTTGGTTTTTCTTTAAATAAAAAGGAAATATTGAAAGGGAGGGAATCTCACTTTACATACACACCTAATTACACTGGCTTAAAGTTATAAACAAAGATGCCTATTAAAACCTTGTATTATTTATGTAGTTCAAAGATGTGCTAACAAAAATAAGAAGATACTATGTTGATTACTATCCTTGAATACAAAATAAATGGGAGGGGATGGGGACGGGGAGGAAGAGAACATCAAATGATATAATAAGGTACGTGAGGGTAATATGGTCACCTTAAGCTTTGCCACCTTACAAAACCAAAACTAGGAGGAGGACAGAGACAAATATACAATGTCGTATACTACAACTAATAAAGAAAAAAATAACAAACAAGCCTTGGCAATGATTAGCAACACTTCGAAAAATCAACTTAAAAAAATCTAACTATAGTAGGTGAGGGTAATATGGTCATCCGGTTAATATGGTCACTTTCTTATAACTCAAAAACTACAGCGTCCTTTGCATATAACGCTCTGTGATACGATAGTTCTTGATCAGTCTATCAAATAATAAAGGGTCAAAAAGGCGCTGCTTTATCGACGCCATTTTGACTGTTGATATTATTGTAAATATTTTAGTCGATTTTTGTTTTGTGTAGTGTAGTCAGTTTTTTTAAGTAGATTTTTCGAAGTGTTCTTAATTATTTTCAAAGCTTGTTTGCTATTTTTTTCTTGATATATTAGTTATAGTACCTTTATGACTTTGTGGTTTTATCTCTGTTCTCCTCCTAATTTTGGATTTATAGGGCGATAAAGCTTAAGGTAACGATATTACCCTCACGTACTTACTATAATATCAACTGTCAAAATTGCGTCGATGAAGCGGTGGCCTTTTGACCCTTTATTATTTGAATGACTGATGAAGAGCTATTGTATCACAAAACCATCTATGCAAACAATGCTGTAGTTTTTGAGTTATAAGAAAGTGATCATATTAACCGGGTGACCATATTACCCTTACGTACTCTAGTTATTTTTAATTTTAATTGCAAAGAACAAAAATAAAAATGATTGAATTTCATAAAACGTCAAAACAAATTGCTCAAATATAACGCAATATGTCAAATATGCTTCTTCATTACAGCCCTTCACAAGTCCATTGCTGAACATAGCCCTCCCCCAAGGAATGCCGCAAAGCACGGTCCTGAGCCACCTGCATCCATCGACTTCCTGCATATCTTACCAGGTCGTGCATATCTTACTAAATATGCTTATATATATGATTATAGAAAACCGTAATTTTATTCTTAACTTTCTCGAAAAATACGTATTTCCGAACGTTGAAACTTTGTATAGGCAAATTAAAACGAAGTGATTAAATTATACTGTTTGACGTAAATTACGTTTGACGTAGATCTTACGAACAGTAGCCATTTGAAAGTGCTAGCTTTGAGTAGTTAATCTAGAGGCGAGCCAAAAATAATAACAACAAATATCTATCCTTTCCATATGAACGTGACGAATCGGAAACTGATGAAAGTAATGGCGCTCTTGAACTAGTTTAAGAAACGAATATATTTGAAATGTTCGCGTTGTTTAATTAAATTTTATAAATTCGCTTTAGCAGTGCGGGGCGGATACTTGGACAGACATAAGGTGAGTGGCGAAAGTGCAGTGAAAGTGCGAGCTTGCAAAACACGACTGAAGGTGCTTGCAATGTTTATCACCGCAGTGTGCGGTTCAACCTTTACTTTCTATATTTTAATGACTATTTAATATTCTCTTACATGCAATATTATGCGATGAGATTTACTACAGTGATTTTCATTTGAAGATTGAGGTAATTCTTTCTTATCATCAGAAGTAGACAGATTATGGGCGAATGATGAAGATGATGACGATGATGCAGTAGAAGAATTATTGCTACTATCTCAACTGACGTGATCTGCATAATATAAATAAAACATTGATAATCATTTTACGTTAGAGGTATCTTAATTTTAAGTTATCAAGTAGAATATTATTATACAAAGAGTAGCCAAATGTTAAACTTAAGTTTAAATATATAAATAATAATACTTATACCGTTATTGCTGTTTTTGAAAATACGAATAAATAAGGCTTATTATTTTATTTGAAACTATCCCAAATTGAATGTGATTGGACAACAACGTTATTGCCTACCGATCGACCCTTACGAATGTGTGCATAAAATCAGTTAAAATAATGCATTCCGTCAAGTGCAATATCCCTCGGCAAGATGCAGGAGTGAACAAGCTTGATTGTGAATGTGGTCTCTCTTACATAGGACAAACAAAATGATCCATTAAAACCCGCGTGAAAGAACATATAGCTGACGTACAACGCATTTTGAATTTAAAAGTTAAAAAGGATTTTTAGAGATTTTGAGATTTTTTTCAATTAAATTTTCTTCGTCAATTGTCTATATTATTTATTCTGAACCTTCTCTGCAAATTTGGTCGGTTATGGCAAAATAACCCTTTATATTTTTATTATCCGACTGCCTCAGAAGGAAAGAATGTGTAATGTTTTTCGAGAGTATGTATGTCTATTTCTATGGCACACTCTGTAGCCTAAATGGCTTGGATTTATTATATGAAGTGTCGTTAGATTCATCTTAATTATGGGAGTGACATAGACTATATAATATTAATATATTACATGTGCAAATACAAAATAAAAGGAAGGGAAGGAGTTCAGTAAAAGTTTTAACGCAGTCCGAATTTATTTAATTTTTTTGTTTTGATCACTAAACTTGTAATTATAATGAGGTTCTGTAAACCACTTTTAAAAACGAGAACCTAGTTTTAAACAAAATAATCTTCAAGCCTGCAATGTGTGAAAAGCATTCCTATTCACACAATCCGTCCAATGTTTGTTATCTCTACTACGACCTCGCCTCTACGAGCGTGCTGGCGAGAAGTCCATCCTATAATTGAGTACCATCATCATTAACTGTCACTGTTGCGATTGATATCCGCCGTCAGCCATCGGCTAACGCTATAGCATTATTGCGGTACTCTGCGCAAGAGCATTCGCTCTGAGCTTTGTTAACTCTTACTGACATAGCAAATGCATTAACATTGACGGCTCAGTGCTGAGGGCCGCGGGTTCGAATCCCACATTGAACAAGTATTTCTATGGTCTACAAATGATTGTTCCGGGTGTTTGTCCTTGTTCAAAGTCTACACAGGAGAGACAGCTGTAAACTATATTTTTAAGATCTGCAAATTCTAACCTTTCCCTGTCTTTTTATCTATGAGACGGCTGTGTCTGCCCATACAAACCTATCATTGTTTGAAAATTAAAAAATAGAAGGTATCCTTTGAGATTAAAAGTTCAACAATCAAAGTCAGTAAAAATGCGGAAAGTATATTTTGCCTATCCATACCTATCTATGATAAGATATCTAATGATATAAAGAAAATAAATAATATACAAACCTTCAAAAATCATTAAAATCATTATTAATTAATAAATTATATTATTCTATTAATGAATATCTTAACGACATAGAAATTAAATAACTGTTTTCGTATACATAATATTATAATATATGAATTTGATTTGACCGATGACATTGACATTTTAAATTTGTTTATATATATATATATATATATATATACACATATATTGCTTATATATATATATATATATATATAACTATTTAATGTGACATTAGCATGAGATGCAGTATTTATTGTTTCCTCGTGTATTTAATAATAGTAATAATAATTTGAAAAGATGACATTTTTATTTACTTCATCTTTTCTTTCTTTTTCTCAATATAGACGTAAATGCGCCATTACGAAATGTGTTGTTTGTCATGGGTATCATTGCACGATGATTTTCACCTATAATATATAGTATTTTTGTGAGTATTTAATACCACCTACACAAAGGATTATTGCATTTTTATAATGTGCAATCAATTTTAAAAGTAATCCATTTTGCTTTTATAGGCTATAACGTAAAGAGATATAATATGTGTACACCACACTGTGGTAGAGTATACGATACCTACAGTAAATATTACTAACACCTAACTCACTGTATTCACAAATAAATAAATGAATTTGAATGAATTCAATATATTATGTCCGAAAATTGCCACCAAGATAAAAAAAAATCCTAGTTAGTTTTTAAATAAAAAAAAAGAAAAATAAAGAAGAGTATCTGAGTATAAACGTTGTCGCAATCTTAACGTCGTCGTAGCATTTTTGAATCAATGAAGTTAGATTTATTTAAAAAGAAAGTATTCTGGCCTCAGGTGATCATCTAAGTGATATAGTCAGTGATGGATGTTATCGAATTGTTGGGTTGTTTGTGATTTCTTCATTTCAGAGTGCAAAGTCTAGCAATGAAATCTTTTAACTTTAACTTAACTTTTTCTTTGACTTTTTCACTCTTGAGTGACAGAAAACAACGTCACATGTTTGTAAACTTGGCGTTAAAATGACTTCTTAGCATATCATGCTCATTTACATTAAATTATTCATTTCAACTGCAGTTGACTTCGGAGGGCAACCAATATTTTAGATTTAATTTCGTAGTCATACTAAGAATTTTTCCTAAATCTTCTTGAATGTATCATTTGATATTATGTTGACATGTATTGTTGAATTTAAATAAAAAAAATTAAATTAACTATATGATAATTAAGTTTCTAGTTTTAGTTTTTTTTATTATTATAGTTTTTAATATTGTATATAATAAATTAATTAATATATTGGATAATAAATACATTTAAATTGTATTGTAAAATTAAGTGTAAATTGTATAATAACTTTGGTACACAATTATAATGTACATCTATTTAAAAAAATCTAGAAGAGTGTCCGGAGCTACAAGTAGGTACAAGTTAGTTTCATCGTTGCGCTGCCAATTGTGTTGGGCGTCATCGTAAGAACAAATACTAAGATGTGTATTAGACATTATGTTTAACCTTTTTTTATAATAGTAAGTACTGAGATGAAACTTTCAAATGTATTGATTGTATAAATTTAATTTGAAGGTTATATTATGACTTTAAAGTTTCATGTACACAAAGTTATAATGTGATTATGCGAGTAACCTGTGTTTTATTACACTAACTTGGTACTTACTTGACAGCCTCGTCGATCTAGTGGTCTTGAATGCAACTTCTGATCATGAGGTCCCGGGTTCTGAATCGGGCTAAAATAATTAGTTACTACTTTTTTCTTGTCAAGAAATTCTTAGAAGCAGCCTGGATCCAGGAAGTTCTTCCACCGCTCAGGGTGTTAGTTCAATGCCTCGGATAGTACGTAAAGCCGTTGGTACTGCACCTGACCTTTTTTCGGTCGTGTCGAATTGCCATCCCAACAGAGTATGGACTGAGGGAATAGAGAGCATACACTTGGGCACTACACACCTGTCCTGCGCAGATGGCTAGTCTCCTTTGAGACAAGCCGCTATGACAGAAATTATGTCTAGAGGACTTTATTATCATGGTAATTAATAAGAAATTGGTCTTGGCCTAGTTAAGCCTACTCAAGTTTACTTGAATATTACGGAAAAAATTCTTTAAGCAAACGAGGGCAGCCACAATACATTGCTTTTGATTTTTGTAATAATGAATGTAGCACGCGAACAAACACACCAAAATGTTCTATTAAATGAATAATTTGGACTACATGTCCCGTTAGGTTTCTATACAATAAGTACTCTTGTGTAAGTGCTCCATAATGAAGCTCACGGTGACAGCTGGGACAAAAGGCAACGGTGTTTTCTGCACTATGAGTGGCAGACATCAATATTAACTCAGATAACCGGTGCCGTTATGTATCTAGTTCTAGCGGAACAGCCCTCAATCACCTGCCCACACTCAAGTGCATCACAGAGCATAAACTTTGGATTCAGTTGTCAAGCTTCGCTGACAATCTGTGTTTGCGTCTCGCCGCCGGTTTGTGATTATCTTGTTAAAGTAGGCAATTATTGTTGATTTTATTCAAAAAAAAAAGTATTCAAAGTCCGTTATTCTTAACTTGTTTCTGTGGCTATATTCATACATGTAATCGTGTAGTGACGGTGTAAGAATATCCACTACCTCATATCGTCCCGTGGGTGTCGTAAGAGGCGACAGAGGGAAACGAACTAAGAGATGGGCAGCAGCGTCTTCCATTTAACAACTAAAAATTATTAAAAATTGCGGTTACTACCTAGTTTACTACTAATCCCCCCTATAATGAAATCTATGGGAGAGGCCTGTGTTCATTAGTGGAAAGCTATAAATTTACACATGTAACAACTTCATTTTAACCAAAATCAGACGTTGCAAGGTCGTTCCAAGGTCAATTAGCCTCTTAGGTAGCATCGATACTGCTTCGATAACGGTTTGCTCGGCATCCATTCAGTAGTTTAGTTCCTCCAAAATGACTGAAAGTGAGATTTAACTTTGAAATAAAATAATATATTATGACGTGCTAATACAAACAGTGCTTAATTACTATCCCTGCTGATGGTAAGTGGCTATGTAGCTGAAAATGTGGAAAGCGCACTAACTTAACAAAAGCCTGTGCACTCTTGCTTTGAATACCTACATGGTAATCGGAAAGATGCTGGCAAGTGGTAACTTATTCCACTCCTTTGTTGTACGCATGACGAACGATGTAGCCAACCGTTTGGTTCGAATGCGTGGCAAGTCGACAACGAAAGGGTGGAAACTGGAAACTATGACATTAAAATTTATCTTATTCGCTGTATGGAGTTTTAAAAAGGATGTGTGCAATTTAGCAGAAGGAAAATGTGTCAAAATAATTTGGTTCGCACTGTGACAAGTGACTTTTTACTTTTATTGCATTCTTTATCATTAAGCTCAGTTTTCCTGTAATAATCCGGGGAACCGGTTTAAATAACATTTCATATCCGCCATTTAAGTAATAAATTCAATAGTCTTAAAAGATGTAGGTTAATTATTAACTATTATATTAAATGTTTTATTATATCCGCAGTAATATCTTACTTAATAAAGCTATGTGCCAAACGGTCGATTGTATTGGTAAAAAGAAAAAAAAGTGGACGATTCGAGATGGCGAGAAATTTCACCAACAGTATTAGAGCGGTCTGTGACGAAGTCTCAGTCTCCTCAATCGTTCTGGCTCACCTTCTTGGTTTTAAGATATTCGCAGAAACTATTAAGTACCGGAATTATTTCGTTCGACGCCACCCTACACGTCGGTCACCTCATGAGCTGTATCCTGTTTCGACTTTCACAAGATTTTTGTCATGTAGAATGCTAATGTCGACCAAAAATGTCTTCGACAGTATTATTCATAGAATACCATAAGTATTATTATTATAACTGAAACAGAAACAGAAAACTTTTATTCAATATAGATTACAAATAATACTTACTCGTATTGAAAGTCACTATATGTTTAAATTTACCTTTGACTAGGAAAATACGTTTGTCTTGGGAAGAACCATCAAGAAATACTGTGATACATTTAAAAGAAAGGAAGTATAGTATACAATCATTTAATATGTTACACAATAATTATCAGCACAAAACAAATTATAAATAGCTAGGTAGCGATCACCTCATTCCCAGGGATTCTTGTCATCTATTAACCCTTTTAAAACCATCTTTGTTTTTGAACATCGCAGAGAACAAATTTTGTACATTTTCTAAAGTTGTAAAAGCGTATACACCGCCCCAAGAACTACTGATTCTGTGGAGTTGAGTAACTGGCGCTACTAGCACTAGCTACTACGAGTAACTAGTTTGTTCTTAGTATTTATATAGATAGTATCACTTATTTTTTACTTATATTTTTGTGTACATATATTTTCGTAAATGTATTATATGTACACAAAAATATTAATATATTAATTTTCTTAAAGTTTAAACTACTGCAACTATTACGACTAACAAGGATTTTAGCTGGTTGATGATATTTTGTACACTAAATTAACTCAATTTAGATTGTATTTATTGTTACGTTGTGGCCTAGTTTAAATCATGAACTGTTATGATTAAAGTCAACAAATTAACCTGAGACAAACATTTGCCACGGTGTACGGCACCACACTGCACATTTAACCAAGTAATAAAGCGCTGATGCAGGCTTTTTGAGTTAATGTTTTTGCTTGTGTCATTCCATCTATTACAGCCTATAAAATGGACCAAGCAACTGGATATAGACCTCGGCCATAGATTGCCTAATAGGAGGGATTATGCCATAGTTGCCACGCTTAACAGGCGGACAGGCGGGTTGGCCACCACAGTTTTTATTATTTTGAGTTGATATAAGGAAGATACGCTGGTAGAGCCACGCGGCAGCTTTTGCTGTTGCACGTATGGGCTGGCTAGAGCCGGCTTGATACCACGACCTACCGGCGTGAAGTCGAAGCTCTGCTTCTACTTTTCGTCTGATGAGTGCAGGTGGCTGGAAACCCAATCCCCCCCAGGAGGGGCAAAATTCCGCTCAAAACAATTACTACTTGGGGCAAACGGAGCATCAAGACAAAGGCGACCCCTGCCACGCTATCTGTGAATATATTCAACATCAGGGGACTTCACTCGAACCTAAACGCCGTCCACTAGCCGGCCTTACTCTTTTTAACCGAGACGCACGTGTCCCCTCCTACTGATACTTCGTATGTCTCCTGCGCAGGGTACAAATTGGAACACTCCTTTGTGCCTCGTGCTGGAGTTTATATATACGTCAGAGAGAACATCTGTTCTCGACGCCTCGGCAGTCTTGAAGGTCCTGTAGGGACCTGTCCATCCTTTGGCTACGCGTAGACAGTGATGACCATCCGATTAAGACCTGTCCATCCTTTGGCTACGCGCAGACAGTGACGACCATCCACGCGTCTACGGGTGCTTCTATAGGTCCCATAGCTGTAATGCCGAAACAGACCGACTCATCGACCACATCCAAATGGCTACAGATTCCTTGCTACAACAGGTCCCATCCGCAGAGATCGTGATCCTTGGAGATTTTAACGCCCACCATACCGAATGGCTTGGTTCACGTTTAACCGATCAAGTGGTGACATCTGTACATGATTTTGCCTTGGCATATGGTTTGACATAACTGGTTACTACGCCTACGCGGATTCCAGATGTGGAGGATCATGCATCTTCCCTGTTGGACTTTCTGCTGATCTCTCATCCGGTCAGGTCTCCGTCCCTCTTGGCCCTTCAGACCATTGTCTAGTCCAAAGTGTGGAGCCACTCACGCTGAAATCACGGTTGCTTTCTGCAGGCTGCTGCCGTGTTTGGCACTATAGTTCGGCCGATTGGGATGGGATGATCCCAATGTTGTTGCTAATTCTATTGCCAAAAGTGGTACTTCAGGGTATGGACCTTTTTATTCCTTCCTCTGTGGTGCCCATCGGAGGCAGATCTCAGCCACGGTTTATTCGCTCCTATAAAATAGCATCACGCTACAAGCAGTAGTATTACGCGGTGCCGTCCCGGTCCTGGGATGTAAACACCATGTAAACCCTTAAAAAGAAGTATAATTCCGCCTCCAGGTCTTTCAAAAGAGTCATTGCCAATGCAAAGTCAGAGCACATAGGCAGAATTGGCGAGAAACTAGTTAGCCTTCCTTCGGGAACCCGTGTATTCTGGGGTCTGGCCAAGGCTGTCCAAGGGAACTTCTGTCAGCCATCTCTTCCATCTCTGCACAGGGAGGACGTCTCACTGGCCTATGCCGCAAAGAAAATGCCGATCTGCTGGGCTCTTTCTTTGCGTCCAACTCTCGATACGGGGGAAACACACCGTCTTCCATGCCGCGGTGTGAGTGCTCCATACCGGATATGCGGAAGCACTTCTCTCCCTGGATATCCACAAATTGAGTGGACCTGAAGGAATCCCCCCAATTGTGCTGAGGACGTATGCACCGGAGTTGACACCGGTTCTAACGCATCTTTTCCAGTATTACTACTCCTTACGCGTAATCCCGAAAACATGGAAGACTGCTTTTGTCCACTCGATCCCTAAAAAAGGCGACCGCTCAGACTCGTCTAACTAGAGGCCTATCGCCACCACCTCCTTGTTCTCCAAAATAATGGAATCTTTTGTGTGTTTTGTTTCTGAAGTCGAGTCTTTGCTGAACAGAGTCTCGGATTGGGGGCGACTAAATCTAGTCCAGTTTAATCGTATGAAGACAGAAGTTTGCGCGGTTACCGCTAAAAAGAAGACCTTTGTTGTATCTCCTCAGTTTCAAGGCACTTCCCTTCTTGTCTCAGCCAATATCGGAATCCTTGGCGTCGACATATCGATTGACGTGCAGTTTCGTGGTCACTTGGAAAAGAACGCCAAATTGGCCTTTAGAAATCTTGTGGAATCGATTACCACCAGCGATTTTTGCGGACCAATACGACTTAGGGACTTTCAAGAAAAGAGCTTACTCCTTTTTAAAAGGCCGCCAACGCATCTGCAATTCCCCTGGTGTTGCTGTTGTTCATGGGCGGCGGTAGTCATTTACCATCAGGTGAGCCGCATGCTCGTTGCCCCCTCTACTATAAAAAAGGAAGATGCTGCTGTTTGCACCTGTTTCAATTTCCCCACGGGACGATGTTGGGGTAGTGGATATTCTCACACTACCACTACATGTTATGTATGGTGTTTGTTGTGTGCTTACACAAACCATCTGTCTATTCGGTTAAATAACGCTTTCAATTCTAAACGAAACCGTAAGCCGTTATTGTTATAGATGTAATTGTGGAAATAGCCATTGTACACAAAAGCTTGTGGGTCGATCGCGATTGGCCTATCATTGCTGTAGCCTCGACACTGGCGTGGAGGTCACGATCGTTTGTCGCGGTTCGTTACACAAGTGCGCAACAAATTGTACAATTAATAATTGACCGCAGCATTGTTTACGATGTACCGGGATTGAATGGGAGGGCGTTTTTTGATAAATTCATATCAGAATTGTAATCTCAACTCCTTATCCAATCTGCCGGTACTTTCTTTGACATAGTAATTATATTGCAATATAGAACATAAAAACTGTTAAGTTTCTGTTTTGTGGATGTAATCATTCCAATCATGGTAATACGGCAAATCATCCTATTTTGTGGGATGTATTGGTCTAGGTGAGCTATTTAGATAATAGCAATGAATAATACCGTTATTATCCAGTCCATGTGGTGGGTTTTAGCATTTTTTTTAGAGTTTCCTTAATAGGATATAATGGTAATATACACTTTACATTTGTGCAGTGGCGGATTTACCAGCAGGCTGAGTAGGCTGGAGCCTAGGGCAGCAGATTTTAGGGGCGGCAAATCTGGGATAAATTTTTTTGTGTTTTACAGAAATTAAAATGATTCATATTTACATATTACATACATAATATATACTACACAAATGTTATTAGGTCCAATATGTAATATGTTTTACCACTTAGACAAATGTTTCTAGATTTCGCGTTTGATTGTGGCGCGGGAACTAGTGACGTGACCATTCGCTTAGTGTCTGACCGAAATGCCGAATCGATTACATGAGCGCAGCACTCCCGAGAGAAAATATAATCTTTTATGTTTTAGTTCTTTGATAAAAAAAATTGTGATGGGACAAATCGACAGTGGAGCTGAGTATAAAAAAAGGCCAAAATGAAAAAAGAAGAACAAGGATAGATTATCCGTAAAACGATAAAATCGACAGCTTTTTTAAAAGTGGAAATATAAATAGTGTTGAAAGATCAGGAACTTCAATAACATGCACTGCCACAATACAATCAGGAAAAGATGAAACTGATTTGAACTCTGCGGCTCAACAACAAAAGTCATCTGTTGAACAATCTACTTTAGAAAAAAAACGGATATTTATGTTTTTGACGAAGAGGTGCTAGAGGAATTATCTCAGAATCAAACGATAAATAATAACCGAGTGCAAACAGCAGTAAATCTTAACAAAGATCCAGCTTTATGGAAAATCAACGATACCCTAAGAGAGATTATCGCAAGGTACGGCTTCGATCAAAGCAAGTCTTGTGACTTCTCTAAAAGTGAAAAAATATATGCTGATCAGCGTCATTTCTTGCAAGTATCTGCCAAAGAAAAATGAAAAATAATGATGTAAATGACCGAAAATGGCTGGTTTATTCTGTAGTAAATGGTCTCTGTATTACGGGCTCTGTTTGGCATTCGGTCCATCGAAGAATTAAGCTCAGTTTGAGAATGAAGGAGTTAATGACTTGAAAAATGTAGAATTTTGAGTAGCTCAGCATGAAAACTCTGCGTGGCATAAATCTAGTATCCTTAGTATGTAAGTTAGAAGGGAGATTGATGGTCGACACGACAATTTACTGCATGTCCAGATGGATGAAGAAATTACCTTTTAGAGAAACGTTCTGAGAAGTTCGTTGCCGTAGTGAATCGAACTTTCAGGGACAAAAATTAAAAGTTGGGTGATCTGCACAACGAAAATTATTGTATAATTTTGGAACTGTTAGCTGAATTTGATCCTACTTTAGCCAATCATATTTAACGATTTGGGAATCAAAAATCTGGAAGTACTACTTATCAAAACCGTTTGGGATAAGCTTAGCTGTAAATAAAGATTTAAAACGGATTGGAGACGAGATAAGAAGGGCGAAATCTATTTTCTTATCATCGATTCAACACCAGATATAGCACATGCGGACCAACTTACATTTTGGAGCTTACGTTTTGGAAACAGACGAACCCTGTGAAAGATTTCTCAAGTTTTTGCTCTCAGTGGGACATAAAGCTGAAAAGTGTTTTCTACCATTGTTTCGGAACTCAAAACACTGGTCTTAAACATTGACAAGCATATGGAGGCTATCGTAGATAATCATATGATAATGTCGCGAACTGTGTGGTGTACAATGGCTTACTACAGGCTAAAATTCAAAGCAAAATACCTTTTGGTTTCTTCGTTCTATGCTCTGCCCACTCTTTAAATTTAGTGACAACTGCGACTGCTAAATCTTGCACAGAAGCTTGTCGCTTCTTCATGTTGCTTCAAAAAATCTACATATTTTTTGTAAGTTCAACATAACGCTAGCAAAAAATATTGACTGAAATAGGGAAAGGGAAAACGCTAAAGAGAATAAATCTGACGTTGGTTAGCTAAAGAGAATGTTGGTAGAAGTTTAAGAAATTCTTTGCATGCAGCCTTTAAACTTGGGAATCAATCGAGAATGATTGTACCAATAAGCCTGTAACGCAAAACGTAGCGACGGAATACTTTTGAATTTAGAAAAACTTGAAACATTGTTAATGTTTATTGTGTACATTGTTTTTTTGGAAAGAATAAACAAAGTGAATGTATAAATTCAGGCTTCTACCGTAGGTTTGATCACTCTCCTTGTAAGGTTTTTGTAACCGAACAAGAAAATTTTAAGTGTTTCGACAATTTCGAAATTAAACGTACTGCGTCGAAGCAGTATACAAAATATAGGGGTAAAAAGACAACCGAAACACCCGATAAAGAATTTAAAATAACTATGAGTAATACTTTTAGGGCTAACACATGTCTCATCCTCATTGATAGACTCGTATCCGAATTAATAAAAAACGCAGGAGGCCTACAACAGGTTTAATGAAAAGTTTTCATTTTTGACCAAAATGAGCGGATCGTCATCATTAATCCTTACAGGAAAAGCCCTTTTCTTGGAAGAAATGTATTAGAAACAGACTTAGTGCAAGAATGCCACCATTCATTCATTTTCAATGCTACCTTTCTTCTAAAGGATTTTGAGGAAACCATATTCTGGATTACTGAAAAGTCTATTGTCGTTCCTGTGACAGAATTTGCAAAACGTTTATCCAAAATTTATATAATTAATAGCAGTTCGCATAGTTCTACCTCTACATCAGCGACAGATTGTTAGGATGAGGAGGCTTTTCTTGCTTAAATCGGGTAGAAATTTATCTAAGATTTACCTTAAGCTAAGAAAAACTAAACGCCTTAGCTCTTTTGTGTATAGAGTCAGAACTAATGAATAAGATTTCATACGATAGGAAATCGCGTAAAAAGGAATTACTTTATTATTATGAATTATTGTTTTTAAACTGTTAGTAAGCGCAATAAAACTTATTTAATTGCGCTTTTTACCGAATGTACATAATTCTATAAGTAGTATTAAGGCATGCCTTACCCCGCCTTATTATTAGTATATGATTGAGCCTTTATTAGATCAGCAATATAGCCAAAAAATATTTATTGTGCAATCGTTAACTAAATCATTGGATTGTAAAAATGATCTAGGAACTGACACATCAATTCACAATCATACTAATTACGGGAAAAGGGTAGAGTAATTAGAACGATTGTGCACAATGTGTAATATGATAGTGAACTAGGGTATCGAATTGTAGAGCTCGGTAGGGGCGGCAAAATTTCAATAGCCTACTGGCGGCAAACCGCCACTAATCTAATTAAATCCGCCACTGCATTTGTGTGTCAACTTAGATGAGATACATATATTACAAATAGATAGACTCATTAGTCTCTCTAATATCTATAAATCAAAAAACTAGTTCATCTTTTTGTGCCAATATAACTTCAATTAAACCTGAAAATAATAAATCTACTCTGAGTGCTAAAGATTTTACGTTTGTTCGATTTGTCATTTGTCAATAAGGAAATCTTTAATATGACACAGTGTTGTTCTTTAAATAATCTCTCCACCTAAAATATAAATAATTCTCATAACTCTTTGGCCTAAATTAAACTGTAGGCTAATTTGAATAAGAGATAACAAAAGACAATCCGCCATGTTACTTATATTTCTGAATGTGATTCACGAGCTGTCGTCATCATTTTATACGATGTCAGTACAAATCACAAGTGACTTCTCTCACTGTCTTATTAAAATAATTGATTTACTCATTAGTTACGCGTAGAATCAATACTCAGCGATTTACTAGCGCAAACACCTTTGTTAGTATGGGTATAAATGAAGCTACGCCGCTAATTGATAAAAACAATTATTGTATCGTTTAATTGTCAGTTTTAACTAGGTGACTCCTTCTTTGACTCTTCTAGGTATCTCCATTTGAAGTACCAAACTCTTATCTCTTTCTGCTACCAGATAGCAGTGTCTGCACTGTTGTACTCCTTCCTGAAGTCATCCTTCAAGAATCCTTCTTGAAGTCAGTATTGGTGCAATAACTCTACCTATTACTTTGCGGAAAATCTTTGACAAATTAGCGAATCTCTTCACTGCAATTCTTAGCTAATCGTTCCATAATCATGGCAAATATTAATATTTTTGTTAGGTTTTTAATAAAAGTAGAACGCTAAATTTCTAGATAATCGTCGGCTTCATAGCGCAATGGCTCGGTGGCTTAACTTGAGTTGTACCGCTGAGTGCTGCGGGTTCAAATCCCGTACTGAACATACACTACAAATATTTTTTTCTGGTCTAGATGTTTATCCTTGTGCAATTTATGTTTGTGAACAGCCGCCACTATATAGCAGAAAATCCTAACGTTTTTTAAATTAAAAATATGACAATAACAATAAATTGGTACATAGTTCACCTGATAGTAAGAAAACACCGTAGCTCGTAAACACCTTTATTTATTTTGAATTAGAATCAAAATGTACATGCCTTGTCACAGCTTGTCACAGGACGAAGATGGAATGTCTCCGGTTCCCTACCATCACCATGCGATCCACAACAGCATTATGTTGCAGTTTTACACTGGTATTCTGTGAGAGCATAGTCCTTACTCTGCAACGTACTATAGCTGCTAGAAGAAGAAGAAAAAATAGAGTTACTTAGAGTACGGGTAAGTTAGGAGTGGTTTGCAGGATTATAAAATGTCCGTCGCAATTGACAAAATTTGATGTTATTAGGAACAATATCAAAATATGTATATGAAAAAGTTAAAAAATTAACGTTTTATGAAAAAAATAACGAAAACAAAATCTACGTAGTAGAATATAGTGTAGCACGAATGGGTCGGCTCGACCGGGATAGGAGCACGCTCTCACCAATACCAGCGTAAAATAGTAGCTCTGCGCTGCTGTGTTTCGTACAGTAAGTGTAAAGAACCGGAGACCCTTTTTACTGGAAATGAGACATTCCATCTAAGTTCTAAGGGGTGACAACGCATCTGCATTTTGATCTTAATTAAGGAAAATGTAGATGTTATGGGCCACAGCACCCACTTACGATTAGGTGGAGCATGTGCTCGTTTGTCACCCTCATTCAATAAAAAATTCTCTAGTCATAGGACGAACGAAGAGAGCATCTATTTAGGTATAATAATAGTAATGTCATAGGGTTTTTAGATTGTCTATCGTCTGTGTCAGAGCGTGCGTAAGCGCATTGCCTTTGTTCATAACGCAGTACGCAATAGTACCGAGACGTCACTTCGCGCTATAGTGAAATAACAGCTGCTGTGCGCCATTAGCCACCTTTACACGACACGTGCTTTCACTCGCGATCGGAGTGTGCGCGATCAAATGCGGGAAAGCTTGCACGCGCAATCGTGAGTGATTGTTTTTATCCATGATTATGTTCGCTGAATCTTTCGCGCGTTTTTTACTTCTGTTCAAAGAGGAAAAAGCGCCGTGTAAAGGCTAATCGCGCGTGATTCAGTACGGGATACTTCCGCGACCTGGATTGTATAAAAATCACGCAGTATTGTTAAACGCGCGTTCCGAAGACTAGTGTTCAAAATAAATGGACAAAAGGGTTAGAAAGGATATTATACACTATCGATTTGTTATACTGTTTGCTGGTCTGAGCGTATTTTTATACTATATTTAATATATTATTAAACCAGCTGTTCCCAGCGACTTCGCCCGCGTGTAATTTAGGGTTTTAATTATATTGCTCAGAACCCTAATTCTTTTTCTTAAATATAAGTGGCCTAAGTTACTCCTTAGAACATCAGATATCTGCCAGTGAGAGTCCCGTCGAAATCGGTCCAGCCGTTTCGGAGATTAGCCGGAACAAACAGACAGACAGACCGACAGACAGACAGACAAAAATTTTAAAAATTGTGTTTTTGTTATAAGTACCGTATATACATTCATATGCATTCAGTAAAAAGCTGTTATTTTAAAATTACAAACAGACACTTCAATTTTATTTATTTGTTTAGATAAAATCAAACATAAGATGGCATGCATGATACTTGTATCTTGACAAGAATTCTGTTACAAGATTCTTGCTCTACAATCGAATGTCCGTCATTTTACGACGACAATCATTTTCACAAAACCGTGTGTGTAAATTAAGTTTGAAGCGCACCGACTGAACGCATGACTGAGGTATGTGATGGCGCGTCTCCACCAAAGTTTTCAACATTTGTCAACACGTGTTGCCGACAAATGTCACGTCTCCACCAAAAATGTTGACAACATTTATGTTTCCGACATGTTGACAAATCAACAAAAGTTGACGACATTTGTTTCAAAATGTTGCAAATCAAAGGAATACGCTTGTTGCCGACATTTGTTCCCTCGGTGGAGACGCTTCTTGCAACATTTTGAAACAAATGTCGTCAACTTTTGTTGATTTGTCAACATGTCGGAAACATAAATGTTGTCAACATTTTTGGTGGAGACGCGCCTTGAGGATGCGCTAGTGGGCGGCGCGCACGAGTAATCTCGTTCTCCTTTTCTATCTTTACGTGCGCGTTCTTTCCCGCGCGAAAGTCTATTTACGCAATAAAAAGCGTATGTGTAGAAGCGGCTATTACAAATGTTCTTATTAACTTACTTCTTGTTGTTCTTGTTTTGAACACATTTTTATTTATCTATTTATTTATGCTATGCAGACGATAGCACTGGTGATGCTTTATACACCGGCCGTGCCAATATTTCTCGGGAAAACGTCGCCGAGTACGGGAACAAACTTGTGTCTGAAGTCGAGACTTTGTTGAACAAAGTCTCAGACTGGGGGCGACTAAATCTAGTCCAGTTCAATCCCCAGAAGACACAAGTTTGCGCGTTTACCGCTAAAAAGATTCCCTTTGTCGTATCTCCTCAGTTTCAAGGCACTCCCCTTGTTACCTCAGCCAGTATCGGAATCCTCGGTGTCGACATATCGAGTGACGTGCAGTTTCGTGGTCACTTGGAAGAGAAGGCCAAATTGGCCTCTAAAAAGCTTGGCGTGCTCAGCAGAGCGGGACAGTATTTCATGCGGGCACACCGCTTGCAACTTTACAAGGCGCAGGTTCGGCCTCACATGGAATACTGTTCCCATCTCTGGGCAGGGGCCCCCCAGTGCCAGCTCCTTCCACTTGACCGCATCCAGCGCAGAGCGGTTCGAATCGTCGACGACCGAGTTCTTTCCGATCGGCTTGACTCACTGGCACTGCGTAGAGAGGTTGCATCTCTTTGCGTATTTTATCGCATCCACCACGGGGAGTGCTCTGAGGAATTGTTCGGACTAATTCCAGCCGCTCAATTTCACCATCGCACATCGCGACAGAACTTGCGATACCATCCATATCATCTAGATGATTGGCGGTCCACTACTGTGCGATTCAGAAGAAGTTTTCTCCCTCGCATAACTTCCTTGTGGAATCGATTACCACCAGCGATTTTTCCGGACCGATACGACTTAGGGACCTTCAAGAAAAGTGCCTACTCCTTTTTAAAAGGCCGGCAACGCATCTGCGATTCCCCTGGTGTTGCAGTTGTTCATGGGCGGCGGTAGTCACTTACCATCAGGTGAGCCGCATGCTCGTTTGCCCCCTCTCCTATAAAAAAAAAATTTAGAAAACTTAAATGACACCTTGTATCTAGGGGTATATAGAGTGGACTTAATGCCATATGGCATTCTCTGCCAGTCAACCCTGGGTGTCAAAGATAATTGTTAGCAGGTGTAAAACATATTATATATAGTGTAATATATTAAAAATATATAGGTATACATAGCATAATATAAATACATATAGTAGATAAAGTACAAAAATACTAAGTCTAAATCTTTTTAATAAAAATTGTATTTCAATTGATAGAAAAGTGACACAGATTTTTATGTAGAATGCAGTTCAACTGAAATTACATAATTTATTCAAATAATTATTCATCTCCTCGTTTCGTTAATCGCTTCCGCATGAATATTCTAACACTAATGGATATATTGTGTCCCAATGAAGTGATATATCAGGTAAGGTAAATAAAAAACATTCGCTATAAATATAATAGTACGTGCATCATATGCAATCAACTGATTTTTGTACGGTATAAAAGTAGAAGGAAATGTAAATATTATTTTTGTTATGTACGCCAAAGTTGAAAGTCAATATTATGCTGCTAAAATCTTATGTTTACAGTTTTGTAAGAGCAACGACCACTACAAAAGATCACGTGACTTTTTTTAAATGCAATTTAAACTCCATTTTATTAAAATGTGATCTTTGCGATATTTAGGTGTCGATGGATAGGAATCGAGTCGGACGTGCAGTTGAAAGGGCAAGCCGCCGATAAGGAGACGTAAGACGGCACGCGTGAGTCAGCCGCGGGTCAGTGGCCACCGCAGCGTAAACACATTGCTTAAGCGGCCAATCGCTTAAATTAGTTTTCGAGATAAATTCTACCAAAACTTTGGCATCGAAGCAAAATACTTTCAATTGATATACGCGCACGTAACCTCTGTTTACATGCACTGGGGTACCGGTTGTTGCTTTTTGGCTTCTTAGCCATATATATCATATAATGACTTCGAGAATTCTGCTATTGATTCATATTAAAATAGAATAGAATAGAATATTTTTTACTCAATATAGATTACAAGTAATTCTTATAGAAAGTTATTTTTTGACTTTTATCACCGGTTCGGAAAAAATGCTTCTGTCAGCGGGACTTTTTTTCAAAGTAAGTTGTGCAATAAGAAAGGTTGTACCAACTACTTAGAAAACTTATTTAAGAAACACCTTGGAAGCGACCACTCCATTCCCAAGGGTTATTATCAACCATGTTGTGTGTCATTCATTAATTTATAACAGCCCTTTTTATACAGTTACTTTAGTTATACTGTGGGTATCCTCATTTCTAACTTTATCACGCAGAGAAACCCCGAGCATAGCCCTCTCCATAGCTCGCTGAGCGATTGTGAACTTCCTCATCCAACAGTGAAGGATCATGTCTCAGTTCCATAAGTCATCACTGGCAACACGCACTGGTTGTAGTCTCGTCTTCAAATTTTGAGGTATACCTGACGAGAAGATGTGTCGTAATTTCTCGAACGCTGCTCAGCCGAGTTCAATCCGTTGATTGCTGCCATATGGGTTGCTATATGCGCTCTTGCCGCAAAATGCCGTCTAGTACTTTGGACTCAACGGAAAGTCGTGTTAAGAGGATTATTATATAGGTATTTGCCATGTAAAGAGGATTTGCTTTAATCGTCACGTTTGGCAGCCGAAATAACAATTGCAGTACCAGACGTAGCGTTTCTTTGACCCCGCAGCTCGTAGCCGGTCCGAATATATTACGAAAACGAGATTAATCATTTGGCATATTATTTCCTTAATTGGGAGAATCTGCTGTATTCATTTAACTACCTCAAACCCCTTTTTTATAGTATATAGGTGACAAACAGGCACACAGTCTATCTGTACAAGCAAGTGTAAGTGGTTGCTGTGGCCCATAGACATCTACATCTATGCTCGACTACGAATCAACATGCAGATGCTTTGTCCCCCGTGAAGACTAAGATGGAATGCCTCGTTTCCAGTCAAAAGGGTCTCCGGTTCTCTACACTTACCATACGAAACACAGCAGCGTTGAGCTGCTATTTTACGCTGGTGTTCTGTGAGAGCGAGGTACTTCCCCGGTCGAGCCGACCCATTCGTGCTACAACTATACCGCTAATATAGCTGCAGCATGGCTCTACCACGTATACCCTTGCTATTGCCATTGCCATTTTAAGTGTTTATTTAATAAAGCATTTAAAAAAATAATTATTTACCATATCTTTTAAAAGTGTTTCTTTTCTATCAATCTTAAACCAATATGGGATTTAATGAGTTGATTGATTTTCTTACAATAACATGTCACGTATTTGATATTTGGTGGTGGGACTCCTTCCCTGCTCAGGAATCCGTCTGAGCAGGCCGAACTTCTTACTTATTTTTCTACCAACAGAGTGTAGTGTATACTGTAAGGCTTTCGATCTATGTCGTAGGAGTTGACAACGCAACTGTAGCTTTCTCTGTTTGTAGTTGGTTGTAGGTGTCATTGGTTGGAGGTGTCCACAGGAAGCCGAGCAGATGATGTGAACTATAGACATCACACGAATTCTTGGTTAAGAATCAAGAAAGGGATGCGTTGTCACCCCTGAAGACTAAGGTAGAATTAGGAGTAATAATAACTGGCCAAGTGCGGTTCGGACTCCCGCATGAAGGGTTCCGTACCATTGTAATACACGTTTCTAGTAGGGGAGCCCCTTTTAATTTTTATTATTTGTTGTTATAGCGGCAACAGAAATACACATTTTGTGAAAATTTCAACTGTCTACCTAGTACGGAACATAAAATACAGCCCGCTGACAGACAGATGGACGGATGGACGGACGAACGGATGGACGGACGGACGTACGTACGGACGAACGGACGGACGGACGGACGGACAACGGAGGCTTAGTAATAGGGTGCCGTCGGATACGGAACCATAAAAAGTAACTCCGGTTCTGGACAAACGATACTAAACACAGTAGCACTATCCTGCTATTTTACGCTAGTATTCTGAAAGTATGATCCATTCAATATCGAGTCGTGTTCATGCTATAGCCATAATTCAGCTAGAGCGAATAAAATCTGATAGTGACATCTGATCTTCGCCAAATATTCCGAGCATTTCTGACAAAGAAATAAATAATGAGACTGAAAATATATGAGTGCGAAAAATTCTTATATCGACTGCATTTCGTACGTCAAGGCTCCAATTCTTTACTTTGTCCGAGCTTTGACGCAAATTGAATACCATCTGCCAAGGAAGCGAACTGTTTCGTTTTACGCGTAAACCAGACTTCATAAATATTTTTTAAACGCCCACATTATGTTAAATTAAGAGTTAACCAAGCGATCTGTTACCTTCCATTGGACAAGTGTTTGTTTTTGTCTGTAAAAATAAGTAGTATTTATACAGTAGTTGTTGTCGTTAGCGAAAGATTAATCTTAAAATAACGCGAAAATAGCCGCGGCGAGAGTAGCAAGTGTGCATTCTTTAGTAAATTATCTACTCGTAGTCCTGTCGTTCTAAATTTAGTGATGAAAGATTAATGTCGGCAAGACGTGAGAACTGACAAATTGGTATTTATATTCATGGAAATAACAAGCATTTCAATATTTTTGCGCTTCTAAAAATGTTTAGAATTTTATATAAGATTTTGGTTACAAAGCTATAGAGAGTCAACATAATTAAAGGACTAGGATGGAATGTCTCACATAGAAATTAGTTCGCAGTCCTGTTATTATCACCTCAGATGTGACAAAGACAACGCATCTGTAGTCTTATTTATTTTGATATTGGACTATAAGTTTGTTAGTGACGATTTTATCAAAAGTGTTAAATTTTAAAATATAAAACAATCTTACTCCTCTAATATTTGATGAATATAAACTAAATGTTATCTTACTAGACTCCCACGGCTACGTCATACATGGTGAAGGAGCCAGTTATATTAATAGAATAGAACAATAAAAATTAAATAATGAAATAACCATGTATTTTTATCAACATCATTACATCTCCAAAAATAAATAAATAAGGTCGTCTTAAAATTGTCTACGTAATTTATAATTACTAACAACTATAGGTCGCAAAATTGTCAATCATCATCGTTATCATAGTCATTGCAGCCCATCACAACACCGCTGCCGCTGTTGTGTGCCAGTTTGGATAGGTTTTTTTATAGGATAGTATGATAACAGTCCACC
Organism: Parnassius glacialis; assembly: GCA_033319125.1. Taxonomy (NCBI): domain Eukaryota; kingdom Metazoa; phylum Arthropoda; class Insecta; order Lepidoptera; family Papilionidae; genus Parnassius; species Parnassius glacialis. Next base: position 487,063 of record JAVANC010000016.1, read on the forward strand.
TGGTGGTAAGTGGTTGCTGTGACCCATAGACATCTACATCTGTCCTCGCTTGCGAATCAAAATGCAGATGCGTTGTCATCCATGAGGACTAAGATCGAATGCCTCTTTTCCAGAAAAAAGTCTCCGGTTCTCTGCACTCCTCATACGAAACACAGCAGCATTAAGCTACCATTTTACGCTGGTATTCAAAATTAAATTAAAATGAGCTATGAGCCATTCTATCTTATTCACCAAAGGAATAATGTAGTCTTCTTTATTTGACAAGTGTTGCAGGTTAACAGTTAGCTACTTATCTTAGATGGCCTGTTATGTTGGCATTTTTTAAATTAGTGCTTCGTTTTTGACCTTTTAATTAGTCCAAATTTTGCCGACATAAGAATGTTTTTAGTGATTAAACGATATGTGGCTTAAATAGTTCATAAGTTTAAATATCGTTTCATAACAGACGATACTCAATATGAGGATACGGCTGTATGACGAAGCTCAAAGTCGCTCAGCGAGCTATGGAGAGGGCTATGCTCGGGGTGTCTCTGAGTGATAAACTTAGATATGAGGATATCTGCAGTAGAACCAGAGTAACCGACAGCCCAACGGATTAGTAAGCTGAAGTGGCAGTGGACCGGCCATATAGCTCGAAGAACTGACAACCGATGGGGAAAAAAGGTTCTCGAGTGGCAGCCTCGTACCGGTAGGCGAAGTGCAGGGCGACCCCCCACTAGATGGAGTGACATGCAGGAAGTCGATGGATGCAGGTGACTCAGGACCGTGTTTTGTGGCATTCCTTGGGGGAGGCCTATGTTCAGCAGTGGACTTGTGAAGAGCTGTAATGATGACGACGATACTCAATAAATTTTTAAACACATAAGCATTAATTAAATACGAGTACATTAGAATGATATTTTATCAACACAAGATTATAAAGAAGTTCAAACAAATCATTCTAATACAATTCTGTTTTTATTAAATAATACTCATAAACGAGATTTGCGTGAATTTCCAGAGCCAGATGTGTAAAGTTTGATAGAACGGAATGGCATTGTAGATAGTTATTGTCAAAGACATTTATGTCGGACATTTAATTTGAATCGGGAGATGAAATTAAATTCTTCTGTGTCAACCAGGGGCGTAGCTACCGCCGTATCAGCCGTATCAATGATACGGGGCCCCCGGGCTACAGGGGCCCCCAACGTGTGTAAGCAAAAACTCCAAGGACTTCTAATGGGACAGGAAAGGCTATCACTATTCTCTAAAGAAGTAAAGAATTTAGTAAAACTGAAATCGTCTTCAGCTATGTTCGCCGAACAAAAGGCACGAAAATTAAATTGTTTGGCTAGCTTAGTTCCTAGGAGTATTTATTGTAAGTAATAACTCATAAGCCCGTGTAGTGGCGGGTAAGAATACTCACAACCCCATATCTTCCCGTGGGTGTCGTAAAAGGCGACAGACGGAAACTGAGGCAGAGGATGGGCAGCAGCATCTTTCTGATAACAGCAAAACAACAATAAAAAAACTGCGCTTGCCAACCCGCTCGCCAAGCGTGGCAACTATGGCAATATACCCCCATGAAAGTAACGAAGAGATGGCCCCCAGTCCCCGGCAGCCCCGCTATTCCTGGCTAAGGTGGCGACCATGGTAACAGCGAGGCAGGGGGTGCTAAGAGTCTCCGGTGGAGGTTCTGTTGCCACCTACGACGACTCGACATGGCAACTTATAACGCACGCACCCTGAGGACTGACGAGAAGGTCCTGGAGCTAGAAGAAGAGATAGACAAGTTGCACTGGAATGTCATAGGATTATCCGAAGTCTGAAGAGAGGGGGAGGTCACGGTAATCCTCGAATCCGGCAATTTGTTCTATCACCAGGAGGGCGACCATCTGTCCCAAGGAGGTGTCGGATTTATCGTCCACAAGTCTCTCGTTAACAACGTTGTAAAGATTGGGAGTGTGTCGACGAGGGTTGCGGACCTTATACTCAGAATCACCGAACGGTAATCGCTGAAGGTTATACAGGTTTACGCATCAACCTCGGTACACGCCGATGAGGAGGTGGAAGAAATGTATGAGGATATCTCTAGAACAATGCATTCCTCCAAAACCCACTATACGGTGTTAATGGGAGACTTCAACGCAAAACTAGGCACAAGAGAGAACGGTGAGCTGAAAGTAGGGAAATTCGGAATAGGGCAACGGAACCCAAAGGGCCAGCAGCTGGCGAACTTCATGGAGAAAGAAGGACTCTTTATGATGAACTCTTTCTTCCAGAAGCGGCCCCACAGGAAGTGGACCTGGTCGAGCCACGACGGTTCGACAAAAAATGAGATTAACTTTATTATGACGACCAGACGACAACTATTCAGTGATGTCTCAGTGATCGCGAGGGTGAAAACCGGCAGCGATCACCGAATGGTGAGAGGCACACTGAACCTAAACGTTAAGTTGGAGAAGTCACGTCTAATGAAGTCAACGCTCCGTCCTTCTCGTGCTCTAATCCAAAGTCCAGAAACCTTTCAGCTCGAGCTACGAAACCGTTTTCAGTGCCTAGAAGATTGCAATACAATGGACGATATGAATGACAAGCTCGTGGAAACTGTCCATGCGGTCTGAGCTAAGTTTTGCAAGACCCGCCGCAGAAGAAACAAAAAGTCTCCGATCACACTCTAATCTCAATGGCTTTTAGACGGGGTATATAGCTGCAGTCTTCAGTAGATTTGACAGCGTACAGGCAACTGAACATACAGATCTCCAAATGCATGCGGCGGGACTTGTGCAACTTTAATTCTGCTCGTATTAAAGAAAAGATCGAGCAGAACCAGGGCTCCCAAGTCTTTGCAAGAGATCTGTCTGCCAGAAAGAGCCAACTGTCGAAGCTGAAGACCGAGTATGGCAGCGTCGTTTCCGGGACACCTGAGGTTTTGAGTGAGATTGAGAGGTTCTATTGGCAGCTGTACACATCATCGTTGGAGCCACACGTAAGTGTGAGTAACGATCCAAGAGCGAGTCTTATCCGACACTATTCCGATGATATCTCGGACGTCAGTCTGAGCGAGATTAGAATGGCTCTCCAGCATCTTAAAAACGGCAAGATCCCAGGCTGGATGGAATTACAGTGGAGCTTCTGAAAGCGGGTGGAAAACCGATACTTGATGTCCTTCAGAAGCTCTTTAATTCCGTCCTCCATGGTGGCACTACTCCGGAAAGGTGACAACGCTCTCTTGAAGAACTACAGACCGAGTTCCCTTTTGAGCCGCGTCTACATGCTGTTTTCGAGAGTCATTACTCCCGAACAAGCCGGTTTCCAAAAAGGCTTTAGCACCATATACCACATACATACCCTTCGGCAAATTGTACAGAAGTCCGAGGAGTACAATTTACCACTATTTCTGGCGTATGTGGACTATGAGAAAGCCCAAAGACTTTCAATCAAAATTACGTCGAAATTCGGGCGGTGCTGCAGTCCCTTCAGCGATGCCAAGTTGACTGTCGGTATATCGAAGTGCTGAAGTGCTTGTACAGTAGGGCTACGATGGCTATCCGAGTACAGAACCAGAGTACGAAACCTATCCAATTGCAGAGAGGTGCAAGACAGGGTGACGTTATATCCCCGATACTCTTCACCGCTGCATTGGAAGACGTTTTCAAGCTTCTGGACTGGTAAGGATACGGTGTTAACATCAATGGCGAGTACATCACTCACCTTCGATTTGCCGACGATATAGTCCTTATGGCAGAATCGCTGGAGGACCTAAGCACTATGCTTAATGACCTCAATAGTTTTTCCCAACGGATAGGTCTTAAGATGAACATGGACAAAACAAAGATCATGTTTAATGTCCATGTCACACCTATGTCGGTAGTTGTTGGTAGCTCTAAGCTCGAAGTTGTTGACGTTTATGTTTACCTGGGACAAATAGTCCGACTAAGTAAGTCCAACTTCGACCGAGAGGTCAATCGAGGGATTCGACTCGACTGGGTAGCGTTCGGGAAATAACGGCACATCTTCTAGTCAGGTATACCTCAAAACTTGAAAACGAAATTGTGCAACCAGTGCGTGTTGCCAGTGATGACATACGGAACTGAGACGTGGTCCTTCACTGCTGGCCGGATGAGGAAGCTCAAGGTTGCTCAGCGAGCTATGGAGAGGGCTATGCTCGGAGTTTCTCTGCGTGATAAACTTAGAAATGAGGATATGCGCAGTAGAACCAGAGTCACCGACATGGCCCAACGAATTAGTAAGCTGAAGTGGCCATGGGCCGGACATATAGCTCGAAGAACCGGCAACCGATAGGGAAAAAGGTTCTCGAGTGGCGGCCTCGTACCGGCGGATGAAGTGTAGGGCGTCCCCCCACTATTTGGAGTGACGACCTGGTAAGACATGCAGGAAGTCGATGGATGCAGGTGGTTCAGGACCGTGCTTTGTGGCATTCCTTGGGTGAGGCCTATGCTCTTTAATGGACTTATGAAGGGCTGTTATGATGATGATGATGATGATGAACTAGTGGAATTAGTACTTTTGCCGTTGTCGTGATAATTGACGATAATTTATGTGTACATAGAGAACTGAAGACCATTTTTATGTATATGTTTTTTATTCCTTTATTCGTTTTTTCATTCCTTGGACTTATGAAGGGCTGTAACGATGATGATGAATAACTTAAAATCAATATATAATAATTTGAATTCAATGCAAGCGTTTTTGTTCCTTTTATGAAATCTTTACTCTTCATTGGGGCCCCCCAACAAATTTTGATACAGGGCCCCTCGAAGGCACGCTACGCCACTGGTGTCAACGCTCTGCATCGTGTCTGACCCGGCGCGGCGCGAGCCATTCATCTAGTATACTCGTATAAATGAAATTTAATAATCCTTTACTTTATTATCATCATCAATCGACTTTTCCATTTATTTTCCCTGCTCTTGGTAAACTCTTTCTAATGTTGAATTGAAACTATTTAAGTACGATGGATTAAAACTGTTCCTTTTAATCGCTTTCTTTCAAAGACTGTATTTTCTTAATGTTTATTTATTATTAAAATAAATAAATGAATATAACACATATTATTTTTAGATTAGGTTCACTTTTTACCTCACTGTTCCAGAAGGAAAGTAATGTTTTTTGAATGTATGTGTGTATGTATTTGGTATGTTCTCTTACCTTAACGGCTTGATGGGTTTTAACAATGCAATACAACATTTCTTTATTTCAGGCATCACGGACTTAAAAATTAAGAACATTGGCTCATAGCAATAGGTATAGACATAATATCTTAACATTATTAAGAGAACTTCCTTGTATCAGCGATACATTGTCCCAGAGGGCCAAAAATCGAGAGCGAAGAATGTCTCTTTGTATTTTGCAGGAACCTGGAGTACATAGGATTTGAAGTTCGTTCACCTACTAGAAGACTCCAGAGACTGCTAATGTACAGAGATCGGTTCCTCTATGCAGCATCGCATGAAGAATTCGATTTAACGTATGGGGTGGCGTTAGATTGGTTTTAGTTGTGGAAGTGACATAGGGATTCTTTTTCTATACGCAGTCGGATTTTTACCCGAATTAAAATAAAAATTTAAAAGAATTGAAAAAAGAAGATTACTGTTTCAACCTTTGCGCTTGTGTTATTGAGTACGCTGAAATCGCTTGTTTATCGTAATGCGTACAGCAAAGGAGTGGCATAATTTGCCAGCGCATCTGGATGTCCTCAAGGCATGAGTGAACAGGCTTTTGTTACGCTAAGATAAATCTAGGGCTTCATCACCTTAGTGGGATTGTAGTCAAGTACTAGCTTATAATAAAAATAAATAAAACGACTGCTAAGTTTGTGAGTGCATTAGATGTTGAATGCTGCCACGTAAAAGAATACGCCGCTGAAAGAAAAACGAAAATACTTCGAACATGTGACATCATGATAAACAACGAAACTGTGTTTAGTAAGCTAAATTTTCATCTGTTTTTGGGGTTCTTTTTTCTTTTTTCCTCCTATTTCTTCGGTACAATATATCTTAGCTCCAGATTCAGAAGCTGTCGTGTGCAAACTATTTTATTCTTTTTAGTTTTTTTGAAGTCGCTTGTTATTTCTAATTGAAAGTTCGTCTAGTACAACTGTGGTAGATGTGTTGTGACAGACACCTTAAAAGTAAGTAAATTTGTATAACAGATGAAGGGCACAGGGAAAAAAGGAGCTCATTGACAATACTACGTTTTTGGAATGAACTAAACCATTTTACTTCGTTTTCTATGGCCAATCAGAGCACGTTATTTTAAACACGATAAAAGGCGCTGATTTTGTGTAAATTGAATTGAAAAAAATTGTACTTTAGGATAAAACGCGCTCATTGCATTCTAAACCGCGTAAAAAGGTGCCCATTGTCTATGAAACCATGCTAGAACGGGCTGATCGCAGCGATTGTAACAGAAAACGCGCTCATAGTCGGCCATCTGTATTATTTTGTCATACAAATGACAGCTGCCAGATAAGCTTCCTTGCATAAATTCTAAAAAAGACTAAAGACTTCTTTAATGTACGTTAGGTTTTTAAACGTTTTTGCTTATTTATCTCAAAATGGACAATAATACGTAGGACACACAATAAGTTTTAAGATATACGAAAAGTATTCTAGATATTATTAATATTTATTTTACATCTTTTCAAAATATTCTCCATCATGCTCTATACGAAGTTCTATTCGCCTAAGTCAACTCTGAAAACGCTTTTGTCAGTCTTGATCTGACAGGTCGGAAATCGCTTCTTCGTAGGCAGCCACGGCTTCAACAGCAGATTCCTCAATAAATGCTTTTGTTCTAAGGGAGGTATGCGAAGAGGTATGTGAATCACGCTGCATCACATTATCATGATGCAGCATGATTCTCCGAAGCCCGGTCTTTGGTCTTCTCTCCCGCACAGCTTGAAAAGCTTTGGGTAATGCAATGTAGTATACAATTCAGAGTTGACTGACCTACAATTTTCCAGCATTGACGTAAACAAATGTCCGCTCCACGAAAAAAAACTAGCCACCATTTTTTTGCCGACGTTGCGAGGTCTTTGCAGTATTGTCAGTAACTGTCCTTCTGAGTAGGCCTATACCGATGATTGCCTTTTATTTTCCGGATCATATTGATAAATCCATGTCTCGTCACCAGTAACGATTTCTGAAACACGCCTAGATGCCCCGTTTTCAAAACGTAGACGCATTTCATGGCACAAATCGACAGGAGTCTGTTTTTCTCTTTCGGAGAGCAAACGAGGGATCCATCGACAACAAAGCTTCCTCACTTCAAGATGTTGATGTAGGATGGTATGAATGCTACCCAAACTAATGCCTATAATCTTTTCGATGTCCATATATGTGATTCGTGGGTCTTCTCGCACCAACATTTCAGTAGTTCATACATTTTCTGCCGTTACAGCTGTTTGTAAGGCTCCGGTTCTTTTTTAATCTTTAAAATTAATTTTACCCGAATATATTAACTTACCCCACACATAAATTTCATGCTAATTAACATGTATTTTATTTTGATAGTGTGTTTATGTAATTAAACATTGTTCATGATCACCAATTAATTTGTAAAATGTAAAAAGGAGATCACTATGACAATGAGCACCTTCTTGCCTTTTACATTTGGGAGTTAGGTAATTAAATTACAAACTATTGTTTATTTACCAACCCAATCTTTTAAAATAATAATTTATTATGTTAAATATACACTGTTCCTTTTTTATATGAGTACAAATAATATTCTAGTAGAGTTGTAAGTGTAGAAATTGAAATTTTAGGTTTAATTCTTTAATTACTCGAAACAATGAGAATGTTGATGAGCTCCTTCTTTTCCTGTGCCCTTCAGATTACATGTCTATATTAGTTGCTAGAGAATGCTAATGGCTAGACGAATGCCGATTTTGAAATAATCTCGGGTTCCGCGAGACAACAGCCGCGTTGAACTGCCTCACGCCCGGACGACGACGCTCGTTTGCGAGTCGCATTCACTTGTAGGGTTGCCAACCTTAACACATAATAAGGGATCCTACTAGTGAGGGTCCGAGTACTACGATTTTAAAAACATGTGTGCAGTTCACATGCACGCAAGTGAAACCTTCAGAAAACTAAACTTTGAGAAAATGAGACGAATGCAGAGTATCAGGGTTGGAATAATTGTAGGGTTTATGTAATTAAAATATGTAATTAAATCTATATAAATAAAATGATAGAGGTTTGCAGTTGTGCGCGCATCACGGAAAAACTACTGGATTGATTTCAATTAGGTTTTCTAAGTTTTAGACACTTGGTCCTTATTTAAAAAAAATTGCAATATCTACATTTAATATAAAGTTATTAAAGTTTTAGGAAACAAAGATTTTTATAAGTACTACGTGTTCAGTGAACATTATATGCAACGAATAATATTGTTTACAAAGAAGTTTTGTAAGCAAAGTATATTTTTATTATGTATATTAAAGTATATTTATCTTGTTGATGTTTTTTCCTTCGCACATACGAAAACTTTGTTAATATATCAAGCAACGCGAACGTTATAATAAACACCGTATACTGTATTCCGTCCCATTCTCTCAAAGGCTAAATCCAATACATGTGTTTCACTTATTTTAGTGTGGCTTTTTCGTTTCATTGATTTTTACAAATCACAACGGTTCTTAAGAAGTTTTCACCTCAAAAGATATGTATGTAATGGTGAAATTACTCTATTTTAATTAAGTCTAATAAAGTTTGGAACATACCATATTATGTTCTTTTATTTTTTACTTCTATTGTATTTTGCAAGTAAAAGCTTCGGAATATAATATAATTTATTTTAATTATGAATTAAATGTAATAATATTTGCCATAAAAAAGTTGGTAGCCCCAGCTGCATTACAAATTTTGTCGAAGCATGTGCACACTAAACTAAACAAATATTGCCATCGTATGCATTGGAAATACAGTTTGGTGTTTTTTTTACTTACAGTTTTACTTACCTAATGGTACTGCGTTCGTTGGTCTAGCAGTCGTAAAGACGGTTGCTGATCTTGAGGTCCTCGGTTCAAATCCCGGGTCGGGCCAAAATCATTTATTGGGTTTTTTGTCAAAAAATTTTTACTCGTGAAGGACGTAAAGCCGTCGGTCCTGCTCCTGATCCATATGGATGTGTCGGATAACCGTCCCATCGGACTATGAGAGTGAGCGCAGAGAGAATGCACTTGTGCTTGCGCATACGCTCGGACACCATAATCCTGTCCTGCTCAAATGGCTAATCTCAGTTGAGACTGGTCACCGTGACCGAAACTCAGTCTGGAGGACATTATTATTACCTGATGATAATTAAATTAATTAATTAATTTAATTAATTAATTAATTAATTTAATTAATTAATTAAAATTAAAGTGGGTATTTACTGCAGTCCATGGACTACTGCCACCAATTTCAAACAAAGATAGCCACAGACGTGTTGTCATTTCTGTGGACTAAGGTATACTACTAAGGTACAGCAGTAACTACACGCAATAGTTATTATAATAATAATAATTACGTTATATCTACCGTAGATGTAGTTAAGAGTGTGGTCTGCGTAGGCGCAGATGGACTCCTAGGCAGGAAAGAAGTGCTACCACCTGGATAAAATGTAAGAAAACAATATTACCAAATATATTAACGGGTGACAATTGCTGTAAGCCCACACGATCTTTTTTTTTTAAATTTAACCCCACACTAGGATTTTCTCCTGTATCGTGGAGGCAGTTTAGAAACACAAATTGCACAAGGACAAACATCCAGACCCGGAACTATTATTGTAGGCCATACAAATACTTGTTCCGTGAGGGATTCGAACCCGCGGCCCCCAATGCAGCAACTCATTGCTAAGCCACTGCGCCACGGAGCTGTCAAATCTTCTTCGGATCTTTAGTAACATGTTAAGTGTTAGTTAGTAGCGTGTTGTTCATGTAAACATTGAAATAAGTACTCAGAACAAAAACGAGAATTATCTCTACAATAATTGTATCACGATCGCCAGTAATACGCAGGCAGCAAGATGCGGTTGCAATATAAGTTTCAACGCGACGTAGTTTTGGAGTTTATGATCTCGCGCCATCTCGTAAAATTAGAAGCGATTGTAAAACAAGAGTGTACGCAAACAGAACAACGTGAGTTGAATATACGTGCGTATTTATTCAACCTCATTTTTGTATGTTATTGCACAAATAATTTAACTGCTTTTAGTATTTCACATAATGTAATAAACACAAAGTACAGCTTTATATAAAGGAACGGTTTAAAGTTTACATTTATCAACTAATGTAGTAAGAGATTATTTAACAGTGGTAAAGCCACGCGGCAGCTTTTGCTGTCGCACGGATGGGCGGGCTCGCACCGGGGTGGTACCACGACCTCACAGAATACCAGCGTGAAGTAGAGGTTTACCTCTGCGTTTCGCTTGGTGAGTGCAGGTGGCCGGAGGCTCTTTTTACTGGAAATGAGGCATTCCATCTTAGTCCTCACGGGTGATAACGCATCTGCATTTTGATTTGTAATAGAGGATAGATGTAGATGTCTATGGGCCGCAGCAACCACTTACCATCAGGTGGACTGTGTGCTCATTTGTCACCCTTATCATATAAAAAAAAGATGGAAATAGAATAAAAGGTCAACAATAATCTATAAAAAAAATTAAGTGGTAGAGCAAGCCACCGTACACCGTGTTATGACTGCTGCACAAAATAATTATTGGTACTAAAGTAATTGCAGCTATATTATGATCGTAACACTAATGGGTGGTTTCGAGCGCGGGAGACAACGCTTTCATAAAATACCAGCGTAAAATAACAGCTTAGTGTTGCTATGTTACGTGTGGTGAGTGTAAAGAATTGGAGAACCTTTTTACTGGAAACGAGGCATTCCATCTTCGTCCTCAGGGCCCAGAAGTGTTAACCCATCTGTATTTTGATTTTTAATCAAGGCCAGATGTCTATGGGTCACAGCATCCACTTAACATCAGATGGACTGTGTGCTCGTTTGTCAATCCTATTCTAAAATATTAGTGATCACTTTTCACACTTACTTGTATTAAAAAAGCTCACAGTATGAGTATATTTTACAATCGCCACCTTAGAATATTGAATTGGCGACGATAAATACTTTTGTCAATATATGGGATAGCGTGTGGTAATGGTGCAATAAATATATCATTCCATCTCATTCTATGCTTGTCACATCTATAGAAAATATCGAGACCTAGGAAGATCTCATGGCATTCGACAGCACGAGAAGGGGAATAAAAAAAACGAATAAAGAATTGATGAGATCTCGCCATCTATGTCGGCTGTTTTGTAGCATTTACTTAATCGGATTTTACTACATACACAGTATGACGGTGACGGATTCTTTCATGGCGCGATTACGTCGTACTAGTAATAAGTGCCGCCTAGTAGTTAAACCTAATATATATAGGCTGAGACGGGAGCCGGGAGTCACGTACAGGAAGTAATTGCGTTGCACTTCGCTGGCGCCGCGGACGGCTCTCAGGCGCTTCATCAGCGTGACGTCATGCTAACTAACGTATTGCAATAGTTATTTGTTAACACTGCTTCAGGAGATTAGGGGAGGGCTCCCGCCAGGATAATTAAGCCCTTCATGCGGCCAACGCTCCGTGGGAAGCTTATTTTGCTCATATTTATGCGAAGCACCGATTATTATAGCGACAGCACTGCACAATAAGATAGATTTAGTATTATTTTCACAATCGCTTTATGAATAAAAAAAACTGGCAAAGTGCGTGTTGGGACACGTACAATTTAGAGGTAGGGTTCCGTAGTTCCCGTCACAATACGTGGCTTTTCTTGTTAATGAGCATAATAAGTGAGTTCGCGTTTGACCGCTATAACGACTAAAAGGGCCTAAATAGGATGGTGTTAACTGAAGGGCTTATTTTTCAATCGCACCTATAGGGAGTGGGAGTATTCAAAACGGATTTAAAAAAAATCAATTTTGAAAATAATACAATCTGCATCAAACCATTCACATGCTAAGTCCGCATAAAGATGGTCATAGTTGGACTATCTATCTATATATTCCCGACAGTGGAACCCTAGTCTTTGAAAAAAGTTATATATCACCGTAATGAACACTGCCCTAAATTATCCTGAGGGGCGCCCGCGTAAACCAAGAGTACCACGAATGAAACTGTGTGAGATTATAATATGATTGTATGGATACTTTGAATGAGGCTTACAATAGCTACTAACAAAAATAAGCGAAAGTAGTAAGTAAGAAAGGTCTATCCTGTTTATCCCGAATAAGAAAAACTAAAGCTATAGTTGTAATGCATATAAGTCGTGTTTCTTCATAAAATGTTTCAATGTTTCTTACAGTTTACAATAACATTACAAAGTTATAATGCAGCTAGTTGTAAGTCATTTTCTATGGAGTTGTTACGAAATTTTCACTAATCCAAGTGTATTTTATAAGTTGGTCGACTAGTTCCCTTAACTTTTGATTCTACTTAGCTGTGATAGTTCTGCTTTTAACTTCATTATAATATATACTACTATCGTATATACTTTTTACAATACCAAAAACAGCGATTTAGTTGGTAGAGGGAGAGGGGGAGAGGGCACATAACTCTTTTTTTTATAGGATAAGGGTGAAAAACGAGCACACAGTCCACCTGATGGTAAGTGCTTGCTGCGGCCCATAGACATCTACATCTATCCTCTGTTACAGATCAAAATGCAGATACGTTTTACCCCTGAGGACTAGGATGGAATGCCTCATTTCCAGAAAAAAGGGCCTCCGGCCACCTGCACTCACCAAGCGAAACGCAGAGGTAAACCTCTACTTCACTCTGGTATTCTGTGAGGTCGTGGTACCACCCCGGTTCGAGCCGGCCCATCCATGCGACAGCAAAAGCTGCCGTCTGGCTCTACCACTGTTAGACTTTAATGTTGAACTCTAATGAAAAATACCATTATAAAGCTAAATATTTTGGAAACGGACCCCTAAATCAAATAGGTGTTTTTCCATACCCCTAGTTTTTTTTCAAAGATCTGTCCAACAATATCCCACACGATGGAATAGAAAGGTAAAAAAAATATTTTATTTTGGGAGGTACCCAAAATAATATTTTTTTAAAGATTTAACTTCACAGTTTTGTAGGTGTGATTAATATCTATAGCTGTGTCAAATAACAGATTTGTAGCACATATGGCCTGTCAGTAAAAAAGCGCATGCACGGACATGGGGAAACTATAAGGGTTCCTTGTTGTTTAACTACGGAACCCTAAAAAGAGGAACAATAATACCAACTTCTTCATTAGTTCTATTCTATAACAGTTTTCTAAGTTTTTCGTTATAAAGATTGCCATTATCAACACGCTTGGTAAGCCAATCTTCGATTAATAATTATAGGTTGTAAGGCATTTCAAGAATGTTATTAGATCGTTAGACTGTGTGAGAAGAATATGTCGCACAGCGGATGTGGTGGTGTTGCAGGAGACATGGCTCTTGCCTCATGATATTTCGTTCCTGGGATCAATAGATGATGATTTCGCCTACACAGGTGTGTCCGCAGTGGACACCTCGGCTGGGTTGGTTCGTCGGAGGCCGTACGGCGGCGTAGCTCTCCTGTGGAGGAAGAACCTGCTTACGTCTGTGTCGGTGATAGCGTGTAGTAGTGTACGGCTTGCGGCAATCAAAATAGTTCTTAAAGAGAGGTCGTTCCTTGTAGTGTCGGTGTATATGCCTACCGATTCAAGTGTAAATATACCAGAGTTTACTGGGTGTCTCAGTGAGGTTAGTGCCATTATAGAGAGCAGCGGCGTTGAATCCGCGTACATACTTGGTGATTTCAATGCACATCCAGGTGAGCGATTTTGTTATGAACGTATGAACTCTTGTGCTGAACAATGTTGGTCTTGTATAGACTTGGACTTGTTGCCGGCGAACACATACACTTTTGTGAGTGATGCTCATACCTGTCGGCGCTGGCTTGACCATTGTATTGTGACGAGTGCCGCTCGGAACACAGTGGCTCATGTGTCTGTCATACATGACACCTTTTGGTCGGATCACTACCCTATTGTAATTAAATTACACATTGATGTAATAATACCTAAAGTTGTGCATGGTAGCTACAACATTAATGATGTAATATGGGGCGATAGGGATTCCTCTCAAACAGAGAAATATAGGGAATACTGTCATTCTAAACTTAGAAATGTAAATTTTCCTTTGGAACTCACGAGTTGTGCAGATAAAATGTGTTATGATAGTAGTCATAGACAAACTGTAGATAAATTGTACAAAAATATAATTAGTATCCTCACAGAAGGTGCAAAAATTTGTAGTAATCGTATAAGTAAAAATAATAATAAAAAGAACAAACATGTCATTGGGTGGAATAAACATGTCAGGGACGCTCACCGGCATGCTCGGGATTGTCTACAGAAGTGGCAGCTCTACGTTAAGCCGAGTGCTGGTTCAGTATACGTGAATATGGTGGAATCTAGGAGGGTATTTAAGTCTAAGCTGAAATGGTGCCAAAATAATCAGCAACAAATTAAAATGGATATGACCGTGCTAGTAAGGACTTTAAGCGCTTTTGGAAGGCTACAAATTTGCAACATTGAGCCTTCCGGTGAGCGTCGCTGGCCTTCATGAGCACAGTGAGATAGCCAAGGCCTTCCAAGCTCACTTCAGGGTGGACTCGCCTCTTGGGCCTGCAGCTGCGATGTGTGATGATGGGTATCGTACTGACAAACTTAATGTTAGATTCTCGGCGAAGGATGTGGACCGCGTAATTAAGGGGTGAATCTCCTGGTCATGACCACCTCAGCATAGAGCATCTGCAGTGTGCGGGAATCCATCTACCTAGGGTCCTATCTTTGTTGTACAATCTCTGTCTCAGCCACTTTTACCTGCCTGATGACCTTATGCGAACCACAGTTGTGCCAGTTATTAAGAACAAGTCGGGGGATCCGTCGGACTTAACAAATTACAGACCAATTTCACTGGCTACTGTGGTGGCAAAGGTGCTGGACAGTTTGCTTGATGAACACTTAAGTAGTCATATAAAATTTAATGATGCACAATTTGGTTTTCAACCAGGTCTGTCCACTGAAAGCGCTATTTTGTGTCTCAAGCAAGCTGTCAAATACTACACTGATAGGAGCACTCCAGTCTTTGCCTGTTTTCTTGACTTGTCCAAGGCCTTCGATTTGGTGTCATATGACTTATTATGGAAAAAACTTCAAAGTGAGACTGATGTGCCGTACGAGTTAGTCGCGGTGCTACGATCGTGGTATGAACGGCAGACCAACTGTGTTAGATGGGTGAGCTCATACTCCGATGTGTATAGACTATAGTATTGAATGGGGTGAGGCAAGGTGGTCTTACATCTCCTAGGCTTTTCAATATGTATATCAATGGCCTGATCAAGAAGTTGAGCGGCACAAATGTAGGTTGTCATATTGATGGTGTTTGTGTTAACAACATAAGTTACGCAGACGATGTGGTGCTACTCAGCCCTTCGATTGGTGCCATGCAGAAATTATTAAAGATATGTGAAGTATATGCAGTGTCCCATGGACTCAGATACAATGTGAAAAAGAGCGAGTTTATGATATTCAAGGCGGGAGTGAAATCCCGACCATGTGCGACTACCTTCACACTCAACAACTCACCACTAAAGCGTGTCTCACATTTTAAGTATTTGGGTCACTGGGTCACCGAGGATCTGCGTGATAATATGGATATCGAGCGAGAACGTAGGGCGCTGTCCATCAGGTGTAACATGGTGGCCCGTAGGTTTGCTCGTTGCAGTAGGCAGGTAAAGATTACTATTTTCAAAGCCTACTGCCAGTCTTTTTACACGGGCAACCTATGGGTTAACTATTCGCAGCGGGTGTACAGCGCGTTGCGTGTCCAGTATAATAATGGGTTTAGGATGCTGATGGGGCTGCCGCGCTTTTGCAGCGCGTCAGTAATGTTTTCTGAAATGCACACTGATGGTTTCCACGCCATTATTAGAAAGCGTGCTGCATCGATGCTAAAACGTTTGCGTGGCAGCTCCAATAGCATTCTCAACACAATGGTAGATAGGTGGGACTCGCCGCTGCTTGAGCGCTGGATACGGCTACATGCCACGGTATAAGTCACCGGTACCCTCGTGGCGGCTGGTCTCAAACATCTCCATTAACATTTTGTCATCATTATTTATGTAAATTAATTTAATTACTAACACTAAATAAGTTATATTTCATTTCACTGTTACTAACATTCTTGTATGGGTCCTGTGTTGCCTGAAATAAAGATATTTTATTTTTATTTTATTTTATTATTATTTCATCTTAGTCCTTGCGGTACAACGCTGAATGGCCTTTTTTGTATGAAGTTGGTAGCAGTTGTCCATCGACTGCAGTAGCTACTTAGCATCAAGCCGATTGTACTTCGTTCGTCACTTTAGTTTTAGAAAGAAATATAGTTGCTTTCATTAACGTCGTGGTTTAAAAATAACGTAAAGCAGCAGTTCTTATCTAGCAAGTTTGAAATACCAACCTAAATAGCTAATGAGGATATCGTATAGACTTAATGATTGTACACGTTAAAAAGGAAGCTGAGTTAAGATTTCGTCAGACGGTGGAGCGGAAACGCCGACAACGTGAGGGCGTATTTGCGTAGGCGTCAGCACGTGGACCGTTTAAGACTTTCACTGCAGGCATTCCATGTACATATAAATGTTGTGTGCGTACTGCGTACAGCATTTCTGTATTCTGAGACACATAGCTACACGACTTACACCGAAATATGGCATCATCACAATTAATAATTTATGTGAAATCATTGATTTAGAAGTTAATGATTTCTTATTATGTGAACGCTGCACATTAGTTATGTGTACGTGTAGCTATATTATAGTTGTAGCACGAATGGGTCGGCTCGATCAGGGTAAGACCACGCTCTCACATAATAGCAGCGTAAAATAGCAGTTTAAAGCTGCTGTGTCTCGCATGGTGAGTGTAGAGAACCGGAGACCCTTTTTACTGGAATTTTATTTCTATCTTAGTCCTCAGCGGTAACAACGGATCTGCATTTTTATTCTTATCATTTATCAACATTACAGCCCTTCACAAGTCCACTGCTGAACATAGGCCTCCCCCAAGGAATGCCATAAAGCACGGTCCTGAGCCACCTGCATCCATCGACTCCCTGCACATCTTACCGGGTTGTCACTCCATCTAGTGGGGGGATGCCCTACACTTCGTCCGCCGGTACGAGGCCACCACACGAGAACCTTTTTTCCCCCACGGTTGTCGGTTCTTCGAGCTATATGGCCGGCTCATTGCCACTTCAGCTTGTTGCTTGGGCTATGTCACTCTGGTTCTACTGCGGATATCTTCATTTCTAAGTTTATAACGCACAGAAACTCCGAGCATAGCCCTCTCCATAGCTCGCTGAGCGACCTTGAGCTTCCTCATCCGGCCAGCAGTGAAGGACCACGTCTCAGTACCATAGGTCATCACTGGCAACAAACAAACTGGTTGTACAGTCTTATTTTCAAGTTTTGAGGCATACGTGACGAGAAGATGTGCCGTAATTTCCCGAACGCTACCCAACCGAGTTGAATCCGTCGATTGACCTCTCGGTCGAAGTTGGACTTACCTAGTCGGACTGTTTGTCCCAGGTAAACATACTCGTCAACAACTTCGAGCATAGTGCTCCCAACAACTACCGGCATATGTGTGACATGGACATTAAACATTATTGTTTTGTTTATGTTCATCTTAAGACCTATCCGTTGGGAAACACTATTGAGGTCATTGAGCATAATGCTTAGATCCTCCAGCGATTCTGCCATAAGGACTATATCGTCGGCAAATCGAAGGTGAGTGATGTACTCGCCATTGATGTTAATACCGTATCCTTTCCAGTCCAGAAGCTTGAAAACGTCTTCCAATGTAGCGGTGAAGAGTTTCGGGGATATCACGTCACCCTGTCTTACACCTCTCTGCAATTGGATAGGTTTTGTACTCTGGTTCTGTACTCGGATAGCCATCGTAGCCCTACTGTAAAAGCACTTCAGCACCTCGATATACCGACAGTCAACTTGGCATCGCTGAAGGGACTGCAGCACCGCCCAAATTTCGACGGAATCAAAGGCTTTCTCATAGTCCACATACGCCAGACATAGTGGCAAATTGTACTCCTCGGACTTCTGTACAATTTGCCAAAAGGTATGTATGCGGTCTATGGTGCTAAAGCTTTTTCGGAAACCGGCTTGTTCGGGCAGCTGGAAGTCGTCAAGTCTGCGCGCGAGACGATTCGTAATGACTCTCGAAAACAACACGTAGACGCGGCTTAGAAGGGAAATCGGTCTGTAGTTCTTCAAGAGAGCGTCGTCACCTTGCTTGAAGAACAAGAACACTTCTGCTCCACGCCTCCGGTGTAGTGCCACCATGGAGGACGGAATTAAATTAAATTTTTTATTCTTAATGGAGGAAAAATGTAGATGTCTATGAGCCACAGCATCCACTTACTATCAGGTGGACTGTGTGCTCGTTTGTTACCCTTATTCTATAAAAAAAATCATTAAAAAACAAATTTTACGGATTCTATTACACATTTTATTTTTATTTTAAAGTATAATACGATAAAATCCGTTAAAATAGTTTTATTTAATACAAGTATAAAAAGGCCAGCGTGGGCTTAGCCCACTCCACACATGTTATCTTTAAAATCAGTACAAATACTAAAAGTAAATAAGATATTATATGCGTTTCGGCCTAGCCTTGTCTCGTCTTAGCGAGCGATCCAGGCAGCCAGCTTCACTTGTCAATTATGTATAGATTATAGAAGTTGCAAATAATTGATAGCAAATATCAAACGTAGTCTGACGAGCTTTACACCCTTGACAAGCAAGCATTGATGATAACAATGATTAATTAATTGCTATTTATAGAATACTCGTCGATCGCTTCGATAATGTGTAACACTCAGCGTGTTTTGATATTTGATAGCTTTACGACTATTTGTGTACTTTCTATGTATTTTGTGTGAAGTGTTATCACCAGCTCAGAAAACAAAGCTGACGTTAACCAATTCACATATGGTAAGCCTGAGCTCAACTTAATCTCTGTTCCATCTTATTTGTTGTGTTTCAACTAATTTCTCCGACATTTCTAGATTTTCACAAGTTCAAAGTTGTGGTCACTGTTTGCTTTCAATAAAGTTAATCTAACTTCAACAAAGTTAAGCACTCCTAATCATACCAAATGATAAAATACCTACACGCATATACTTAACGGTATGCAAGAAAAAGACCAGTAAGTAATAAAAGAAATTTGTCAAGACAATCGAAATTAAAAATACCTAATGTTGCAATACAGCATCCCAAAACCGAAATGATTCTTAAATAAGTACATGTGCATAATAACAAACTAGATGCTATGGCAATTACCAGTTAACGACGGTCTGCTCTGTTGTTACTGATGTTGAATGCTGAGCCGATAAAAAACTCGACCCTCATCTGTCTCACGCAACAAAAATACGTTACTATTTTTATCAAGGTTAAGTTTCATATTTTTAAATAACTGTCTTATGAAATATGTCTCTTATTTAGAACCGATTATTTTTACGCAATACAATTTGTTTGACTAAAATATAATTACAGCCATGACTTATACCTAACCTGATGTTTGACATGTTATTAAATCCACTGGAAATATTATATACATTTTAGTCTAAGTTTAAACACAAATCAATAACTCGCGATGATTCGATAATTGCATCGTTTAAGGTGTGAATGTCAATGTTTTTAGAACCAGTTGTTTTGTAACTTTGTTTGGTTTTATTGTACTGTTCAATTAGAAAGGGTAACTGCTTCGCATTACCGGTTTTCATGTTTTTATTTATATTATACATATAAACGTCATATAACGTCGAATTATCTTTTAAATAATAATGTCTACCAGTCCAAATTTCAGTACGGTGGCCAGTTTTTACGCTGTCTAGCCATCTGCACACAACAAAACTATGGTACCCAGGATAAGAGTGTATACGCAAGCACAAGGGTTATCTCTATTCCCTCAATCTCATAGACTGATGGGACATTAATCTGTCATGAACGGAGAGAGATGACCGCAGGACGACTTCACGTGCTTGCACGGTGGTGAAATACCACCAACCGCCTGACTCCAGTTTGTTACAGAGAACTTCTTGACAGAGAAATCATTTGGTCCGACTCAGAA
Source organism: Parnassius glacialis (assembly GCA_033319125.1). Taxonomy (NCBI): domain Eukaryota; kingdom Metazoa; phylum Arthropoda; class Insecta; order Lepidoptera; family Papilionidae; genus Parnassius; species Parnassius glacialis. The sequence goes on from JAVANC010000016.1 coordinate 507,290, forward strand.
TCATCAATCGTGACGATTACTAGGCCTCCAACCAAGGCAGCTAAAAAGTCAAGTTATAATACATGTGTGCGCTTTTGTTGCTGCGTTATTGGTATTCGGATCTAGATAATTTTAAAGCAAGCGTTACCTCGGGTACGTGTAGGTAAGGGCGATGAGGCTTTGTGTTAGCGCGTTAATTTTTGGTACTCTACATTTGATAACTTACGATGGTATTTCGTATGATACATCTTTATATATAAAAAGTAGGTGTCACGTTGTTTGTCCGCGATGGACTCCTAAACTACTGAACTGATTTCAATGAAATTTTTGGTCAATGTGCAGTTTGATCCAACTTAAAAGATAGGATAGCTTACATCTCAATTTATAGTCGCAATACAATATTATTTTATTGAAAATTATTTGCTATAATTTGACAGTCACAATTATCTCTTAGCTTCAAACGATTCTGTCAGATGACGATATCTGTTGACTGGATTGAGTAAATATTTCATAGATGGCGCTATGTTAAAAATACAAACGTTTAATATAAGCTACAATTTAGTAGCATAACCACCACGTGTTGCTCTAAGTATTCAACAGATTTAAAATTGCAGACTGTGTGCAGTTTGGTCCAACTTGAGAGATAGGATAGTTTTTATCCCGATAAGTGACCCTCAATTTTTTTTTGCTAATTTCAGCGGTTTGTTATGGAAAGCAAATGGTTATTCGGAAAGAGCAGAACAACGTCTGCTTGGTCAGCTAGTATTTTATATGTAGTACTTATAAGTGCATCAAATAATGGATGGAATTGCAAACCGTTCCACTTAGCGATGCGCACGTTCTCGTATGACGCCGGATCGATAGGATCGCGTTACGAGCGACCTCGTGGAGTGTGAAACGAGCTCGCATAAATGCATTAATTGGTGACTCACATGCACAGCTGGGGACCAAATCCACTGTGCTAGTGCGAAAGGTAACAAAGAGCACACAATCTACCTAATTTGTACTCTGTGCGCATGTAATGCGAAAAAAATTTGTGAAATATTTTCGGTATAATTTGTTTGTCCCCTTATTCTTTAAAAAAGATTAGGAGTATATCACCATGTACCATCAGCTATTTTATCACCGTAACCATTTAGTTAAGCACTGGATTAAAATAATTAAAAATCGCCTTTCTTAATTAAAAATTAATTAGCTAATATCCGCGTAATTATTTTACTCGGATATTAGAAAATTCAATAATTTTAATTAAGAAAAGAGATATAAACTATTTTAAGCTATCTTAGCTAAATAATTTTTAACATTTAAATGAAACTTGTTTTTACGGATTTCGTCGCGTATTCTTCTAACTTGTTTTATATTTTCGACGTTTTAAGTACTTTACAGCACCCATTTTAACGGGGGACTGAAGTGTTTGACGTTCCAATTTCATAGTTAAAGTTCTGAAACAAAAAAGAAGCGTTAACGAAGAATGATTTTTTGAAAGCAGCCGCTATATATATTATAAACATTTGTTTTTTTGCCGTAAAAATTATTACTTTCTTCTTTAACTTTTTTAATCTTATGTTTTAACAATACAGCCGACCATATAGGTGTCGAAGAACCGACAACCGATAGGGAAGAAAAGTTCTTGAGTGGCAGCCTCCTGCAGCCTGGCAGGTAGACGAAGTGTAGGGCGTCCCCCAACAGATGAAGTAAAACATGCAGAAAGTGGATGGACTATGGTGGTTCAGACCGTGCTTTGTGGCATTCCTAGGGGGAGGCCAGTGGACTTGTGAAGGGTTGTAATGATGATGATATTAATAAATCAATTTTCAAGTGAAACCATATAAACAAACCAGTATGCTATCGAATTTCTTCGGAAATCGTTGCTTTTTTTGATAGAGTCGTTCGGGGTAACTGAGCGCAGTGGGTAAGTGAGCGCAGTGAGTGTATCTCCCGAACGGGAAACGGGGGGGAGGTTTTTGTTAAGGTCGAAAAGTGATACCAGAGTGTCCTGCTAGTCGCGACTTGTTACTGTGGCGACGGTTGATGAATAGCTTTTTTTTCATAAAAAACAGTATATTATGGTGTTTAAATTCGAAATTTTTTGTTTAATGGAAAACGATGTATCATCGGCGTTATCGATTTCACAACGATAAGTTGTATTTTCTTTGAATAATAATATGTTTACGCTACATTTTATATAAAAAAATCATGTTTTATTTCTTTTCAATTTATTTTATGAGCTTTCAATTGTAATTTGGTGTTCTGGGGAAAGTGTGCGCGGGTAAGTGTGCGCATGCGTACACTTGCCCCTTCGATGTTATTTTTAGTTTCTCATCACCATACCGTGAAATTATATAAGAAAAAGTCTTGAAGTTGCATCGGTCACTGAAGAACAAATCTCTAGAGCCAAAGCACTCATTGAGCATGAGCAAAAGAGCTGCTGCAAGTGCCATTGGTATTAGTGAGTTTTGTATTCGAAATCGACATCATCGTCTTGAAGAGGAAGAACAGTTTTCTATGGCCTCGACCGCTACAACAGTAGAATACTGTTATCCTCTAAGTAAGCAAAAATATATAGAGCCATATACTGAATAATGGAGTCAGTGCATGTATGCAAAGGCTGGTGACATGAGGATGCCATCTGATGAGGATGCACTGCATAAGAGAGAGGTGTTTTTGTTTGTGATAATTGAATTGATGATCCCCAAATTAATATTGTTTCTAATAAATTAGACAATCCCAAGTAAAATATTATATCTAAATATTAATAATTAAAAATTTCTATAATTTAATTTAAATAAATGTTAAGTTAATTTAATTTTATGAGATAAATGTTATTTTTATGCAAAGACTAATAACTAATAAAAATATTTTTTAAGTGGAATTACAATAAAGAACCTTTATTCTTGAATATTGTGTATATTTTGATTAATCCAAGGAATGCGCTACTTATCCCATATGCGTATACTTACCCCGTACGGGTGCGCACAGTTACCCGCATCATGGGTCAAGTGAGCGCATTCCGATTTTATGTAATTAAATGCTTACAGAAAAAAAACACCAAGTTTTCTATTCTTATTTCTATTTCAATTTAGAGACTAATATGTGGTTTATCTCAGAGCTGACTTTTATATTCCTAACTTTTTTATTTTATGCGTAGTGAACTAATATTTACCAAAGTGCGCACACTTGACCCGAATGACTCTACACCATGTCTTAGCATTGACTTTATACATTTCATAGCGTTGTAACTGCTTTATATAAAGATTAGTTTATTCTTCTCTAGTTCTAGTTTGTTGAAGTTGGAGTTCACTCAAGTTGACTAAGAGTTATCACAAACTCAAGGTAACAGCTATAATGCTGTCTAATTAGTTTCATTACAAATTTCGTCTCCTGTTTTTCCACTCTTAGGGGTGTTTTTTTTATAGAATAAGGGTGACAAGCTGCTCGCTTGTGGACAGCCCTCCTGATGGTAAGCGAATGCTGTGGCTCATGGACAACTACATACATCATTGATTAGGAATCAAAAAATGCGTGAGTGTCGTGGAACACTCGGTTGGAACGAAGTTCCTTGCGTAGTATATTATGATTGATAAACGCAGGTATTATATTATTGATTAAAAAATACAAATAAATTAATTACTAGCGCCTATTAAAATGAAGCGTCATTTGAAATAAAATAATATTTCTTTCATGGCAAGATAAGAAAAAGTGCGAAGGAGAATGATATTATTCCATCTCTCGTTCTTATTTCGCTGCCAAGGCTGTCTACACTATGACACAAGGGGTAGTGACGAAAAAATCTTACACTTTTTGTCGCCTAGCTCCCATCCGCCAAACCCGTACCGTCCGATAAGTAACTTCGTTCCAACAAAATGCAGATGCGTGACAACCCCTGAGGACTAACATGGAATGCCTCGTATCCAGTAAAAAGGGTCTCCGGTTCTCCACACTCACTATACAAAACATACCATTAGCATTGACGTGTTATTTTACACTGGTATACTGTGAGAGTGTAATTCTTCCCCGACCAAGCCAACCCATTCTTGTTACAACTATAATATACAGCTTGGCTCTACCACGTATAAAAGTTAGTTTTTAAATAATTATTATATGATGTAGGTAACTACATAATTCAGACTTTCTTTTCTATTAGAGATTTTTCTATTATTTCATAATATAAATAATATAATGTACATAAATAAATATGTACACTTCGGGTCGCAATTGAAAGTCATCAATTCTGAGAAGAAATATGCGTGTCGATACGAAGCGGTATGCAAAACAGTTACATCAACACTAGCTGGGAACATGTGACGCCTGGCACCGCCGCCGCTCACAAAAACCCGATAATTTTGTTCAGCAGCCGCTAGCGACAATGTTTTCTGCTTTATAACCAAATTCAATTACAAACGGCACGCTTAATATTATGGAATTTGAACGCACATTTATTTTAAATGGTTCACAATAATATGTATTTCCTCCTCTATTAAATTATTGAACAAAACAACTTTTCTTTTATCCTTCAGTATTTGGAAAATAACTGAATAGACTTGAGGTATTTATGAAATCAGTTCCAATAGAGAACATATATCTAAAGGATGAAGCAGGTATATTAAATTGTTGTGTAGTGTGACTTGTTGTTATATTTTAAAGGAGACATGGACAATTATAGTAACACATATCTAGTATGTAATTTTGAACTTCCAACGGTCTTGTTATTTTACATTTGGTAGTGAACGAATTACCACCATGTATAGAAGACCATATGTCTTTCGAACATTTCCCATATACGTCTCTTACAATGTCCACGCTATGGATGGGGTAATGATGGATTTCTCGCCGCCACCATACACCGCTTGCAGCTTTAAAAAACGCAGGTTCGGCCTCATATGGAATACTGTGCTCATATCTAGCTAGGCCGAGACACCGCAGTATCAGCCCCTTTCACTTGACCGTATTCAAGGGAGAGCTGCCCGAATCGTCGACGATCAAGTTCTATCCGATCGGCTTGATCCACTGGCCATGCGAAGATTCAAGTCTCTATATCTTCTACCGCATATAGCACGGAGAGTGTTCAGAGGAATTTTTCGGATTAATTCCAGCTGTTGAATTTCACCATCGTTCATTGCGACAGAACTCGGTATTCCATTATCTCGATGCCTGGCGGTTACCGATACGACTTATAGACCTTCAAAAAATGAGCTTAATCCTTTGTAAAAGATCGCAATTCCCCTGTTATTTCCCTAGTGTTGTGGATGTTCTTATATGACGGTAAGTATTTACTATCAAGTAAGCCGCATGCTCGTTTGTCTTCCTTTCCATAAAAAAGGTCGGTGGTGAAGGAAAGCACGCTGGGAAAATTTTATCTTACATTTAATATAGCATACAACTTTGTGGTTTTTTAAAACTATTTCTACAACTTGAAACTAAAATAATATACATATATACAAACCATCCGGCAATATATCCGACGATTTGCAGCATTATTTACACGGCGCACAGTGTCACCGCGAACTCGCAATAATTTTGAATCGGACGGCGGCAGCGATAACGCATGAATGGCGGATTAACGTAAATCACGTTAAAAATGAACTTCAACTTTCCAAAACGCCAAGGTTAAACTGTTATTCTTAAATTTGAATTATTATAACATTTGAAAGAACTTGTATTTATTTTAGTGCACAATGAGATCGATTTTTTATATGCTTACATATAGAATAAGGGTGACAAGTGAGCATATAGTCTACCTGATGGTAAGTGTATGTTGCGGCCCGTACACATCTACAATCTTAAGAATAAAAATGTTAGTACTTCATTATCAGTAAAAAGGTTACTTATTTAGGTAAACGATTGACATTACACTCCCAATTGGAAACACAGCAATATCGCGTGGTCCTATCCTTGTCGGGTTAACCGATTCGTACTACAACCACAAGCGTGGATTTTTTTTATAGTAAAAGGGTAAAAAACGAGCACACAGTCCACCTGACGGTAAGTGGTTGCTGCGGCCCATAGACATCTACATCTATCCTCTGTTACAGATCAAAATGTAGATGCGTTTTCACCCGTGAGGACTAGGATGGAATGCCTCATTTCCAGTAAAAAAGGCCTCCGGCCACCTGCACTCACCAAGCGAAACGCAGAGGTAAACCTCTACTTCACGCTGGTATTCTGTGAGGTCGTAGTACCACCCCGGTTCGAGCCGGCCCAACCATGCGACAGCAAAAGCTGCCGCGTGGCTCTACCACTGTTAAATTTACCACGAGTACACGTGTGTGTCATATGCACATGGAATAAAATAAATTATATCACAAAGAAATTTATGTGTTGAAGGAGGCGTAAGAATATAGCTAACAAAAACAGAAACAGAAACTTTTTTATTCAATATAGAACAAAAGAGTGACACTCAATAATACTTATTGAAAGTGATTGAAAGTCACTCTTTTGTTTAATTTACCACTGGTTCGGAAAAAAACCTCCGTTCTAGGAAGGACCAGCAAAAACCTAGCGGAACTTTTTGGTAAAAAAATAACATCATATATGTTACCGAATTATCAACATGAAACAAATTAGAAATAGATAGGAAGCGATCACCTCATTCTAAGGGCAGTAATACCACATGGCTCAGCTTGGCATTTTCTGTATAGGACACCATCCACTTACTGACAAGTGGAATTTTTACAAGTTTGGCTAAGTAAAATACCACAACTACTAAGCACGTGCGTAAGGATCGGCTTCTATTGATATACTTATTCAAAAACCAGAGGCTAAACAATAATGTAGGTGTAGCTAAGCCAGACTGCAGGCACGTTTGATATGGATTTAACAGTTATTGACGAACTTCCGTTAGAAAAGGACGTGCTACCTAAATAATCCTTTAAACATAAACAGGATGCGTTGTGTTTACCAAACATAAAGCGTGAAAATAGAGTAGTGGCGCACGTGGGGCCAGTAGCAGTCACGGCAAACAATATAAACGATTAAATATTAACTTAAGGTCATGTAGAAAGAATGAACCAGGAAAGAATAGAAGTGAACGACAGAATTGGCAAGGGGTTCCCTAGATGAAAATTTATTGACCAAATTGGCGATATATTGAAGATCTGAAAGAATAAGAGTACCCTTAAACATAATGTAAAAGAGGCGAGAAGGGTGTGTCAGCATTGTGCTAAATGGAGGTCCGTAGTCCTGCCTATAAGCCTGAGTTTTTATATTATGTGAAGTCATAGCATATGAGTAAAGAAACTGTACAGAGGTAAAACTTCTAAGTAGCTTTCAAAATTTTTACCTATTTTGGTGGGGTTGGCACAGGAGGATAAAATTTAATGAACAAAACGTTTATAAGCTTTTTAATAGATACTTAAGATATAATATTTTATAATGATTTCTTATATTTATGCGAACACTACACATATAATAAAACTACTTTTACGGATTTTATCGCGTTTAATTATACTTTTTTGATGATGTTTTTTTTTTTAAATTTATATGGAGCAAACAATACGATCTATTAAGATCCACGTAAAACAACACATAGCTGACGTGAAACACCAACTTTCCGGGAAGTCTACAGATTGTGATCATGTCCTAGACGGCCCCCATCATAACACTAGATTTGATGACCACAAATTCTCATGAAAGAACATGGATTCCTGCCAAAGATGATACGTGAGATTAACGAGATATTTAAAAAACATCCTAATTCCAATGTCTCTATTTTAGGGAGGCTGGGTACTACCACCAGCTTGGGATCCTGTAACTGATAAAATTAAAACCAAACCCAAGCATACCACTGCAAGACTTCAACTCACAGTAAGTTCATTCTGTGTAGATAGGGTTAACTCTGACACCGGGACGTCAACCACATCATTTCTCCGTGACTATGGGTCTTGGAAAGCACCCGAAACGTCGGAAATTTAAAAATAAATATAATTAAACGCGATAAAATTCATATAAGTAGTTTTATTCAATACAACATTTTTTTTACAAACTAGGTATTCTAAATATTTTAATTTTATAATTATTGTTCTTCAGCAATTTGTTGCGGTTTTTAATTAAAAGGTAAATTCTTATTAAGTGTAAGGTTTTTTTTTAAAATAATCTATTGGAAAGCAGTTGCATTTCATAACAATTTTAATATTTTACTATCAATATTTACATTGTTTCTTTTGAGGTCAAAATATGTATTTGCGAAATTTTTGCTCAAGGAATTCAACAAACGCTATACAAGTGTCAGGAAGTGTATATATATAAAATCCTTAGAATGGCTGAAAAACTAATCTTTTCCCATATTTTTTGGTTTAGGTGGTTGAGATGTATTAACGTACAATTTATTTTCTCACATTTGTGGTGTTTGATACAACTATTTCTATACAAATATCCCGACTCATAGACTTAACCATTTTTTTCAGGTAATCCGAATAGAAAATCATTTGTTCCTACTGTTAATACATCGTCAAGTTGCGGTGATGGTGTATTAAAATAAATTGTCTGATTTCATAAGTTACATCTCGAATTTGTATTCACAATACTAATTGTGATTTTGAGGTTTCTCTAAGATATTGGTTATAAACATATGTTGGTTCCTGACAGTTACCACCCGCATCTCTGAATTTTCCAAAGAAATTTACGAGACAATATGGATGGAGATATCTCGTAAATGTAAATTAATATAATTTCTTCTGGTTTAAATTTTTCATGAAGTTTGATTAAAGATTTTATAGACATTTGAATTCCGTGAATGAAATTCATGCTATTCGTAACGTCTTTCTGCCCATCACTTCTTATTGATTTTAAGTTCCTGAAAAATGTTAGCATTTCTGCTAAAACTTGATAACTATCGAATTGAGAAGCTCTTTTATATTTATTAGGAGATTGCGGTGTCCTTGAGTTTAAGAAATCAAACAAATAATTATTTTATTTACAAAATCAGCGGTATTTCTTGCGGCAACCTCGATATGGTTTAAATCTACGTAGGTATTAGTAAACCATATTTACACTTTTTATATGTCATTTGATACGAACTATAATTAAAAAAATAATTTGACACTTATTATTTTTACACAACCCTGAGTTTGAGCACTAGCCGAGCCGATTTAAATCAGTTTCTCTCTGTACGTGACGAGCCGCCAGTGCTCACGCATACACGCGCCTCAGGCTTGTAGTTGTGTAACTATAAAAGCGCAGTTGTATGAAGCTTTGCTTCTGTACGGTACGGTTTCTTTACTCATGTGGTCATAGCGAGTCGTGGTAGTGGTTTACGACAGCAGTCGAATGGCGAATTCGAATCCACGACCTTTTGAGTTCGCGGTCCGCATCCTACTTTTAGGCTAATGTCACTTTAATGAAATTGTAAATTATAATTTAAAGTACTGATTTATTATTATGAATTTCTGACGCAAATAAACTTAGGAATTAGAAATAAAACCGCGTTGTTAACTATAACTCTGTAAACTAATGAACGTGAAAGCATAAATACAGAGGCGAATACTTGTCCTAACATACTCACATTTTTTGAAACTAAAGTGACAAACCAACTTTCTGTCCACATACGAGTAACAAAGAAGGTTAAAAACTTACAAATGCGTTGTTACCTCTGTGGACTACGATGGAATGCTTCATAACCTGTTATTATTTGCCTTTCTAAATCCTCCAGATAGAAACACAACATTTTTGCTCGCTCTATATACACTCCAAACCGGAAAACAGCAGTACAAGACTTAGTATTTGGCGGCAAAAATAGGTTTGAAAATGGTCTCTACTCGGACAGACTCCTAGATGGAAAGGGAGTCCTATCACAAATTAAAATCTATCTATCAGACCGGTCTATTACTATATACTTAGTCGGGTCATAATTTCAAGAGCCTTATTATTTAAAATTTTTGAACACTGGCTAGATGAACTTCATAACGTTTGTGCTTCGAAAACAAAAAAGATTTCATCATCATCATTACAGCCCTTCACAAGTCCACTGCTGAACATAGGCCTCCCCCAAGGAATGGCACAAAGCACGGTCCCGAGCCACCCGCATCCATCGACTTCCTGCATATCTTACCAGGTCGTCACTCCATCTTGTGGGGGGACGCCCTACACTTCGCCTACCGGTACGAGGCTGCCACTCGAGAACCTTTCTTCCCCATCGGTTGTCGGTTCTTCGAGCTATATGGCCGGCCCACTGCCACTTCAGCTTACTAATCCGTTGGGCTATGTCGATTACTCTGGTTCTACTGCGGATATCCTTATTCCTAAGTTTATCACGCAGAGAAACTCCGAGCATAGCCCTCTCCATAGCTCGCTGAGCGACCTTGAGCTTCCTCATACGGCCAGCAGTGAAGGACCACGTCTCAGTTCCGTAAGTCATCACTGGCAACACGCACTGGTTGTACAATTTTGTTTTAAGGTTTTGAGGTATTTCTGACGAGAAGATGTGTCGTAGCTTCCCGAACGCTGCCCAGCCGAGTTGAATCCGTCGATTGACTTCTCGGTCGAAGTTGGACTTACCTAGTCGGACTATTTGTCCCAGGTAAACATACTCGTCAACAACTTCGAGCTTAGTGCTCCCAACAACTACCGGCATAGGTGTGACATGGACATTAAACATAATCTTTGTTTTGTCCATGTTCATCTTAAGACCTATCCGTTGGGAGACACTATTGAGGTCATTGAGCATAGTGCTTAGTTCCTCCAGCGAAAAAGATTTATTCATTTTCAAATATGGAGTGGTCGAAGAAAGAAGATAGAGTAGCGTTTATCGCGTTGAACCGCTGTGGTTACGCGCCAAAACAGATTTTCAATATTCTACAAAAATTGAAAATAACCCTACGATTTGTTTATCGCACTATCAAACGATTAACTAAAGATTCAAGCTTCAAAGATCGTAAGAGGACCGGCCGACCTCGTACAGTTTGGACATCCGCGATCATGTAAGCAGTGAAGGCGCGAATCCAACGAAATCCTGTTCTTAAACAAAAATCTTAGGTCTTCAGATGGGCCTAAGCAGAACCACGATCTAAAAAGTGATCAATGAAGACCTAGGACTACGAGCTTATCGTAAGAGGACCGAGATTTTTTGAACGAGCACTTGAAAAAAATTAGCCTGGATAGATCCCGCGCTTTGTTACGGCGTTACGCGGGAAAAAAATGTCACGAAATTTTGTTTTGGATGAAACATTTTTTAACATCGAAGAAAGTTATAATAAACAAAATGATAAGGTGTATGCCCACAGCAGTGAAGAAGCCAGTACACGTATTCTGAGGGTTCAACGAGGACATTATCCTTCGTCACTCACTGTTTGGCTTGGAGTCTCATATTCTGGCTTAACTGAGATGTTTTTCTGCGAAAAAGGTGTAAAAATCAGTGCCGAGGTATACCAAAATACCGTCGTAACGAACATAGTGGAACCTCTTTCTCAAAAAATGCTCAAAAATAGACATTGAATATTCCAATGGGACTCTGCATCAGCTCATAGGGCACGAAGCACGCAAAACTGGTTGACCGCCAGTGGAATTGACTTTATCGGACATGGAGACTGGCCCTTTTCTAGTCCAGATTAAGACCCACTGGATTACAAGATATGGCAACATTTGGAGGAGAAAGTCTGTGCTAAACCTCATCAGAATTTGAAATCTCTACGAGCATCTTTGGCTAAATCAGCGGCAGAAATAGATATGAATGTGGTGCGTGCTGCGGTTGAAGATGGTCTGCGTCGATTAAGGGCATGTTTTCAAAATAGGGGAGGCCATTTTGAATAATGTAAATAAAATTGTATTCTAAATTAAATAACCATTCATTTCATATATAATTAATATATAATTATCATAAAGTGTATCCTTAATTTTATAAAAAGTTTTTGACAGAACTTATGACCCGACTAATATCTAATGTTGGGCACGAAGTTTATTGATAAAACCAAAATTTAATCACAATACCTTAGACTATTTATAACCGTAGCTTGCTTATACATACACTATGCAGAATACCTTAAGGCTTTAAGGCTCACAAAGTAATACTGTCTTTGTAAGAGTATTGACATTTTATATTCACAATCTTACTGCGCACAATGACTTAGAGTTTAGTTGCGGTGTTGCAGCCACGATTAAAATCCCACACGGAACAAGTGTTTGTGTGGCCTACAAAAAAATGTTGTAGATCTACGTGGTAAAGCCATGCTGCAGCTATATTACAAGTATAGTTGTAGCACGAATGGGTCAGCTCGACCAGGGGGCTCAGAAGGGGGCTCAGCTCTCACAGAATACCAGCGTAAAATAGCACCTTAACGCTGCCGTGTTTAGTATGGTGAGTGTAGAGAACCGGAGACCATTTTTACTGGAAACGAGGTATTCCATCTTAGTCCTCTCGGGTGACAACACATCTGCATTTTTATTCTTAATCCATTATAGATATACATATCTATGGGCCACAGCAACCACTTACCATCAGGTGGACTGTGCCCTCGTTTGTTATCCTTATCCTATAAAAAAATTAGATGTTTTTCCATGTGCAATATTGTATGTTAAACGCTTCCACACCACAGTACAGGAGAAAATGTGGGGGTAACATTAAAAAAACAAAAAGAAGTGCCGTAGCTTTACAATGTGGTAGAGCCATGCTGCAGCTATATTATGGCTGCAGCACAAATGTGTCGCCTTGACCAAACTCTCACAAAACACCAGCGTATGGTTAGCGTGAAGAATTGGAGACCCTTTTTATTGGATACGAGCATGCCGTTGTAGTCGTCATAGGTGACAACGCATCTGCATTTTAAATTGTAATGGAGATTAAATTTAGATGTATATAAGCTACGGTATCTAGTTCCGATAAGGTGGACTGTGTGCCCGTTTCTCACCCTTATTCTATTAAAAAGAAAACATTAGCTCTTTCATCCACCGCAACACAGAAACTAAAACGATAGATTAATATTATTACTTCCTTCGTACTTATTAACTCTTTAGCAGTCCCCTTTAACACCTTTGTGCTAGCAGACGGCTATTTATTGTTACGAAGGGGTGCGGAGGCACGACCGCTGAAAGTCAATGTTTGACAAGTTTTATTTAACCCTGTTTGCACGCCTCCCCCGTTACAAACGAATTTGTTTGCTCGCTTGGCACGTCTGTAGTCAACTCACACGGTGGCAATGTTTGCATGTTAACACAACTCACAAAACAACCCAATCATAATGTATTATTCAGAATTCTTACAATTATTCAATCTCTCCCAATAGTCAAACAGAACGGATGTAATAAATACGCACGGTATTTAATAGTTGGTTTACTGTGAGCGTCAGAACCTCTACACCATGTGAGAAATTTGATGATTGATCAATAAAAAAATTTAGAGTCTTTTTGGTACCTAATTTTATACGTGGTAGCGCCATGCCGTAGCTATATTATGGTTGTAGCACGAATGAGTCCAGTAGGTTCGAAACAGCAGCTAAATGCTGGTGTGTTTCGTAGAGTGAGTAAAGAGAACCGGAGGCCCTTTTAACTGGAAAAGAGGCATTCCATTCCTTAGTTCAGAGGGGTGATTACGAATCTGCATTTTGATTCTTAATCGAGGATAATTGTAGATGTCTATGCATCGCAGCAGCCACTTACCATCAGGTGGAATGAACGCTTGTTTGTCACCTTTATTCAATTAAAAAAAATATGTTTATTTATGTATCTAAATCTAAAATCTAATAAAACATCTAAATAACAGAAAATCGCAAAGAAAGTGGTCAGCCATCTTGACCTTTTCCCCAAATGCTAATCTCGCGTGTATGGAGGTTATGGATTCAAAACTGTCTGAACAAAACTTTTAAGCACTGATTCTCTAGGTGAAGAGAAACATAGTGAAGAAACCATAATATCGCATATTTAAAACATTGCAAGGAGAATTGATGTCCGTCAGTAGCACTAGACAATGCAGTACAATGCAGTACGGCAATGCAGTAGACACTTTTACGCCCCAAAGTCCTTTTAGAAATGAGATATGACACGATCCCAGCTGTGAGATATAATGTAGGCTGTCACTTTACTTCTTCTTTATAAGCACGGTAATTTCCAAACTGGACATGGAATTATTTGTACATAGAGAGGATTACCGCCACGTTTGGCACACGGATTGTCGATCGCAGTACGTTTCGTGCCTTTGACGCTGTTATTCGTCGTAGATATATTATTATACGTCTAGCAAAAACGAGGTTAAAATTTATTGCCTATGAATCGCGTAGTAAAATAAAATGATGTGTCTTACCTAGTTTGAGAAGCACCTTCCGTCCTCCTTCAATTGCGTGCACTATCAAGAGTGCAATATAAGAAAACTGAAGTCTTGCCAGTCAGCCTCCGCAAAATCTACTTCGCCTGAGGATGCCTTGTTTAAAAGCGAAATACGTATTATTGACGGTGGTGTGTCCTTCCTAGTGTAGTGGTGCTGGGATTAGTGGTGCTGGGATAGTGCACGCAATTGAAGGGGAGTGAGAGAAGCTCTTCAAAGTAGATAAGATACATATTATTATAATTATTACGCTGATCTTAATTTTTTTTAACATCTTTAATATAATGGATTTTTGCAAAGTAACGCCTCATTCTATTAATTATATGAAAACGATGTAGTTATGCCCTCATTTATCGGAAGCTGTAAGATCATTCTAGCACTGGTGTTTTTTTTGACCCACAACCTGTACGCAAAGAATGCACTGCAGTATAGCTGCTGTAATACGTTACATAATTGTATCTGTCCAGACGTTACGTTAATATATCCAGATGTTACGTAACTTTCACTATTCCAGTGTTGAAACATACGACCGCTGCAAAATTTAAAAATTTAAGAGGTAATAAGTTTACGGCGGACACACCTGTTGTGGTTGCGATGGTATAAGTATATCTTAGCACTGTTTGGTAATGGTTTTAGCAGGTTTTAGTTTAGAATTTCCGGTGTCGTGTTTGCTGCGAATTTATTTTATTAATTCCAGTTTAATTATTGTTTTTATTCTCTTCTTGTTCTTTATCGGTTTGTAAAAGTCCACTTCTAAACATGGGCACAGTATAAATATATATTTACTGTGACACGGGTCTCTCCTGTTGTATGGATTGTTATAACGATTTATTTCACCACCATTATCATCATCATTACAGCCACAAGTCAGTGGCGAAAGTACAAAGGATTTATTTATTTCTTTATTATTTGTTGAAACTTTATACGCTGTATAGGAATAATGTCCTTTAGACTGAATTTTAGTCACGGCGGCCAGTATCAACGGAGACCAGCCATCTGTACAGGACCGGATTATAGTGCACGAATGTTTGTGCATGTATTCTTTATTTCGTCACTCTCATAGTCTGATGGGACGGCAATCCGACACGACCGGTGAGAGACCAGGCGCAGGACCAACGTCTTTCCGAGACAGAAGTGAACACCGTCAAATTTCTGAACCCGGGTTGTTAATGAGAATTTTATTGAGAGTTTTGATCTGAGATTTCAATCTAGAACCACATGATGAGCAGTACCACTTTTGACCACTAGACCAACGGAGCACAACAAACCTGCTACTGCTGGTTGGAACGACCATCTTAGGAAGAAGGCTCGTAGGCAAGTCGGTTGTCAGAACCTTGTCAGTCAGTCAGCAGGGTGCGTTGCGTGCAGGATAATTTAATTTGAAAAGGTTAAAGTTAGCTTATTCTGCCCTCGATCCCTCACAAACCTATACAGTCAATAAATAATTATATACTTATTGATTTTGTTGTCGATAGTTACGGCACAAATGGGTCGACTTTAACGTTGAAGGACAACACTAGCACAGACTAAGAGAAGAGCATTTTACAAAACAACGCATAGAGAAATAAATATACATATAACTTTTTAATAAACGTTTTACAAAGAAATGTACATTCATATCAACGCTCGCTGCAATGCCATTCCTATTATGTACAAACATTACACTGATATCGACCTTAATGCACTAGTAATTTCAAGGATCAGGGCAATGCTCTCACCTTCAACTAAATATATAGCCCTGACGACTTTACACTTTCATTTATAACACTTTCGTGTTGACGTTTATTAACAAAACTTGTTTTTATTTATGTTGTAATTTTAGTTAGTGTTTATTTAATGGTACACTGGCCCTAATTTTTTTATAGAATAACGTTGACAAATGGGCACATAACCTATCTGATAGTAAGTGGAGCTGTGGTCTATAGACATCTACATGCATTCTCAATAAAGAACCAAAAGTCCATAAAACGCCACAATCCTATTTATAAAACATGTGCGTGTTAGAAATAATTGAAGGGCAACGAAATTGCGATGCGCAATAGAATATTGAATACGAATGATAGAAAGTACAATAATAGTGTAACTATTTACTATGCGCATTCCTAGACTTCCACAGCAAATGCACTAGAATATAAAATAGTACGTGTAGGGGCGTCGTAAGAACGTATCGTAAGAGGCTCTTGAGGGAAATTGAAACAGAAGATGGATAGCAGCATCTTCCTAATAACAACTCAATATTAATAAAAAAATGCGGCTGCCAACTCGTCCGGATGAATGGATTTATTATGCGCAATTGCAGAATTCCGTAGCAAATACATTAGTATATATAATTTTTTTTATAGGATAAGGGTGACAAACGAGCACACAGTCCACCTGATGGTAAGTAGTTGCTGCGGCCCATAGACATCTACATCTATCCTAGTTTGCGAATCAAAATACAGATGCGTTGTCACCCGTGAGGACTAAGATGGAATGCCTCATTTCCAGTAAAAAGGGCCTCCGGCCACCTGCACTCACCAAGCGAAACGCAGAGGTGAACCTCTACTTCACGCTGGTATTCTGTGAGTTCGTGGTACCACCCCGGTTCGAGCCGGCCCATCCGTGCGACAGCAAAAGCTGCCGCGTGGCTCTACCACTGTTAATAATATACGTACTATTATAATTATAATTGTACGTGTCGTGGTTGCCTAAAAAAATTCATTGCTCATATCATCCAGTGAGTGTTATATATATATATATATATATATATATATATATATATATATATATATACACATATATATATATATATATATATTTATATTTATATATATATATATATATATATATATATATATATATATATATATATATATATTTATATTTATATAATACGCTATAAGGAGTTGAACAGCTGCTCTCAAACTGCGGATGGCAATTCGTCTGCTAAGCGTGGGGAAATCTATGTGGGAGGACTAAATGCTCAGAAACTTTTTTATTCAATATAGATTATAAATAATAAAAATTGAAAGTCACTCTTTTGTTGAATTACCACTGGTTCGAAAAAAACCTATGTCCTGGGGAGAACCAGTAAGAAACCCAGCGAGTTTTTAAACAAAAATAACAGTTTACAATCATGTATGTTACACAATTAACAATACAAAAGAAATTAGAAATAGCTTAGTAGAGATCACCTTATTCCCAAGGGTTATTATCATTCATAAATTCCTTAATATTATAATAACCCTTTTTATACAAATTTAGTTTATAAAGTATTTGAACTTTGTGCAGGTCAAATTTTGTTTATTTTCTTCGACTTTATTTGTAAAAACGTATACATCGCCCCAAGAATGAATTACTGACTCGGTGGAGTCGAGTAACTGGTACTACTAGCTTGTGTCTGTTACAAGTATTTACAGAACGAATATCACTTATTTTTGTATAACTACTTTCATTTTTGAGTGCGTACATTACATTTTCACCAATGTATTCAGAGGCCAAAGTTAATATAATAATTTCCTTAAATTTGTGTCACAGCGATTCTTTGGGCTTTAAATCATAAATTGCTCTTGTGGCCCTCTTCTGTAAAACAAATATGATTTCAGTGTCAGCCGCGCTGGCATATGGAAATAGCTAAAGTAAACTAGTCTAGCTGTTTCAACACTGGTAAGATTTCTAATATTTTTTACAGTATATACGGCAGAACTAAGTCTGCTTACTAGTTTTGATATATGGGGGCTCCGTTGAAGCTTCGCGTCTAGTGTGATAACAAGAAAAATGGTGGTATCGACAAAACTCAGTTCCTCCCCATTTAAAATTACAGTAGTATTTAATTGTTTGACATTTGGATTCATGAATTTCATACATTTAGTTTCAGTGCCATTTAAATGCAAGTTATTGACATTGAATCAATTTACTAATTTAGATATAGCATTATTTACTTCATCATATTTTAGTAATTGTCGTTTTAATTTGAAAATTAAAGAAGTATTATCAGCAAATAATACTATATCATGGTTATCCTCTACTATGCAAGGTAAGTTATTAAGGTATACAAGAAACAGAAAGGGGCCGAGAATTGTGTCTTGAGGCACACCCATTTATAAAATCGACCCGGAAGAGCTCATACTGTTAATGACAACTTTTTGCGTTTTATTACTTAAATATGAAATAATTAATTTAAGAGCATTACTTCATACACCGTAGTGTTGAAGTTTCCTGGTGAACACAATCGAAGGCGTTGGATAGGTGACAGAATATATAAATAAGCATTCTGTGTTTTAATTAGCTCAACATCAGCATTAGTTGTGGAGCGACGCCTTGTGAAACCAAATTAATTTTTACGTAGCAAATTGTTTATATTAAAAAAAATATCATTTGATCAAAAATAATTTTTTCAAAAATCTTACTGAGTGTAGGTAGTACAAAAATAGGTCTAAAATTGGCGGAGTCCAATCTACTACCAGATTTTATTAAAGGTATTACTTTACTATGCTTCTTTAAATCAGGAAATATACCAGATTCGATACTAGTATTAAAAATAATAGCTAGTTGTAGAGCGATTGTATCTATTATAGACGCAATACCTTTAACGAAAATCCCCCACAGATCTTCAGTTTCCTTAATATCAATAGTTTTAAAATATTATAATATATATTTTGATGATACTTTATGAAATATCCAATTCTTTGTACACGCATTTACATTTTGTTTAAGGAATGATTCGGTGACGGCAGGAGAAGTATTCAGTGACTAGTAGTGGCTAAGACCAGAATAACAGTAAAATATTTCTCAAAAACCATTGCAACGTCCTGATCTGATTCGGTTAATTTGTTGTTAAAACTTAACCGGTAGTTTGAATTGCGAGAATTGATCTTACCAGTTTCACTATTTATTATACTCTAGTTTAACCTACAGGTTGATTTGATTTAGATATTGTAACTTAAATAAATAAACTCTTGAATATTAAAAAAAACTATTATGTATAGTCACTTATTAGAATATTTTCAGACGAGTAAAACCGTAAATTAATGGAAAGAGCTCAGATGTATCATATTTACTGTATTTCATCATGTGGGTCAGCAGATGTCTGAAAATATCCGCATGTACTCAATCACTAGTTAACCCACTGTGCTGAGGCACTTCTGACTGCGAAAATGTTTTGTATTACACGACGTGCTGTTGAATATTCACGTGTACTGCATATAGCCTACACTGTTACTAGGTATGAGGACTCTTTCTCTGCATAGGAGCTTCTTGCCTTTTTCTGCCGCCAAATAGCAGCATTTTTTTATAGAATAAGAGTGACATACTAGCACACAATCCATCTGATGGTGAGTAGATGTTGTGGCCCGTAGACATCTACATCTAAGAACAGTAGTAACACGCTTGCACTGCTGTGTTCTAGTTTCAAGTGTATAGAGAGCCAGATAATATAGTCCTTAGAGGTTCCAACGCACCTGTTGCCTTCTTGAAGTTGGTGGCAGGTATGCATGGACCGAAGTAGCCAATCGACTTCCTCATCAGAGCGTCCAACTATTTAGCAGAATGCCCCATACATTACTACGCTTCAGTGCTATATGAGTACGAGGTAGCAAATATACGTAATAGTAGGTTGTTGATATAATCAGTCCTCAGGATTGCGAAAGCTTAATTGTACTTAAATGATTGTGATCATTATATTTCGTAATTTAATTTTAAGACTCTTACTTAGTTATATTTACTACAACCAAACATTTATCGTAACGACGTACGTACGTAGCCTCGTTGTAGCTACTATTGTGACTGCAGCACTGCATATCGATTCTGAATATATTTCCAGACAGACGTGAATTTGTTCTCCTGATTCTATATTTAAAGAAATAGTTTTCAATGTATAGTGTTGGCGTAAATATAAGAAATCATTAAAATAAATTATGTAAAGAATGCAGTAATCTTAAATGTTAGAGAATCTTTCTTCCCCATCGGTTATCGGTTCTTCGAGCTATATGCCATATGCCCGGCCCATTACCACTTCAGCTTACTTACCAGTAGGCGAAGTGTCAGGCGGCCCCCCAATAAATGAAGTGACGACCTGGTAAGACATGCAGGAAGTCGACGGATGTAGATGGCTCAGGACCGTGCTTTTTGGCATTACTTGGGGAGGCCTATGTTCAGCAGTGGACTTGTGAAGGGCTGTAATGATGATGATGATGATGTTATTACATATATAGTAAGGTTACATTCGGCTTTGTCAATAAGTTTCTCATTTAAAAACTCATTTACAGAGTAATAACAAATTAACGCATTTGATACGACATTATTTGCATTTCGAATTTCAATTTCGAGTCTCTGAGCTGGCATATGTATAATATCTTTATGAATGCTCCTTGATACATAAATTAAGAGATTTCTAGAAATAAATATACATATATTCTTGAAATAGGATTAGGTCGTAGGACCCCATTTCTGCCTAGAACTCCATCTGTAGGGTTAGAATAGAATAGAATAGAATAGAATAATTTTTTATTCAATATAAATCACATGTGTAATTCTTATTGAAAGTCATTTTTTACTTTACCACTGGTTCGAAAAAAAAACCTCTGTCCTGGGAAGAACCAGCAAGAAACCCAGCGGGACTTTTTTTTAAAGCAAATTTTACAATAATGGTTGTACTAACTATATAAGTACAAAATTTATTTTAGAAACAGCTTGGAAGCGATCACCTCATTCCCAGGGGTTATTATCAACCATGTATTCATTTATACTATAATAACCCTTTTTATACAGTTTCAACTTAACAAAACATTTAAACTTGCTAATGGAGAGAGCCTGTACACTTTCCGGGACCTTGTTGTAATAGCGTATACATTGCCCCAAGAATGAATTACTGACTCTGTGGAGTCGAGAAACTGGTATCACTAGCTTGTGTTTGTTCCTAGTGTTTACAGAATGCACATCACTTTTTTTACTAAAACTACCTTTGTTTTTGTGAACATACATTAAATTTTCGTAAATATACTGAGAGGCCAAAGTTAATATATTTATTTCTTTAAATTTATCTCAAAGAGACTCTCTCAGTTTTAGGTTGTAAATAGCTCTAATGGCCCTCTTCTGTAAAACAAAAATAGTTTCTGAATCAGCCGCATTTCCCCATAGCAAAATCCCATAAGACATTATGCTATGGAAATAACTGAAATAAACTAATCTAGCTGTCTCGACACTAGTGAGACCTCTAATCTTTTTTACAGCATAGGCTGCAGAACTTAGTCTGCTTGCTAGTTTGGATATATGGGGGCCCCACTGAAGCTTTGCGTCGAGAGTGATGCCAAGAAAAACAGTGGATTCAACAGGGCTCATTTCTTCCCCATTTAAAAACACATTGGTACTCAGATTTCTTACATTCGTTGTTGTAAATTTAATACATTTAGTTTTATTTCCGTTTAAATGTAAATTATTAACGTTAAACCAATGCACTAATTTTGATATAGCATTATTCACTTCATCACATTTAAATGATTGACGTTTAAGTTTAAAAATCAAAGAAGTATCATCAGCAAATAATACTATATCATGATTATCCTCTACAATAGAAGGTAAGTCATTAATATACACTAGAAACAGAAATCGGCCGAGAATTGAGCCCTGAGGGACACCCATTAGTACAGGTGAGCCGGAAGAACTTTTACCATTGATAATAACTTTCTGCATTCTATTACTTAAATATGAAATTATAAGTTTAAGCGCTGTGTTCTTGACACGATAGGTTAAAGAACCTTTATAGTTTATAGTAACTGTATATTGTAGCTGACCCGAGACGTACCACAGTTATTGGAAGGTTGCGAGTGCCTTGAGATATTATACTGTGCTCCTCGAGATACTGTCTTCTTTCGGTTTTTACTTTTTGTTAAAAATTATAATTATTCATTATTTCCATTGCTACTTATTATTGCTTACCTTCAAGAAAAGAGCTTACACCTTTCTAAAAGGCCGGCAACGCATCTGCGATTCCCCTGGTGTTGCGGTTTTTCATGGGCGGCGGTAGTCACTTACCATCAGGTGAGCCGCATGCTCGTTTGCCCCCTCTTCTTAAAAAAATACTTTAAATTACGTAATAACCTAGTAAGTGTTGTATACTTTACATCTGTTCTGAGAATTATAAATATATTTTGTATTGACCACACTTTCATTGTACACCTTTTAAATATTTTATTATAAATGTTGTATATTTACAACTTTGTCAGTAGGGAATAATTTATATTTTAGATAAAACCACTCAAGCTCTTATTGGATTTAACGGGATTAATAACTTTTTAAACTTTTTAATGGAACAGTATAAATTATAGTACAAATCAACCAGCTCATTTTTTAAGTTATGTATTAGTGTCAGTATATATAAGCACTTTTTTGAAGGTAAGGGCAGATAATATAAGTATATGAGATTTAAATTTAATTACATAGCCAAAATTTTAGCCTTTACAAAGAAGTCTTCATGTATAGATTAAATTGCAAGTTCAAATAATTTGAGATACTTTGATCTGTCAATATTGACGTACACGTTCGAAAAACGTAATTACATAGCCAAAATTTTAGCCTCTACGTTTTTCGAACGTGTACGTCAATATTGACAGATCAAAGTATCTCAAATTAATTGAACTTGCAATTTAATCTATACATGAAGACTTGTTTGTAAGATTATCAATGTGATTTAAAAAAAATCATCATCATCATTACAACTCTTCACAAGTACACTGCTGAATATAGGCCTCCTCCAAGTAATGCCACTAAGCATGGCCTTAAGCCACCTGTGTCCATCGAATTCCTATATATCTTACCAGGCCCTCATTCCATCTAATGGAGAGCTGCCCAACGCTTCGCTTAACAGCACAAGACTGCCACTCGAGAATCTTTCGATTTCATCGTTTTCGATTCTGTGAGCTATATGGCCGGTCCATTGCCACTTTAGTTTACTAATCCGTTGGGCTTTGTCGGTTACTCTGGTTCTACCTCGAATATCCTCATTTCTAAGTCTCTTACGCAGATAAATCCCGAGTATGACGCGTCGTGGTCCAGTCTGGTCCGAAGGGTCCGTTTCTACTTAGTATGACAGTTCTCAGGAATAGAAGCTGTGTTAACTTCTGTCCGACATATGAAAACAATGTCGCTAGACTGAGTTATTGTGGAGATTCTCAGACGCTATTCGTCAACACTGTTGTCAAATGGGACGTCTCAAGGCTGGGAAAAAAATACTAATGATAAGAAATGATGAGAAATCGCCGAATATATTTTTTTACGTGGTAGAGCCATGCTGCAGCTATATTAGTAGTATAATTGTAGCACGAATGGGTCGGCCCCACCGGGGAAGGACCACGCTCTCACAGAATACCAGCATAAAATAGCAGCTTGACACTGCTGTGTTTCGTATGGTGAGTGTAGAGAACTGGAGACCCATTTTACTGGAAAAGAGGCATTCTATCTTAGTCCTCACGGGTGACAACGCATCTGCATTTTGATCCGCAAACGAGGATAGATGTAGATGTCTATGGACCTCAGCAACCACTTACCATCAGGTGGACTGTGTGCTCGTTTGTCACCCTATCCTATAAAAAAAAATATCGATCGGATCTCTCATTTCCGTTAGGTTCTTAGGGCAAGGAAATGTCCGACGCGCAGCCCCAATGCGTATTGGCGAAACTCATATGTCTTCGAAATATTTGTTTTTTCTTATTTCTCTGATATGCAAGTTTTTTTTATAGGAATAGGGTGACAAACGAGCACACAGTCCACCTGATGGTAAGTGGTTGCTGCGGCCCATAGACATCTACAACTATCCTCGTTTGCGAATCAAAATGTAGATGCGTTGTCACCCGTGAGGACTAAGATGGAATGCCTCATTTCCAGTAAAAAGGGCCTCCGGCCACCTGCACTCACCAAGCGAAACGCAGAGGTAAACTTCTACTTCACGCTGGTTTTCTGTGAGGTCGTGATACCACCCCGGTTCGAGCCGGCCCATCCGTGCGACAGCAAAAACTGCCGCGTGGCTCTACCACTGTTAAAAACGTGTTTTCCTTTACCGCCGATCACGTGGTAAATCAGCACTCAAAATTGTAATTAACAATTTCATTGGTGCCGGCGTGTATCGAACCCGGGTTGCTCGCTGTGAAATTTACAGCGAACGCTTAGTCCCTGTGCTACCACGGCTCTGTGCAAGCATGCAGATTATTAATATAATCAGGTGTTACTTTGCTGAAATCTATTATATTAAATTATTATCCATTGTAATAAATTGTTACGCAGTCTTAGTTTTAGCTAACTAATTTTTAACATCTTTAATGCGGATTATGACAATTGTATGTTTTGGGGAAGCTGTTGGCTTGTGTAAGTGTTCATTAATTCTGAAATCTTCGTTCCTTGAGCACATCACCAGGTGTCAGTTTTTCTCTTGTCACAGCGCTCTATTTGCGCGGACTTCATTAATTTTTATTAAAATTAAAATAAACTTCGCGCGAAACTAAATCATTCATTAAATTGAATATTTTTACCTAACAACTTCCTACTGCTATAATCTTTTGACATTTACGCCTTCGCATTATTTATTTTTACACGACATTTCAATAATTTTTAATACTGCAAACATTAGAGTCGAAATTCGTTATTTCAAAATTTTAACATTATATATATATATATATATATATATATATATATATATATATATATATATATATAGTACAATATATAATCACTGCATTGTGTGTAAAGTATACAAGTACATATACAATTATCATGTATTTGAAATCTGGATATACATTTCAAGATGTAGAAATAATAATTGATTGCTCCATCAACCAAGATTAAATAAATTTCAATTGTCTACGTACCTATTACGGATCATGAGATACAGCCCGCTGACAGACAGACGGACGGACGAGGATGCTTAGTAATAGGCTCCCGTTGGTTAACCTTTAGGTACAGAACCCTAAAAAGCTACTCGTAAGTGACATTGAAAAGGAAAAATATTACTTTTTAGACTTGTTTATCTGTGTTCATGTGATGATTTCTTACCTTAAGGGGCGTATTACAAAAAAACGCGAAATTACAAGGTTTCCTCGTTGAAATTTTATGTTTATCGTTCATTGCTTGAAATAACAATTACTTGGTAAAAATAGTTCGTTTTCTCTCCTCAAATAAGCTCGGAATGGATTTTAGATAACTTATTTATTTAATCAGTAATAATCATTCTCCCGATGCATGTTTAGGCAAAAACTCTCGAAGACATGATTTGGGAGCTCTAATTTGTAGATTCTATTGAATATCGACCATCAAAAAAAATATTTTTATCTCCCAAATATCCTACACTTTAATAATAATGGAATACATTTTCGTTATATGCTTTTCACGCTAGGAAAAAAAAATCGACATAATTCAAAAAACGTCCAAAAAAGCTTCGATACAAGACCCTATATTTCCGAAGTTCTACATCATTTAGAAGTAAAATTTATACCAAAATAATCATCAACATTTGCTTACACTATGTTATTATTTTTACTTTTCAAATCGTTACTCATCATCATCATCATTACAGCCCTTCACAAGTCCACTGCTGAACATAGGCCTCCTCCAAGGAATGCCACAAAGCACGGTCCTGAGCCACCTGCATCCATCGACTTCCTGCATGTCTTACCAGGTCGTCACTCCATCTTGTGGGGGGACGCCCTACACTTCGCCTACCGGTACGAGGCTGCCACTCGAGAACCTTTCTTCCCCATCGGTTGTCGGTTCTTCGAGCTATATGGCCGGCCCACTGCCACTTCAGCTTACTAATCCGTTGGGCTATGTCGGTTACTCTGGTTCTACTGCGGATTTCCTTATTCCTAAGTTTATCACGCAGAGAAACTCCGAGCATAGCCCTCTCCATAGCTCGCTGAGCGACCTTGAGCTTCCTCATACGGCCAGCAGTGAAGGACCACGTCTCAGTTCCGTAAGTCATCACTGGCAACACGCACTGGTTGTACAATTTTGTTTTAAGGTTTTGAGGTATTTCTGACGAGAAGATGTGTCGTAGCTTCCCGAACGCTGCCCAGCCGAGTTGAATCCGTCGATTGACCTCTCGGTCGAAGTTGGACTTACCTAGTCGGACTATTTGTCCCAGGTAAACATACTCGTCAACAACTTCGAGCTTAGTGCTCCCAACAACTACCGGCATAGGTGTGACATGGACATTAAACATAATCTTTGTTTTGTCCATGTTCATCTTAAGACCTATCCGTTGGGAGACACTATTGAGGTCATTGAGCATAGTGCTTAGCTCCTCCAGCGATTCTGCCATGAGGACTATATCGTCGGCAAATCGAAGGTGAGTGATGTACTCGCCATTGATGTTAATACCGTATCCTTTCCAGTCCAGAAGCTTGAAAACGTCTTCCAATGCAGCGGTGAAGAGTTTCGGGGATATAACGTCACCCTGTCTTACACCTCTCTGCAATTGGATAGGTTTCGTACTCTGGTTCTGTACTCGGATAGCCATCGTAGCTCTACTGTACAAACACTTCAGCACTTCGATATACCGACAGTCAACTTGGCACCGCTGAAGGGACTGCAGCACCGCCCAAATTTCGACGGAATCAAAGGCTTTCTCATAGTCCACATACGCCAGACATAGTGGCAAATTGTACTCTTCGGACTTCTGTACAATTTGCCGTAGGGTATGTATGTGGTCTATGGTGCTAAAGCCCTTTCGGAAACCGGCTTGTTCGGGAGGCTGGAAGTCGTCAAGTCTGCGCGCGAGACGATTCATAATGACTCTCGAAAACAGCACGTAGACGCGGCTCAGAAGGGAAATCGGTCTGTAGTTCTTCAAGAGAGCGTTGTCACCTTTCTTGAAGAACAAGACCACCGCACTTCTGCTCCACGCCTCCGGTGTAATGCCACCATGGAGGACGGAGTTAAAGAGCTTCTGAAGGACTTCAAGTACCGGTCTTCCACCCGCTTTCAGAAGCTCCGCTGTAATTCCATCCTCGCCTGGGGCCTTGCCGTTTTTAAGGTGCTGGAGAGCCATTCTAATCTCGCTCAGACTGACGTCCGGGATATCTTCGGAATAGTGTCGAATAAGACTCGCTCTTGGATCGATACTCACACTTGCGTGTGGCTCCAACGATGACGTGTACAGCTGCCCATAGAACCTCTCAATCTCACTCAAAATCTCAGGTGCCCCGGAAACGATGCTGCCACATTCGGTCTTCAGCTTTGACAGTTGGCTCTTTCTGGCAGACAGATCTCTGGCAAAGACTTTGGAGCCTTGGTTCCGCTCGATCGCTTCTTCAATACGAGCTGTATTGAAGTTGCGTAAGTCCCGCCGCATGCATTTGGAGATCTGTCTGTTCAGTTGCCTGTATGCTGTCAAATCTGTTGAAGAATGTAGCCTCATCTCCCGTCTAACAGCCATGGGATTAAGAGTGTGATCGGAGAGTTTTTGTGTTCTTCTGCGGTGGGTCTTGCAGAACTTAGCTCCGACCGCATGGACAGTTTCCACAAGCTTGTCATTCATATCGTCCACTTCATTGCAGTCTTCTAGGCACTGAAAACGGTTTTGTAACTCGAGCTGAAAGGTTTCGGGACTTTGGATTAGAACACGAGGGGGACGGAGCGTTGACTTCATCAGACGAGACCTCTCCAACTTAACATTTAGGTTCAGTGTGCCTCTAACCATTCGGTGATCGCTGCCGGTTTTCACCCTCGCGATCACTGAGACATCACTGAACAGTTGTCGTCTGGTCGTCATAATGAAGTCAATCTCATTTTTTGTCGAACCGTCGGGGCTCGACCAGGTCCACTTCCTGTGGGGCCGCTTCTTGAAGAAAGAGTTCATCATAAAGAGTCCCTCTTTCTCCATGAAGTCGGCCAGCTGCTGGCCCCTTGGGTTCCGTTGCCCTATTCCAAATCGTTACTATTATATTTTAATTAATTAAATAAAAGTACTATATATTTCACTGTGCCGGCCATCTGCGATCATTAACGCGCGAGCGCTTGCCGAGGGTGGACCTGCGTCAGTTTATTTCGGGCGCTGCATCGTTTCTATACTACCGTAGTGTGCGTCGATTGCTATCGTAGTGTGCGTCGATTACCTGCATACTAGAATATCGTCAACTACGACCGCAAGTTTTGATCGATCGGTTTAAAACTATTTTATATAGTTATAATTTAGATTACGTCTCTTCAAAAATGTGGTCTATTCATTGACTTAGATCATTATTATTTGAGGGCTTCACCTAATGGTTTATAGAGCAACGGTCTTATCGAAGTTAAATGTCCTATTTCAGCTTTCGGAATAGATTTTGATACGGCCTTTCGACAAAAAAAAGTTAAAGGTTATAAATTCAGTGATTCAAGTGTAACATTAAATCAAAATAATGACTGGTTTTACCAAATCCAAGTCATTATTTTGTCCAGCTTCATTTAGCAAATAAAAATGTCTGAATACTTGCCATAATATGTATTGGCCCAGATTAATGCAGTAAAAGTACTAAAAATTTACAAATACGACCAATTTTAGATTTTCAATATGTTACCCAAGTTACAAGCTTTTTATGAAAAGTGTGTACTGACTGAAATTATCGAATCGAGAAAAGTTCGGTCAATGCCGTCGCAGTAAATATTTTTCTTATAAAAAATATAGTAATTGACTGTAAGTACCGATTAAAAATATATTAGTTACATTTGGTTGTTATATTTATTAAAACAGGTTGCAACCGTTTATTTATTTATACCACTATTCTACCGGTAGTAGACATAATCGATTATTAACATTCGATTACAGCGTAACAATTAAAATATTTATGTGTACTTATTTTGACACTAAATTTCATAAATAATGAATAATATATCAAAATGGTATATAATAATAAATTATAAATTATAATTATATAATAATAAATTAATAAGATAACATTAAAATGACACAACAAAAAATATTCCATCCACTGAAGTCCATCCTAAGAAAACTTTGTATTATGGAAGATCAAGATCGTTTAGTCGCCATACTCACAGTATTATAGTGCGAGCGAGTGAATAGATATGAAAGAAAGTATCGGTCGCGTAACTTGCCGCCCGCTCGGTGCGTAACTAAATTTGCGAAACGCCGAAATGTAAGAGGGCTCTTAACTTGAATTGAACTACTATTTGTATTGAATGAAACTAGTACTTATAACTATAATTTATCTATTAGATTAAATCAAGTTTCATTAAATGTGTTTATGTATAACGGTTTCGACTATAGCAACATTTCCCCATTACAAAAGGTCGACGACACGACGACGTCTAGCGACGATAATCAAAATACAGATATCCAACACAGATAACTAAGCATGGTTCCAAGCCACCAGTATCTAGCAACTTGTGATTTTTTTTATTCCAAGCTCAGTGCGTTTTTATACCTTCGCAGTAATACAATTTACAATAACTTATTCTGCCAATAATCATAAAATGCTACAATAACCTGTGAGCTGGCGTAATTGTTTCGAAGCCCTTTCAAAGTGTTTTATTTTAAGAACCGTTATTGTTGTCCATCTCAAGGCCAAGGTTGTTAAATATATTTTATATTTATTATTTTTTTTACGTGGTAGAGCCATGCTGCAGTTATATTATTAGTATAGTTGTAACACGAACGGGTCGGCTCGACCGGGGAAGGACCACGCTCTCACAGAACACCAGCGTAAAATAGCAGCTTAATACTGCTGTGTTTCGTATGTTGTGTGTAGAGAACCGGAGACCCTTTTTACTGGAAAAGAGGCATTCCATCTTAGTCCTCACGGGTGACAATGCATCTGCATTTTGATTCGCAAACGAGGATAAGTGTAGATGTCTATGGGCCACAGCAACCACTTACCATCAGGTGGACTGTGTGCTCGTTCGTCCCCCTATCGTATAAAAAAATATTTCAAAACTAGGGGTAAAAGAAAGATGAGAGTGGTAGTATTAAATTATATGCTTACTATCATCATCATTACAGCCCTTCACAAGTCCACTGCTGAACATAGGCCTCCCCCAAAGAATGCCACAAAGCACGGTCCTGAGCCACCTGCATCCATCGACTTCCTGCATGTCTTACCAGGTCGTCACTCCATCTTGTGGGGGGACGCCCTACACTTCGCCTACCGGTACGAGGCTGCCACTCGAGAACCTTTCTTCCCCATCGGTTGTCGGTTCTTCGAGCTATATGGCCGGCCCACTGCCACTTCAGCTTACTAATCCGTTGGGCTATGTCGGTTACTCTGGTTCTACTGCGGATATCCTCATTCCTAAGTTTATCACGCAGTGAAACTCCGAGCATAGCCCTCTCCATAGCTCGCTGAGCGACCTTGAGCTTCCTCATACGGCCAGCAGTGAAGGACCACGTCTCAGTTCCGTAAGTCATCACTGGCAACACGCACTGGTTGTACAATTTTGTTTTAAGGTTTTGAGGTATTTCTGACGAGAAGATGTGTCGTAGCTTCCCGAACGCTGCCCAGCCGAGTTGAATCCGTCGATTGACCTCTCGGTCGAAGTTGGACTTACCTAGTCGGACTATTTGTCCCAGGTAAACATACTCGTCAACAACTTCGAGCTTAGTGCTCCCAACAACTACCGGCATAGGTGTGACATGGACATTAAACATAATCTTTGTTTTGTCCATGTTCATCTTAAGACCTATCCGTTGGGAGACACTATTGAGGTCATTGAGCATAGTGCTTAGTTCCTCCAGCGATTCTGCCATGAGGACTATATCGTCGGCAAATCGAAGGTGAGTGATGTACTCGCCATTGATGTTAATTCCGTATCCTTTCCAGTCCAGAAGCTTGAAAACGTCTTCCAATGCAGCGGTGAAGAGTTTCGGGGATATAACGTCACCCTGTCTTACACCTCTCTGCAATTGGATAGGTTTCGTATTCTGGTTCTGTACTCGGATAGCCATCGTAGCTCTACTGTACAAACACTTCAGCACTTCGATATACCGACAGTCAACTTGGCACCGCTGAAGGGACTGCAGCACCGCCCAAATTTCGACGGAATCAAAGGCTTTCTCATAGTCCACATACGCCAGACATAGTGGCAAATTGTACTCTTCGGACTTCTGTACAATTTGCCGTAGGGTATGTATGTGGTCTATGGTGCTAAAGCCCTTTCGGAAACCGGCTTGTTCGGGAGGCTGGAAGTCGTCAAGTCTGCGCGTGAGACGATTCGTAATGACTCTCGAAAACAGCACGTAGACGCGGCTCAGAAGGGAAATCGGTCTGTAGTTCTTCAAAAGAGCGTTGTCACCTTTCTTGAAGAACAAGACCACCGCACTTCTGCTCCACGCCTCCGGTGTAATGCCACCATGGAGGACGGAATTAAAGAGCCTCTGAAGGACTTCAAGTACCGGTCTTCCACCCGCTTTCAGAAGCTCCGCTGTAATTCCATCCTCGCCTGGGGCCTTGCCGTTTTTAAGGTCCTGGAGAGCCATTCTAATCTCGCTCAGACTGACGTCCGGGATATCTTCGGAATAGTGTCGAATAAGACTCGCTCTTGGATCGTTACTCCCACTTGCGTGTGGCTCCAACGATGACGTGTACAGCTGCCCATAGAACCTCTCAATCTCACTCAAAATCTCAGGTGCCCCGGAAACGATGCTGCCACATTCGGTCTTCAGCCTTGACAGTTGGCTCTTTCTGGCAGACAGATCTCTGGCAAAGACTTTGGAGCCTTGGTTCCGCTCGATCGCTTCTTCAATACGAGCTGTATTGAAGTTGCGTAAGTCTCGCCGCATGCATTTAGAGATCTGTCTGTTCAGTTGCCTGTATGCTGTCAAATCTGTTGAAGAATGTAGCCTCATCTCCCGTCTAACAGCCATGAGATTAAGAGTGTGATCGGAGAGTTTTTGTGTTCTTCTGCGGCGGGTCTTGCAGAACTTAGCTCCGACCGCATGGACAGTTTCCACGAGCTTGTCATTCATATCGTCCACTTCATTGCAGTCTACTAGGCACTGAAAACGGTTTTGTAACTCGAGCTGAAAGGTTTCGGGACTTTGGATTAGAGCACGAGGGGGACGGAGCGTTGACTTCATCAGACGAGACCTCTCCAACTTAACATTTAGGTTCAGTGTGCCTCTAACCATTCGGTGATCGCTGCCGGTTTTCACCCTCGCGATCACTGAGACATCACTGAACAGTTGTCGTCTGGTCGTCATAATGAAGTCAATCTCATTTTTTGTCGAACCGTCGGGGCTCGACCAGGTCCACTTCCTGTGGGGCCGCTTCTTGAAGAAAGAGTTCATCATAAAGAGTCCCTATTTCTCCATGAAGTCGGCCAGCTGCTGGCCCCTTGGGTTCCGTTGCCCTATTCCAAATTTCCCTACTTTCAGCTCACCGTTCTCTCTTGTGCCTAGTTTTGCATTGAAGTCTCCCATTAACACCGTATATTGGGTTTTGGAGGAATGCATGGCTCTAGAGATATCCTCATACATTTCCTCCACCTCCTCATCGGGGTGTGTCGAGGTTGGTGCGTAAACCTGTATGACCTTCAGCGAATACCGTTTGGTGATTCTGAGTATAAGGTACGCAACCCTCGTCGACACACTCCCGATCTTTACAACGTTGTTAACGAGAGACTTGTGGACGATAAATCCGACACCTCCTTGGGACAGATGGTCGCCCTCCCGGTGATAGAGCAAGTTGCCGGATTCGAGGATTACCGTGTCCTCCCCCTCTCTTCGGACTTCGGATAATCCTATAATATGCCAGCGCAACTTGTCTATCTCTTCTTCCAGCTCCACGATCTTCTCGTCAGTCCTCAGGGTGCGTGCGTTGTACGTTGCCAGGTCGAGTCGTCGTAGGTGGCAACCGAACCTCCACCGGAGATTCTTAGCACCCCCTGCCCCGCCGTTACCATGGTCGCCACCGTAGCCAGGAATAGCGGGGCCGCCGGGGACTGGGGGCCGTTTCTTTGTCACTCTCATCATTGGGGGGTATTTGCCATAGTTGCCACGCTTGGCGAGCGGGTTGGCAACCGCAGTTTTTTTATTGTACTTTCGGCTATTATCAGGAAGATGCTGCTGCCCATCTCCCGCCTGTTTCCCTTTATCGCCTTTTACGACACCCACGGGAGAATATGGGGTAGTGGATATTCTTGACCGCCACTACACGGCTACTATGCTTTGCTTTAAACATATTATATTAAATAGAAATCTTCTAGGTTAAATGATATACGATATTAAATTTTGCAAAGGAAATTTTCCAACATAGATATTAAAGCTATTTTTGAAGTGAAAACTTCTTTAGCGGCGTTGTGTACTTTT
Organism: Parnassius glacialis; assembly: GCA_033319125.1. NCBI lineage: Eukaryota > Metazoa > Arthropoda > Insecta > Lepidoptera > Papilionidae > Parnassius > Parnassius glacialis. The sequence goes on from JAVANC010000016.1 coordinate 540,778, forward strand.
TTTGTAATGGGTAAAAAATGTTAAACTCGCGTCAGGTCACGTGTCCTGATCGAAAATTCGTAAGACGGATGGAGAGTAGACAGCCGGCGCGGCGTAGGAGAGGAAGTAAGTTAGGTTTAATTAATTTTCATTTATTAATTAATATAATTTTATTATTAAGATTAGGTTTCGATCGAGTCTACTGTACTGCTTGACGAACTTATTAATATAGATACATATGCACTTACACATAGATGTAATATTTGTAATATGTTTATACTTTATAGCATTAACCTATATTTTCATAACATCACAATAAGCACATGTGCGGTGTAGGTATACCAAAAAGATAATTTCGAATGACAATAAATGAAATAAGATAATAATAAATAATCTCCGCCATTCCAAAATATCAAAAATGCACAACGTTAATATTCAAGTTTTCACTTCTGCCGGCACTCCCGGAGTGCAACCCGTCGTTTTTTTTTAAAGAATAATGATGACCAACGAGCACACAGTCTACTGATATATGATGCTTTAAAAGTACATAATTTAAATTTGATAAACCAAAAAAGTGACGCGTAGTATTAAGAAATCAAAGAGGAAATGGGCAGCAGCTTCTTCGCGATAACAACTCTAAATAATATAAAAATACTGTGGATGCCAACTCATCCAAAAATCAACCCCATGAGGCATTCTCAACTGCCCGGTTGGTCTTGTGGTCGGAAACGCTACTGCTGATCATGAGCTTCCGGGTTCGGATCCCGGTTTTCTGTCAAGAAATTTTCAGCAATCCGGAGTCAGGAAGTTAGCGGTGTTTCATTCCCGTGCCTCGGAAAGCATGTAAAACCGTTGATTCTGATCTCCGTTAAGACCGAAGTTCGGTCTGGAGAACATTATGAGGCAATCAATGGGGGAGCCTATGTTCAGCGGTGGACTTTGAAGGGTTGCAGTGAGGTGATAAAATCAAAACATAAACAAAATATAACATAACATAAGCTCTCACGCCTGCCACCTAGAGGGGTAGGCAGCGAGTATGTGCTTCCATCTGCCACCTAGAGGGGTAGGCAGAGAGTACGTGCTTCCATCTGCCACCTAGAGGGGTAGGCAGAGAGTACGTGCTTCCATTAGGCACGATCCAGACGCACCACTCCCGCTTCTTTCATATCATATCCATATATACATAGTGGCATATGCGTATATCGTCGGTTAAGTGTCCTCTTAATTTAGCCCAATTTTTATAGGAAAAGGTGACAAACGAGCACACAGTCCACCTGATGATAAGTGGTTGCTGTGACCCATAGATATCTACAATTATCCTTAATAAAGAATCAAAGTGAAGATGTGTCGTCACCCGTGAGGACTAAGATGGAATGCCTCTTTTCCAGTAAATTGGGTCTCCGATTCTCTACACTCATCATGCGAATCGCAGTAGTGTCAAGCTGTCATTTTACGCTGCTATTCTGTGAGAGCGTGGTCCTTCCCCGGTCGAGTCGACCCATTCGTGCTATAACTATACTACTAATGTATCTGTCAATATGTACTAAAAATAGAAAGAAATAATAAAAGGTTTTCCATTTTATTTCATTGTAAGTGAGAGAGTTGTGTAAGATTATATTTGTTGTTATTGCCATACACTCGTATCGCGGGCCGGCAGCTGTGGGGCAAAGTGATAAAAAAGTAATCGACTGGGCAGTTGTAAAACGCGGTTTACGAGCGAGGCAACTGCTCAGGTGCCGACCGACATGTCATTCAATGGTGGTGGCGTAAAATTAGGGCCTAGAACTAGAACTGGCGTAATGCCAGTTCATCCCGTCAATGTTGTAATGTCTACTAACTAATATTAAGAAAATTTCATGATAGGATAATCACTTCAAATCTTCCCAGATTTGAGTAATACTTAAGATATTTTTTTATTGAATAAGAGTGACATGCGGGCACATAATCCACCTGATGGTAAGTGGATGCTGTGGCTCATAGGCAACTACATCTATCTTTAACTAAGAATTGAAATGCAGATGCGTTGTGTTGGCATTTATTGTTAAATAATTCCTATTATGAATCACTAAAATAATAATTGTGTAATTATCGTTTCGTTTTATATTAAAAAAAAGAATTAAAATTATAAGTCATTGTATTGTCATAATAATCAACATAGGTAATTTTCTCAGTTAATTTTTAATTTAGAATTTGAGAGATTTGCAAAGAATATTATATAAGTAATTTAATTTTCTAAACAATTGTAATTAATTAACTTATCAGTAATATTTATAACAGTGGTATACTTATATTCGTATTATAAAAGTATTTGGATTGTAAAAATCGTACACATTCGAACTGTTGCTAGGTTCTGTTTGAGGGTAGTAGGGATAGGTTACCACCATTGTGTGATATTATATAAACGATCACATCTTCCGTCACGTATACCTCAAAACTTGAAAACGAGACTGTACACCCAGTGCGTGTTGCCAGTGGTGACATACGGAACTGAGCGTGGTCCTTTATTGCTGGTCGGATGAGGAAGCTCAAGGTCGCTCAGCGAGCTATGGAGAGGCCTATGCTCGGAGTTTCTCTGCGTGATAAACTCAGAAATGAGGATATCCGCAGTAAAACCAGAGTGACCGACATAGCCCAATGGATTAGTAAGCTGAAGTGGCAATGGGCCGGCCATATAGCCCGTAGAACCGACAACCGATGGGGAATAAAGGTTCTCGAGTGGCAGTCTCGTACCGGCAGGCGAAGTGTAGGGCGTCCCCCCACTAGATGGAGTGACGAACTGGTAAATATGCAGGAAGTCGATGGATGCAGGTGGCTCAGGACCGTGCTTTGTGGCATTCTTTGGGGGAGGCAATTGTTCAGCAGTGGACTTGTGAAGGGCTGTAATGATGATGATGATGATATAAACGATTACAATAATGATTAAGGGGCTTTTCGTGCTGTAAAAGCAGTAAAGTAAAGGAACCAACAAATAATGAAGCGTATTATTAAGCGGCGAAGCTTGCGAAGCCACTTATTGATTTCACGATGTCTGTCCGTCTGTCCGTCTATCCATCTGTCCGTCTGTCCGTCCGTCTGTCCGTCTGTCCCAAGATTATTTCGAGAACGGTTTCGAATTTTCAAATTCTGTTTTCAGCAATCGATTACTGGTCACCCAGGCATCTGAACCTCCTATTTTGAAACTAATTGCTCAACGGCAACCGTTAGAAACCGCTACAAAGCTGATTGCTTCGCCACTTTGCTATGCTGTTAGCTTGCTAGGTTTATTATTATTCCTTTCTGCGACTCCTGTAATAGTTGTCACCCTTGAGCCGAAAGACGAAATGCCTCATTTCCAGTAATAAGAGGCTCCGGTATTTTACACTCACCATGTGTAACACAGCAACATTAAGCAGCTATTTTACGCTGTTATTCTGTGGTAGCTGTTATAGCTGCAGCGTGGCTCTACCACGTATAACTTTAATTTTCAGAGACAGTAGAGGTACAAGTAAATTGAGTTATTAGCGCAGTTTTGGATACTTTGATAAACAATTCGCTTACCACGCCATTTTCGTCAAAATTGCCTGTAAACAGTAGTATAGAAAACCAGTTTTCTTGTAGGGAAATACCTGATTTTAGTGCAAGGCACTTTCGTGAGTAATATTATACCATCTTCAGTTTTGAATCAGTATAGTAACCTTGACACAACCAAGTTTTTTGTTATGTAACACATTCATAAAAGTGGATAGGAAGTCAGTAGGACGCCAGTAGACAGATGACCCACGGGTCGATGTCAGCCGGGTGACTCAGAGCTTCGAAATGCGTAACATTGCGCGGCCTTGCCGGAACGCGTTATGTCACTACAAATACAAACGGCAAGAAAGAATATAGGTACTTCGATGCACATATATAGTACACAATTTGTTAATAGAATCAGACATTACTTTGCGGAAATCCATTTTATTAATGGTGTAAACATTAATAAGCTGAAATCCGCGTAATAAAATAAAATGATATCTTAACTAGTTTGAAGAGCATCTCCCGCCCTCCCTTAATTACGTGCACTATCCCCGTCACCACTAATCCCAATACCATCACACTTGAAAAGACTATATATATAAGAAGTAAATAAATTAGCTATGTATGATGCGATCCTAAAGAGATAAAATGGGAAGCAAAATGTTTTGTTGAAAAATAAAAATGGAGTAGAAGAACTATTATTGTTCCGGTTAGAACAGAAGACAGCCGTAAAGTAATCTAACATGAATTATGCGTTTGAGAGAAGGTTCAGCGGTGTATAATTTTTTGTTCAATGTTCTTGTGCCGGTCTCGGCTAGTAACAGTTTGTGCTTGAAACGATTTTAAAATTGTTGCTATATTAAGAAAAAGTTACAAACATTTGGAGTTATGGAACAGTCAAAACACAATTGGTGTAAGCAGGCCTATAATTTATTTCTACGTAGAATAAATATAATGACTTTGTGTTATGTGATTACGTCCAATTATTGACATGTTACAATATAAAGCGAAATTAGTGAGCGATGTTTTGTTAAAGAACAAAGAACTTTAAGGAAATAGAATTGTGTTTCTTTCAATGTAAAAAAGTGTGTTTTCAACCATTGTTAATTCAAATGTATTGCTAGTAAATAACTGCCCAAAATTGACGTCATCACTTAGTTTCTACATTACTGAATCTATGTTCTTGGTTTCCGTATCAGACTTGCAAGTCACCATTATCAGCGTAGTTGTGTAGTTTACAGATTTAATATTGTTTATTACTGCGTTCCGTAGATGCTCATTAGCAATGGTCCACGTCATCTGTCTGTGTTATTAGACCAGATGTTATTTAGTTGTTTTTTGCGTAATATGGAAGATGTTACAATTTTTTTCGAAATTACTTCTTAAACTGAATGTTTGAAGAAATCGCGCGATTGATTCTCCAATATTAAAAAAAAATATCGCCCTTTCAATTAAATGTTCCTCTTCGACTGGTTAAGGTAGTTGAGATCTGTTGCTACGAAATTATCGCAATTTTAATTTTGTAAACCTATTCTTATTATTATATTACTATTCTTTATGCCTACGTCTTTATTTCGTTCTCTCTCTTAATTATATTCGAATAACATGGCCATGTCAACATAAGTTGCTGATATGTACTTGTAGATATTTTTGTGCATTATTTGGCATTTTGAAAATGTTAATTGCATTACATTTTGACCTGCTGGTAAAGGTAAGGCACACAGTTACCTTTAGCATGACTAAGAGCAAGCCAATAAGCATAGTTCGAAATTCCTCAAATGGGAATCTTAAAATTGGCAAATTATATCTTCTACATAAGCCCGTAAACTGCCTACAGTTGGCCATGAACGATCCAAGTAAGGAAATTTTGCCTTATTCGTCACGTTTGGTTTGCGATCACGCTACTGCCTGTGCCCGGTCTAGGTATTTGAATCAGACATATTCATTCATTTATTCACTCAAAATTAAACCGTGGAACATAGCCGTCTCGCGTACTTTGTCTCATATTTTTATAGTTATCAGGAAGATGTTGCTGCTCATCTCCTATTTCTGGTTTACTGTATTGCTCCTTCTAAGTCCCACGGGATGATATGAGGTAGTGAATTTTCTTACGCCGCCATTACATAGCAACTCAGAAATAGGGAAATTAGTTATAAAGCCATTGTTACAGTATGTACTGTAACAATGGCTGTGGTATAGTACAGTCCTACGTGCGACATGAATGTGTAAGAGGATAGTGCCTACCCAGGTAGAGTCATAGGTAGAAAAGGAGTCCGACCACTAAGTAAATATAAAAATACTAATAAAGCAATACTGCAAACAATAAGCGAGCAGTATTGGTGTAGCTATTTTAGTCACATAACTGCAACTGTGCATGCTAAAATTAAAGTACAGGTACACGAGTGCAACGAGAACGTTAGTTATTCATCGCTCTATGATTTATGGTTAGGTAGGTACGGAAAACGAGGAAATGTAAACGAAAGGTAATTTACGACATTGTTGCAAAACTCGGACCCATTTATTTTGACTTTAAACCATTTATTCATTAATTCTCGTAACCAGACGCGGATCGCGTCTATCGCGGTTCGCGGCGCACCTGCCAGCTACTGCGCAAATATTTATGGTAGCACTCTGACTACGCATAATTTAGTTCGAAACAATTCGAGTGGCGAAAGGATGTTGTAGTACAGACTTGTTTTAGATGTAATAAATACTTTCTACTCTTTTGTAGAACGTGGCGTTTTCAAATCACGTTAGTTTGGACGCAGTATAATCAACTTCTTAATTCGGAACCTAAATCTCACAGATTGGGCTCGGCTTTAATCCCAACCATCCAGCTGTCCAATATAATCATTAATAGGTAAAACTTTCAAAGTATCTCTGTCAGCTAACGCATTCTTTAAAAGATCTATAACCGTTACGAACAGTGCAATAGGAATAAGACGTATTTACTCCACCAGAATAATTGAGAAAAAAGATGATAAACATGTTATTGTATTTTTTTTCATAAACCCCGTTTGGTGCTCCGCGTCAATAGTAATTCAAAGGAAAACTGTAGAAAAAAGTTAGCGTTCCCCGCCACCATACGGAACAGTAGTTGTTGTTACTTTTAACTGGTATTCTGTGAAACCGTAGTCCTTTCCCCGGTCGAGCTAACTCAATTCATTCACACTTGAGCCATAATAAAGCTGCAGTGTGGCTCTATCATGCTTAATCTATATACATTTAAATAAAGTTTAAGTATCTGTTCGTAGTGTGGAAATAACTGGTTTCTATTAAGCGCAGAGTGTTACACGCATGTTATCAAGACATAAAAGCACGACGTTACATAACCATTTTTTATTTTTTTGTGTATTTGTCTGTCTGTCTTTCCAGCCTAATCTTCGGGATGGCCAAACCGATTGCGATGAAACTACATATATGAACAGATAGTAATAATTCTAGGAAGAATTAAAGTTATAGATTATTCGAAAAAAGAAAAATTTTAATAAGTCTTTGATAATATTAAGTCTAAATAACGCCATTTTTATCCAGACGAAGCCGGGACGGGTCTCTAGTTTTACATAAACGACAGTGAGAGTTTGATCGTGGTCTCTACTACCATTATAAATGACTTTAATACTTTCTTTGTTTGTTTAGCAATTTGTTCAATTACTTGAACAAGTGTGACTGTTTGAGAAATATTTCAAAGATGAAGTTGTTGAGGTCATTCATTCGGAGCTCGCGGGTCAGGTCACGATAATAAGCTGTGAATACAGATCGTTTATAAAGTAGGTATTAACAATGACGCGGTTGATTAAAGTAATGTAATTTGCAATTTAGTACCAATAAAAAGTATTAGAATTTATTTGATTTTTTGTCACCTATTATGCATACCGTTTTATTGCATCATTACGAAGAACTTCATTATCGCATATTAGTTCTTAACATATTAGCTCACACTGTAACTAAATCAAGTACAGCAGAATTCATGCTGTTCAATATGTTATAATAATAAAGGAAGGATCTGACCGCCTCGTTGGCCTAGCGGTCGTAGACGCGGTTGTTGATCACGAGGTCCCGGGTTCGAAGCCCTGGTCGCACCAAATTCAGTGATTGGTTTTTTCTGTCAAAATCTTCTCAGTTACAGTCCGAATCCAGGAAGTGTTTCACCACCCTGCCTCGTAAAGCACGTAAAGCCGTTGGTCCCGCACTTGATCTCTCTACTGCGATCGTGTCGACTTGTCGTCCCATCGGACTATGAGAGTAAGGGAATAGAGAGTTGCTCATACACTTACTATACTCCTACCTACCACTATACTCCTGTCCTACGCAGATGGCTAGTCTCCGTTGAGACTGGTCGCCGTGACCGAAATTCGCACTGGAAGACATTATTATTATAATAATAAAGGATTGTTTTCTCTTAATTATATTCATCTTCTTCTACATCAGTACAAAAGTGGTCGCTGGACGTGGATTTCTCCAATTGTAGAGAGTATTTTAGCAGCATTATTGGAGTCCTGAGAATCCGGAAAGTCTCACACGTCATAACGATTCTGTTTCGATCGATAAATAAAAGTTTGATGGGTCACGCGGTTTCCTTCAAACTCAACTGTCAGCGTACTATCGACCAACTACTAACTACTAAATAAAAAAAAACTAAATCAGTATAGCGCTCTAGCCTTTCCGATTTTTTGTCGGCCGATTCGGACGATAGCTTCAATTCACTTTCGCGCCAAGCTTTGGCGTGGGACGGTCGCATATATGCTTCATGATGGCCTTGCTTGTCGAAATACCTATCGTAAATTTGATAGAGAAAGTTGTAAAAAGACCCACGCCCTATAAAACAAACTTAAAAAAATACTATGGGGGGAATTCTGCCAAGCAGTTATTTCTGATTGGAGTCAGTTGACTCCAAGTGCCGAGGATAATAAAATAAAGTACGTATCTCCACTTCCTTCAAGACCAGCTTAGCGATAACAAGCAAATTGTTTTAGAGTAATCGGCCGACTATTGGCTGAGCTGTGTTTAGTTGTTTCAGTGTGTGCATTAGTTGTTCAAACTGAACTTAACTATCGGCCGATAAAAAGTCTGTTGTCTGCGAGGACTCTCAAATCTTAATGTGATCTTTTTTTTTATAGGATAAGGGTGACAAACGAGCACACAGTCCACCTGATGGTAAGTGGTTGCTGCGGCCCATAGACATCTACATCTATCCTCTATTACAATTCAAAATGTAGATGCGTTGTCACCCGTGAGGACTAAGATGGAATGCCTCATTTCCAGTAAAAAGGGCCACCTGCACTCACCAAGCGAAACGCAGAGGTAAAGCTCTACTTCACGCTGGTATTCTGTGAGGTCGTGGTACCACCCTGGTTCGAGCCGGCCCATCCGTGCGACAGCAAAAGCTGCCGCGTGGCTCTACCACTGTTAATGATATGTGATCTAATCGACACTTTATGATTTTGTTCTATATTTGGGAGTGAGGTTACACACACACACACACACACACATATATATATATATATATATATATATATATATATATATATATATATATATATATATATATATATATATATATGTGTATTCTATGGGAGGCACAATGCGGATTTTGACCTGGAAGAGGATGCACGGATCAAATGTTTTCTCTCCGCATGATCACGGAAAAGCTTCTGGCTGCTAACCAGAGGATTTTCTGTGCTTTTGTGGATCTTGAGAAAGCATTTGATAAGGTTGTAAGGAAGAAAATGTGGGAACTGTTGCCGGGGTATGGTGTGGATGGTCGATTGCTAAGGGCTGTGCAGTCACTTTACTGTGACTGTAAAGCCTGTGTGCGGGTAGGGCATGACCTGTCACCCATGTTTAGCGTCCAAACGGGCGTAAAACAGGGTTGTGTCATGTCTTCCTGGCTGTTCATACTGTATCTCGACAGCTGTTTACAGAAACTGAAAGATAGCTGTTTGGGTGTGAAATTGGGTGACATTAAAGTAAATTGTCTGCTGTATGCTGATGATGCAGTGCTTATTGCACCATCAGAGGCAGAACTGCAGGCATTAGTCACGTGTATGAAAGAGGAATGTGAAATTAAAGGTCTCCGTTTGAATGCTAATAAAACTAAGGTTCTGGTATTTGAAAGGGACGAAGAGAGAACGAAGTGTGAAATATGGGTAAATCAGGAATGTCTAGAACAGGTAAATGAAATTGTATACTTGGGGAGTGCTTTTAGCCGGGATGGAAGATGTGATTTAGATGTGGACAGGCGTGTCGCTGCCGGGAACAAAGTCAATGGTGCCCTGACTGCGTTAGTCAAAAGGCAAGGCGTAGTGAAGAGTGCACGCCTTGCAATACATAACGCAGTGTTGGTACCGACTTTGTTATATGGCAGCGAAACCTGGGTATGCCAGAAGAAGCATAAAAGCAAGTTGAATGCAGTGGAGATGCGATCTCTTCGTAAAATGTGCGGCGTCACCATGGCTGACCGAAAGCGAAACGAAGAGATTCGCAATATGGCAGGTTTGAAAGATGACCTTATCACAAAAATTGATAAGGGCGTGCTTCGATGGTTTGGGCACGTTGAGCGAATGAGTGAAGACCGAATGGTGAAGAAAATATATAGCGCGAAAGTTAATATTAAAAGGTGTCGAGGTAGACCGAGACTAACTTTCGAAGACCATGTGAGCAAATTGCTCGAAGAGGGGAGGGTCAAGAGTACTCGGATACCTAGACGTGCATGTATGAAGAAGATGATGAATCTGAAAGAAGCGAAAGAGGTATGTAAGGATCGTGACACTTGGCGATCTGTTCTCTCTGGCTACCCCGTCAGGGATTGTGCGTGACGATAAGTAAGTAAGTAAGTATATATATATATATATATACATTTCATAAGGACGAACATCTAGTAGTAATATACTTGTAATAATTTAAAGTGGATATTTAAATATCAATGGTAATGGACGAAGGCAATGACTAATAAGAACACGATGTGTCTTTATTTGGCATTATTGTAGAAGACTTGAATTCTATCCATTGTGCAATTCATGCATAATAAAGTCTGTTATGCTATACAAGCGCGTCAATTGCCCTTTGTGTGAACAAACATTGATCGATGCGGGGCCGTCGTCGCTCGGTACTCAGTGTTGGTAATTATCAATGCTGGTGCACAGCTCCATTGTGGTGACCGCAATGTTTGGAATTTATAATGAGCTCCTCGATATTCGTGGAATCTTAGTGTTAATAATTGTGGCTATTAGCTCTGTTGGCTTATAAATAATTTAAAATGTCTTCTTGATCTAGTCGTAAGGGTATTGCTGTTTATGTGGTCCCGGTTTCTAATTCCAGGCCTGGTTAAAACTATCTATTATCCATATACTACTTTCTATTATTCTATTCTATAACTTGGTATAAATATTATTAAAACAACACATATACACTAAGTATGCTGACTTTATTCTAAATACTCAACAACTAATGCACCAACCACCTGGACGAGCTACGTCCTACTGATAGTTGTTTTTGTACACGTACTGATAGTTTTAGATTAAATAATAATTAGCGGTAGCGGCTAGTGGTCGATATTCGACTGTGTTTCATAATTTTTTTTTGGATTGTATATTAATAAAGCTGTTTTCACTTTCAACTGCACATTAATATTTAAAAATATAAAATAAACACATTTTTACATTTACACATTACTGAACAATGAACACTTGAAACCACACAAAATTCACAGCTTATTCAGTTAATTTGTTAAGAATTATTTACTGGAAATATTTTAAAATTCTCTGGCGAAAATCTCTGTGCAACTTGTTTGAACCAAAGTTTGGCCCTTGGGTTTGCCCGGTTTGCCACACAGCCACACTATTGGTCTTAGAGTAATAATATATATAATATGCTTTTACACGTAGTGATTACCTATATATTCTTTAGTACTTACTCTGAGACATTGGCAGTAAAACGTAGTTATTTTATACTCATTGATTGGTAGTATGAAAGTCAACAAACGACAATTATTTGTCCGAGCGCCAATTACACAATTATGGTAGAGCCACGCGGCAGCTTTTGCTGTCGCACGGATGGGCCGGCTAGAACCGGGGTGGTACCACGACCTCACAGAAAACCAGCGTGAAGTAGAGGTTTACCTCTGCGATGCGCTTGGTGAGTGCAGGTGGCCGGAGGCCCTTTTTACTGGAAATGAGGCATTCCATCTTAGTCCTCACGGGTTACAACACATCTGCATTTTGATTCGCAAACGAGGATAAGTGTAGATGTCTATGGGCCGCAGCAACCACTTACCATCAGGTGGACTGTGTGCTCGTTTGTCACCCTTATCCTATAAAAAAAAATGTGTCACATTGGTAATATGAACTGTCAAATATTTATTTATTAACCTATGGTATGAACGTTAGCAGTGTTTATTTGATTTTATTTAATATAGTTGTAACACATATTATATATATATATTTCTATTGCCAGTTCTTTATTGATGATAGTTTTGAAAGATGAACTGAACGAACAGATTGAATTACGTTAATGGGCGAAGGATATCCAAGGTGCTAGCAAATCCGTCTCGAGGTTAATTGAATTCTCTTAACGTTAAGAGGTTGTCGCGTATTATCTCGTCACCAGCTGCTGCTCTACTATTATGTATAATAAGGACTGAAAAAAGAATTAATATAATCTGATTTTGTTAAGTAAACAACACTGCTTAACTTGAAGTAAGTTGATAAATTTGTTTGAGATGGATGTATTTAAATTAAGTACTTCGTCTGCCCGCGAACATCGTAAAAGTTCAAAAAAATGGTAAGGACTTGTGGTAGATGATAAAACAAACAACATAAGAAACGTCTACATTTTTAAAAATCTACTACTGCTTCAAAATGGGGTTTCCCTGCCCGAAGAACAAAGCATAAAAACTCCACAATTATTTATTATTTTTATAAAGCCCAAGGATACAATATTATTAATTTATCTAAAAATGGAAAGGTATGGAACCAATTACTTCCTTCCTCCTCTTATGATGCAGGAGATTCCTTATTTACAACAACTTTTTTTATTAAAAATGGGCTTAATCTTGACCTCCATCTGGCCCGAGCCTGTTAACACACACCTTGAAGAGGTTCAGGTCATAAGCACTCGGAAAAACACAGACGCCGGCAGGGTATTCCACTACGCATTATGAAATGCGCACACCCAAGAAGTGGATGACTTATAGCGCTTAGTACGAATATTAGCAATATCAACCAAGTGAGGATGGTAACATTCAGTACGTCTGGTACTCCGATAGGAGAATAGAGATGGCGGTATGAGCTTACGAAGCTCATAGACACACTCTCCGAGGTATAATCTGTAGAGGACCGACAAACATGCAACATGGCAGCGGTGAGCTAAGTTGTGAAGCTTAATTTTGCACGAAATCTAGCAAATCGCAAGTTTCGACGCCTCTCTCCCAGCATGATCGGTTTTCTCGTATGGGAACAACCACTCTTTGTGGTGGGTGTTAAAGTTCCCGAGAAAAACTAGCTCCGCAGACGGATACTGTTGTTGGGTTTTATCTGTTATCTCTGTCAGGTGTTTAGTGAGCCTGGTCGTCTCCTGGTCTCCGCTGTACGATAGACAGACACAAGCATAGAGGGTTGTCTCTACACCAGTGTCTACCAAACTATCAAAATTGGCATTCATCATATCATCAGTTTTTTAAGCTAAACCCTTTTATTATGTATGAGGTATTCCATCGAAGTCCTCTGACGTAACAACGCATCTGAATTTTCATTCTTAATTGATGATTATTGTAGATGTCTATTGGCCACATACACTTATCATCAGGTGGAATGTGTGCTCGTTTGTCAACTTTATTCTATAAAAGATATACATACTCCTTTATGTCTAGGGTTTATGTAAATATGTACCCCTTTTTTAAGCCACAGTGTGTTTCAAAGTTAAAGAAAGTCACTACGTTTTTAAGCTGGGAGTTATTCCATCTTTAAGCGAAAGGGATAACCAGAACGTACCTTATCTAAACCGTACCTTAACTGAGAACGTACCTGTATCCTTGAAGTTGGTTGCAGGTGATCATGGGCTGCAGTAGTCTCTTATCATCAGGTAAACTGTGAGGTTGTTTGTCACTACAATATTATAAAAAAGGATAGCTTTACATGCCGTTGAAGTAAGATTTAAAATTAATTTTAATTATGTTCACGTGTCGTGGGCATAGAATTTGCAACTCAAAAACGCCATGAACGGACCCAAAAAACTTTAAATTTCATAATACAACGCAGTAAGTAATTTTTAAATACACGCTTATATTTGTTATCCTTAATATAATCACACATAGAAATAAGTTATTATTTAAATAGTTAGGTTATTTGTAAATAAAGTCTCTTTGGATTCAGACATCGACGCTGTTTCATTGAAGCCTGAAGCTGATCAATGTGTCATGGTTCGCCTCGACACATATCTTGATTTATGTACAAAAGCTTACTTCTACATATATCGAAAGTCAACAATATCAAAATATACAAACATAAATTAGCAAATATGAACGCAGAAAGTCTAAAAAATGAATATAAAAATAGAGAATTATGAACATAAGAAGAGTTTTTTTTATAGAATAAGTGTGATAAACGAGCACACAGTCCACCTGATGGTAAGTGGTTGCTGCGGCCCATAGACATCTACATCTATCTTCGTGTTGTCAGCCGTAAGGACGAAGATGGAATGCCTCTTTTCCAGTAAAATGGGTCTCCGGTTCTCTACATTCACCACACGAAACACAGCAGCATTAGGCTGCTATTTTACGCTGGTATTCTGTGAGAGCGTGGCCTTTCCCCGGTCGAGCAGACCCATTCGTGCTACAACTATACTATTAATATAGCTGCAGCATGGCTCTACCACGTACTAAAAGCAACTACAACAAAAAAGTACAACAAAGTACTTTAAGCACTGTACTGAATTTGAAAGAGATTTTGAAACATTTACTCATTGGAACGTTCTATAGATTCTCCAACAGCTTTATTTATTACTAGCTGTGCCCCGCGGTTTCACGCGCGTCATCACGTGTCGGAGTTGCGCGACATAAGTTAGTTCAAGCATTTTATAATTGCAATTAAATATTTTATTTGATAGCAATGGATGGAAAAATTGGCATAATTAATGGAGTACTTTTATCTGTCGACATATTATGTATGATGTAGAGCGAAGTTAAGTTTTATCCACTTTCCCTCCCCCTCCCTGTTGAGCAGTTCTCGCAGTTCTCACTGGGCGGCTTAGGATTATGTGTCGTTCGCGTGCCCAGCCAAATATTGAATTATTTTAATTTTACATTATCTCTTAAACTATGCGTCCAAATAACATGGTATAAAGAACAAAGTTTATCTTCATAAAATTGTCTTGATGATGAAGTAACTTTCGTTCCTAAGGACAAATAGGTCATGCCTAATAACAACGCTTATAAATTACGTTTCAATATTTTTTTTTGTCACAAAATACCTAATTATGGCTTATGAATAAGGAAAAGACATATGGTATCGCGGACTTTTTTTAGACCGAGTAAAGATCTATATTTTTCTAGAACATTGTATTTACGTATCCCTAACGATAACACCAGCGTACGCGGATAAATCATTTCGGGAGTGCTTTTTCTTCTGACTTGCTTAACAAATATCAATATTTAAGGCTAGCTGAGTGATATAGCTTAATGTTAGATAGCCTCTACTATTCCACATGAATCTGGCTATATTATACAAACAGAATTTTTAAAATCGGACTGTTAGTTCCAGAGATTAGCGCGTTTAAACAAACAAAAAAACAAAAAAACTCTTCCGCTTTATTATATTAGTATAGATTTTATTATATTAATGATGACTTCGGTATATAAGCCAGATAATAAGTACACGAATTTTATGCTAGCTACAGTCATGTCGTTTCCTGGCGAGCTAAAATCAATGTATGTATCTGATTAACAGAATAGGAAGAAACATTCCAATGATTTATGATTATTTTATTTGTAGATTGCTCTGAGTGGCAACTGGATGGACTCCTGCGGGTAAGAATTCCGGTGGTTTCTCAGTTAAAAACTGAACGACTTTAAAACATAAAAATGTGTGTACTTACTCATTTACAAAAGTCGTTAATTGTGGGTTTGAGTTATAGCCAAAATCTATTTCTGTATAAAATATATCACTACTTGGTTTAGATTTAGTAACCCGCGACACGATCCCGTAGGTGACTTTGGTGTTGGAGATGTACAATATTGCTCGGATGCTTGCCGGCAATAGGCGTTTACGTAAAAATATGTAATTTTCAAGAAATTATTTTTGAAATTTTGAGGCATGTCCCTACCAGGGCGAGTTATTTAAACCACTTCGGTCGGACTTAGTCGGTCTTAACTCAAACGTTTGCTAATATTCCTCCATTGTGAAGAAAAATTATCGCCTAAATAGGCGCGAACTTGCCCGCATTAGGGCAGCGCGGCGGACATTTTATTTTTCTAAAACCATCTCTGAAATGAGAGAAGGCCTGTGCCCAGCGGTGGGACGTATATAGGCTTATAGCCTATATACGTCTACCACGTTTAACTTTTAACTTTTATACCTAACTACTAAGATATTGAAAGACGGACAAGGCACAAAAAACGAGAAAAGTAAAGGCCGATACTTCATAAATCATTATCAATTAGTCTTTGCGTTAAAATTCCTGTCTTCTTAATTCTTATGCGATAACTATATTAGGAATGTTGTATTGAAGTGTTGGGAAATAGTAAGAAAATCAAACGAGCTGGGATAGCAAGCGATAGGAATTTTGATTAGAAAGAAAAAGTGCAACTCCCAGTATTAAACTAGCGTTGAATAAGTTTCCTGCATACTGGTCGAGAGCGCGGCGTCTGGCGCCGGTCCCTGACGCGGCTTTCTCTGCCTCCGGCAAGGTACAATGCATGAATACCTGTTAAGGTTTAGGCGTCATTATTTTCTAATATATTAAACTTCATTTAATTTATAGGATAGCTTCATATAATAGGATTTTCCTGGAAAGAAGTTCACAGTTTGACTCCTTTTCTGCCTGGGAGCACATCTGGGTAGATTTTTTTATAGGATAAGGGTGATAAACGAGTACACAGTCCGTCAGATGGTAAGTGGTTGCTACGGCCCATAGACTTATACATCTATTCTCGATTACGAATCAAAATGCAGATGCACTGTCACCCGTGATGACCAAGATATAATGCCTCGTTTCCAGTAAAAAAGATCTCCGGTTCTCTACACTCACCATACGAAATACAGCAACGTTAAGCTGCTATTTTAGTCTGGTATTCTGTGAGAGCGTGTCCTACCCCGGTCGAGCCGACCCATTCGTGCTAAAACTATACCTACGACTAATATAGTTGCAGCATGGGTCTACCGCGTAAAAAGCCAGCCTCTTACTCACTTCTGTTGAATAATAACAGTGTTTGCATTGTTGTGTTCTGGTGTGAAAGGTATTAAGTACTAACACTACGTTAGTATAGTTACTGTTTGCGAGGCATTCCATCTTAGTCCTCAGAGTGACAACGTTGGACAACGTATTCTGTAGCCTATTTTGTATGAAGTTAGCTGCAAGTGTTTGTGGACTGTAGTAGTCATCAGGTGGACTTAAAGTTTATTCGCTCCTTTAGTTTTATAAAAAAAAGAATTACATTATAATTGCCATATCAGTGTGGTGGCACGGCTAAGCGAATTAACTTTTTTTACTAAAGTCATCCGTGCTGTAAACGTTGATTATAAATAATATAATACGGAAGGGAATAAAGTTTAAAATTTTGTGGTCTCCGATGTCTCCTAACCCAGAACAACATCAACAATATTGAAATCAATTATTTATCTAAGCCAGTTTTAAAGCATATCTGACTTTTATACATATAAATTGAAGTATCTGTCTGAAATATTGAAATTTACTTCTATTAAGCTCACGATGTTATTTACATGCGATTAAGACATAAACAAGCATTTTTAAAATGTTTTTCTGTGTATCTGTCCGGGTTAACTATTATTGTCTGAGCTAGGTATTAAAGTTATGTGCTTCTCATATATGTATAGCCCTAGCTCATACTGTTAACTTGTCTTTTGAAGAGGGTGTATTTCCGGGTGATCTCAAATCTTCCCAAATTTTATACGTGGTTGAGCCGTGCTGCAGCTATATTAGTAGTATAGTTGTAGCACGAATGGGTCGGCTTGACCGCGGAAGGACCATGCTCTTACAGAATACCAGCGTAAAATAGCAGCTTAACGCAGTGTTAAGCTGCTATTTTACGTGTGTTTCGTATGGTGAGTGTTGAGAACCGGATACCCTTTTTACTGGATAAGAGGCATTCTATCTTAGTCCTCACGAGTGACAACGCATCTGCATATTGATTCGCAAACGAGGTTAGATGTAGATGTCTATGGGCCACAGTAACCACTTACCATCAGGTGTACTGTGTGCTCGTTTGTCACTTGATCCTATAAAAAAATTATCTATAGTACATCCTTTGCATTAAAAATGAGATAAACATGATATAGGCAAAAAAGTGTTTGAGAAAGCAAAGCTTAAAAGGCTTAATGATTTTATTAGTTCTTGTGACATATTACAACCTGAACAATTTGGCTTTGGTAAAGGTAGTTCTACTTCTCTTGCTTGTTTTGAACTTATAAAATATGTAACTGAACTACATAATTGAATGTATAAATAATAACAATCCGGTACTGTCACTGTTTTTTGACATGAGTTGCGCCTTTGACTTTGTAAATCATGATAAACTCCTCTATAAACTAGAATCGTGCGGAATAAGAGGGAACGCGTATTCATCGCTTAAAAGTTATTTTTAAAAAGCAGAAGACAGGGTACAGAGATAACAAAAATGACACAAAAAATAACATGTTGATTTTAAGAACCACCGTCCTCAATTATTATTTAAAAAAACCAGGCGTACCACAGGGTAGTATACTCGGTCCTTTAATATTTTTGTTGTATACTAATGACCTTCCCAGTGCCACTTCACACAAATGTATCCTTTTTGCAGACGATATAATAGTTAAAAGTGATGGTAATAATTCATTAGATTCGCTTGAAATACGGCACAAGCGAATATCGTAGATTGGTTGGAGGCTCATGATTTAGTGGACTATCTACAAAACACGAAAATTATGCAATTGAGGTCATACAGGTCATCTAAACAACACTTTAATATTCTATACGACAGTAACAAAACTGATGAAGTAGATAACTATAAATTTTTAGGAGTAAATATTGATACACATCTGAACTGGAAGGAGCATATTAATATCGTTTGTAAAAAGCTTCAAGCTTCAACGATTTGCTTTTGCTTTAAAAAGTGTTAGGCAAAACATATCAATGAGGGCATCCACGACTTTTTCTGCCACCAGGGCGGCGCTACTTTGCAGTGAAGTAAAATATTTGACAGATTTCATAGCGGGGACGATAATTCCTTAGGAAAATATAATTTTTAAGGTTTCTTTCTGTATTATTAGTTATATTTTATATTATTTACATTAGAAATGAATAAACCAAACTATAAATATAATTAAAAACCGATTTTGTTTTAAAAAGAGTTATAAAGTGCAAAAAAATTAAAAATCAAGCCACTGACGCATTGTGTTGTGTATTAATATAATACTCTAGATAATGATAAACTATTATTTAAAACTAATTTCTCAATTAACTGACAACGTGTAACAAAAAACTTTACCTCAGTCATAACTAGCGACATCTGGTGAGTGAAAAATTATTAGCCCTCATTGAAGCTGCTTTCACCGCGTACCATGGCTAAGTATCATCGGTGCTTAGCTATGGGATATTGTTATGGGGTAACTCTGTTGAGGTAGAAAGGGCATTTTTAGTTCAAAAACGATACATCCGTGCCTTAGCAACATTTGGTATTTAAATAGTTGTAAGCCTTACTTTAAAAAATATAATATTCTTTCAGTACCTTGTTTATAAAGAAATGTGTATAAAATGAGAATATTATTATTATTATTATATAACACATTTTTTACGTGGCAGAGCCATGCTGCAGCTATATTAATAGTATAGTTGTAGCACGAATGGGTCGGCTCGATCGGGGAAGAACCACGCTCTCACAGAATACCAGCGTAAAATAGCAGCTTAATGCTGCTGTGTTTCGTATGGTGAGTGTAGAGAACCTGAGACCCATTTTACTGGAAAAGAGGCATTCTATCTTAGTCCTCACGGCTGACAACGCATCTGCATTTTAATTCGCAAACGAATATAGATGTAGATGTCTATGGGCCACAGCAACCACTTACCATCAGGTGGACTGTGTGCTCGTTTGTCAGCTTAATTCTATAAAAAACCTAATAATTTAAAAGAAAAAGAAGGCGCTTCTATCAAAAATAATTTAACAAAATGGTTACTGGAAAAGTGTTTCTATAGCCTTAAAGAATATTTAGAGTGGACGGATGAGTTATCTCACGGCCGTTCGAACAGGGGTTGGCGGGCCCCAGCTCTGATGGCTAACTCGTATCGTGCGATGTACTGGGCGGTTCTCACGGCGGGACGTGGGTGTACAGTGTGTACGAGGTGTGTAGGGGTGTACGGTGCGCCCGTATGCGGACTCGCTGCGCCCCATCCGTTATACTAACTGTGTTTGTAACAGTAAGTGAATGTGTAGTATTGGTGTGTAATGGGCTGGCGACATTTAAGTCGTCGGAGTCTAGCGGAACCGGGGGTTCAATTAAAACGTTACAGGGCCTCCAGAGAGTGATCGTGGCGTTTGGAGTCGGAACGTAGGTGACTGCGTTTACCACTAGTGGGTTAGGATGTGTTTTAGTGCTCTCGAAGTAGCGCTGAGATATTTCCTTGAAATACTCTGAGATCGTCGGAAGTTAGCAATCTCTGTGAAGCTCGGAGTTTCACTGATAACAATGGTCTCCGGTGGCTTAGCGAATGAAGTTATTTTGAACAATATGGACGCTATACAAACTAGATTTGAGCGCGTGGGCAAATGCAACGACAGGTCTTACGCATGTTTTGTAGAGGTGGAGCTTGTCTTAGGGACAGCTTGCTCTTGCTGTTAACTAGCGGGTGGAGGCAACTAGTAATGAATTTGGCACGGTTGCGGATATTGTGAATATGTTTTGTGAAGGTCATGCCGTGGTCGAAAGTGACCCCTAGGTATTTGGCCGTCGATTGCCAGGGGATCTGGCAACCAAATAGTGTGATCGTACTCAACGACTTCTTTGGATTTCGGTTCTGCCAGTGGGGGTCCTTTGAAAGTATATTGCTACACTTTTCTCAGGATTCACTTCAATTTTCCATAAGCCGAGCCAATCGCTTAAGTGGTTGACGGCCGTTTGGAGCATCTTGGTGAGAATACTCTTGTTCTGATGGGAGACGAAAAGTGCCATGTCATCGGCGAAGAGATCAGTATTAACTACTGGGTCCTCCGAGATGTCACTCGTGAAGAGTTTATAAAGGAGTGGGGAGAGGACGGAGCCCCGAGGGACTCCAATGTTGAGGAGGCGACTCGAGGATTGAATTCCCTCTATTCGATAGCAAAAGTGGCGGTTGACAAGGAAACTGGACTCTGTTGATGATAGTGAGCCTATCAGGCATGCTGAGTTTATACAGCTTGTAAAGTAAGTCGGTTTTTGTCGCTTTTTACGCTTTGAACGCTTTTGCGACATCGAAGAAGAGGGCATTGGTGTGAGAGGTTCTATGACTTCTTGAGAGGTTGAAGCTTTTCAGAATATGTTCTGTAAAGCAATGTAACTGATTGGTGCACGAGTGTTCAGGTTTGTAGCAGAACTGCTCGTCAGGAAGCAGATTATTTGCGAAGGCGTATTTTCGTAAGCGATTCAATATGAATCGTTCGTACACTTTCCCTAATGTGCTGAGAAGACTGATTGGTCTATAGCTGGCAGTTTCCCTAGTTACGGGGTTCCTATTACGTCTGCCTCTTTCTAGACATCTGGGAAGGATCAACTGGAAAGAAAAGCGTTCTAAATGCCTACGATTACGAGAACGATTTCAGCACCCTTGCCATCGGTGCCGGGTGCTGATTTGTTTTTGAGTCTCGCGATAACTTCTGTGACTTTAACAACAGTCACAGGATCTAAGGGGTTGGCCGCTGGTGGTAATGCAGCCTTAAGCTTGACCTCGACCTTTTGAAGGTAATCTGTCCGCGAGGCATTCGGCCTTTTTAAAATCGTCAAAGGCGAGATCGGGGTTTCCTGGCCTAATGAGAGGTCGCATGGATGCGATTTGGCCAGCTTTCAGATCTCGGGCCAACCGCCAGTAGGCGATTTGCAATGGCTCGATTTCCTCCAGCAGATTTTTCCATGTGTCGAGTCTAAATTCGGTTATGTGCTGTTTTACCTTGTTTTGGAGGTTTCGAAGTTAAAATTTGTTTTCTATCGTGCGATAGTGGTCGTAACCCATATATATATTTAAGGCTGCTTTCTTAGCTCTAATCAACTGTCAAATATCTCGTACCTTACGAGAGCATTCTTCGACAGTTGAGGTGAGTGGGCCGATAGGGTGCTAATCGCTTCATTGGCTTCCTCTGGTGAGTCTATTTTGTCTGAGATTTTTTTTAGTGTTGGGAGGTTGTAGAGTCGAGTGTAATCTCTACAATGATGGATGGTAGCGGCTTTTCCCTACGTACGGTAGGGGAACTTTTCGCCGCGGGTTTACGGGGGCGGTAAACCCCCCGTTGGGCGGGCGCGTTGTAGTGGCGTTTGGGGACGAGCGGGTTGAGTGAAGCCTGGCCATCTTTTTAGAGGCTACGATTGCACTGAATGAGGGTGAAGCCCTCGTCTTCAGGCTTGGATGAGGCACGAGTTGGTCTCCATGTCGGAGCTTGATTCAGCATCCGATAAGATTGGAGACATCGGAGAAGAAGCGGAGAACGCGGCGTCGTATTCCGACGCGAAGGAAACCGGGGTTGCGGGACCGGAGTAAGAGGAGAGAGGGTTGTCCAAATAGATGATGGGCTTGGCTGGCCTGAGTACGGGTCCGGGCGCAGGACGCCCATTGCGCTGTGCGATAAATACAGCCCAAATGTCGGGGCAGGCTCGATTAATAAAAGTCGGTGAGTTTGTCTCTCGTAATCTACATGATACATGAACATTGTTCCCGCAATTTCGAATACAATGAACAAAATTCTCCTTCAATTAAACGGTCTACAATTATTGGGTGCACATGATATCTTCTCCGTCTTTTATGCCGTAAAAGTTTTACTATGCTAACTAGATAGGTACAGACGTGTAGCAAGATATGTACCTATGATGAATACCTATACACCTAGCGCTTTGGTACGCTAGGTGTTGGTACCTAGCTACTGCCTAATGCAACAAGCAACACAAAAATTAAAAGCGATGTTCGATAATAACGGTGGGTGTGTTTCACTGTACTTACGGTTACCAGGAAGATAGGAAGGAGAGTTCGCACAAAGCGCATTTTGCACCACAACAAGTGCCCAATATACTTCACAGTGAAACTTATGTTTCCCCGGGTCAGCGTGCTTCGCACACCACAGTGAGAGCACCAATGCAGCGGTCCAACACAGATCACCAAGTAATACAGTGTATGAGTTCTTGCGCATGAGCTAAGAGGGTGGAGTGACGGGAGTGAACTCAAGCGACACGCCCGAAGTCTACTGAGCCCAAGCGCAGAATCTTTTGCTATTGGCAATGCCACGAGTCCTGTTAACTATTATCGACATTGATTTCAGAAATGCTAAATTTATGAAGGCTGTTACTTCTTACCTTATATAACAAAGTATAATAGTTATATTCATAGTTGTGCAGGTTTGGGTATTTTAAATTTAACATATGTATGTAATGGGATGGCTATTGTGATTTTTATAGTCGCCCCTTACCGGTACCTACGGGACAAAATCTTAGTCTTATATTTTTATAACTAAATTGATAAAAGTTGTTTATTTACTTAATTGAAACAATAGGCAGTGAATATATCTATTTAAACGTTTACCTTTATTGCAGAGCCGACAAAGCCGTAAATTTTCCGCCATTCTAATGCGCAGAGCGGCGGCTACGTTAACGTCTCGCGAGATTTATAACTAAGGGCCATTTGCCCTTTTAAGTTTGACATTAATCTCGCTAAGAGACGCGTGTTGTGCATCATAACAACGCGGATCACGTAGCCTAGTTATCAGCTTAGCAACAAGTACAAAAATACTTTACACCAAAGCAAAATACATAAAAAGTACATGATCGCTTCCAAGCTTTACTTATTTAAATGATCTTTATAATAAATTGTACAAAATATTACATTGTTATCTGTTACTGATATCTTCTGAGGACAGAGATGTTTTTTCAAACCAGTGGTAAAAGTAAAAAATGATATTTAAGTACTGTAACTCATAATCTGTGTCAATCTTTCTTATTATCAGAGCCGGGGTGGCTCAGGGGCTAAGTACTCGCTGTAAATTTCACAGTACCTGAACAACCTAGGTTTGATCCCCGCCGGCACTAATGAAATTGTTAATTGCAACTTTAGGTGCTGATTTACATAGTGTTTACCGGTGAAGGAAAGCATCGTGAGGAAACCGGCGTGTCTGATATTTCCAAGTCATGTGAAGTTCGCCAACCCGCATTGGGGCACCACGGCGGTCACTTCCTTGCCCTAAATCCTCTCAGAAATGAGGGATGGCCTGTGCCCGGCAGTGGGGCGTATATAGGCTGTAAGTTTACTTTATCAATCTCTAGCTTTAAGAAGTACAGGTTAAACATCAGTTTATCATCTACCCTCGTTTTGAGTTCTGATACAATACAAGAAGATAAATGAGCATCTAACTAAAGGTGTTACGAGAGAGCTTGAAAGTGGTGGGCGTTCAGTTTAACATTTACAACAATTCTAAAAATTTTATATTTGAAGCCGTTTAATCTTGCGTGGGAGACAGACGTTGACCTTAAAAGGTGAGAGAATTATGTGGATGCTGTAAAATCTTGGGTATGTTTTATTGCTACATAGGTAAACTGTTATACAACCCAGTTTGTGTACAGGTGGATGCTGTCCATAAGTAAACCCAAAGCAGTTCATTTATTTTATATTATACTAAGCCAGCGCTTAACTACAATCCCACCTGATGGTAAGTGGTGATGTAGCCTAAGATGGTGAAGCGCACTGACTTAACAAATGCCTATTCACTCTTGTCTTGAAGATACCCACATTGTAATTTGATGGAAAGACAGATGCTGGCAACTTATTCCACTCCTTTGTTGTACGCATCACGAACGATGTAGCAAGCTGTTTTTTTTCAGATGCGTGGTAAGTCAACAACGAAAGGGTGGAAACTGGCCGAACGTCTGGTTGTATGTACTTTGAGGAAATCGCCAGAAAATACATCAACATTTAATGAAAATTACAATTTTAACCATTCCATTTATTTATTTTTAATTTTTACTACCATTAATTTTTACTATTTTTAATATTATATTATAAGTGAGAAAAAAACAAACATAGAGAGGAAACGAAATATAGGTACATAGGAATTTTTTCACACGACTTACAAAAAGGCATTATATACTAAAATACGATATAAAACGACAAAGTAAGTATGTACTTAAAATGAAAGACCAGTGATTGTTATAGAACAGGAAAACATGAAAGAACAAAGGAGAAATTAGAGAGAGATAATGTTCCTTAAATTTTTTGTTTGGGCAAGTTTAATACAAATGACTGAAATTATTTTAAAGGATTTTATGTAAAAAGTATAGTAGTACAAGGGACATACACGGGAAAAGTCTTCTATCGTCCGAAGGAAAAAGTTTTTTTATAGAATAAGAGAGACAAACGAACACACAGTCCACCTGATGGTAAGTGGATGCTGTGGCCCATAGACATCTACAATTATCCTCGATTAAGAACTGAAATGCAAATTCTTGTCACCCCTGAGGACTAAGATGAAAGGACGAAGCATTTGAAACGAAGGTTATGAAAAGGGCTGAGAATTTTTTTTTGAATTTGGGTGGACTTGGTATATTAAATAAGACGAAGAAGAGAGACTAAATAATTATGACTATATATCTTACTTACCACATATCACATATATCCATATATGGCTATATATGAGATATGGCTAATATGAAACATACATATATCTATGTGGATTTAAGAGTGACTCAATTTTATTAAAATGACATTTTTGGTAATATCAAGGAAACAAACGTCAATATAATCGTGTATATGGAGCAGTAGGAATTGGGTAAGTGTAAGTTTAATGAAAATGGGTAAAAATTAGTTCGCTATCATCAAATAGAGCAATATTTAGAGAAATAATTATTCCTGTTGCCATTTGTTTATCTTATTAATACTAATATTCTGAAAGATCTCGTACGTATAAATGCTGATGCTACACTATTTTAATGTTAGGATGTAGAAATGTCGGCTCATCGTATTGTTTTTGCTTACGTCAAATGATGAAGGAGTTAATATTGATTTCTCTCTCTAGTTTTTTTAAACGTTACATCCACATTAGAATTTTCTTGTGTATCGTAGTTTACATACATCCAGATAATTGTTTGCAGGAAATACAAGTACTTCTTCCGTGCGGGAGTCGAATTGTTGCGCTACGGACCCGTCAAATTTTAGTATTACGCTTGGGGTAGCATGTCGAGCGTATGTCAAACAAAAGTCCACTGCAGAAAATAAGCCTCCCCCATATATTGCCTCATAGGCAGGATATTTGCCACAGTTGCCACGCTTGACAAGCGGATAGGCAACTACAGTCTTTTATTTTAAGTTGTTATTAGGAAGACGCCGCTGCCCATCTATTGATTGTTTCCCTATGCCGCCTCTTTCGACATCCACGGAATGATATGTGGTAGTGGATATTCTTACTCCGTCACTACAAGGTAAAACAGCACTTACAAAAGTCTAAAATAACAGGCACGTATTGGGGCATCTACGCTAATAATTGTCGAGCCATGATCGTTTTAAATTAGCATACGAATCCAGCCGACGTGGGAGGATCGCATCCAGGATCTGTATCCGTTCGAACGCGTGTCTGAACATAATGCTACAAGATTACTTAGGATGGGGTCCGTGTAGTGAATAATAAAGATGTAGGGTTATGTCCAAGTGTTGTAATCAAACTATAATGTTTTGTCTGGGCTTTGTAATTATGCAAGAGTTCTTTTTTCATGACAACATGAATTTTTCAATAAGATAATATACTTCATTTTATCTACCGACTTTAAAAAGGAGACGGTACTCAACTCGACTGTATGTTTTGTATGTGTGTTACTTCATAACTTCTAACTATCTGGGTGAACCGATTTCGATGATTCTTTTTTTGTTTGAAAGATGGTGCTTCTCATGTAGTCCCATATAAATTTGATCAAGGTCTGACCAATAGTTTTTGAGTTATACTTAATAATTTATATTGAAATCGGTTGTACAAAATTTTTAATTTTAAATTATTTTTAACGTCTTCAATTGTCTTCTTATACATACATATTATACCCTGTGTATACTTAAAAGTTGATTTTCGTTGTTCTTGTAGTCGTAAGCGCGGTTCGGGATCGGAATTCTGGGTCGGACAAAAAAAAATGGCTTTTGAGTTTTCCTTTGAAGACTTTTTCAGTAGCAGAGCCAGGATTCAGAAAGTTTTATGACACCCCTCTGCGTCGGAAAGCACGTAAAACGGTCTTGCACTTCATCTCTCTCCTATCGTGTTGGATTGCTTGTCTCATCAGACTATGAGAGTGAAGGTTTAGAGATTGCACGTGTGTTTGCGCATGCACTCGTGCACTTTAATCTTGGTTTTGCGCCAGCACAGCTGCACAGCTATTCTCTTTTTTTTATAGGATAAGGGTGACAAACGAGCACACAGTCCACCTGATGGTAAGTGGTTGCTGCGGCCCATAGACATCTACATCTATCCTCCTTTGCGAATCAAAATGCAGATGCGTTGTCACCCGTGAGGACTAAGATGGAATGCCTCATTTCCAGTAAAAAGGGCCTCCGGCCACCTGCACTCACCAAGCGAAACGCAGAGGTAAACCTCTACTTCACATTGGTATTCTGTGAGGTCGTGGTACCACCCCGGTTCGAGCCGGCCCATCCGTGCGACAGAAAAAGCTACCGCGTGGCTCTACCACTGTTATAACCGAGACTGGCTGTGGTGACCGGATACCGGTCTGGAGTACATTATTATTATTATTTACTAGTTATAGGGGCAGCATCCGCTTTTAAAAAGACTAAAATTGCAGTAAGGTTGTTATAAAGTCATAGAAAATATATGTTTAAATCGATGAGTGTACTAATATTTGATGTGCACCGTATGACGCAGAGGCGAGTGGATGTAATTATTCCATTATGAGTTTCATAGAAATTCGACGTAGGCGGCGCGGGGCGGCTGAATGCGACTCGCTCTACACCCACGCATAAAACGGGAATTTAATATTATTAAGTCATTGCCTATGATATTGTCTTCTAATTTAACAAAAAATAAACAGTTTTTATGACAATTATTTTCGATGCAATTTCGCCTTACATTTTACAACTTTATTGATAGTGAAATTAAGTGGTTATAAACTCTACTAAGTATATAAATCCAGGGCACGGGAATCGATGCATCCATAAATGGTGTTTTTTTATTATTTGACTGATACTAGATATTGCATTTGTAATATGTCCTGAATTTAAAAAAAGTTAAATTTATTTAACAATAATATTATATTAAAACCGACAGGACGAAGGTCTGAAAATACTTTGTAAGGCAGAATTTTTTCAGTCAAAGTTCTTAAAATTTTTAATTAGACTGTCAGCTGCGTACTTGAATGATCGATGAAACAGGAAGAAGTGAAACAGCCGTGGACACGGTTTCGTTTGTTTAAAAGTGAGATTTTCATTATGATGTGCAGTTCTTGTTAAGATGCCTCTACATCTGAAGCTGAAATAAATATTGCAAACATAAATCAAATATACAAAACTAAGCCGCTTATTTATACTCAATTTGCGTTTAAGACATGATTTAGCTGGCTTCAACTATCGCTACAAGCGTTTCCGGTAACATAAATAACACAATTTACATCACAAATTACAATTTTATAAGGGTGACAAACGAGCACGCAGTCCACCTGATGGCAAGTGAATGCTGTGCCCCATAGACAACCCCATTTATACTTAATTAAAAATCAAAATGCAGATGCGTTGTTACCCTATTAAAGACCAAGATGGAATGACTCGTTTCCAGTAAAAAGGGTCGTCGGTCCTCTACATTACAACACAGCAACGTTTAGCTGCTATTTTATGCTTTTATTCTGTGAGAGAGTGGTCCTAACCCAGTCGAGACGACCCATTCGTGCTATAACAATCATATAGCTGCAGAGTGGTTAAGTCAGCAGGTCTACCACGTAAAGATATGATTTAGAATCTTTTCATTTATGTGTCGATCTAATAAATGAAGATAAAATTTTTCGTGAGTTTGCTGTTGCTCGTCAGTAAGTCACGCAGTATCCAAATTTCGAGCTACAATAACCAAATTTGTCGAAAAAGAATCAATATGAGTTAGTTGCTGCTAACTCTGATGGGGATAACCCGCATTGCTATAGCTTTCAATTTAACATTGCCGACTTTACCTCTCAAATAATCCATGAGAATCATTTAATGGATTGAAATTTCCAGAACGGAAGCTATCAAGCAAAAAACAGCACCTTGCATTCATTTGCGGTTTCTAGTTCATACATTTCATTTATATGGCGTGTCATATGTAAAACATTGGTACCACGATGGTAATCATATCCAAAATATGTATGTTTACTCTAAGATATCATCAGAGTAAAAAGAAAACAAATACATATACACTGTAAAGCTTATTGCTATCCTTGACATTTTTTCGTCACGTTTTCCCCTAGAGTTTTCCATTGGCTTTGACATTTTTACTAACTAAACAATTTACTGCTTTGATGAATAGATGAAAAAATGTATTACGTATAATGATGTAAATTTAGTGATACCTGCTGTATTTCAACAGCACGTATATCACCCTTCTGCATACGGTGCAAGGAATCGGCGTGAACATACACGTACAAATAAAATCAGGAGATAGCGTAAAGTAAAGGGTTGGAAAGAAGTGTGGGTTGAACTCGAAACCCCACTCGTTTCAGCGACGTAAAATTCAACGCAGGTGATTGTAGGTGATTCTGTTAACCATTACAATAAATTAAATTTTATACAAATGGATTGCAAGTGATTCTTATTAAAAGTATTTTTTTTTTACTTTTAGGAAATGTTTGTATATGGTACCTTATATTTTTGTATATGGTAGTTTATTTTGGTATGGTATGGTTAACTCGTTTATCATAATTCATATAAAATGTAATGATGTATGCTTGCCGGTTCACTACTATGCGATTTACTGTGAGTTTTCTTCCTCAAATTATTTATTTCTAGAATACAGGATCGATACGAACGGGAACGGGACCTTCAAGAAATGAGCTTACTTCTTTTTAACCAACGATGAATACAGCTCTTTTTATCGCGGATTATTAACATTTTTATTTAAGTTATTAAAAGGTCGGCATCGCACCTGCAATTCTCCTGAAGTTGCAGTTGTTAATGGGCGGTGGTTGACATTTACAATCTGGTGAGCCGCATGCTTGTTTGCCCCCTCGTAAACAAAAACAGCATTGGAATTACGAGTCCGCTTGTAATAACAAACGAACCCGTAATTCCCATGGTGTTCTTTAGTGGTCAAACGAGTTTAACCTTTGTTTATGACAACCTAAAGTTTATCACCTTACAACAGAATAGAATAGAATATTTTTTATTCAATATTAATTATTACATAATACTTATTGAAAGTCAGATTTTATTTACCACTAACAAATAAACCTAATAATCAATAAATTAGTCTATAAATAGTTACGCTGTCTCTTATATTTCCACTAATCTGGGAGTCTTACAATATATGGGAAACTAAAATTTATGTAAACAAGTAAAATATTTATAATATAATCTATGAAAAAATAAAAATTGAATAAGAACGGGAAATGGCGAAACACGAGTTATAAATTCATGAATGAAAAAACACATTCGCACAGCGGAAACACATTAATTCCAAATTACCGTTTACTCAATAAAACGGAGATCTGTGAAATTTGACATTCAGAAGCGACGCGACTGAAGTAATATTTTATTTTAATTTTTTTAAATTATGCGGTCTTTAACTACATAGCATATTGAATGTGGAGACAGTCAGAATTAATCACAGTATTTCTTTCCGTGGGCAACGTAACAAGTCATTCATCCATCCATCCATTACCTACAGCATTTATAAGTCTATCCTCCCCCATAGATTGCCTCATATTGAGGGTTTTGTCATAGTTACCGCGCTTGGCAGGTTTTTATTAGTTTGCGTTGTTTATCAGGAAGACGCTGTCCATTACCTGTTTTAATTTCACTCGTTCGTCTCTTACACTCACGGCACGATATGGGGTAGTGGATATTCTTAAACCGCACTACGCGGTGCACTACACGTAAGAAGTGAATATGGAAAATGTCAGATCTTTTGGTCGCCGCTAGATGGCGGTGTTACCATATCGTATACACCAGATGTAAAATACCCAGACCGGTGATAGTAGCAGCGTCAAAGGGAGACGTCTGGTACTGCAAACGTCAAACTGCCTGTCAAGCGTGTTGATACCACGGAAGAGGCTCATGCCAAGTGGTGGACTTCTACGGACTGATGATGATGATGATATAGTATCTGATCGCTTAAACTGTTTACTATATTTTTATGCTATGTAACTGCTAATCTACAAGGTGACCAGTAAAGTGTTGCTTATTTAGGTGTCTTAGTTTCAAACTGCGGATCGAAAAATTCCAGGTTCCAATCCTAGCAGGTATGCCATGTCGTAATGTAGGAGGTGTCAATCAAAGACGTTGGTTCTTCAAAGTATTTAATTAGAATTCCTGAAACACATTAAACATTATATCGGGTTGGGCTGGAAGCGAGTTAACTGAGAAGGGAGCTGTAGAGTCACGATCTGCTGTGATATTGACGGAGTCGGAGGGTTGATAAGGTAGGGGTGAAGAATTGGTACATCGTAGTTTGGAGCTCCGATTTTAGATGCATTACTTTTCCGCGTCCGAAAAATGGACAATGACATGAACATAAAGTTTATCCAGTTCTATATATTACCTTATAAAGCTCACAGCTGGGCCTAGGCATCCTCTCATTTCAGAAAGTGGAGTAATAAATCCGCTGCTCTACTCCAGTTGGCAATTAACAGTGGTAGAGTCACGCGGCAGCTTTTGCTGTCGCATGGATGGGCCGGCTCGAACCGGGGTGGTACCACGACCTCACAGAAAACCAGCGTGAAGTAGAGGTTTACCTCTGCGTTTCGCTTGGTGAGTGCAGGTGGCCGGAGGCCCTTTTTACTGGAAATGAGGCATTCCATCTTAGTGCTCACGGGTGACAACGCATCTACATTTTGATTCGCAAACATGGATAGATGTAGATATCTATGGGCCGCAGCAACCACTTACCATCAGGTGGACTGTGTGCTCGTTTGTCACCCTTATCCTATAAAATAATCACATGTCCTCTAAATATTTTACACCTCGGACCTCAGTAGAAACGTGTCAGTGGACTTGACAGGTCTTCGATTTTCTCAGACATTAAGGTTTCCTCAAGATGTCTTCCTTCACCGCAGAGTAAGTGGTAAATCAGCACGTAAAGTTGCCATTAACAATTTCATTAGTATGGGCGGGGTTAAATTGTATGTTGCCTACTATGAAATTTAGTATTATTATATAATAATTTTTGTTTGTAATTTTTAATTTCTTTATGTTTCCAGAATCTCTTACAGTATAAGGGTAGCAAACGAGCACACACGCACATGGTAAGTGGATGCTGTAGCTGTGCATGATAGTCATTAACATTTATCCTCAATTAAGAATCAAATTGCATATGGGTTGTTACCCCTGAGGAGTGAGATTGAATGCCTATTTTCCAGTAAAAAGGGTCCCCGGTTCTTTACACTCACCATACGAAACACAGCAGCATTAAGCTGCTATTTTACTCTGGTATTCTGTAAGAGCGCTCTCTTGCCCCGGTCGAGCCCTCCCATTTGTGCGACAACTATGATATAGCTGCAGTGTGGCTTTATTACGTAAAAGTATCTCCGATCTGCCAAGGTGATCGGCCAATACTCCGCGCTGTAGTACAGAGCTATTCTATATACAGCGCAGTACTTCGAAACTTTGATAGCGTAATTTAGGCTTCAGTGTGTTTCGCTTGTGCCGCGATAACAGCGCCGCCACAATTCATTACGTAGTTTATCGCACAGCTTGAATTTATGTCCGATTCCTATATTCAAGGAACGTTTCGTTCTCTGTAACGATCCACCTTATTACGTAAGAGGTGCATGTAACATTTTATATTACAAACTACTCATTTACCAACTTAGGATGACTTAAAATCAAAACAAAAACTTTAAATGGTTCATAAATAATTGAACTGGTATTTTGTTTTATATAAGGGGTTTTCTTTTACTACATTTACTGCAAGACGGCTCGTAAAAGAAAGCAATGCGTTTTTAAACGTAGAAACCACATTGCTTCTTTCTCCGACACGACGCGTTTTATAATAGAAGAAGTGCATGTATAAACCGTTTCTAATATAAACTATGACAACGTTGGCAACTTAAGACTATTTAAATTGAAATAATTTATAGTCACCATAAGTTGTTGAAACAGTATTTTCACAGGGCGAGACAGAAAACGAACGTTAAATAATTATAAAAGCGAGGTGTTAGTTTATAATGGGATAAGATATATTTTATCCCGGCAACATAATATGACCAGCAATTTTCGATTATTGACTAGAATTTTAATTGAATCGCTCGCAAATTAAAATAAAGTTATCCAATGGCTTGTTTGAAGTGACAAGTTAAGTAAATTGCATGTTTCTTAATATTTGTTTACGATCATATATAATCATAGAATTTTAAGGTGCATAAAATAATATGTATGTGTCTTATAACGATTTATATTATTTTAGGTAGTGAATATTATTTTATTTTTATAATTATAGTAATTTTACTTATAAAATAGCTGCCAATTTAAACACAAGATTAGACAAAAACGAAATATAGAAAATAGAATGCAATCGTCTGTAATATTATTGAAATTATATTAAGCTGATATTGGCTAAGTGTGATAATATATATTTATAAATATCTTTGTTAAAAATCCTGTTGAGTTTCCATAAATAAATATATTGGTAAATCCAATTGGACATACCTTAAGCGCATTAAAAAAATTACGTATACCATGATTATACGGAATTTTTAAAGTAGTTTAAATACATTTCGACAGCACTATCGGCTTCAACACCCTCGAAAACCATGAAAATGACACCCATGATGAAAAAATTGATACCTATTGCAGCCGCCATCTTGGATTTACATTTCGATATCACTATTGGATTCAACACCCTCGAAAACCATGAAAATGACACCCAAGATGAAAAACTTGATATCTATTGCAGCCGACACCTGGGATTTACATTTCGACAGCACTATCGGCATCAGCACCCCCCAAAAACCATGAAAATAACACCAATGATGAAAAAATTTATATCTATTGCAGCCGCCATCTTGGATTTACATTTCAATAGCACTATCGGCTTCAACACCCTCGAAAACCATGAAAATGACACCCATGATGAAAAAATTTATACCCATTGCAGCCACCACCTTGGATTTACATTGCGACAACCCTATCGGCTTCAACTCTCTTGAAAACCATGAAAACGACACCCATGATGAAAAAATTGATACCTATTGCAGCCGCCATCTTGGATTTACATTTCGACAACCCTATCGGTTTCAACACCCACGAAAACCATGATAAAATGTCACCCATGACAAAAAAAAATTATACTACTTACTTTTAGTACGTACTACTATTATTTATTCTGTGCTTTTAAATATTGTAATAAAAAAATCTCTTATTATTATTATAATCAAGTATTTAAGAAGTTTGGTTATTCGAATATTGTGTATTTGTACAGCGATCTTTTTTAGCCGCTGCAAACAACCGAAACAATGTCCACTCACGACGGCGACTGAAGCCTGAAGCCGAACTAAAACTAAATTACTCTGTGGCTGTAGCTCCCCATTTACAGAAATAATTTATATACGAGGCTACCAAATCAACGAAAATTTCGCCATTTTGGAGCCGAAAAAAATTAATTATAGCTAAACAAAACAAAATTACACTGCCATTTACATTCAGTGGCTTCCCATATGATACTCGTAGATGAAGAGATTAAAAAATAGATTGAGTTAAACAATTAATATTTTTAAAAGTTATCGTGTTTACAAGCCACAGGGTCATGATAAATCCATAAGCCACTAAAACCCTTTTTTTATTTAAAAATAGCAATTAATCGATTTAAAAAAATTATTAATAAGTAAATCATTTATGTTTCTAACAATGTGCTTTTTATATCATTTATATGTATAAATATGATTGCTAGATACGATTTTATTCGATAAAATGTTGGAATCTTAATTTTAGGCGATAGTAGAACATACCTTGCGCTTTCGCTTAAGGTATGCAATAAACAAAAAATAAAATAATTATAATAACAACTGCCCCTCAAGCAGCTGCGCTTGTTCGTCGTGTTGTTGACATTAATAATATAAAAAGCACTCGAAATGTTGTGACGTTCTCCGATCTCCCTTACGTTTAATTTTTTTGACGTAATATGTATTTATTTGCGCTTTGTTGTGATGACCCCAATTAAAAGGGTTTTAATGGACAGAATTAGTGTGATTAGTCAGTCTCTTCATTAATAAAATGACTATGACTAATGTTACATCTCTATTTTAACAATATTATTAGGTCAGGAAAAAGTTTTTTAGTATTTTGTTTGTATAAAATCGAAGAAAAATCTCTTGGTTGTACTTTTTGTATCTGGCTGGTTTTAATATCAATACAGATAGGAAATTATGACATAGAAAACTAAAAAAGTAAAAAAACACTTCCCCGCCATTTTTCACTTGTTTTTATGTCCGCCAAAATGAGTGAATCTAACGAAATTCGCTACATTCTGAAGTTTTATTACAAAAAGGGGAAAAATGCGACTCAATCCGCGAAAATAATTGTGACATTTATGCATATAACCTAATGCAGTGCCAGTAAGAGTAGCACAGATATGGTTCAATCGTTTTCAGTCCGAGAATTTTGATATCAAATGTGCAGCTCTGGTCGCCATCATACGGATAAAGTCGATGCCATTTTTGAATAATCTTTAATAAATTATTTTGTTCAACCGACTTCAATATAAATTATTAAGGATAACCCAAAAACGATTGGTCAGACCTTGATCTAATTAATATGGGACCACATATGAAGCACCAGCTAAGAGCAGCAGAGTCATCGTAATCGGTTCACAAAGAAAAAAGTTATGAGGTAACACATAATACAATACAATACAATAACTTTATTTCAGGCATCAAGGACTTAAAAATTAAGAACATTGGCCCATAGCAATATATACCTTAACCTAAAAATATATATAAAATATAGACATAACTTAACACTATCTAGGGAACTTTTTTCTTTGGCGCGTCCCTGTATCGGCGAAACACTACCCCAGAGGGCCAGAAATCGGGAGCGAGGAATGTCTCTTTATGTTTTGCAGGAACCTGGAGTACGTAGGATTTGAAGTTCGTTGACCTATTAGACTCCAGACGCTGCAAATGTAAAGAGATCGGATCCTCAATGCGGCATCGGCTTCGTTCTTCCACGAAACGCAGGACGTCTTCTCCCGACGTACTTTTGTCCAAACGGGAGATGTAGAGTTGTATAGTTGGCTCCACAGCACGCAGAGTTGTACTCGCGTTTATCTTGGCGGTCCCACGCTGGTTACAGACGGGTCGCGACCGACGTCTCTTGTCAACAAGGGTAAACCCGTCCTTATCAATCTTGTCTTGGGTCACCACTGGAACTGATTTTATTTCCACATTCTTCCGCTTTCGACCACAAGAGGGTGCCGGTTGTAAAGGTTTTCGGGCAACATCCGCAAACGTCTTCCCTTGTTTTGAGGTTGGCTTCGGCGGAGGAGTACCAATGGGTTCAGTCAAGGGTTGAGGTGGTGATGCAATGACGACCGAGGTCGCCCTAGTTTCTCGGTCATCAACCCTCTGACAGACGGTATCGCGTGACAGAGTCGCAATCATCGGTGAAATATGACTACTATTCCGGTTACCGCGTGTCGTATTTACATTCTGCGACGGCGGTGAATTTGCAGATGTTGCAATTATATTGTGCAACATATTGACTTGGTTCCTCAGCTCTGTTGCGGCTCGTTCCGATTCCTCAAATTTGGAACGGATGTCGGTAACATCGGCTCTCAACGTGGTGATGTCTTTCAACAATCTGGTGACGTCTACGTGATCGAACGTCACGGGAGGCAGCTTGTTGAGATCACGCGCGACGAAAGTTGGGATGTCATCAGGGTCGGTCTCATTGAATAGCCTGAAGATGTCTTGCAGGTCTTTCTTATCGCGTCCATCCCTGTGTAAAAAAAACATACAGTTGAATTGAGTACCTCCTACTTTTGAAGTCAGTAGAAAAGTACAGCAAGACGCCCGAGTGGAATTGAGGAATTGAGGATTGACCACAAAACAGTTTTGACCCATTTGAAAGAGTCTGGCTATACAAAAAAGCTCGATATTTGGGTACCACACGAGCTCACTGAAAGAAGCCTAATGAATCGTGTACTCATTTACGATTCTCTATTGAAACGTAATGAACCGAACCGTTTTTGAAAAGATTGATCACTGGTGATGAAATGGATCATAAAAAAGTGAACCAGTCAAGCTGCATAGACACTAGCGAAACCCGGATTAACACGCAACATGGTGATGCTGTGTGTACGGTGGGATTGGAAGGGCATCATTTATTATGAGCTTTTAGTGCCGGGCAAAACCATCGATTCGGATCTCCATTACCAACAATTAAAAAGACTCAAGCAAGAAATTCTGACTTGACTGTCGGTATATCGAAGTGCTGAAGTGTTTGTACAGTAGAGCTACGATGGCTATCCGAGTACAGAACCAGAGTACGAAACCTATCCAACTGCAGAGAGGTGTAAGACAGGGTGACGTCATATCCCCGAAACTCTTCACCGCTGCATTGGAAGACGTTTTCAAGCTTCTGGACTGGAAAGAAAACGGTATCAACATCAATGGCGAGTACATCACTCACCTTCGATTTGCCGACGATATAGTCCTTATGGCAGAATCGCTGTAGGACCTAAGCACTATGCTCAATGACCTCAATAGTGTTTCCCAACGGATAGGTCTTAAGATGAACATGGACAAAACAAAGATGATGTTTAATGTCCATGTCACACCTATGCCGGCAGTTGTTGGGAACACTAAGCTCGAAGTTGTCGACGAGTATGTTTACCTGGGACAAATAGTCCGACTAGGTAATTCCAACTTCGACCGAGAGGTCAATCGACAGATTCAACTCGGTTGGGCAGCGTTCGGGAAATTACGGCACATCTTCTCGTCAGGTATACCCCAAAACTTGATGTGTTGCCAGTGATGACATACGGAACTGAGACGTGGTCCTTCACTGCTGGCAGGATGAGGAAGCTCAAGGTCGCTCAGCGAGCTATGGGGAGGGCTGTGCTCGGAGTTTCTCTGCGGGATAAACTCAGAAATGAGGATATCCGCAGTAGAACCAGAGTGACCGACATAGCCCAACGGATTAGTAAGCTGAAGTGGCAATGGGTCGGCCATATAGCTCGAAGAACCGACAACCGATGGGGAAGAAAGGTTCTCGAGTGGCAGCCTCGTACCGGCAGGCGAAGTGTATGGCGTCCCCCCACTAGATGGAGTGATGACCTGGTAAGATATGCAGGAAGTCGATGGATTCAGGTGGCTCAGGACTGTGCTTTGTGGCATTCTTTGGGGGAGGCCTATGTTCAGCAGTGGACTTGTGAAGGGCTGTAATGATGATGATGTTGAAGCAAGAAATTGAAAAAAAAAAACGGCCGGAAATGATCAAGAGAAAAGAAGTGGTCTTTCATTATGATAACGCCAGATCACACACATTTTTTGCCATTTAGCAAAATTGAGACAGCTTGGTCGGGAAGTGTTAATACATCCACCATATAGTCTCTTCACAGTTATTTAGGCAGTGTTAGGTTAACATCAAGGGAGCGCTGTCAAAACTACTTGTCGCATTTTTTTTGATCAATAATCCCAAGATTTCTACAGCAACGGGATTATATCACTACCTACAAGATAGCAATAAGTTATTGAACAAAATGGTACATGTATGTACATGTAATTAAACGTAATTAAAGTTTGAAAAAAAAAACTTTTTACCTGACCTTATGTCATTCGTGGGAGACTGCCGCTCGTGTAAGTTTAAAGACTCTCCCCCCCCCTCCCCCCATCACATTTATTATGCTTAGAAATTATATTATATGGAGCGAATTCACAATTCGGATACAAAGAAATAAATAAAATTAAAACCATATATGTGAGGCGTGAGTGTTAGTATGTACTTGTGTATGTTTGTGTATATTTATGAGATTATTTGAAGTAATTGTTGCGTCTGTGTATGAAAGAGTCTAAAGATATTTAACAAGATTATTTTACATGATCTTTCAGTAACTTATATGTAAAGTATTTATTTATTTAAAACGAACAAACAAGCATGCGGCTCACTCGATGGTAAGTGACTACCGCCGTCCATGACAATCTGCAACATCAGGGGAATTGCAGGTGTGCTGCCGGCATTTTAAAAAGGAGTAATCTCGTTCCTTGAAGTACCCGTAGTTGTATCGGTCCGGAAAATTCCACGGATTCCACAAAGAAAATGTGTGAGAGAAAAATAACTACTTCTAAATCGCACAGCGGTGCGCCAAGTATCATCAAGTAAGTGGATGCTACCGCGAATATTGTGAATAAATATGTGCGAGAGTAAAAATTATCGACTGGAATTAATCTGAAATTTAATCTCAGCACTTCCCGTGGTAAATGCGACAGAACATGCAAAGGATTGCGACATCTCTTCGCAGTACCAGATAATCGATCAGAAAGCGCTTGGTTGTCGACGATTTGGGCCGCTCTTCGCTGGACGCGGCCAAATGGACGGAGTTGTCCTGGCTAAAAAATGAGAACAATATTCCATGTGTGGTCAAACTTGCGTCTTGTAAAGTTGCAAGCAGTGTGCCGGCATGAAATACTATCCCTCTTGTGTGTGACTACGTGACAAGTGACCACGACTGCACATTACTCGATATGTCGACATAGAGGATTCCTATGCTAACTGAGCCAACAATACCTACCCTGAAACTGAGGAGATACGACAAAGGGGTTCTTTTCAGCGGTAAACGCATACACTTTTGTCTTCTGGGGATTGAACTCGACTAGATTTAGTCGCCCCCAATCCGAGACTTTATTTAACAAAGACTCGACTTCAGACACAAGTTTGTTCCGGTTTCTCGGCGATGTTTTCCCGAAAAATATTGGCACCGCCGGTGTATAAAGCATCAGTGCTGAAGTGCGCCTAGCAATGAATGTTACCGGTTTGTTGTTAATAGCACGCAGCCTTGTGAAACACCAGCATTGATAGGATTGTAATCGGAGCATGCACCGTCCACTATGACCTTGATGCTCCGATCTGCAAGAAAACTTGTTCGACGCTATGTAAAACTACGAATCTCTCGTTTAATGTTATATCGAACTTGGAATATATTTACCGAAGATTGCACCACAGAGATCTATTGCGAGCTCTTTGATTTTGATGATTTGATGATACACTACTGTAAAATGACTTGAAGGATTTTATTACGATCTTGATTATCGTTTAAGATTTTTTTTATAGAAAGATGAGGTTTTTTATGTATAAGACATGCATGCATGGATATTAATAAACGGTGGCGTTTCGTGATCTAGTTGCAAAAAGATAACACCACACTACTGAATCACATTTCAATCCGATACCAGTCTCCAGGATTGTATGAACCTTGCAGGACAGTTTGTTAGAAGTTTGCAGACGTCTACTAAACGAAGGCGGTGATCGATCAGTATATTCAAATGTCCGTCTAGACAATTAAAATGGTAATCTTGACGGGACTATGAAAGTTTAAATATAACCTGCAAAGAACATAGTGGTTAGTAAAAAAGCGAAATAATTTTTTTGAAGTAAATCGATATTAGGAAGACGCTGCTGTCCATCTCCTGATTTGTATCCCTTCTCACCTTTTACGACACCCACGGGATGATATGAGGTTGTTAGTAAAATGCATTATAAATATCAAGCTTACTTAGCCTGTACCATAAAATGGTACTCCGTGCTTCCTTCCACGCGCCCCGCACTGCCGCACAAATTTATTAATTTAGTATTACGTATTCAACGTGGTAGAGTCATGCTGCAGCTATACTAATGGGTTGTATTGACTGGAGGGGGATGACGCTTTCACAGAATACCAGCGTAAAATATCAGCTTAATGCTGCTGTGTTTCGTAGAGTGAGTTTAGAGAACCGGAGACCCTTTTTACTGCAAGCGAGGCATTCCATCTTAGCTCATGTTAGTAGTTGACAACGCATCTGCATTTAAATTCTTAATCGAGGATAGATGAAAATGTTCATAGGCTACAGCATCCACTTACCATCAGATGGATTGTGTCCTCGTTTGTCACCCTTATCCTATAAAAAAATATTACTTCAATGTTACTAAATGATATTGAAACATCAAACAAAACACGTAATGGCGGACGCGCGACACTAGCCGCTTCATCTGACGCCGCGGTTTGCGTGGGACGATCGTAAAAATAGCAGCGCTTAAAAATATATTGATAGATAACTGCGACAGATCGCGGCCCGTCGCGTCGCACTGCCGATGTAATTGATGCTACGGAATCGATCCGATGCGTTCGTGTGACGTCCAGGAAGTTGCGCGCTTTGCACATGAACATAACTTACAGAGACGAGGCAAATAAATTGATTTATTGTAACTACTTTATATAGAAAACTAGCTGTTTTCTGCGACTTCGTCGGGATGGGTTTTATATTTTTTTACGCGGAGCCCTAATTCTTTTTATAAAATAAAAGGGGCCTAAGTTACTTTTTATAATATCCGCTATATGCCAGTGAAAGTCCCGTTAAAATTGCTTCAAGCATTTCGGACAGACAGACAGACAAAAATTTTAAAAATTGTTTTATTTTTATTATAAATACCGTATATACTTTCATATGCATTTAGTAAAAAGCTGTTATTTTGAAATTGCAAACAGATACTTTTAATCAATTTTATTTTTATAGAAATTGAAACACTGTTCCTAAGTGACACACTGGTCCTTATTTTAATATTTTACCTGATAACGCCGCAGGAATGGAGTAAGATAGAGATAGATTGGTTTAACATTATGATGGTAGCAAAATTAGAGGACCGTAGGCTATTGGAAAGGAGGCATTCCATTACAGTCCTCAGGGGTGACGACGATTCTTTATTTTGATTCTTAATTCAGGATAGACGTACGAGTAGATGTCATGGGCCTCAACATCCACTTATCATAAGGTGGACAATGTGCTCGTTTTCAGCCTTTCTATAAAATATAATTTTTCTATAAAAATGCAGTAGTCAAGGCAAAAACTGCATTTCTGATAAATAAGAAAAAACAATATTTCGAAGGCATGTAAGTTCGCCAAAACGCATTGGAGCAGCGCGCCGTATACTTCCTTGTCCTAAAACTCTCTCAGAAATGAAAGGAGACTTGTGCCCAGCAGTTGGACGTATAAAGGCTGTAATTTTAACTTTTAACTCTCTCTCTTGTAATAAATATTTGCAATTAACATGAGTAATTAAAATTAAAATCAAATCAAATATTATTGTTAATTTACTGCGCGGAATACACGATGTAGATACATATTTATGGTAAAACATTAATAGTAAAAATATTTTTTTATTTTATAAAAATATGGTCTAAAATCTTTAAAATTTGAGATTTAATTAGTATTATCTTTGATATTTTGATGAAAACATTTTATTATACCTAGTCAGGTCATAAGTATTGTCACACAGTAAAAACTTTTCTTTTAGAATGCTGGCCTCAAAAAAGTTTATTGAATTCGAATTTAGAATTGTTCACGAAAATAAAACTGTATACTTTTTAGAATTTTACTCATTTTTAAATATGGAGTGGACGCTTAAAGAAGACCGTGTTGCAGTTATTGCGTTGCATCGTTGCGGTTACGCGCCAATTCAAATTTTTGACATACTGAAAAATTTGAATATAGCCAAAAGATTCGTTTATTGTACCATCAAACGATACAATGAAGACTCTAGTGTAGATGAGAGGTCAAGAAGTGGTCGCCTTCGGTGTGTTAGGACTCCAGCAGTGATAAAAGCTGTGAAAGCGCGAATTCAAAGAAATCCCAAACGGAAGCAGAAACTGTTGGCCCTTCAGATGGGGTTAAGCAGAACCACGGTGAAAAGGGTGTTAAATGAAGACTTAGCACTTCGGGCATATCGAAGAAAAACAGGACATCGTTTGAATGCTCGTCTAATGGACCTGAGACTGAAGAGATGCCGCACTTTGTTGAAGCGGTACGTGGGAAAATAATATCGGGAAATTCTTTTTTCGGATGAAAAAAAATTTACCGTAGAAGAGAGCTACAACAAACATAATGATAAGGTGTACGCACACAGTAGTGAAGAAGCGAGCAACCGTATTCCGCGTGTCCAACGAGGTCACTTTCCATCCTCGCTCATGGTATGGTTGGGAGTTTCTTATTGGGGCATAACAGAGGTACATTTTTGTGAGAAAGGTGTAAAAACGAATGCAGTTGTGTATCAAAATATAGTCCTGACGAACCTTGTGGAACCTGTTCTCATACCATGTTCAATAACAGGCACTGGGTATTCCAACAAAATTCGGCGCCAGCTCATAGAGTGAAGAGCACACAAGACTGGCTGGCGGCGCGTGAAATCGACTTCATCCGACACGAAGACTGGCCCTCCTCCAGTCCAGATTTGAATCCGTTAGATTACAAGATATGGTAACACTTGGAGGAAAAGGCGTGCCCAAAGCCTCATCCCAATTTGGAGTCACTCAAGATCAAGACATCCTTGATTAAGACAGCCGCCGATATTGACATGGACCTCGTTCGTGCTGCGATAGACGACTGGCCGCGCAGATTGAAGGCCTGTATTCAAAATCACGGAGGTCATTTTGAATAAACTTTAGTATCATAAGAATCTATGTTTTGTTAAGTTCATTTTGGTATATAAATGGTTACATAATGAATAAACTTGTTTCAATTATTTTATATTAAACATGTGACAGAATTTATGACCTCACTAGGTATATTACCCCTTTTCAACCGCCTTAAAAAAAAAGCATTTTTTGACTTTATTTATGTGGTAGAGCCGTGCTGCAGCTATATTAGTAGTATAGTTGTAGCACGAATGGGTCGACTCGACCGGGGAAGGACCACGTTCTCACAGAATACCAGCATAAAATAGCAGCTTAATGCTGCTGTGTTTCGTTTGATGAGAATAGAGAACCGGAGACTCTTTTTACTGGAAACTAGGCATTCCATCTTAGTCCTCACGGGTGACAACCGATCTGCATTTTGATTTATAATCGATGATTTTTAAATCGAAGACCATGGAATCGTTATCTCGATAATGAAGCGAAGTAGGTACACAATTGTTTGTGTTTCTTTATGTTTTTTTGTTTAAATGTTGATCCAACGATAATCTGACACGACCGGAGAGATCAGAAACCTACGGCTTTCCTAGACATGGGGGTGAAATACCACCAACTTGTATGTACTTTTTCTACTGGAAACGAGGCATTCCATCTTAGTCCTCAGGGGTGACAACGCATCTGCATTATGATTCTTAATTGAATT
Organism: Parnassius glacialis; assembly: GCA_033319125.1. NCBI lineage: Eukaryota > Metazoa > Arthropoda > Insecta > Lepidoptera > Papilionidae > Parnassius > Parnassius glacialis. The sequence goes on from JAVANC010000016.1 coordinate 585,150, forward strand.
TAAATGTACATGGAGTGTAGATGTCTATGGGCTACAGCAACCACTTACCATCAGGTGGACTGGGGGCTTGTTTGTCACCCTTATCCTATAAAAAAAGGAGGAGGTACTCAATTCTAGTGTTTTCTATGTGTGTCTATGATCTTTGTCCTATCTCCGATCTCTTTTTTTCTATGTGAACCGTTTTTGATGATTCTTTTTTTATTTGAAAGCTGGTGCTTTTCACGTGGTCCTATATGAATTTGATCAAGATCTGACTAGAAGTTTAGAGTTATCCTTAATAATGCGCATTTAATTGACTTTTACTACATTGATGATGTTCTCATTTTATAATTTTACCACTTGTTTACAAATCTTTACAATAGTTTTTATATTTTACGAATATTTCACGAATACTATATCCGCTGTTCGAAAATGATCTTCAATCTTCTAATATACAACGTGCCGCTTCAATGATGGCTTTAATTTAACACATAGGTAGGGCTAATAAATAATTACAATAATATATAATTGAAAATGTTTTTTTGTTGTATTTGCCATTAAGATCACAAGTACTAATACTACTAATACGACCGTACGGACGTTTTCTACATTAGAAAACGAAAACAAAACAAAGTGTCTTTATCGCAGTACCATAATCTAATTACTATCCTAATTACACAAAAATTAATAAATAAAACAATACGACAGTTCTCTAAGTACAGGGTTGCTCTAAGATGCTATTTTCTAAAATTTTAAATATATCCGTCAATAATAACGTTTAATGGAAATATAATTTCTTCATGAAACGAAAATGGGAAACATATATGTGTATTAAATTAAAGTCACCATTGTTGCTGCACGTTGTATTTTATATCTGTGACTGTGACGGGCTTAAGTAAGTATAATGTTATTCTTATAGGTCCGTTAGTAATAAGGTTTAATTTTGCCCTCAGTTTACAAATTACATCCTACGTTGAAGGCTTTCTCCGGTCTACTTCCTTTAGCGCGCACCTTGAAATGTAAACAAAAAAGATTAAAATCGCCGTTTTTAGACCGTTACTATAGCATGGTCGAGTTGTACCTTTAATTGGACTGTGTTGTATTGAAATATTTCATCTAAAAACATAAAAATGTTCTGATTTGAAAAGATTTAGCATTTTACTTATGGCAGAAGCCCTATTATATTATGTAATTATAAAAAAAACTTTCTATAAAATTACATACATTTACGAAAGTATTTTAGAAGTCATACTTGGAAATAAACTGAAAAAAGAGTCTCTGAATCATGATTTCGGCCAGTTTGTGGATTGGATCATTTCTGCATAACACGGACCAAATGTTTCAAAGAATTTTAGTGTTACTTCGTGCTTTTCGTGTACTGGTGCCGAAAAAAGAGATCATCACCACCACCTCATTTCGTCCCATCATTTCGTTCATAATTCCGATAAATGACGTTTAAACCATCTTGTTTAGGCTAGATGTATACTAGAGGGCCGACGGGGCGTAGCACCCGGGAATGGACTTTTATTGGCTTATGAAAATGAAGAAGTAGAGATGATAACCGTGTAGTGGCGGTGTGAGAATATCCGCCACCACATATCGTCCTGAGGGTATTGTAAGAGGCAGCAGAAGGAAATTGAAACAGGAAATGAACAGCAACATTTTACTAATATAAACTCAAAATTTAAAAAACTGCACTTTTCACACCCGTCACGCACAGCCCGACACGGCGGAAGGTGGAGGACAGAGTGCAGAGTTGGAACGTGGAATGTTAGAGGAGGCATGAGAGATAAGACGAATGAGTTGATCGAAATAATGAAAGAAAGAGAATTAGATGTCGTGTGTATGTCGGAGACCAAACGGAAGGGCAGTGGTACTGAAGAGCTCCCTGGCGGGGCGTTAGCTCTATGGTCCGGAGTCCCGGAGAGCGAGAGCGCCCGCCAGGGAGTGGGGGTGCTGCTGTCGTCTCGGTTGGTCGATGTTATGACTGAATATAAGGTTGTGAACTCAAGACTTCTCTGGGTTCGCTTTAAATTGGGACTGACGAAGTTATTCCTTTTGGCTGTTTATGCGCCGGTAGCTTCGTCGTCCAGGGCTGAGCTGGAGGAGTTTTGGGAGAATGTAAGAGAAGTTCTAGATTTGGCTAGGGGAAACGAAAGAATTGTTGTATGTGGTGATTTGAATGAATGGGTTGGTACCGCTCGACCAGGGTACGAGTCGGTGCTTGGAAAGTTTGGCGATAAAAGGGTTAATGATGCTGGCAAGCTTATACTGGCGGTATGCAAGGAAAAGGGTCTTCTTGTGACAAACACTATGTTTAATCACAAGAAGATCCATATGTATACTAGAGAAAGTAAGAACGAGAGAAGTATGATCGATTTGTTCCTGGTGGATGACCGACTGCGAAAACAGGTGATGGATACGCGAGTGTTCAGGGGTGCTGACCTGGGAACGGATCACTATCTAGTGATTACTAGATTTAGGGGTCTGTTCGCGGGTTGGCGCTACCGGACGGCAGTAACAGAACCACAGTCGGTCTGTCGCATCCGAAGCTGGAAGCTTCAGGAAGCGGATACTAGGGACAAATATCATGCGAGGGTAGCCGAAAAGCTTGACAACATCGATGGCAGAAAAGAATGTGTTGAAAGAACATGGCAGAACCTTAGGGATGGAATGGTAAGTGCAGCGGAAGAAGTGTGTGGAACGATTAAAAGAGGCAGTAGTAAAAGAAGAGATGCATGGTGGAATGATGAAGTGAAAGAAGCTGTAAAGAAGAAGAAGAAAGCATGGTTAGACTACTTGGCCTCTAGTAATCATAAGGATATGAGAGAGAAGATGAAAGAAAGATATAAGCTGCAGAAAGTTCACACGAAAGCATTGATTGAGGAAGTGCGTGAAAGGTGTAGAATGGAAGCGGACGAAAGGTTGTCGCACAACTTTAAGGAGAACTCCAAACTCTTCTGGAAAGAGGTTGGAAGGACCCGAAGTGGTGCGACGGCCTTAAGAATGAACAAAGTGCTTTCGAGAACTAATGACGTCCTCTCAGAAAAATCGGACGTCATGCAGCGATGGAGCGAATTTTATAGAGAAATGTATGCGTGTGATGATCTTAGTGAGGGATCCGGGGATGACGTCGATACTGGTACGCCAGACCCGGACCTCGATGACACTGAGGTCATCAGTATGAAAGAGATTGAACGTGCGATTCGAAGTTTGAAATGTGGTAAGGCTGCGGGACTAGACAGAGTTACTGCTGAAATGGTCAAGTATGGTGGGCCTCGCGTCTGGGACAGCTTTCATCTGCTGTGCAATTTGTGCTGGCGGACGGGGGATGTCCCGGATGATTGGCGATCCGCAGTCATTGTGCCTTTATATAAAGGTAAAGGTTCACATTTTGACTGCGGGTGCTATCGGGCGATCAGCTTGACCAGTTTAGCAAGTAAAGTTTATTCGAAGGTTTTGACACGTAGGATGCAAGAGAAATCGGAAAGATTTCTATGGGAGGCACAATGCGGATTTAGACCTGGAAGAGGATGCACGGATCAAATGTTTTCTCTCCGCATGATCACGGAAAAGCTTCTGGCTGCTAACCAGAGGATTTTCTGTGCTTTTGTGGATCTTGAGAAAGCATTTGATAAGGTTGTAAGGAAGAAAATGTGGGAACTGTTGCCGGGGTATGGTGTGGATGGTCGATTGCTAAGGGCTGTTCAGTCACTTTACTGTGACTGTAAAGCCTGTGTGCGGGTAGGGCATGACCTGTCACCCATGTTTAGCGTCCAAACGGGCGTAAAACAGGGTTGTGTCATGTCTTCCTGGCTGTTCATACTGTATCTCGACAGCTGTTTACAGAAACTGAAAGATAGCTGTTTGGGTGTGAAATTGGGTGACATTAAAGTAAATTGTCTGCTGTATGCTGATGATGCAGTGCTTATTGCACCATCAGAGGCAGAACTGCAGGCATTAGTCACGTGTATGAAAGAGGAATGTGAAATTAAAGGTCTCCGTTTGAATGCTAATAAAACTAAGGTTCTGGTATTTGAAAGGGACGAAGAGAGAACGAAGTGTGAAATATGGGTAAATCAGGAATGTCTAGAACAGGTAAATGAAATTGTATACTTGGGGAGTGCTTTTAGCCGGGATGGAAGATGTGATTTAGATGTGGACAGGCGTGTCGCTGCCGGGAACAAAGTCAATGGTGCCCTGACAGCGTTAGTCAAAAGGCAAGGCGTAGTGAAGGGTGCACGCCTTGCAATACATAACGCAGTGTTGGTACCGACTTTGTTATATGGCAGCGAAACCTGGGTATGCCAGAAGAAGCATAAAAGCAAGTTGAATGCAGTGGAGATGCGATCTCTTCGTAAAATGTGCGGCGTCACCATGGCTGACCGAAAGCGAAACGAAGAGATTCGCAATATGGCAGGTTTGAAAGATGACCTTATCACAAAAATTGATAAGGGCGTGCTTCGATGGTTTGGGCACGTTGAGCGAATGAGTGAAGACCGAATGGTGAAGAAAATATATAGCGCGAAAGTTAATATTAAAAGGTGTCGAGGTAGACCGAGACTAACTTTCGAAGACCATGTGAGCAAATTGCTCGAAGAGGGGAGGGTCAAGAGTACTCGGATACCTAGACGTGCATGTATGAAGAAGATGATGAATCTGAAAGAAGCGAAAGAGGTATGTAAGGATCGTGACACTTGGCGATCTGTTCTCTCTGGCTACCCCGTCAGGGATTGTGCACTTTTTTTGGTACTCTTGGTAGGCGTTTCAAAACGCCTACCAAGAGTACCAAGTATGGCAAATACCCCTCATGAGGCAATATATGTATATAGAGCTGTATGCTCAACAGTAGATATTTTCAACTTTTACATGCTGTAATGATGATGACGATGGTAATAAACGATGAGAATGGTGATACCTAGACGAATGTCGAAATTTATCAACTGCTAAGGTGTTATTACATCGCCACACGGCTGACTACTTTGTTGGTCTAGTGGTTGTAAACGCGACTGCTGATCATGAGGTCCCGGGTTCGAATCCCGGGTCGGGACAAAATCAGTTATTGGGTTTTCTGTCAAGAATTTCTCAACAGCAACCTGGAGTTAGGAAGTTGGCGGTGTTGCCCATGCTTCGGAAAGCACGTAAGTCCGTTGGCCCTGTGCCTGATCTCTCTCCAATCGTGTCTAATTACCGTCCCATCGGACTATGAGAATGAAGGAACAGATAGTGTAACAGAGCACAGGGAGAATAACACGGGCACCGGTATATGGAATAGTTAGGGTAATTCTGCGAGAGGTGTTCAACATGTATACAAGTATGTATCTGTGACCTGTATAGGAGAACATAATTAAGTGATATACTCGTAGGTAGGTTGTATGTGATAGAGCCACGCTGCACGAGTAATGGATTGGTTCAACAGGAGAAGGACAACACTCACACAGAACACCAGCGTAAAAGGAAAGCATGTGAAGAACGTTTTAATTTGTACATATAACGGCATTTTATTTTATTCCTCAAAGGTGACCCATCTGCATTTTAATTTTGAATAATACTTACTAATAATAATCTCTTTATTTCGAGCAACACGGATCATATTACATAAATAGTAAAAACTAGATGAAAAATTAGCCTATTGTTAGTTATTTTTTAAAATAATAAATAAAAGTAAGTAATAAGTAAATAAATAAAATAAAATAAAACTGGAGTGTATGCTCGTGTGTCACCACCCTAACTTCTATAGAAGATAGATAAGTTTTAACGTTTAAAGACACAAAAAAGGATTAACAATAGCTGAATCTAAATGTATTAAAATTTGTCAATGTAAAGATATTGTTGAGTAGGTGACACGAATATCAAAAAAGTTAGTTTAGTCAATTATTATCATAAATTACTTGGAAAGTTGTTAGAGTTTATTAAAGTTATTATTAGAAATGAAGCTACCGCAATAGAACCAAAGTAACTGTCATAGCGCAACGGATCAGTAAGTAGCCGATTAGGGCAGAGAAATTCTCGAGTAGTCTTATAATGGAGAAAACAATGTATACAGTACTCGAGTAGGAATCGCTCTAGCTTAGACCTATTTTTATCTCAATGCCGGACACAGACCTCTCATTTCTGAGATAGCTTACCTCTGAGGTATCACAGCTCTGTAGTACTTAGTGTACTTACTTATGTAAACACTTCGTGTGCTTGTTTGAATTTTATCTCAATACCATTCCATTAATCTCTATCTACTTAAACTAGAAGAAGATTAGCAGAGAATAACTTGCGACATTACATTCTTTTTGTATATTTTCTTAGAGGATTTGGGTGACAAGCGATTCCACCTGATGGTGAGTGGTTGCTGTGGTCTATAGATATTCACATCTATCCTCGTTTGCGAATAAAATGCAGATGCATTATCAGCCGTAAGGAATAAGATGGAATTCCACTTTTCCAGTAAAAGGATCTCCGATTTTCTACACTCACCAAACGAAACACAGCAGCATTAAGCTTCTATTTTACGCTGGTATTCTGTGAGATTCTTTTTGTATATAATTAAATATACAATATGTAACAAAGACCCTGTGGTTCCCGTTTAGTACGTTATCAAGATCATTCTTCAAACGTATAGAAATAACATTTTTTTAAAAACTCGAACAATATTTTTTTTACTTATTTAAAAAAAATAATTGTATGCAAATTGTATGTGGTTTTATTACCTCTGCATTGTCTGGGGAGTAAGAGGATTGTCAAAGACCCCGCTTTACTTAGCTGCAGCATCGGCTAGTGTTAGGAAGTGGTAATAAAACCACATAAAATTAAAAAAAAGAATTAAAAAAAAATATGGTCGAGTTTGAAAAAAAAAGTTATTTCTATAGCTTTTAATACTGATCCTGATAACGTACTTAACGGGAACCACAGGGTCTTTGTTACATGTTGTATAAGTTACAGAGAATGCTATTCAAAATTAGGTATTACAGAAACGATAGTTATTAAAGCTTAATTTACGCACAATCTTCATTATCATCTTTACAGCCCTTCACAAGTCAACTGCTGAACATAGGTCTCTCCCAATGAATACCACAAAGCACGGTTCTGAGCTACCTGCATCTATCGATTTCCGAATCCATCGACTTCTACAAATAATCTATGTTAATTAAGAAGCTATTAAATTATTTTTAAATCTTTTTAGAGTATTAGTCAAGGCGATTTCTATGTATAATTAGTTCAGAAGTGACAGTTACTAAAATTCCAGCATTTACATATACTCTGTTCATTCAAAAATTGTTACATTAATTTAAACTTTCTTATCTTTTTGTATTTTTGAAAGTAAAGGCCTGTGATTCCATTAACCAGATCAATCGCAAAAAAATATATAACAGTTTAATTTGGTTGGAAGCTAATTGCCAAGTGTACATCACGAGGACGTCATGTTCGTAGATCAAAGCGCAGTCTGGCCGAGCAGAAATATCACCGACCTCCATTTGGACGCTGTGCTCCTAATAACTAGAAGCACGCAAACTTCTAACACGCGCGGCCATATTCATTAAATAAAACTAGCTTGTAATATGACATTTTAATGTAGATCTTTGTTAGAAACAGTAATAACGTAATAAGAGTAATACAGTAACAAGGAAATATTTCGCTTATCGCCCCTCTACACTACTCGCGAAGTTGATCGAAGTCGGACGAGGAGAAAAGTGTAGAGAGGTACTTCGATTCTTTTCGTTCAACCTCGCTTCGCCTCGGGCGACTTCCAATCGGTGCCGGTTTTTTGCGCCCGAGTCAAAGGACTTCGCGAGGTGCCCCGAAGTTACACGAAGCGTCTCACTACACTACTCTGCGTACATCAGTCATATATTTTTTTTTAATATATAAATATTAAATATGTAGCTTGCTACATATTTACTTATCTATGGTTAACGCATTGATGAAATGTTCACACAGTTGGGTACCTATAGCAGCTGCCTCTTGAACGTTATTCATGTTAAGGGTGCGAGCAACTCAAGACAACTGAGCTATTCGTGAAGTTGCACGTGTGTGTAGTTACGTTCTTCGGACTTGCGATTGACTTTGACGAGCACTTCATCGAGGTAATTTCGGGAGTAGTGTAGAAGAGGCATTAGAGAAAACATAAATTGGAGTAACATAGATATTGTTTTTATAAAATTGAGTTGACAAGTGAACTTATAGTGCATTTCATGGGAAGTGGCTGCTGCAGCATATTGGTACCTGCGACCAACTTCAAACAAACAAGGGTGCGTTGTTATCTCTGTGGCTCCCTATACCTTTCATAGGCTGGTGGTTCTTATCCAGAAGGAGTTCTACTACCTACAAATTGGAACTAAACGTGATTTTATTGTGGCCTACAATTTAAGTGTTCTTTATTGCAATAAGGTAAAACACATCAAAGGAATGTCATGTAACAGAACAATTTGCTGGTAACAAAGATCATAGTTTTTTTTCTCTTAAGATAGAGTTATCGATATGATAAAATAGGTAGATGGCATGGTGCTAGTAACGGTATTCCAACAGACGTAACTAGTTATAAGTATATAGCGGATGACTGAAAACGTCAGGAACTGGTTTCAAATGCGTTTAAGTCAACTGCCTGCAAGGTGCTCAATGCAAGACATTTACATTGTTGTAAATACCTGTTGTTTGAAAGCACTACCGTTTTGTGATAATACAAAACTATTTTACTAGACGTCACGGCTCCTCTTCAGAATATTTGCCATAGTTGCCATGTAGATTCCAGACAGATTGGTAACCGTAGTTTCTTATAATGGAGCTATTATCGGGAAGATGCTGATGCCTATTTTCTGTCACAGCTTCACTCTGTCACATCTTGCGACCATGGGCTGTAGTAGCCAACGACCATTAGATAGATGGTTGGCTTGTTTATCGTAGTATTTTTTTAAATACTTCAGCTGATGAGATTGTTGTTGAAATGTGATAAGATAATGCAAAAACATAACTTGTAAAAAAAACCAAGTCTCGCAACTCAATTGCTCTACCGTAAAAAGTTGTGAGATCCATGTAATACCAAGTCGGTAAAGTTATTCAGTCCCTACTTAAGGGTCCTTCTGTCTTAAGTTATTACATAATTAGCTAGCCTAACAACATCTTATAGTGACCATATCAATTTTAAAAATCTTTTATGTTTTAAATAAATAGATTAACTTGGCCATCGCATGAAAACACAATGTATCTCACAAGTTTAAATTATATTAGAGATTAAATATTATATTAGATTGTTTAGTGTGATTGCCAAGTCAATCTATTTATTTAAAATATAAAAGATTTTTAATATTGATATGGTCACTATAAGATGTTATTAGGTTAGCTAATTACGTAATAACTTAAGACAGAAGGATCGTTAACTAGGGACTGAATAAATTAGTATATATAGTAGTTAAACTTGTGCCAGCCAGTGCTTGATAATTTACAACAGATCTCGATGTTCTCATAATTATGTTTTTATCAAATAAATCGTTAAATTATTTAACGTGCAACATACGTCTTATATTTCTAAATCGGAACTTATAAATACTTTAAGTAAGTTTTGGTATGCGGATGTTCAAGTATTATTGAGATGTTGTTTCAGTGATGTCGCATTACATTAAAATACTGTTGGAAATTCCTCGTTTTTTGGAATAGTCGATCGCCTTGAGACATTTTTAGGTAACACGGGAGAATTTATAGAGGGCTTGATTAAAGTTTGAAAGATTCTAATTTATGGTTGAATGCGTAACTGATGACACAATGTTCTACAAAAAATTAATAATAGTAACATCCAGACAAAATTCTGTCACGGCGACTAGTCTAAACGGAGAGTTATCATTTACGCAGGACACAATAATACTGCACAAGTGTGTGCGCAAACGCAGCTTCACTTTTTATTTCTTTATTCCCGCACCCTCACAGTCCGATGGAACAGCAGTCCGACAAAACTGGATGAAAGTAACGGCACGAAAGTGTAGCGGTGATCGTTATGGCGCATAAGTTTTAAAAACACCCATATATTTACACCCATGTATTTTTCCCACAACTTGTTTAGAATTTAGATCAGCACGATTTTCAAAACTTTGCACGAAAATAAAATACAGGACGCGCTTTTTATCATCAATACCCAAGCCGCATAACTATTATATTGAAAATATTCGTTACGGAACAAGTGAATGCCAATATTTACATTAACGTCACTCTACTGACATACAATTTTTGTGGAAACGTCAGTGGAACGCGGCTTTCACTTTACGACATCCTGTGTGCCCGCCGCCACAAAAACCGTGGGACAATTCAGTTTCGTTGACCGCGCACGAACAATATTCAATGGCTCTGCGTCCTTGACTCTCGGAATAATGAGCCGGTTGGACAGTTAAGTTCATATTATATTAACATCATTGAAATAAATATATAAATATTTCTGACGTTAATTTGTGTTCCTTAACTTATTCGAGGAGTCTATTTTCTTTTTAAATGTCCTTTTTTATAGAATAAGGATTCACATTAGGAGCACGCAGTACATCTGATGGTAAGTGGATACTGTGGCCCATAGACATCTACATCTATACTCAATTAATAATCAAAATACAGATGCTTTATCACGCCTGACAAAGATGAAATGCCCCGTTTCCAGTAAAAAGAGTGTCCGGGGCTCTACACTCACTATACGAACACTGCAACACTAAGCTAATCTTTTACGCTGGTATTCTGTGAAAAAACACTATGATTTCCATTTTTTTATTCCGTCTCTGTAGTCTATAGTGATAATCTTTTTGGTAGTTACTAGTTAGTTATCAAAGTTATCGACTTGAGCATGCGTGGAAACCTCCAAATGTGGGCCGTTGATTTTACTAAACTAAAGGCTGATATTTCATTCATCAGATATGACTTATTCATAGAAAAAAATACAACACAATCAAATTCAATAATAATTTTATTGTTTCTCAAAATCACACACATGATTTCATTGTTCTCTTGCAAACCTGTACATCGAAAGGTTGTCTGGGAGAAATCGATTTTACCACATTTCTTTCTTGCCCCTTTTTCGTTCATATATACATATATATGGTAAAACAATACAATTAAATAATTAATATCCCTATATTAATTAAATAATTGTATTGTTATTTTAGACAACTAGCTTTAATTAGTTTACTAGTTGCGACAACATGTTGACTGACGAATAAACAGAAATAATTGTTTTAGTCTGTCTCTAAATGTCACTAGTGCGTGGACCTCTTCCTGCAGCTTGATTGTGGAGTTATATTAGTAACTAGTAGAGTAGGGATGTTACGGAAGTGGTTATATTGGAACCGAATTCGGAAGCGGAGTTTTTACATTTTGTTTGTCGGAACCGGAACCGAAATCGGAGGTGGAGGCACAAGAAATGTGTTAAGCAGGTCTATTGCACTGTATTTTTCTTTTTAGTTTCAAATTTTTTGAATTCTTCGCATTCAGTGGTATGCACAGACTTTAAATTACTTTTTAACGAAGTAGTCGTACCTCCCTTTCGTGAATATATCTTCTCACATAGTTAACACTTTGTCGTATTCTCAGAAACTTCATTAAAATAATTCCAAATGGCACTTGATTTTGGCTTCATTGTCCAATTCAAATAAATTTGTTACACGTCAAATAAAACACTACTAAAAGTAATCAAAAACTCGTATAGGTATAAATGAAGCGCGAACGCACAGCATGCTAATTCCCAAATACGAAACAAAACATCAAGTTAAAGAGTAATCGACAGAAGGCACGAGGGGAGGGAGGTTCCAGGGGCGACAAGTATAAAATTGTTTATACACGCTGATCGCAGCCACCGCCACCACTGTGCGTCGTAAATATAACTTCCGATAACGGAACCGAAATCGGAACCGGAGGTGCAAAATCAATCGGAAGTTCCGAACTTTCGGAATCGGAATCGAACCTCCGTAACATCTCTATAGTAGAGTATTGACAGCATGTGCTCAGGTTTTACCTTAAATTGAGAACTATTTGAAAAATGTATTTAAAATATGGTGTCTGAACGAAGACGAGTGAACGAGATGAATGAATGGAAAGGCGAACGGAGAGACGTGTGTAAATTTTAGGAATTGTGTTATTTAATTAAAGAAGTTACATTCCTTCAAGACAATTTTATATCTCGGTCCCACATTTACGTTTTTTTTCCATAAAATTAGGTTTACAAACGAGCACACAGTGCACCTGACAATAAGTGGATTTTGATTTTGTGGCCCATAGACATTTACATATACCCGCAATTAAGAATCGAAGCAGTTACGTTGTCATCCCTGAGGACTAAATATCTGTCATCACTCGGTTCATATTTTTAATTTATTTAAAATTTAACGTTATGATCTTGAATAAAACTATTTTTACGGATTTTATCGCGTTTTATATATTTAATTTTAACTCCCGACGTTTCGGGTGCTAAAATTATTTAGTTATATTAGACGCAATAAAATGTTCACGTAAATATAATAAATCATTACGTTGTCATCTAAATAAATATTACTAAATGTCTACTGGCAGTCTCTGTCAATGAACCCGTGGGTGATGAGATATTGTAATTTGTAATATTTAAATACTATGTGCATTAAAATTACAAAACATTGATTGTTTTCAAAATGAATTTGATTCTTTTTTTCTTTATCAGCTGATAAGAGTCCACTGCTGGACATGGGTCCTTCCCGTTATAGGGTTTCTTTTGTTTTTTCTTCTGTTTTAACGCTACCCCACTAGGATTTACTCCAGTATCGTAAAGGCAGTTTTAATAGATACATTTCAAAAGGACAAATATCCAGACCCGGAACAATTATTTGTAGGCCATTTAAATACTCGTTCCATGCGGGATTCAAACTCGCAACCCCAGTACCGCAACTCATTGCTAAGCCACTGCGCCACGGAGCCGTCGCGTCGGTTGAGTTTATTTGCCTTATTCGCAGTGATTCGCATTGATCGCAGTACAGTTTCTTTGACACAACCCCCTCCCCCCGTCTTCGGTCTGGATATTTAACGTATGGAGTAAGCGGTAACGTATGGTGTAATAACATCTATCTAAAGTCATAACATTTTAGACGACACACAAGTTATGTGGAAGGTACTTTTTTGTAGAATAAGGATGATGCCATTAAAAACATAACTTGTAAAAAAACCAAGTCTCGCAACTCAGTTCTTCTACCGTAAAATTTTGTGAGATGCATGTAATACCAAGTCGGTTAATTTATTCAGTCCCTACTTAAGGGCTCTTCTGTCTTAAGTTATTACGTAATTAGCTATTACCTAACAACATCTTATAGTGACCACATCAATATTAAAAATCTTTTATTTTTTAAATAAATAGATATTTCCCAGGTGGTCCCATTTAAATTTTATCGAAATCGGTCGAGTTGTTTTTAAAATCAACAATAAATTATTTTCACATTGAAGTCGGTTGTACAAAATTTTAAATTTACCACTTGAAGGCCAGGTCAAGAGTACTCTAAACCGAAGAGCATATACGAAGGGAATAATGAAAGTGGATGAAGCGAAACAAGTATGTAAGGATCGTAGCAAGAGGAAAGAAGTGGTCTCTGCCTACCCCTACGGGAAAGAGGCGTGATTATATGTATGTATGTATGTATGCCCCATGTAGTGGCGGGTAAGAATACTCACTACCCCATATCTTCCCGTGGGTGTCGTAAAAGGCGACAGAGGGTAACCGAGGCAGAAGATAGGCAGCAGCATCTTTCCGAATAACAGCAAAACAACAATAAAAAAACTGCGGTCGCCAACCCGCTCGCCAAGCGTGGCAACTATGGCAATATACCCCCCATGAAAGTAACGAAGAGACGGCCCCCAGTCCCCGGCGGCCCCGCTATTCCTGGCTACGGTGGCGACCATGGTAACGGCGGGGCAGGGGGTGCTAAGAATTTCCGGTGGAGGTTCGGTTGCCACCTACGACGACTCGACCTGGCAACTTATAACGGACGCACCCTGAGGACTGACGAGAAGATCCTGGAGCTGGAAGAGAGATAGACAAGTTGCGCTGGAATGTCATAGGATTATCCGAAGTCCGAAAAGAGGGGGAGGACACGGTAATCCTCGAATCCAGTAATTTGTTCTATCACGGGGAAGGCGACTAAAACCAGTGGGTGTTGCTAGTGATGAGCTATGGTACTGAGACGTGGTCCTTCACTGCTGGCCGGATGAGTAAGCTCAAGGTCGCTCAGCGAGCTATGGAGAGGGCTATGCTCGGAGTTTCTCTGCGTGATAAACTTAGAAATGAGGATATCCTCAGTAGAACCAGAGTGACCGACATAGCCCAACGGATTAGTAAGTGGCAATGGGCCGGCCATATAGCTCGAAGAACCGACGGCCGATGGGGAAAAAGGGTTCTCAAGTTGCCGCCTCGTACCGGCGGACGAAGTGTAGGGCGTCCCCCCACTAGATGGAGTGACGACCTGGTTAATATGCAGGAAGTCGATGGATGCAGGTGGCTCAGGACCGTGCTTTGTGGCATTCCTTGGGGGAGGCCTATGTTCAGCAATGGACTTGTGAAGGGCTGTAATTGATGGATGGATGTATGTATGTAGTTCTATAAAGTCGAATTTGACTTTTAGGTTTGAAGGTTAAATTTTTATAACTCATTAACTGGACTAAGAAATGTGACAAGTTCCAGTCAAGAAATAAAATATCGTCTAATTAGATAGATTAATAACTTTATCCCCTATTTTCACACTCTAAGGGAATTTGGATATTTTCTCCAATATTTAATATAAAATAAAGAATCATTAAAAGCTAACAGTGGTAGAGCCAGGCGGCAGCTCTTGCTGTCGCACGGATGGGCCGGCTCGAACCGGGGTGGTACCACGACCTCACAGAATACCAGCGTGAAGTAGAGGTTTACCTCTGCGTTTCGCTTGGTGAGTGCAGGTGGCCGGAGGCCTTTTTTACTGGAAATGAGGCATTCCATCCTAGTCCTCACGGGTGAAAACGCATCTGCATTTTGATTTGTAATAGAGGATAGATGTAGATGTCTATGGGCCGCAGCAACCACTTACTATCAGGTGGACTGTGTGCTCGTTTGTCACCCTTATCCTATAAAAAAAAATCAGTTTACAACTGTAGTTTCTAGTAGTTGTTAAGAAGATGCTGCTGCCCATCTCGTGAATATTTCCCTTTGTCGCCTTCTACGAGATCTAAGGGAAAAATCCACTACAATGGTGTTAGATATTTTCACACTTCCTTTACAAGCTCAAATGAAGGTTACACACACGGTTTACACGGTTTAAGGAATGCTATAATGAATGAACGGGTGAATTGTGTCTTTATTAATATTCGAAAAGACAATTGAAGAATTTCATCGATTTTATATTACATTTTATGCTACAAAAATAAGAAAAATGAGCTAGCAGCTCCAGGCGGTAGAAACTTATCCGCTTTCTCTCCAAGTATGATTATAGAGCACGGATAAGCTCTCTATCGATATAAATTTTGTTGAAGTGTTGATGTGCCGCCGATAAGATATCGCTATTGATGGTTTTTTTATACGTGGTAGATCCATGCTGCAGCTATATTAGTAGTATCGTATGGTGAGTGAGGGAAACCCTTTCTACTGGAAACGAGGCATTCCATCTTAGTCGTCAGGGGTGACAACGCATCTGTATTTTGATTCTTATTTGAAGATAAATGTCTATGTACCGCAGCATCCACTTACGATCAGGTGGACCGTGTGCTCGTTTGTCACAACGTTTCATATTTGTTGTAGTTTCCTATAAAAAATTTAACCAGTCGCCATTTTTTTGTAAATAATACTTTAGCCTTCTATACTAATTTATTATATGTACTTAAACTAAGCCAAGTTTTACACTCCTTTTTGTGCGCAATATGATTAATAAATGTACAAAGTTTTCCTTTTTTTTGGAGTTGATGGCCTGGAGCTGCAGCCACCATGACCATGAGACCACCATGGTCTAGACCTTTAGGCCAAGTCTTGAGTATTTTTATTCGGTTTATTATAATTTCCCCAAGCCTTGTCTTTATGTATTATTATACTTCATAGTTCACTGCTTCACAATATTATGTTGATGCGTCACATTGTGCAGCCCTTGGGAGATTTTGACGGCAACTTGAGCTAGCAGGCAGCTGACAGTTGGCGATGGTATCTAAAGGCGCCTATGCAAATAGCTTATCTTGAGAATCCATCACCATCAGAGCACTTGTTTCACCGTTTCCACTAATAGTTCACATGCGTAGACAGTTAATACATAAAATCGCACTACTTTTACATATCAAAATCCACTTCAAACTATTATTTAAACTATAATAGCAGCAAACCGTCGCCGATCAAGTTCCCGCCAAAACTCCTAAAGTTTTCCTTTTACGTAGTAATATAAAGATAAAATAGTATATTTATTCAGTAGAATGTCAGACGTAATAAAATAACTCCATGCGTCAACACAAGCTTGTGTAATATGCATACTGCATAGCACGTTTGTGATTTTTATTTTCTTTTTTAATTGTTACACAGGTAGCAGGGGCAATGATACTTGAGCCACAGATAAGATTTAGTGTCGCAATATGTATTTAACCGCCAGCATGGATTTATTTGACAGGGGTCAACGATCCGGCGCGCGCTTGTGAACCCGTCAGAAAATTTATGAGGGCAATTTAGTTTGTAGCATTATTTTCATTTCAACGGCTACATTTTGATGTTATGATCAGTTTGTTTCCCTTTCATTTCACTCCCTTTTTAATTAATTTGCTGATTAGCGTAACGATTCACCCCAACAAACACTCTAAGATTTCTAAAGCGAGGGTGACAAAATAAATTGTATGATCACAATTAGTACAACACCATTGGCGTTATTAAAGACATAAATCTCTAAGATTGTCCTTGGGATAAAATTATTGAAATAAGAATCCCAGAAATTTATTGAGCATGTATACTCGTATGTGTGCTCAATACTGAAATATCTGCATTTTATCATGTTAATTTCTGTTTAGAAGAAGGGAAACGAGCATGCGGCACCTAATGTTAACAAACGTTGCCCATGAACATCTTCTTTTTCCATAAGACTAGGGTGACAAAAGAGCACACTCCACTTGATGGTAAGTGGATGCCGGGTTGCATGAATATCTACATCTATTAGGAATCAAAGTGCCGATGAGTTGTCACCTTTATGGACTATGATAGAATGCTTAGTTTTCAGTAAAAAGGTCACCGGTTATCTATACTCACCATATAAAACACAGCAGCATTAAGCTGCTGTATTACGCTGTTATTCCGTGAGGGCGCAGTCCTTTACCGGTTGAGCGACCCAATCGTGCTGCAACTAAAATATAGCTGCAGCGTGGCTCTACCGCGTAAATGTTATTTAGTACAAGGCAGATGTAGATGATAGAGCAATAATCTAGAATCTAGTAATTCTTCTACCTACTGGCTGTCAAGGAACCTGGCTTAAAAAATGGTGACTAACTTCTCTTTTATTATAAAAAGGATTTTCGGCAAACCATACTTGATGTCTAGCTTTGTCGGCGCTTCTATTCGTCACTACGTCACTAGTTTGTGTATTTTACATCTGGCGTATTGCTAGATAGAACCTGCAGTCTATCGGAGGTCATGAGCTACTTATCTTAGTCTTTTCCATAGCCAACTCTCACAACAATAAAGGGATAAATCAAGGGATAAAACAATCTAGAGATAAATAAAAAAGGGTAAAAATATTTAAAAAAATTTGGATAGTGGATTATATCTTATGTTACCACAATACGGCAAAGTAATGAAGAAAGAATTTATGTAAGCCTAATGATAAAATTAGAGATGATAAAGATAAGTTCCGCGTAACAAAATAAAATTATGTGTTTTTCGTTTTAACAGCACCTCCCGCCTTCGCGAAATTGCGTGAACTATCCCCGTCACCACTAATCCCAACACAACTACAATCACCGCCACCACCGCCGATAATACGTGTTTCTCTAACGACTAAACAAGACTGACCGCTAAAACTATTATTAATATCCAGTATAAGCAGACCAGCTTTTCAAATAGTTTTGGTTTAGTCAGAAAGTGATCATTAGGAGCGTCCGTGCGTAGCGACCCGTTGGCGGTTCGCTTGTTTTCATCGAGTTTCGAAAATTTCTCTTCAATAAAAAAAAGTTTACAATGTAATCACTTTCGCATTCGAACTAAAGTCGGTAGGACTAATTTGCAAAAGAGTGAAATGGCACCATAATGTCCATGACATAGTACTTTGCTTTCATTTATTTATTACTTCATCATCATCATTACAGACCTTCACAAGTCCACTGCTGAACATAGGCCTCCCCCAAGGAATGCCACACAGCACAGTCCTGAGCCACCTGCATCCATCGACTTCCTGCATGTCTTACCAGGTCGTCACTCCATATCGTGGGGGGACGCCCTACACTTCGCCTACCGGTACGAGGCTGCCACTCGAGAACCTTTCTTCCCCATCGGTTGTCGGTTCTTTGAGCTATATGGCCGGCTCATTGGCACTTTAACAACATACACACACACACACACACACTCACGCGAGCGCACGAACGCACACACGTCCTCGTAGGAATAGTCAGAATAGCTACCTAGGACCTCAAAACGTCGAAATCTGATGAAACCTCGACTTTCGAAAACGGGTGAAACCAAGAACTTTTGAAAAGCATTGATTTTCATAGCGGGAAGTTAAATATATGTAATCGGATGAAAAGAGAGACGTTGGCAATTTTTTATTTATCTACTGTACCTGTGGTACTACCCACGTTATGCATTTCGTTCGACGTATTGATAATCCCTTCGTATAGTGGATTGAGAAAGATTATTATAAAAGAAGAGTTGCACGTGGATAAAGACTGACAAAGACTAACACACTATCAACAAGTTACGTAAGATCTACGAAACAAGCGTAATTTGTGTTTTGCACAAAGTGTTGAATGTTCAGAAGCCATTGGCCGTAAAATTTAGATAAAATGAACGCGTTCGTTTCAACCATAGTTCAAAGATAGACCTTTAATGTTTTTAAGTATTTACATTGTACAGTCTGCCAACTTTGTATATTCTAGAGAAAATTTGTTTGAAATGTTTATTATTCTAATAAATTTGTAATGTTTTATATCAATTTCATATACATTGTACTTCCGAATGGGCAAACTGTAGAGACTTACTTATATTTTGACAACTTTGTAATTGTACAGAAACAATCTTAGGTATAAAATAAATACACAATGTAATCCACTATTACATCAAAGCGTGCATGGCCTCGGTAGCGCAGTAGGCAGCGCGTAAGTCTCATAATCTTAAGGTCGTGAGTTCGATCCTCACCCGGGGCAATTCGTTTTTGTTGATATCTTCAATTAACTAATTGTTGTTTTTAAATATTTCTTGTAATCATACATAATTGAGCAGATTCGTATGTTTGAAATTAAAAAAAATATTATTCCACAATGTAACGCTTGTTTATTAGGGAGTTAAAACAGTTATATCCGGCGTGATTAGTTTCAGTGACGAGTGTGACTGTGACTGATCCGGACATTTTCGGTTTACAGAACTTTATTAACTCATAGAAGAACATAGTTCACTTATTGAGCTTATAAACTATTTTACAAAAAATAAAGTATAATATTTCAACATGTCCAGCACATCGCACTTTTTCAGTAGGTAGGTAGACGTTAAAAAATGTTGTCGTAAATGTACTGCTTATTTTTATTTTACAGGGTAAATATAAAATCCATCTATAACTCGACAACAGCGCCAGCTATCGGATACCAGCATAGCTATGAACCAACACATCTCGACGAAACCAATGTACCTACTCTACGAAATATCCTTAATGGTCATGTCTTTCTGAAATTACAAGATTATAATTATAAAGATTCATTATGTACCGTTCATTATATTGATGTTTAGTATGTAGGTAATACAAATTTTACTTAAATATTTTAAGAATTTTTTTAACTTATATTATATTATCTATTTTGCCTCCGGTCGAACACAATCGCAACTATAGCCACATGAGCATTACCGGTCAGCTAAGGCCGGTGTTCATAATGATTATTTTATTGCCGTAGCAGCTTATCTTTGCAATTATGTATTTATAGTTATGAGGGGTACGCTACTTACTGTTTTAAAATCTTATAAGGCTTTCATTACTTTTTTAACTTCTTTTTTTTTTTTACTTATTTTATGCTTAACTGTTGAATCCCACCCCGGGCACTCCCAAGAAAAGAAACGCGTATAATTTCCTACTGCTACTACAATACCATATCATTTTGTTTTAATAATTATCATTGTAAGTAAATTGAATTAATTAAAGTAGCAGCTTAATGTTGCTGTGTTTCGTATGGTTAGTGTAGAGAACCGAAAACTCTTTTTACTGGAAACGAGGCATTCCATCTTAGTCCTCAGGAGTGGTAACGCATCTGCTTCGATTCTTTATTTATTTATTAAAAAGTATAGTAATTTAATAATATCCGACAGCACAAATAAACTCACAAAAGTACTTAATTGAGGATAAAATAAGTGTAGGTGACCATGGGCCAGAGCATCCACTTACCAACAGATGGATTGTGTGTTCATTTGTCTCCCTTATTCTATAAAGAAAAAAATACCCAGACTAGCAATAATGCAGTGGAATTTTTTATTATCTTGAAAAATCCCACTGAAAAAGACATCGTAAAAAATATTCCTTTTGGAAAGAGATGCAATCGACATAGCAAGGTTTTGGTAGGTATATAAGGTAAGTGAAACTTCTTTATCGTCGTAATGGAAAAATTTATTACGGTGCTTAAACAAAATATCACGTTTTCCTGTAAAGTTTCACCGCCGGAGCTGCATGAGCATATTATTTAACCTACTTAAGAAAAATATAAAATAAAAAAATATTTAAATAAATAATAAAAAAAAGTCTTTATTCCTTGCAATATCGATTTCTTAATTCTATTAGTTTTATTGTAATGGGTTAGTGTTTTTAATTATGTAGTTTATTAATTTCTCTTTCAATTTACTTAAATTATTTGTTAGTATCATTTATTAGTTTAATTTATTGCTAGGACCCTGGATAGGGTAAAGGCCACCTTCAAAGATGTCCATTTGTCTCTGCCTTGTGCTATTTGGCTCCAGTTTGAGCCGGCGCGGCGTGGCGGTTCTTTTAAGATCGTCTTCCCATCGTGTTTGTGGTCTTCCTGTGCTTATTTTTCCTTGTGGACCTTTCCATAGGGTTGCTCTTACATCTCTGGTCTGTAAGCCTCGCTGCATGGCCTGCCCATTTCCACTTTAGCTTTTGTGCATAGCTCAAGGCATTAATGACTTTTGTAATTGTTCTTATTTTTGTGTATCGTATTTTGTCTATTTTCTATACATTGAGCATGCTTCGCTCCATTGCTCGGTGACAGATGGCGATTTTTCGCTTGACTTTGGCCGTAAATTTCCATGTTTGGCATCCGTATGTTAAGCACGGTAAGAGACTAGAGTAATGATGGTCATGGTCTTAGTTTTTATACTCGTACTTACATAAAATATATATTAAAAGAAGAATTTTACATGTCGTAAATAAGTTTCACCTTGATACATGTGTACACATTTATATGCACAATTTTTCGGTTATGAGACTCGATATTTAGTGCTAATAAATGTCATCAGATGCTTAGACTTATTATAATTACTGATGAAGTATTTTTTGTTTCTAAAACAAGGGTGACTAACGTGCACACGGTCCACCTGATGGTAAGTGGATGCTGTGGCCCATAGACATCTACATATATCCTCGATTAAGAATCAAAATACAGATGCGTTATCATCTTGAGGATTAAGGTGGAATGCCCCGTTTCCAGTGCTTGCAAAAGGGCTTCTGGTTCTCAACACCAACCATACAAAACATATCAGCATTTAGGGGCTATTTCACGCTAGTATTCTGTGAGAGCGTAGTCTTTTCTCGGATGAGCACCACGTAAACTACTTAACCAATGTCCTAAAAAAAGTGTTAAGAATTTGGTCTACGATTATTATAATTTTATATACGAACGCTGGGTACCAAATACAATATGCTTAAAATATTTTAAATGGATATTTAAAACGAGATACCAGAACTAATTTAAACTGTACTGACACGTTTACTTCCCTCGCTGATGGTGCAACTTGTTGACGTCTACACGAAGCGGACACGTCCATCAGTTGACAGCGACGGCACCCATTAGTGGCCTAACTACTAGTAATTATGGATCCCAGACATTATAATTAACAGAGCCGTCTGTCAAAGTATTCTAAATGTCTTAATATTTTTAAGCTACAGGCAATTATTAAAGTCACGTTAGCTTTTAATCTGAGTTCTGATGGACCGATAAGACGTGCTTAATCGTTTTATTGAAAAACTGTGAAAAAATGCTATAGCTATCATATCGAAGTGCCTCTCCCTTTGTGGAGAGGATTTAATCGTCACACTTGGATTGAATTGCTTGGATTGATGTAATACAAACCCTTTCACCTTTGATGCTGTCATTTGACGTTTGGTTTAAACAGGATGGTATACCACCTTCTATAAGAAACCGCAAGATTTTTGTGGCATTTTCCATAGTGGTCTCTTACGATACCATCAGATCGAAAGGTGGTGATGGATTCTTTAACCAAACGGTAAATAGATGACAGAATTTTTCAATTCTGATAATTTTACTTCCAAATATACTGTACTGTAATGTGTGACTTATTGTATTAATATACGTGGTAGAGCCACACTGCAAATAATAATAATAATATATTTTTTTGAGTTTTTTCAGCGGAACTTACCTCAAAATATCATCATCATCATTACAGCCCTTCACAAGTCCACTGCTGAACATAGGCCTCCCCCAAAGAATGCCACAAAGCACGGTCCTGAGCCACCAGCATCCATCGACTTCCTGCATGTCTCACCAGGTCGTCACTCCATCTAGTGGGGGTCGCCCTACACTTCGCCTACCGGTACGAGGCCGCCACTCAAGAACCTTTCTTCCCCATCGGTTGTCGGTTCTCCGAGCTATACGGCCGGCCCACTGCCACTTCAGCTTACTAATCCGTTGGGCTATGTCGGTTACTCTGGTTCTACTGCGGATATCCTCATTTCTAAGTTTATCACGCAGAGACACCCCAAGCATAGCCTTCCATAGCTCGCTGAGCACCCTTGAGCTTCCTCATACGGCCAGCAGTGAAGGATCACGTCTCAGATCCGTAAGTTATCACTGGCAACACGCACTGGTTGTACAATTTTGTTTTCAGGTTTTGAGGTATGTCTAACGAGAAGATGTGTTGTAGTTTCCCGAACGCGGCCCAGCCGTGTTGAACCCGTCTATTGATATCTCGTTCGAAGTTGGACTTACCTAGTCGGACTATTTGTCCCATGTAAACATACTCGTCAACAACTTCGAGCTTAATGCTCCCAACAACTACCGGCATAGGTGTGACATGGACGTTAAACATGATTTTTGTTTTGTCCATGTTTATCACTATTGAGGTCATTGAGCATAGTGCTTAGGTCCTCCAGCGATTCTGTCATAAAAAATTCTGCCTCAAGCTAATCCTGACTGAATGAATAATTTTACAAAATGCAGATTTAAGGTTTAAAATGTGAATTAGAAATATAGATAGGTATAATAAAAGGAAGAAAAATAAAAATATATATTTTTTATAAATTAGTTTATAAGTGTTTCGTTTAAAAAATTACTTTCATTTCATCTTTGAAACCAAATTAGCCACGTAATTTCGTTCAATCACATACAAATTGTACTGATTTTATGTACTAAGGATGCAATGCTATTACGTCCAATTCCTGGAAAATTCCGCACATTTGGAAGATTTCGAACTAGGTTCGCTGGAATTAGATTGTGATTGAAGCAAGCGGTGCTACAAATTGCTCACTCATTATCGACTTCGAAATTGATTGCGAACCGCATCGTCGATTCCTAATTTAGATCCCGCACGCGGATTACTATTTAAGTCTAATTTAAACGCAATCTATATAAAATACGTAATTTATTTCGTTATTACATTGTATTCTATTTGAGTTGGAGATACAAAGTAGATTTTAACGAGTCCTTAACTTTCATTGTGTAGTGTATGTGTATGTGTGTGTGTGTGTGTGTGTGTGCGACTGTCTCATTGGTCTAGTGGTTGTAAACGCGGTTTCTAATCATGAGGTTCTGAGTTTGAATCCCAGGACGGGGTTGCGTTTTTCTATCAAGAAATTCTCAGTAGCAACCAGAAGTGAGGAAGTTGGCGTTGTTTCACCCTCTTGCCTCGGAAATCACGTTAAGCTGTTGATCCCTCGTTTGATCTCTCTCCGATCGGTCGGAGGACCGTCCCATCGGAGTATGAGAGTGAGAGAATAGGGAGTGCACTTGGGCTTGCGCATACACTCGGGAACTATAATCAGGCCTGCACGGATGGATCATCTTCGTTAAGACTAGCCGCCGTGACCAAATATCAGTCTGCAGGACATTATGTGTATATAATACGTAGATATGCAGATGGCCCAGTGTTCAGTGTACGTGACTACAATGCCACCATTCCTAAGTTCGTACACCATCCTAAGTCATTACAGGTTCATTATCAGCCCGTAAACATTCCCGTGTTGAAGATTCTCATACAGGTAGGGTACCAGATCCCAGAATGAGTTTTCCTGGCAATATACCTGATAATTCAATAAATTTTCTGACAGAGGCAGCAAATAGTTCGAGAGCTGGTAGACATTTTTGGGTAGGTATTTGACAAGTTTTCAGCACGCCTCAAATACCTACCCAAAAATGTCTTTTTCATAGGAAAGGATGAAAATATTTAAAAAAAATTACAAAATATATTATTTAAAAATTCCTGATGATTTTCTGATGAATTTTTCCTGTTTCCCTGACAGTGAGCTAAAATTCCAGACATGTCAGGAAAATTCCTGTCATCTGGTAACCCTACATACAGGCGAATGGGTGATCGTAGTGTATGTTGCATTTTGCACGTACCAAATATTTTCGTACGTCGCGCTATTCTGCATTTTTGGTAAAATTTTATCTATAAATGTCAACTTCACTTATGGAAAGAATGAATGAAAGAAAGAACATTCAGTTGTAGGTCTAAGATGGTTTTAAAAGTAAATACGTCTTTGTTGTAAATACTTAACTGTGTAATTTCACAAAATAGCAATACTAAAAACTGTATTAACCTGGTATCAAAGTATGTTAGGCAAAGAACTAGAAATTGAATTATTTTTAAATAGTAACCTTAATCATATTTTATGTATTACTGAACATTGATTGAAAGATTACAACTCCATATTTAATTTCAGTAATCACCAGGTGGTCAGTTCGTTCAATAGAGATACTTAATTACGGGTTGGCTCCTTAATATTAGCTAATAAATCCTTATCATGTAAAGAATGTAAAGACATTGTGAGCCTCTCTGTTGAGCGTACTGTAGAAATGGCATGCGTTGAGCTTGAGCACCTTATTGTTGTCAGTGTTTACAGACCCCCATGTTCAAATTATGATACCTTTGAAAAAATTATGGAAGAAGTTTTAGTTAAGCTTAATAAACAGAATAAATCTCTTGTAGTGTGTGGATACTTTAATATCAATCTCCTGGAAACTTCTTCCATCAGTATTAAATTTTGCTTTTTGTTCAAATCCTATAATTTCCTGTCCTTATTAATAATCGTGTAATTATTTTTGTTTTTTTATTTAATTTATTTTTGTGTTTCACTGTACATCCCACTTGATCGCGCAGAGAACTTGTAAACAGTGGACACAAGTTTACGAGCGGCGGATGCCGCGACGGTTCACAGCTCACAAAGGTGCAATCAATCTTATAGCCGCGATTACAACGTCTCAGCGGACGTGTCTAATGGACTCGATACTGCTTTTTTATAGCTTTGAATTAAGACCACTCCGCGCTCTTTATAATTGAATATAAAAAAAACAGTGGTAAAGTGTATATATAATCACTAGGTTTACGAGTGATTCCGTGTGAATACTAAACAAATATTGTAGGTGCTAAAAGGTGATGGTTATGGTGATCAAAGAAAAACTAGATTAAGCTTATTTTTTAACAGACAACAAAAGGAGGGTAATGTTTTTCGAGTGTATGTATTTATGTATGTATGCGTATTTCTTTAACGCGCTTTGTAACCTAAACGGCTTATTACGAATCGCCATAACGCCGTGCGAAAAATGGAATAAAACGGGCTGGTCTTGCTTTTAACTGGAGGCAAGCGGCGGTGAGGAGGAACTTTTACTTTCTTTTCTTGCTGGTGCCTTTTCGGTGGCTGGAGAGCGACTGCCGACCCTAGCGGCCGGCCCGTCTTTTATATGATTTGGCCGCTGCTGGCCAGCGGACCCTTGCCTCACCCCCGCGCCTATCTTTATTTATTCAATAAACTTACGAGCTAACAAACATAATTAACTATATAATATTCTTACAACTAATTATTATACTAAGGTGTATATAACAATATTTTTATTTATTTACAGTGCTAAATTATAATTTTCAGCTGCTTTAGGCGGAGGATCCTTCCCCCCGCCTCAGCACTATAAATATAAAACGTCGTGGCGCGGTGCGCGTGGCTTCATTTGCTCCGCGGCTGCGTCACGATAACATGCTCTTTGGTCATTATCTTATGTGCCTAATGGCTTAATATATTTATTATATTAAAAAGTAAATATTTACTATATTTAATAATTATAGCTTACATTTTAAGTCTATGCTAACTCTCCCTGTTCATACGGTGCCTTTATTTGGGAGAGTTATTGCATAGTTACAACTCAACCTTAAACATAGTTATAATATAACATTATTTTTTATCGTTCAACATAAGTAATACAATTATTTACACAAAGTTATATTTTAAATCCCGCATAAGGCTGCGCCAGTTCTTCCGCACAATCCCAGCTAGATGTCGAACCGGAGGCGTGGCCCGATAATTACACCGTCGTCATGCCCACTGCTCCTAGGTTGTTCAACTAGTGCCGGTTACAATGTCTTTTGTTTGTATCACGCTGTTTGCGTCGTGCACATTCTCCCGCCGTCGCCACGCTGCGATCCCTCTGGTAGCACGACGATCTTCTTCGTTGGTCTTCTTAGTACATGCCCACTGCCGGTGGTTACGTCCACTACTCGTACCTCTCCGTCGACGCCAGGGTATACACTATACATTACTTATTTTCCCTCTGGGCCAGGTGTTGCGTGGTAGATTGGAGTCACAAATGATGACTAGGTCTCCAATCTTCGGCGATACTCCTATGCTGCTGGGCTCCCGCCGGTGTTGGAGTAGGGGCAGGTATTCTTTAACCCATCTTCTCCAAAACACGTCGGCTAGGGCTTGAGCTCGTTTCCACTGCTGGCGGGCCGTCACGTCACTCTCGCTGAAGTGCCCCGGCGCAGGTACGTGCGAGTTGGGACCGATGATGATGTGATTCGGCGTGATGGCTTCAGGGTCTCCTGGATCGACTGAGACGTGTGTGAGGGGTCTGGAGTTGACAGTGTTTTCGACCTCGGCGAGCAGGGTCCCCAATGTCTCGTCACTGGGATAGCGCTCGTTGAGGGTGACGCGTAGGGCTTCTTTCACGGAGCGAACCATTCGCTCCCATACGCCGCCCATGAACGGTGCTGATAGCGGTATGTACTTCCACACAATCTGTTGACATGTGGTTTCGTGCTCGAGGGCTGTGAGTGCTGCTTCGGCCATCTCCTTGTCGGCTGCCTTGAAGCACGTAGCGTTGTCACTCCATATTTCTTTTGGGCATCCTCTTCTGCTCATAAAACGCCTAAGCGCCGACACGGCTGAGTCTGCGCTTAACGAGTGGGCTACTTCTATGTGTATTGCTCGCGACGTCATGCAGGTAAATAACGCGCCATAGCGCTTTTCGCGATGTCGTCCCACTGTGACTTCTATTGGCCCGAAGTAGTCTAGTCCGGTGTATGTGAATGGACGTGCGTGATGAGCGAGGCGTGCGGACGGCAGGTTTCCTGTAGACGGTGATGCAGGCTTGGTTTTTTTTAAGACGGCACGGTAGGCATCCTTTGATGACAGTTTTCACTACTGGACGTATTTTTCTTACGTACAATCTCTGTCTCAATTCGTTCACAACTGTTTCTACGCCTCCGTGATGCAGCCTCTCGTGTACGTGTGCTATGTACAGACGAGTGTACGCGTGCTTCCCGTCTAATATGGGAGGGTCGTACATGTCGTCCTCCACTTCTGATGCCGCTTTTATTCGACCCCTAAGGCGTAGGGTCCCCTCTTCATCAATGTATGTGCTCAGGTGGCCTAGTTTGTCGTCGCCTCCCGGCACACTTCCGCTGGTGATCCTCTTGAGCTCCTTCGTGAAGCTTTCCCGCTGACTGGCTTGCACCCACAGTTGTTCGGCTCTCATATGATAAGCGGCCGGTATTCCTACAAGCGATGAGGCAGTAGGAGTCGACTTTTTCTCCTTGGCGGGGGTGTTACGTTTGTTTGTTCTCTGCCAGCCAGGGTCGCTACCTTGTCTTGCTTTGTTGCGTTTACGCCCAGCCTTCACCACGTGCTTGTTTGGTCTGCACATGTCGATGAATAGGAGGACTCTCGCTGTCGCCCTTATGAGGCGAATCCATTTAGAAAATCTTCCTATTTGTGGAAGATGTGTTGTTGGCGAGTCTTCACTTTTAACAGCGATGCTACATATTTCTCGCTCTTCCCCGGTGTCGTATTGTGTCGTTTTCTCTTCCTGCGGCCATTCTGCCGGTGGACGCTGCAGAAACGGGGGCCCTCTGAACCATCGGTGCGAGTCGTCGAACCTATCTGGTGTGGCTCGGGTTGCGTCGTCTGCCACGTTGTCTTTAGACGGTAGCCAACCCCATTCGTTCTTTTTGGTTGTATCTTCTATCTCCGCCAGGCGATGAGCGACGAAAGCTTTGTACGCGCGAGGCTCCGATCTTATCCACACCAGTGCAGTACGGGAGTCGCACCAGTATGTCTTGCCCGCTATGTCGCCATCGTGTTCATCGACCACGGTCTGTGCCAGACGAGCTCCCAGCAGTGCCGCTTGTAACTCGAGCCGTGGTATGGAGACTGGTTTCAGTGGTGTTACGCGGCTCTTGGCGGCGGCCAATGCTATGTTAACGCTGCCGTCTGCTCGCTCCGTCCTCCAATACACTGCTGCTGCGTAGGCCTCCTCGCTTGCGTCGACGAATGTGTGTAGTTGGCGCGTCGACACCGGGTTGTAATCGTAGCATCGCGGTATTCTTAGTTGTTCTATGGCGTTAAGTGAAGTAATCCAGCCTTCCCATTTTTCTTTTAATTCTGTTGGCAGAGGGTCGTCCCAGTCCGCCTTGTAACGCCATGTGTCTTGAAATATTCTCTTCGCTGGGGTGGTCACCGGTGATATTAACCCCAGCGGGTCAAATAATGCCATTATGACGCTCAACGCTTCTCGTTTAGTTGGCAAGCGTTGTTTTTCTTTTACGTCGGCAGGCATCTTCATATTGTTAGTATTGAATCCAATATGATCGCTTTGTACATGCCAGAGCAGGCCTAGCGTCTTCTCAGTTTCTTTTCCGCCCAGGCACACGGTCGCGTCGTGTTGTCTATGCTCTGTCGTTATTTCTTCTATTATTTTTTCTTCGTTCGATGTCCACCCGCTGAGTACGAATCCCGCTTGTTTGTGGACGTGATCGACTGCTTTTACAGTTTGCTGAGCTTCCGTGACAGAGTGGAAGCTCTGCAAGTAGTCGTCCATATAATGGTTTCTTTTTATGGCGACCGCAGCTTCTGGGTACGCCTCAGCATGTTCTTCAGCATTTTTATTTTTGATGTATAATGCTGTGCATGGTGATGATGTCGCTCCAAAGATGATTGACGTCATCCTATATTCCTCCGGTTGGTCCTCCCGCCGCTTGCCTCTCCACAAGAAACGTAAAACGTCTCTATCTTCTTTGCGCACTTTAATCTGCATGAACATTTCTTTTATGTCGGCGCTCACTGCATACGGATACTGTCGGAACCTCATGATCACTCCGGGCAATGATTGTAATAAGTCGGGCCCCGAGTGAAGCATATCGTTGATACATATTCCGGCTGTCTTCGCTGCGGCGTCGTGTACCAATCTCGGCGGCTTGTTCGGTTTCACAGGGTTGATGACTGGGAAGTGTGACAGATACCATGTCCTTCCTTGCGGCGGTGGCATTGGCGCGCGCTCTGCGTAACCCGAGTTGAAGAGGTTCTCTATGCGTTCTTCGTACTGTAGCTTGAGATTGCTGTCTCGGTCGAGCCTCTTCTCTAATGTGTGCAGGCGCCTTTCCGCTTCTTTATAATTATTTGGTATTTGGAAGTCCTTTTGTTTCCACAACAACCCTGTCTCGAATCTGCCGTCCGCTGACCTCTGGCTGGTTGGCTCGCTGCTCGGGATCTTCTCTCGGTCTTCTCGGCTCGATGCACAGTGACTCCAATTTGAAATAATTTTTTATTTCTTCTTCTATCGGTGGTGCATCTTCCCTCTGATGTAGTCTGCCGCAGAAGGTGACCGTCGACGTCAATGAGCTATGACAGCCATGCAGAACCCAGCCCAGGTTGGTGTATGAGGCGACTGGTTGGTCTCGACGGCCGACGCGCAGTTTTCTAGACACTATGAGGTGCCAGTTATCTTGCCCGATTAGTACTTTCGGTGAGGCGCGTTCGTAGGTGATATCCTCTTTGATATCCAACAGATGTGGGCAATTCTCCAAGTGATTTTCATTCACGGATTCTGGCGCGAAGTCCAACCGCTCTACCGTACGCGCTGCTTCTATGTTGTGTTCTTCTTGCGCGTACGTTCCTCTTATTTTAAAGCTGACGATCTTGCTCTTCTCGTGTTTCACCTCCGAGCCGACCCCTTGTATCCACATTGTGTGGGCTGGGCCGTCGGCGCCGATGACGTCGGCGATTGAGGCATCGACTAAGGTGACCGTGCTTCCTTCATCCAATAATGCGTATGTTTCGACGCAGCTCAGCGGCCCCCTTATTGTTACGGGCGCAATCTTTAGGTAAGCGCGGTGGTGCTTGTACGGTCGAGTCGCTGTGTTGACCTCCTTTGCCGATGTTGCGGTTTCCATAGCGGGTTCCTTTTCCATTACTGCTGTTCTGTCGTGATGCAACAATTTATGGTGTTTCATCATGCATCCGTCTTTTCCGCACGGTGGAGCTTTGCACAGCAATCGACGATGTTTGCCTCGCAGACAGCGGTAGCAGATATTGTACTTCTTTGCTACTTCCCATCTGTCATTTGTGGACAGAGCGGCGTATTACTTGCAATCGGGCAGTTTGTGTTCTTGTTTGCATTGAGGGCAGCGTTCTTCATATGGTTTCTTGCTTGTGGCGAAGGCACGTTCTACTTTTCTCGGCCTTCGCTCTCTCGTTTCGCTGTCCTCTGCGATGAACTCCGGCAAGGCATACGCGCTGCATTTATCCGCTTCTTCGTTTAAGAACATTGATATCTTCTTAAGCTCTGGGATATCTTCTTTCTTTCTGGCTGCATAGTCGTACCATTTGCTTTTCAATATGGGCGTGAGTTTGTCTGTGATAACTCGCGTCATTTCTGGACTATGCAGATAGTGTGCTTTCTTGAGTGCTTCCACGGTGCCCACTACGTTTGCTATGCGATTTGCAAATATGCATAGCTCCCTGGGATTGTCCGTAACTTTGTTCAGCAGCTTCAGCTTCTCTATTTCCAAGTGAATTAACGCTTCTGGTCGTCCGAATCTCCTTTCCAAAGCTTCTATTATAATTAATATATAATTTTATGTTACTGAGTACTGTCAATTTAATTTTATTTTCACTTATACTCTGTTTATTGTGCATTTCTTATTTACTGTTACCAATTTAACATTACTTTGTGGATAACGGAGCTGGTTACATAATGACTAATATTATTTATAAAATGTTATTTGGTTTAAGCATTATTATGTAATTGTTTGTTGTCCTGAATAAACTAAAAAAAAATAAAAAAAAAAAAAATTCTGGGATCTGGTTGGCTTATAAGTAGGCAACCTGCGGCTTCTTTTGCTGTCCCTTTTAAGCTTCGGCGTATTCTCGCTATGTTTTCGTTCGCCGTGAAGTACTTTGAAGATTCTTCGTACATTGTCTTGAAGCTGAGCCATTCTTTGCTGCTACCATTGAATGAGGGCAGCTCTTGTATATATTTCGGCGGCTCCCTTGTGCTTCGTACTGCTTGTGATAGAGCAGCGGCTAAGGTAGCGACGTCGATTTGTTGCTGCGCCTGTTCATAGTCTTTTTTCTGCGGCGCGGTATGTTGCAGAGCGTATTGCGGCGCACACTGTTGAAGTACGGGTGGTGCGATCTGCAGTGCTGGTTGTGGCGCGGGTTGCGATGCAGGTTTTTCTTGCAACCATGTACTAATGCGCACTGGTGCCAAATCGTCTTCTATTTCTTCATCTTCATCATCGGTTGATCCGGCTTCTGCTTGTTGTCGCTGCACGTGTATTTCTTGCAATTCCGTTCTTGCTTGCAACTGAGCCTGCTCGAGCTTGAGTTCGGCTAACCGCTCTTTCGCCTCTAACTCCGCGAGGAGTCTCTTGCGTGAGGCTACGGAGCGGCGTGACCTAGTCTCGCCCGGCTTCAATGTGCACTGCGATCTTTCATCACCCTCTTGTTGGGTTTCTTCCGTTGCGGTCGTTCTATCGGTTGCAGAGGTAGCGGTCGTATCGCTGACCGTTGTGGTTTCGCTAGTGGCGTTTGTTGAATCACTAGCGGCTGAGTCACCCCCGGAGGCCTCTTCTGTGGCCCCCTGGGTTGTTTGTTCATCCTTGCGACGCTTCGATGATTCTCCGCTGTTACTACGCGTAATCACCATTTTTCTTCACAATAATATTTTTTCGTTCTTGCGGTTTGCTTCTTTCTTCCGGCAATACCAAGACCGATATTGTCTTTTTCTTCTAGTACTCCGGCTTCTCGAAGGACCATTAATATTACGGATCGCCGTAATGCCGTGCAAAAAATGGAATAAAACGCGCTGGTCTTGCTTTTAACTGGAGGCAAGCGGCGGTGAGGAGGAACTTTTACTTTCTTTTCTTGCTGGTGCCTTTTCGGTGGCTGGAGAGCGACTGCCGACCCTAGCGGCCGGCCCGTCTTTTATATGATTTGGCCGCTGCTGGCCAGCGGACCCTTGCCTCACCCCCGCGCCTATCTTTATTTATTCAATAAACTTACGAGCTAACAAACATAATTAACTATATAATATTCTTACAACTAATTATTATACTAAGGTGTACATAACAATATTTTTATTTATTTACAGTGCTAAATTATAATTTTCAGCTGCTTTAGGCGGAGGATCCTTCCCCCCGCCTCAGCACTATAAATATAAAACGTCGTGGCGCGGTGCGCGTGGCTTCATTTGCTCCGCGGCCGCGTCACGATAACATGCTCTTTGGTCATTATCTTATGTGCCTAATGGCTTAATATATTTATTATATTAAAAAGTAAATATTTACTATATTTAATAATTATAGCTTACATTTTAAGTCTATGCTAACTCTCCCTGTTCATACGGTGCCTTTATTTGGGAGAGTTATTGCATAGTTACAACTCAACCTTAAACATAGTTATAATATAACATTATTTTTTATCGTTCAACATAAGTAATACAATTATTTACACAAAGTTATATTTTAAATCCCGCATAAGGCTGCCCCAGTTCTTCCGCACAACCCCAGCTAGTTGTCGAACCGGAGGCGTGGCCCGATAATTACATCGTCGTCATGCCCACTGCTCCTAGGTTGTTCAACTAGTGCCGGTTACAATGTCTTTTGTTTGTATCACGCTGTTTGCGTCGTGCACACGGCTTAATGGGTTTTATGGACAAATGGGGTTAAATAACAAGGTTTATACTACAAAAGATATTAAGATATTGATTTGGAATTAGAAACGACGACGGCGTTATGTCCGGTACTGAAGCATAATATATTATTGTGTGACCCGAGAGCGATGTGTTATTCCATAAATACTTGCCAGCTAGCTCGGCTATCACGCAGGAAGTAATTGTGCTAATGTGTGCCGGCACCGCGAACAGATTTATGAATAACCCGCTAAGAAAACAACATGCCGGCTTGTTCCTGGAACACACGCACTACTCTCATAATTTTTGCACTTGATGTGTTTCTTCGTGGAAGTAAACGTGCTCATTATTGAATGATGTTTATATTTACTGTATCCGAGATATAACTTAATTTTTAAAATTAATATTGTCGACATAAAACGATGAAAGTGAATTATATTGATAACATTATTACGAAAGAAAAATAATTTATTAAAAGCAAGAAATCTGTTTCGTTTAAAATAGGCCTTCAGCCTGAGTAGTGTGAATCGCTGAGTAAGGACCCATTTGTTAAGCTGTAACACACATGTACTTCTTGATTTTAATATTATGTAACTTCTTTTTAATACGTTACTTAGTACCTAGTTTAGTCAGTGAACTTATGTGTGTGATTGGGAAAACGAATAAATACTTTCTCTCTTCTCAAACTTATACCTTCACGAACCTCTATTGAATTTCCCAGACTATGGTGAATCGAAAAAAAACTGGCTTAAGATGAAATAAGTTTTTTATTTAAAAATATAATCTAATAACAGTCATAAAAAGCAACAGCAACACTAATTAAATACTTAACTTGGTGGTGATAAGCAGCGTTTGCACCGTAGAATATAGTGATTCCAGTGGCGTGCACCATGCGTGTAGCATACAAGAGCCAGCTATTACAAAGTAAATCTTGTCGCAATCCGCTACGATCAACTGGCTAGCCACTTAGGGTTTGCGTAATCCACTCTGAAAAACTGGCTGAGAATGGTACGGACCGCGAACTTAAAAGTTTGGGTTCGTATCCGCTATTTGACTATTGTCTTGTATCGTACTATACTAACACAAGCATTTTAGCTCACTTGGAGTTGTTAAAATAATGTTTTTTTTTTATAGGATGAGGGTGACAAACGAGCACACAGTCCACCATGGTAAGTGGTTGCTGTGGCCCATAGACATCTAAATCTGTCCTCGATATACGTATCAAAATGCAGATGCGTTGTCACCCGTGAGGACTAAGATGGAATGCCTCGTTTCCAGTAAAAAGGGTCTCCGGTTCTCCACACTCACCATACGAAACACAGCAGCGTTAGGCTACTATTTTACGCTGGTATTCTGTGAGTATATGTAGTAATGTTAATAACGCAACTAATAGTTTTTTTCATTATCTGAATATAGGAAAGAATAGTGTGTTAAAAATAAATAAAATAAACTATGTGAAATAATTCTAAACGGGTTGCCATCGCAGAGACTACTTCTCATAACGCCTATTGTCATATTATCAATTTTAAAGTTTAAAGCCATATTATTCACCATTACAGCCCTTCACTAGCCCACAGCTGCCCATAGGCCTTTCCTAAAGAATACCTCCTACACAACACGGTCTTGAGCCATCTGC
This sequence comes from Parnassius glacialis, assembly GCA_033319125.1. Classification (NCBI taxonomy): domain Eukaryota; kingdom Metazoa; phylum Arthropoda; class Insecta; order Lepidoptera; family Papilionidae; genus Parnassius; species Parnassius glacialis. Next base: position 620,566 of record JAVANC010000016.1, read on the forward strand.
ATTCATCGGCTTCCTGCATTTCTTACTCGGTTGGTAGGAAGCTGCCAATCGAAAACCTTTCTTCCCCATCGTTTGTCCATTACTAGAGCTGTATAGTCGGCCCGATGCCACTTCTGATATATACACTGTGTAATATAACCGCAAAGCCTATCAAAAGTCCGCTGCTGAACAAGGGTCTCCCCCATAGATTGCCTCATAGGGGGGATATTTGTCAAAGTTGCCACGCTTGGCAAGCGGTTTGATAACTGCAGTTATTTTATTTTTACTCATAGATAGTTGTTGTTAGGAAGATGCTGCAGCCCATCTCCTGATTTGTTTCCATCTTTCACTGTATACGATAGCCAGGGACGATGTGGAGTAGTGGATATTCTTACACCGCCACTAAACGGTTCTAACGTCACTATACTGTACACGGCGTAATATACAATATGTATTTAATTTTAGCACGCAGATCTTAAGTAATCAATTTTATCTTTATATATCAACTTGTTGTGATGTGCCGTCGTTTGCCGTTTCCAGCTGATTTTATTACTATACTAACAAAACAAACAGGGCAGCGTACACAGGAACATAACTCTCCATATCTCTCTAAATCTAAACCTTATTATGAGAAGTCATTAAACAATTATGTTGTTCGTTGTCCTGAATCTTTGGCCTCACAGTGTACATGTTGATCAATTTCAATCGACTTCAAAAGCTAGGTTAAATCTATATAGCACAACATTTTTTGATATATAACAAGCCAGTGCTTGACTGATGATGGTAAGTGGTGATAAAGGCGAAGATGATAAAGCGCCTGACTTATCTTGGCAAAACCTTATTCAAGCATTGAGATAATATGTTACTACGTTAGTAACCTATTACCTCAATGTATTCACGATGATAAAAATAAATCACCTAAGATCCGCGTAATAAAATAAAATGATGTGTCTTACCTAGTTTATCATCGTCTTCATCTTTAATACAATGAATTTCTGCAAAGTAATGCCTGATTCTATTTAAGCTAATTGACTCTTGCTTTGAAGACACCCACATTGTAATTGGATGTAAACACAGATGTAGGCAAATTATTTCACTCCTTTCCTGTACACATTATGGCCAAGCAAACAGTTTGGTTCAAATGCCGAGCGCAGGCGAAATAAAATAGAATAGAAGGGTGATAAACGAGCACACAGTCCACCTGATGGTAATGTGACATTTATCCTCATTTAGGAATCAAAATGCAGATGCATTATGTCACCCCTGAAGACTAGGAAAGAAATTAAGCTGCTACTTTACGATGGTATTCTGAAAGAGAATGGTTCTTCCCAGGTAGGGTTGCCATCTCCTAAAATGAAAAAGCCGGACTCGGCGCTCCAAAAAGCCGGACTTTTTGCCCTAAAAGCCGGACAGTAATTTTTAGAAAGCCAAACATTCCTTTCGGAGGCCATGCAGCCACAAAACTCACCAACTCCAACCCCCCGAGAAAAAAGAAACTAAAATACTCCGTTATATACGTTAATTGCTTATTAATCAATCACAGCACAGTTTCAAGTGTATACGTTACTTATTTATTTATTCTGCAAGCGATGCGTGCAACGCGTTACACTAACAAAAAGCCTGACAAAAGCCGGACAGGCCGGACACATAAAAATTTGGCCAGACACAACCCGAAAAAGCCAAACATGTCCGGCTAAATCCGGATAGATAGCAACCCTATTCCCAGGTCGTGCCGACCCATTCATGCTCCAACCATAATATAGCTGCAGCGTGGCTCTACCATGTATAAAGTGAAATGATTATTATCAATGTTAAAGAGCAGTCTATCGGTACTGTTTCGAATGCATCTGGTGCCTGGAAGCAGCTTTGGATAGTGCGAGGGTGCCCATATACAATGGCCTGGTCTACGTGCTAAGTACCTACGTGTAAATCTTCTAAGTAATGTTTGCTAGTAAATGCTTGGATAATTCGACGAGATCACTGTGGTATAAATAGTATTATATACAACCAGTGTCCAGCTTCCGTTATAACGCATTTTATTGAAATATTAAAGATGATAACATTATTTAGTTAAAATCTGCGTTAAAATAGAAATGGTGTGTCTTACCTAGTTCGTAGGAACAGTGCATGCAATTGCGGGAGGGCGCGAGATGCACTTCAAACTATAATAATATAAGATACCTCATTTTTATTTTTACGCGGATATTAGCTAAATAATTTAATGTCTTTAATATAATGGATATTCGCAAAGTAACGCCTGATTCTATTAATTATTATATATACGATGAAACTTACCAAAGTTTCATCATAATCGGATGACTCGGCTGTGGTGCTGTGCTACTGTGACTTTAAATTCCACACGAAGCAACTGATAAAATGATCTACAGATAATTGTTCCGGGTCTGGATGTTTGTCCATGTGCAATTTATGTATGTGATAGGACTACAATGGAATACGTCAAAAGTCGCTTACCAAATCGTCACTCAATCGAGTCGGCTGCCCGACATTTCGCTTACCGGTACGAGGCTGGCACTCGAAAAAAAGTTATAAAACGAAAAATATTGGATCCAGTATTCCGCTAATACGTTGCACTGGAATCTGGAATGCAGACAGACGGTTTTGTATTTCATCCAGCCGCCTCAGTTAATCGCTTCCATGGCGAGTATGGTAACCAAAACTTTTTGTGATGAATAAGGATTGCATTTGAAATGTCTTATCCTTTCTATAACATAAAGAACCAGTGTATAATATAAAATATAAAAATAATTTAAAGGTACAAGGTGATGTATAAAATATATACACCAATATTTTGTAATTACCAAAAAAAAGTGCTCTCAGTGCCCGTTATTGATCACATTTAGGTAGAAAAAACTTAAAATAATTAATAAAAATCATATCTAAAAAGGATAATAATTAGTTACTCGTTTATTATAGGTAGGTACGTATTATAAGAGAGGATTGATTCCAATTCGATCCATTCATAAATTGCTTGTTGTCTCACTCACGCGCCCGCCGGCATTCGTTTCGCGAGCCGTTGAAGTAAGCGAAAGAATACTACGAGTGAGAAAGGAGTTGTGACGTAGGATACTATACCTAGTCAGGTCATGAATTCTGTCACATGTTTAATATAAATTAATTGAAACAAGTTTATTCATTATGTAACCATTTATATAGCAAAATGAACTTAACAAAACATAGATTCTTATGACACTAAAGTTTATTCAAAATGACCTCCGTGATTTTGAATACAGGCCTTCAATCTGCGCGGCCAGTCGTCTATCGCAGCACGAACGAGGTCCATGTAAATATCGGTTGCTGCCTTAATCAAGGATGTCTTGAGTGACTCCAAATTGGGATGATGCTTTGAGCACGCCTTTTCCTACGAGTGTTGCCATATCTTGTAATCTAATGGATTCAAATCTGGACTGGAGGAGGGCCAATCTTCGTGCCGGATGAAGTCGATTTCACGCGCCGCCAGCCAGTCTTGTGTGCTCTTCGCTCTATGAGCTGGCGCCGAATCTTGTTGGAATACCCAGTGCCTGTTATTGAACATGGTATGAGAAACAGGTTCCACAATGTTCGTCAGGACTGTATTTTGATACACAAATGCATTCGTTTTTACACCTTTCTCACAAAAATGTACCTCTGTTAAGCTCCAATAAGAAACTCCCAACCATACCATGAGCGAGGATGGAAAATGACCTCGTTGGACACGCCGAATACGGTTGCTTGTTTCTTCACTACTGTGTGCGTACACCTTATCATTTTGTTTGTTGTAGCTCTCTTCTACATACAACATGCAACGCAATAACTGCAACACGGTCTTCTTTAAGCGTCCACTCCATATTTAAAAATGAGTAATATTCTAAAAAGTATACAGTTTTATTTTCATGAACAATTCGAAATTCGAATTCAATAAACTTTTTTGTGGCCAGCATTCTAATAGAAAAGTTTTTACTGTGTGATAATACTTATGACCTGACTGTGTACTAATGACGGGAGAACGGGAGCGTCTTATAAATGGAGTGCGTAAGGTAATGACTTGTGTAGTATTTTCTGGTACTGTACCAGTAAAATTACGCCAGTTTTTGGATAAAAACAAACCTCGATAACATTGTGAGAGATAAATAATAAAAAATTCTGACAGTGCCATTATCAATAGTAGCATCTGCTGCAAAAGTTGTGTATAATCCTCTCGTTGAACATATCCTCTGCTGTGTTCCGGTTAAGTTAGCACTTACCATCAAGTGTAGCGCTAGCTCGGTTGGCATCTCAATATAATTATAAAGTACGTGGCGCTGTCTTAATAGCAAATTATCCGTTAAGAATAAAAATGTCTTTACTAATTATAAGCCAGTGCTTGATCAGAATACTACCTGGTAGTAAGTGTTAATGAGGTCCTGGATGGTAAATCGCATCCATCCTCGACCGAGAACCAATATGTGATTCCATGAGAACGTGGTCCTAGCTCTACCACGTATTCAAAAGTCAAAAGGTGTCAAGTGTCCATGGTAAACAAAAACAATGGAAAGCCTAGCATCAAGCGGGTGGTCCGTAAAGGCGGGATTTTGTCACGGGACTTGGCACGCGTCGCAGCATGGCCAGACGCGATTATTTGGTTGTTGAAGTGACAATTTGGAACAGATTGCTTTTACATAACAGGTACATATTAATATTTTTTAAAGGATAAGAGTGACAAAGTGGTAGGTGTGGCCCATAGACATCTACATCTAACCTCGATTACGTATCAAAATGCATATGCGTTGTCCCTCGTGAGGACGAAGATGGAATGCTTCGTTTGCAGTGAAAAGGGTCTCTGATTCTCTATGCTCACCATAGAAAACTGGGCTAAACCCGTATATACAAATATATTTTTCTTTAACATTACACAATCATTACATATTACATGGAACATTAATAAACAGTACATATAGTTTTTATTTGTTGTTCATAATATTATTTTGCACAGAGGATATTGAAAAATTGTATATGTTTTTGTCTTTTTAGGCTTCCGTACGCAAAAGCTAACTAATGGGACCCCTTTTTTTTTTTTTTTTTTTTTTTTGCGGATGGAAAATCATCAAATGACGCCTTTCGCTCTGGGTGGAGCGGAAGGGAGTGTCAGACTTTTACTGACTAAAAACCATCCGTGTTCCTTCAGTGCCCTTACGTTCCGGAGCCGCGGTATCTCTTTCGAACAGCCCGCAGCCCCGACAGGCGTCGGCCCTTGCGGGCCCCTTCACGATGCTGACAGCTCTTTGAGGCGCGCGTGGAACAAAACGCGCCGTCGACACGGCCTGTCGTCGTTAGACGGACGGACGGCGAGCTACCCATTGCTCGCCATCCACAGGCCCGCGCCTACGGTGGCCGGGGGCCACGACGTAGACCCGACGCCCGGGGCGTCTCCCGTGGCGGCCGGGAAGGAAAGCTGCTGCTCTCTCCTTCTCCCGCTCCGCCACCTCCTTCGCTAGCATCACTGCTTCGCAGAAGGTGGTGACGGCATCCCATTCCGTCTCGCTCCGGACCATGGCTTCGACCAGGGCCGGACGCGAGAGGTCTTCGCCGCCTATCGCCGCTACGAGGACACGGCGGTGCTCCGCCCAAGCAGGGCACACCTCCACGGTGTGCTCCACCGTGTCCTCCGGTCGATCCTCGCAGTGGGAGCACCCGGGCGTTTCCTCCCGCCCGATTCGGTGCAGGAACCTCCCGAACACACCGTGTCCGGTGAGGACCTGCGTCAGGCGGAAGGTGAGGACGCCGTGGCGTCTCTCAAGCCACTCCTCAAAGAGGGGTCTTATCGCCGCTATAGTGGCGTGCCCAGCACGGGGTTGCGACAGTCGCTCTCTCCATGTCGCCATGAGATCACGCCGGAAGTCTGTCCGCTGCACGACAACTTGCCGCGGCAGCGGGGTTTCCCCCCGGCATAGTGCCTCCGTGCGCCATTCGTGCAGGCGCGCGAGGACTATCGCCTCCAGATCCCATGGCGGCAATCCGGCAAGGAGGCACGCCGCCTCGCGGGAGATCGTGCGGTAGCCGCGAACCATTCTCACGGCGACCACCCTTTGGGGCACGTTCAGGTGGTGGAAGGCAAGCCGCGCCAAACCACGCGCCCACACCGGGGCCCCGTAAAGGGCCATGGACCGCACAATCCCTGCGTAGAGCCTCCGGCAGGAGGCGTTTGGCCCCCCCAGGTTCGGCAGGAGCCGCCTGAAGATAGCCCCGGTCCGTTCCAGTTTGGGAGCCAGACGTCGGAAGTGCTCAACGAAGTTCCATCGGCCGTCGAGGACGAGTCCTAGGTACTTCAACGTCAACTCGACGCCGACGGATACCCCTCCTACTATCACTGAGGATCCCGGTGGTGGCCTGTTCCGAGGACCATGGAAGTGCATGGCCTCGGACTTGTGCAGAGCCACCTCAAGACCCAGCTGCCGGATCCTCTCAACGACTATCGCAACCCCGCGTGTCATATTTTCCGCCGCCGCCTCGTACGACCCCCCCTGTGCCAGTACCAGCGTGTCGTCAGCGTAGCAAACTACGCTGACGCCGGTAGGGAGGTCGGCGCGCAGCACCCAGTCGTAACCGATGTTCCACAGGGACGGCCCAGAACCGAACCCTGTGGGACACCGCACGACATCTCTCGCCGGTTCCACTCACCGTTGCGACCGGGGTAGATGACGGCCCTGTCCGTCAGATAGTCCCCGACTATACGACGGAGATAGGTCGGCACCCGGTGATACCGGAGTGCCTCCCTAATGCAGCTCCAGGGCATGGAGTTGAAGGCGTTGGCGATGTCGAGAGACACCGCCAAAACAACCCCCCCCCCCCCCTGGCCACTGCATCCCCCGTCGTGAGGGCTCTCACGCGCATGATGGCGTCCACCGTAGAGCGCCTCTTGCGGAAACCAAACTGGTGTTCCGCAAGATCCGGCCCCGTCCCCGCAAGGTGCTCGGCGAGGCGGTTTGCAATGACTCTTTCAAAGAGCTTGCCCACCTCGTCGAGCAGCACCACGGGCCGGTATGCGGACGGAGAGTCCGCAGGGCGCCCTGGCTTCCAAATGAGGACCAGCTTCCCCGTCTTCCAACGAAGCGGGAATTGGCCTCTCTCCAAGCATGCGCTTAGGAGCCCCTCCAGTCGGGGCCCGAGAGCCTCCGAGGCCAGGACCCAGGCTTTGCCAGGCAAGCGGGTCCTGGGGGCGGTATTACTGGCCTTAAGCCTACGTACCGCCACTCTCAGGTCTACCCCGGTCCCTTCCGGGATGTCGTCGTCGTCGTCCTGGTGGTCCGCTTCCGGCACCGCAGGTGGCGGAGCCATAGGCGGGGGCGGATGTTGCCCTCGCGCAGGGAACAGAGCGCTCACCACGTCCTCCACGAGCTGAGGCCGGAGACTCTGCGTCAGCGGGGGGGCCAGGTGCGGAGTTTATCCCGCACCATCTTGTAAGGGCGCCCCCATGGACCTCTGTCGAGAGTCTCCAGCATCTCCTCACGGGCCCGATCCCGGGCCCGCATGACAGCCTCCCGGAGGGCGGTCTTCGCCGCTCTGTATCCCTCGTACAGCTCCGCCTCAATGGCTACCGCATTCGGTGGACGAATGCGGAGCCTGCGATGCCTGGCGTACAGGTGCCGCGCGGCGACACAAGCCTCGCGCAGACACGTCAGCTCACGCGACCACCAATACACCTGACGCCGGGCGCTTCCTGGCCGGACGCGGGGCATTGCCACGTCACATATCTCGGACATGGCCTCCTGGAACCACCCTGCCTCATCATTGACGTCGGCAGGCCTATCCGGTGATGACACCCAGGCCTGCACGATCGAGGCTTCCAGGAGGAGCTCCCGGTCCAGCTGCTTCAGCGCCCAACGCGGACCACTCGGGGCCTGTTGGACTGGCGCGCTCGAGGGCTGGGTGGAGACGTCAAACCGGATGTACCGGTGGTCGGAGTAGGTCTCCACCCCCTCCATGACTCGCCAGTCAATGGCACGCGGCGACAGAGCGGGGCTAGCGAATGAAATGTCCACCACCGACTCGCCCCGCATCCGCACACACGTGGGGACAGAACCCCGATTTAGGACGACCAGGCCTGTCTCCAGAGCCCAGTCTTCCACCATCCTACCCCGCACATCTGTACGACGAGAACCCCAAGCCAAGTTCTTGGCATTGAAGTCCCCGAGGACAAGTACGGAGGGGATAGCTTCCGACGACGACTGCTCTCAGCTCTGCAAGAGAGTTATGGAGCTCGGCGAGAGATCGGTTCGGGGAGAAGTACACCCCCACAACGACGAACTCCCCGAACCGTGCTGCTACGCACCCCTGACCCCTCCTGACACCTTCAAGGGTCGGGGTACCGGCGGCGGCCGAAGAAATGATTGCCACTGAGCCGTTAAGGTCCGCCACCCAGTCATCCCTAGGCCAGACAAAATACGGCTCAGCGACCACAGCGATGTTAATCGACCACTGCACCATGCTCTGGAGCAACAGATCCTGAGCGCAGGCGCAGTGGTTGATATTCGCCTGGAGGAAGCTTAATGGGGCCGTTATAGGCATTCCATTTCAGCTTCCTCCACGGGGCGCCCCTCTGCGGGCGTCGGTGTCGCGGCGACGGCGGCGGCAACAATGACAGCGGCGGCGGCGGCAGTTGCAGCTGCGGCGGTGGCCATAGAGGCGGTGGCAGCGGAGGAGGGCCCTCCCCTACCCGCGGCCTTGGTCTTGGCGGGAAGCACACAGGCCCTGCTTCCGGCCCAGTGATCGGCTGGCTTGCCGGTCGCCGCACATGCATCACAGTGCGGCGTGGCGCAGCAGGTCGCCGATTTGTGTCCGGGCTGACAGCAGCGGAAGCAAAGGCCACTGCGGTCAACCTCCGAGGCGCATTTCATTGACACGTGATGTCCCACGAGACAGCGGTAGCACCTCAGAGGTCTGGGCTCCAGCAGCTTAACCTGCGCTGAGACCCAGCCCACCAGAAGCCTTCGGCACTCCACTATGGCTTTGGCCGCCGTAACAGGGCAGCACACCGTGGCGGCATGCATACCCTGTTGGTCCGGGCGTATAGCGCCTGACCTGACCTGGTCAGTAGTGCACCCCCCGGACCTGGCGACGGCGGCCACCAACTCCTCCTCCGATACCGAGTCGTCCAGACCCATGATGCGCAGGTCTGCGCATCTGACGGGCCTGGACACTCGGGCCTCGTCCGCGTTCAGGGACGCTCTGAGCTTCGCAGCCAGAGCGTCCGCGGTCGCGCCACTGGATTCCCCGGGAACCTCCAGCATACGGGCCCCCGTCTGGGTGACTTTGAGCCAGAGACCCCCGGTGATCCCGAGCTCCCCGAGATCCACCGCCTCTTTCGCCTTCGCGAGCAGATCGCGGTAGGTAACGCCCTTCTTTTCCGCGTCCGGCTGTAGTGTAATCACTACAGCTGCGGTCTTCGGGGCGCGGAGCCTAGCCGCGATCTTGCGCGCCCTGAACTGGCGCTGCCGCTCCTGCTCCTTGCCCTTTTTGGCTGCCTTCTTCCCCTTTTTTTGTCCCCGACAACCTGCCAACCGGCTTCAGCCGCGGGAGGTGTAGGGAGCTGGGGGGGCGGTGGCGGCGGCGGCAGCTGGCTTGCCGCTGGCGCTGGCCCATTCGCCGTAGGCACTGGGGCTGGCGCAGCCACCACCTGTGCTGCCGCCTTGCCCTTTTTCGCCTTCGCCTTGCCTGTCTTTCCCGTCGCCGGCTTAGCCGGAGCCGGTTCAGCCGGTATCGGTTTTGCCGGAACCGGCTTTTCAGGAGGGGGAGGGGCAACTGCAGCCCCGTCCGAGGGCTAGCTGGACGGCCCCGGCCTGGATGCTGCAGCCGTGGCCGCCGCGTACGAGACCGTTGCCGGCCTCACCGCCGTCTTGTTTGCCCCTAGGGGAGGGCGCAGGACGATGCCCTCCAGCATGGAGAACCGGTGCTGGAAGGCAGCCAGCTCCTGCCGGACCAGGTTCAGAACCTGGTTCTCCACCGGCACGGGCTGGCTTGGGCAGTGCGTCTGGGGCGCCGCGCGAGAGGCAGGCTCATGTAGACTCGCGGTGCGTCGCCGCTTGAGATTCGGGGTAACTTTTTATAGAGGTTTTCTCCCTCGCGGTCCGGGCGGTTAAGCCAAGACCCTCGGTCCCAATCAAAGCCGCGAGACATGATCCACGACACTTCGATACTGGGATTACGAGACCGGCGGTGACAGCAAAGGATGAATCCTTCACTGTCTGCCCGGAGGCAGGGTAAGTGCACACCGAGCCCGCCCTCACTCCTCTGCTATGCCCTCTGCTGATCAGAGGGTCACGCAGTGGAACGTACCGTTGGTCCGGGACGGACCCCACCCATGTCAGAATAATTAGCCGCGGCAGTAACCTTCCACAAGGAGTAAGAATTTCTTTTCATTTCTCGAGGAAGATTACTTCCGCGCCCAGGGTGCACCGGCCCAGTAGCTGCTCTTCCCTCCAGACGTATCGAGAGGGACCCGCAACTACCAGGCACACGTGGAGGACTTCTGACTTCGCACCCCAACTAACGGGACTCTGTTACTAAGCTTCCGCTAATTGGCCGTCTGTCTGTCAGCGGGCTGTATCTTAAGATACTCTTTCACCAGCAAAAAAGTGAACTATCAATGAAGATGCACGTACACAACTACAATTCAAGAAATCGCGAAAGATTAGTTGTTCCAAGAACCAGATTAGTCAAAGCGTCCAAGCAAGGTTTTCCATTAAAAATCAAATTGTACAATAAATTGCCTTTAGAAATAACAAGACTTCCATTAAACGCGTTTCGACAAGTGACAAAAACATTCTTTTTGAATCACGCTTTCTATAATATAGAAGAATATATGAAATGTTCATTTTCTGACTTGTGTGACATGTAAAATAATGTAAATGTAGATATACATTAATTTGTGAATTTAATAATTTAGTGTAATCTTATATCTTGTATTGTATATGTATGAATTGTAATTTTGACGTACCAATGTTATGTAATGTAACGAAATGGCCAATAAATAAATAATAAAATAAATAATAAGATCCGTAACAGGTAGACAGTTGAAACTTTCACAGAATGTGTATTTCTGTTGCCGCTATAACAATAAAAAATTAAAATAAATTAAAAATTAAAGGGGGCTCCCCTACTATAAACGTGGTTAACGATGGTACGGAACCCTTTAAGCGCGAGTCCGACTCGCACTTGGCCGGTTATTTATTTGTGGTTTATATTTTTCTTTTGTACGCAAAATATTTTAAAACCGTATATTTTTGTCCATTTTTAATTTGTTTTTTACATTGTTCTATAAATTGTATATTTAAATAATAATTTGTATACCCTGCGGCGTAGGTACATATCCAAATAAATGTTATTTTTATTCATCCTTTAAAAAAGCTTTTTCTTTGTTTACAAAGAAGTTAACAATTAATTGTTTTTGAATTTTGAAAGCGGTACATAGAAATCTGTGTTAAAAGGTCAGCGAATAATAAAGAAATCAAATGAGATGTACATAAATGTGTAAACTAATTTAAAAGATACTTAATCACTCAGATAAGAAAATGCTAAGAAACTTGCATTTCGTAGGTGCTTATTTACGATGTGTCAAACTAAATGAATTTTGAGATTTAAACATTATCGAAGTGAGGAAATTAATAAGATAGTTTCGATCTTCGTTTAATTATAAAAAAAAGTTAAATGGTTTTTACAACTTGAATTTTAGTATTTTTTTAATTTAATTTAATAAGTTGCTGCAAATTAGTGTATGATTTTATTAATTAAATAAAATATTATTGTGAAAATATTCTTTTACACTCATTAATGTAAACTTATATAGCTGCATTGTACGCCTTAATTGAGTTATTACGTATTCAATGTATATTTTACTCATGCACTATTTATATTTCACATTATTTATAATAAATTTATTCTTCATTAATTATTTAAATACAAACGATGATGAAATGCTTTAAAGTCTGATATTGTTCATTGATATCGATTGATTTTGCTGTTGCAGTTATTTGTGCATGCTGCATTGCAGATAAGTCACGGGATACACCCGAAGGATCTCTTTGCAATATGATGTCGTATCAGGTTTTCTCATAAAAGTTCATCTTTTATAGAATAAGGGTGCTCATTGCTGCTCATTTAAATGAATACTGTGACACATAGACATAGACATCTACATTTATCCTCAATTAAGAAGCAAAGATGCGTTATCACCTCTGAGGACGATAACATATCTAAGATAGAATGTATGTTTTTCAGTAAAAAGGGTCTCCGATTCTCTACATTCACCATAAGAAAACCAGCGATGCTTTGCTTTTTGACGTTGGTAATCTGTGATAGCGTAGTCCTTTTCTGGTCAAGCTGACCCATTCGTGCTTCAACCATAATGTAAAAATATGCGTGAGTGTCGTAGAACATTCGGTTGGAACGAAGTTCCTTGCGTAGTATACTACTAATAATATATTATTATTGATAAACCTAGGTATTATATAATTTATTAACAAATACAAATAAATGAATTACTAGCATCTTTTTTTTATAGGATAAGGGTGACAAACGAGCACACAGTCCACCTGATGGTAAGTGGTTGCTGCGGCCCATTGACATCTACAACTATCTATATATTTCTGCTGTCCATCTCCTGTTACAGATTCCCTCTGTTGCCTCTTACGACACTTCTGGAACCATACGGGTAGTGATATTCTTACACTGCCAGAACATGGTTGATATTTTCCATTATACTTACTGAATCAGGTTCTCATTGTTTATAAGACATGCCACATAATATTAGGCGGACTGTGTGCTCATTTGCCACTTTAGAATACACATAACCCATAATCATTTTCACCCTTTATTGCATGAAAATGGATAGTTAGCTATTGTTTTTTTTTATAAGATAGGGTGATAAACGAGCATACAGTCCACATGATGGTAAATGGTTGATGTAACCCATAGACATCTACATCTATCCTCAATAAAGAATCAAAATGCAGATGTGACAATGCATCTGCATTTTGATTGCATTTGATTGACATGCAGATGCGTTGTCACCTGTGAAGACTAAGATGGAATACCTCTTTTCCAGTAAAAAGGGTCTCCGGTTCCCTACACACACCATACGAAACACAGCAGTGTTAAGCTGCTATTTTACGCTGGTATTCTGTGAGAGCGTGGTCCTCCCCGGTCGAGCCGACCCATTCGTGCTGCAACTATATTACTAATATAGCTGCAGCATGGCTCTACCACTATTTCTATTTATGCTTATACAACAAAATCCCAGAAAATATACAAAATCTCACTTTCGCCAGGATTAAAAACTTTATTGAACAAATGAACAAATATTAATTAAGGAATTTTTGACTTGTTTACGTGGTAGAGTCATGCTGCATCTATATTATGATTGTAGCACGAATGGGTCGGCTCTACCGGGGTAGGACCACGCTCTTATAGAAGATCTGCGTAGTAGCAGCTCAATGTTGCTGTATTTCTTATGGTGAGTGTAAAGATCTAGAGACTGTTTCAACGCATCTGCATTTTGATTCTTAATTTATTTATTTAAACTTCATATACACACGTGGTCGAAGATAGATATAGATGCATGTGTCGCAGAATTCACTTACCATTAGGTAGGCTGTGTGTAGGCTTGCCAACTCCAAAAAAGGCATTTCCGGGATTACCTAGCTCGACATTTTTTTTTATAGGAGCAAACGAGCATGCGGCTCACCTGATGGTAAGTGACTACCGCCGCCCATGAACAACTACAACACCAGTGAGGGAATTGCAGATGCGTTGCCAGCCTTTTAAAAAGGAGTACGCCCTTTTCTTGAAGGTCCCTAAGTCGTATCGGTCCGGAAAAATCGCTGATGGTAATCGATTCAATAAGGAAGTCGTGCGAGGAAGAAAACATCTTCTAAATCACACAGTGGTGGACCGCCAATCTTTCAGATGGTGTGGATGGTATCGAGAGTTCTGCCGCGATGTGCGTTCATGAAATTTGGCGGCTGGAATTAATCCGAACAATTCCTCAGAGCACTCCCCATGGTAGATGCGAAAGAAAATACAAAGGGATGCAACATCTCTTCGCAGTGCCAATGAATTGAGCCGACCGGAAAGGGATCGGTCGTCGACGATTCGAGCCGCTTTGCGCTGGATGCGGTCAAGTGGAAGGAGCTGGCACTGGGGAGCCCCTGCCCAGAGATGGGAACAGTACCTACATCCGGGACTTCGGTATATTACGCGGGACACAACACACCACATACAAATTGGTTAGAAAAAAAACACATTGGTTATAATATTCACTGCATTTTTGATCAAATTTAATGTTAATATGTAGTTCAGCCTTGATGTGGTCAACAAACAGCTTATTTCTGCTGTCTGTCAATGCATTTCCACAGAGAGAAAACACTCTCTCTGCTGATGCATTTGAAAGTGGTATCGAAGCTACGGCTAAGGTGTAGTTGGTACGAGATAGATACTAATATCATATAATCACTGATTTCCGGGACAAAAGGCGTCCCGCAAGGAGTTATGGCGGGATGGTCCAAAATTGATCCAGAAACGGGACGTCCCGGAAAATCCGGGACGGTTGGCAAGCCTAGCTGTGTGCTCGTTTGTAATCCTTATTCTACAGAAAAAACATTAAATACACACATTAAAGGTACAAGTTGCCGTTTAAATCTAGCGGGATTCCGTTATTTGCGCGGCGATAGTTAACGGTGGTATGGCTGAGCAAGTGACTACAGGTATGTCGAGAAATGAGGACAGCATCTGTAAGAGATGAAGTGATTGGGATTAAATCAATTAGGTACAATAGTTTACCTTTAGGCTCAGCGCGGTATGCATATAATGAGAAATAATATTCATTCGGTGAAACTCCAGTTTCATTTTTGTGATTTGGATAAACACTTGTAATAATTTCACAATATTTATTTTAAATTATTATTATACTAATTAAATCCGACAGTTTCACATCACGGCATCATCGGGGTATATTACTCGTAGAATAACAGGCTATAAAAGCTTATTCTTATACCTATACACTAAATATGCCGTGACACGAAATCGGTCTGTGTTATAATTAGTATTAAAGTCAATATTGTGAAATTAGTACAAGTTTTTATTCAGATCACAAAATGAAGCTGGTGTTTTACCAAGTGAAACTAATTCAAGTGTTTAGCCAAAATGAAAAATAAAAAGAATATTCCCCTGTAAAACTATAAAAATTCAATTTCTAATAAATAGGTAATTTCACTGGGGCGTTCATTTTTCTTACTGAGTAGTTTCTTTTAATAGGATAAGGTAACAAACGAGTACACAGTTCACCTGATGGTAAGTGGTTACTGCGGCTCATAGACATCTACATCTATCTTCGTTAGCTAGATTTAATGATCTAGATTAAAATGCAGATGCTTTGTTAGCCGTGAGGACTAAGATAGAATGCCTCTTTTACAATAAAAAGGGTCTCCGGTAGTCTACACTCACCATACGAAACACAGCAGTGTTAAGCGGCTATTTTACGCTGGAATTCTGTGAGAGCGTGGTCCTTCCCCGGTCGAGCCGACCCATTCGTGCTACAACTATACTAGTAATATAGCTGCAGCATGGCTCTACTACGTTGCAGTGTAAGAAAAGAGAACGCCAGATGGTAATGGAACAGGAGATGGGCTAGAAAGCTATGCTACAGCTATTATAGACTAAATGGGTCGACCCATTCCACCGGGGAAAGACCACATTCTCACGGAATACCAGCGTAAAATAGCAGCTTAATGCTGCTGTGTATCGTATGGTGAGTGTAGAGAACCGAAGACCCATTTTACTTGAAATGAGATATTCCATCTTAGTTCTTAGAGCTGACAACGCATCTGCATTTTTATTCTTAACAGAGGATAGATGTAGATATCTATGAGCCTCAGCCATCTCATTCAGTTACCATTAGGTGGACTATGCACTCGTTTGCCCCTTATTCTATAAAATAATCAAAACATTCAGTTATAAGGTTGCTTAATTGAAATGCTGTTTTACATCTCGCTATATACGAGTATTAAATTAACTAGAACTTTATAAAATATTAAGAGCAAATAAATATTCTATCCGCGGATGTTTACTGCGCTTTACTTGATACGCTATCGATGCCGGTGTCGTGTTCCGGATTATAAATATAGACGTGTCCTAGTCCTAGATCACTCGTCAAGGATTCTAAAGTGTGCAATTAAAAGTCAATATATAACTTTATTTATTTTAAATATTTATACTTTTATGCTCAATGTAGTACATAATATAATAAACATACGAGTAATCCCATACAAGGCATTATCTCCAAGTCAACCATTAGGCCAAACAGATAGAATAGAATAGAATATTTTTTTATTCAATATTGATTATTACATAATACTTATTGAAAGTCATTTTTATTTATATATAGATATGGGAAGGAGTAGTCCTGTTTCGAAAAGGGGCTGCCATGGCCCTGTCAATTTGCAGCGAAGGTGCAGGGAACACCATGGTCTTTTAGTCGGTGCGAGTTCGACATAACCCGTTCTTTTTTATAGAATAAGGATGACAAACGAGCACACAGACCACCTGTTGGTAAGTGGTTGCTGTGGCCCATAATATCTACATCTATCTTCGTTTGCGAAATAAAATGCGGATGCGTTGTTAGCCGTGAGGTCTAAGATATAATTCCTCTTTTTCAGTAAAAAGGGTCTCCGGTTCTCTACACTCACCATACGAAACACAGACGGCAAGACGGTTTATATTATATTCCCCATGTAAAAAAAGAGACGAAAAAAAGAAGAAACGGTACAGCAATAACTAAAGTAGAAAAAAATGATAAAAGGTAAAATTATAAATTATATATTTAACAGTGGTCAAGCGGCAGAATTGCTGTCGCACGGATAGGCCGGCTCGAACCGGAATGGTACCACGACCTCACAGTAAACCAGCGTGAAGTAGAGATTTACGTCTGCGTTTCGCTTGGTGAGTGCAGGTGGCCGGAGGCCCTTTTTACTGGAAATGAGGCATTCCATCTTAGTCTTCACGGGTGACAACGCATCTGCATTTTGATTCGCAAACGAGGATAGATGTAGATGTCTATGGGCATCGGCAACCACTTACCATCGGGTGGACTGTGTGCTCGTTTGTCATCCTGATCCTATAAAAAAAAATTATATAAATATATACACATTATAATATATTTTTACTATCTACTTCAGAATAAATACGAAATATATATGAAAATAAGTACGTACCATGTAGTGTCAGTATAAGAATATCCACTACGCCATATCATCCTGTGAATGTTGTAAAAAACGACAGAAGGAAACTGAACCAGGAGATGTGCGCAGCATTTTCCTAAGAGCTATATAAAAATAATATAGCTTGCAACGCGTGGCAGCAATGGCAAATATCCTTCTTTTTCTAGGCAATAAATATATGGACAAAGCCTATGTTATAAATAACTTTCGATAGGATGTAACGGTAATGAAAAGAAGAGTTGTGTTAATTAAACTTGCTATTTTATTGAATTTCTCACTTGCTTACTTATACTTTATTATTAAAAATAAAATTGTTGAAAGCTTTTTAGTGTTAAGAGCGATGTCATTCCTGTGTATGGAAAATGTGAGAGTGGCGAAAGAGTGAGATAATTACCCAGTACGATGTAATATGTTTGTTTCATATACTTTGTTAGTTGAATTTTTATGTATATCGTATATTTCATTTTACTAAACTATAACAAACATTTTTACTAAAAAGACACTTTTTAGATTCGAACAAAAGAAAAAAATAAACAAAAATAATTATGTCTTAAAAAAGACGATAAAAATTAATTAGCCACGATCCACGCGATCAAATAAAATGATTTGTCTTACTAGTTTGAAGAGCACCTCCCACGCGCCCTCAACTGCGTGCACTATCCCCACTGTGTGCACTGTCACCACTAATCTCAAAGCTCTTCAAACGAGGTAAGGCAAATCATTTTATTTTATTACACGGATCTTAATTAATTAAATTTAACAGCTTTTTAAAGACGCGATTAATATTTTTGTTCAGACTCAAAGAGTATCTTTTTAGTAAAAATATATGTTACAGTTTTGTAAAATGAAGTTTTGATTTCCGCAAAGTAACGCTTTCTAATAATTATCATTTGTCTTCTTATTCTTAGCCCGATCCCGGTTACTGCCTGTCCGTTCGTTTACACTTTGTCCGGTCTGAAGCGACTTCGGTAGTCGCTAGTCCATCGACTCTCATATCCAACTTCACAAAATCTATCCGGGGGTCGGTTTGAGTCTGCCGCGTCGTCTTACTAGTGCAACGACGGTAATTATTTGTCATTGACTTTCTTGTAGGTCTAGTGGTCGTAAACGCGAGTGCTCATCACGAGGTCCCAGATTCGAATCCCTGGTCGGGCAAAATCAATTACCTATTGGGTTTTACTATCAAGAAATTCTCACTAGCAGCCCGGAGTCAGCAAGTTGACGGTGTTTCACCGTCGTGCTTCGGAAAGCACATAAAGACGTTGGTCCTGCGTTTGATCTCTCTCCGGTCGTGCTGGCTAGCCCTTGCCGTCGCATCGACACAACAATTCCGTCCTACGCAGACAGCTAGATTTTATTGAGACTGGCTGCCGTGACCGAAATTCGATCTGGAGGACATTAATAATTTGTTATTAACAGATTTTGTTTATCTTTATTGTCTTCATCAGCTCCAAGCAACTCTATTGGCTAACATGGCCTGCGCCTGTTTACCTAATCAAGAAACTACAACACTTTGGTGTAAGAAGAGATGCTCTTGTTATTTCACATTTAAGTAACAGAGCATAAACAGTTGTCATTAATAGTATGCGTTCTTCCGGGTTGATGGTACAAATGGACGTGCCTCAGGGCTCGATTCTCGGCCCCTTTCTGTTTCTTATATATATTAATGACTTACCTTACATAGTAGTAGATAACCTCATGGTTATCTCCTACTATTTACACTATATCATTATAGTTATGATTAAAAAATATTACCAACCTGTAACGTACCATGTTTTTTGCAAATAAATTATGATTATGATTAATATTGTTTGCTGATGATACTTCAGTAATTTTCAAATTAAAACGACAATCACAAAAATATGACTAGGTAATTAATGCAATATCTAAATTAGTAAATTGGTTTAACTTTGACAATTTGCAATTAAATGGCAGTTAAACTAAATGTATGAAATTCATAACTCCAAATGTCAAAAATCAAAATACTAATGTAATGTAAATGGGGACGAGTTCAGTCTTGTCGATACCACCATTTTTCTTGGAATTACATTAGACGCAAAACGTCAATGGAGTCTTCACATATCAAAACTCGCAAGCAGACTTAGTTCTGCAGCGTATGCTGTAAAACAATTAGAAATAGTATCAGTGTTGAAACAACTAGATTTGTTTACATTAGCCATTTCATTCTCCATTGCAAAATATCATACGAATATCACATGGCATTTTTCTATAGGGACACGCGACTGACACTGAATTTATATTTATTTTAAAGAATAGGGCCATAATCGCAATCTATGATTTAAAACTAAAAGAGTCGCTCCAACAAAAGTTTAAGGAACCTAATATATTAACTTTAACCTCTCAATACATTTGCGAAAATGTAATTTAAAATATAGTACTAATAGTACAAAAAGAAACAAAAACTTTTACATTTTCCGAATATATTAACTTCTCCGTGGCACTTAATAGCTCATCCAAACTATTTTTTGTTCCTTTATTTAGAAAAAATTATCAACATCGAAGATATTATCTTCTTTCTCATTGGAACTGTGATAGAACAATAAATTAAAAACATGATTCATTTAATATGTAGTATTCGCGTAAGACAGAAATCATTATAAGAAATCAAATAAGAAAAAAAGGCATGTACGGCAATTAAAAATCCTGTGTTAGTCCTACTTTAATGTCAAGGTTGGGCGTGTCAGAAGAAACATGAGAGCAGAATAAATGCTGTAGATATGCGGTCATTAATGCGTATGTTACGGTTAAAACTGAGTGACAGGATGAGAAATTGTGTGATAAGAGAAAAGTGTGGTTTGCAAGATGATGTTATGACCAGGATTAACAAAGTAATGCTTCGGTGGTTCGGTCATGCCGAAAAATGAACGTGGAAAGAGTGACAAAGCAAATTTATGTTGCAGAAGTGAACAGCAAAGTTGGGAAGAAGTGACCTAGACGCAAGTTTATCGACCAAATTGGCGATATATTGTAAATGGGCTAGGTTAACAGTACCCTTAACTGACGACCATGTATATCACCATCATCATCATCATTACAGCCTTTCATAAGTCCACTGCTGTACATAGGCCTCCCTCAAGGAATGCCACAAAGCACGGTCCTGAGCCACCTGCATCCATCGACGTCCTGCATGTCTTACCAGGTCGTCAATCCATCTAGTGGGGGTCGCCCGACACTTCGCCTACCGGTACGAGGCTGCTACTGAAGAACCTTTCTTTCCCATCGGTTGTCGGTTCTTCGAGCTATATGGCCGGCCCACTGCCACTTCAGCTTACTAATCCGTTGGGCTATGTCAGTTACTCTGGTTCTCCTGCGGATATCCTCATTCCTAAGTTTATCACGCAGGGAAACTCCGAGCATAGCCCTCTCCATAGCTCGCTGAGCGACCTTGAGCTTCCTCATACGGCCAGCAGTGAAGGACCACGTCTCAGATCCGTAAGTCATCACTGGCAACAGGCACTGGTTGTACAATTTCGTTTTTAAGTTTTGAGGTATGTCTGCCGAGAAGATGTGTCGTAGTTTCCCGAACGCTGCCCAACCGAGTTGAACCCGCCGATTGACCTCTCGGTCGAAGTTGGACTTACCTAGTCGGAATATTTGTCCCAGGTAAACATACTCGTCAACAACTTCAAGCTTAGTGTTCCCAAGTACCGACATAGGTTTGAAATGGACGTTAAGCGTGATTTTTGTTTTGTCCATGTTCATCTTAAGACCTATCCGTTGGGAGACACTATTGAGATCATTGAGCATAGTGATTAGGTCCTCCAGTGATTCTGCCATAAGGACTATATCGTTGGCAAATCGAAGGACAGTGATGTACTCGCCATTGACGTTAATACCGCATCCTTTCCAGTCTAGTAGCTTAAAAACGTCTTCCAATGCAGCGGTGAAGAGTTTCGGGGATATAACGTCACCCTGTCTTACACCTCTCTGCAATTGGATAGGTTTCGTACTCTGATTCCGTACTCGGATAGCCATTGTAGCTCTACTGTACAAACATTTCAGCATTTCTATATACCGACAGTCAACTTGGCACCGCTGAAGGGACGGCAGCACCGCCCAAATTTCCACGGAATCAAAGGCTTTCTTATAGTCTACATACGTAAGGCAAAGTGGCAGATTGTACTCCTCTGTCTTCTGTAAAATTTAACGAAGGGTGTGTATGTGGTCCATGGTACTAAAGCCTTTTCGGAAACCGGTTTGTTCAGGAGGCTGGAAGTCGTCAAGTCAGCGTGTGAGACGATTCGTAACGACTCTCGAAAACAGCACGTAGACGCGGCTCAGAAGGGAAATCGGTCTCTAGTTCTTCAAGAGAGCGTCACCTTTCTTGAAGAACAAGACCACCGCACTTCTGCTCCACCCCTCCTGAGTAGTGCCACCATGGAGGAGGGAATTGAAGAGCTTCTGAAGGACTTGAAGTACCGGTTTTCCACCCGCTTTCAGAAGCTCCGCTGTAATTCCATCCTCGCCCGGGGACTTGCCGTTTTTATGATGCTAGAGAGCCATTCTAATCTCGCTTAGACTGACGTCCGGGATATCTTCGGAATAGTGTCGGATAAGACTCGCTCTTGGATCGTTACTCACACTTGCGTGTGGCTCCAGCGATGACGTGTACAACTGCCAATGGAACCTCTCAATCTCACTCAAAATCTCAGGTGTCCTGGAAACGATGCTGCCACATTCGGTCTTCAGCTTTGACGGTTGGCTCTTTCTGGCAGACAGATCTCTGGCAAAAACTTTGGAGCCTTGGTTCCGCTAGATCGTTTCGTCAATACAAGCTGTATTGAAGTTGCGCAAATCCCGCCGCATGCATTTGGAGATCTGTCTGTTCAGTTGCCTGTATGCTGTCAAATCTGTTGAAGAATGTAGCTGCATCTCCCGTCTAACGGCCATGAGATTAAGCGTGTGATCTGAGAGTTTTTGTGTTCTTCTGCGGCGGGTCTTGCAGAACTTAGCTCCGACCGCATGGACAGTTTCCACGAGCTTGTCATTCATATCGTCCACTTCATTGCAGTCTTCTAGGCACTGAAAACAGTTTTGTTACTCGAGCTGAAAGGTTTCAGGACTTTGGAACAGAGCACGAGGGGAACGGAGCGCTGACTTCATTAGACGAGACCTCTCCAACTTAGCGTTTAGATTCAGTGTGCCTCTAACCATTCGGTGATCGCTACCTGTTTTGACCCTCGCGATCACGGAGACATCACTGAACAGTTGTCGTCTGGTCGTCATAATAAAGGCAATCTCATTTTTTGTCGAAACGTCGGGGCTCGACTAAGTCCACTTTCTGTGGGGCCGCTTCTGGAAGAATAGAATAGAATAGAATAGAATAGAATAGAATAATTTTTTATTCAATATAGATCACATTTGTAATACTTATTGAAAGTCATTTTTTACTTTACCACTGGTTCGAAAAAAAAAACCTCTGTCCTGGGAAGAACCAGCAAGAAACCCAGCGGGACTTTTTTTTTAAAGCAAATTTTACAATAATGGTTGTACTAACTATATAAGTACAAAATTTATTTTAGAAACAGCTTGGAAGCGATCACCTCATTCCCAGGGGTTATTATCAATCATGTATTCATTTATACTATAATAACCCTTTTTATACAGTTTCAACTTAACAAAACATTTAAACTTGCTAATAGAGAGAGCCTGTACACTTTCCGGGACCTTGTTGTAATAGCGTATACATTGCCCCAAGAATGAATTACTGACTTTGTGGAGTCGAGAAACTGGTATCACTAGCTTGTGTTTGTTCCTAGTGTTTACAGAATGCACATCACTTTTTTTACTAAACTACCTTTGTTTTTGTGAACATACATTAAATTTTCGTAAATATACTGAGAGGCCAAATTTAATATATTTATTTCTTTAAATTTATCTCTAAGAGACTCTCTCAGTTTTAGGTTGTAAATAGCTCTAATGGCCCTCTTCTGTAAAACAAAAATAGTTTCTGAATCAGCCGCATGTCCCCATAGCAAAATCCCATAAGTCATTATGCTATGGAAATAACTGAAATAAACTAATCTAGCTGTCTCGACACTAGTGAGAACTCTTATCTTTTTTACAGCATAGGCTGCAGAACTTAGTCTGCTTGCTAGTTTGGATATATGAGGGCCCCACTGAAGCTTTGCGTCGAGAGTGATGCCAAGAAAAACAGTGGATTCAACAGGGCTCAGTTCTTCCCCATGTAAAAACACATTGGTACTCAGATTTCTAACATTCGTTGTTGTAAATTTAATACATTTAGTTTTATTTCCGTTTAAATGTAAATTATTAACGTTAAACCAATGCACTAATTTTGAT
The DNA here is from genome assembly GCA_033319125.1 of Parnassius glacialis. Classification (NCBI taxonomy): domain Eukaryota; kingdom Metazoa; phylum Arthropoda; class Insecta; order Lepidoptera; family Papilionidae; genus Parnassius; species Parnassius glacialis. The sequence goes on from JAVANC010000016.1 coordinate 644,112, forward strand.
ATAGCATTATTCACTTCGTCACATTTAAATGATTTACGTTTAAGTTTAAAAATCAAAGAAGTATCATCAGCAAATAATACTATATCATGATTGTCCTCTACAATAGAAGGTAAGTCATTAATATAGACTAGAAACAGGAATGGGCCGAGAATTGAGCCCTGAGGGACACCCATTAGTACAGGTGAGCCGGAAGAACTTTTACCATTAATAATAACTTTCTGCATTCTATTACTTAAATATGAAATTATAAGTTTAAGCGCTGTGTTCTTGACACCATAGTACTGTAGCTTCCTGATTAATGTCTCATGGTGAACGCAGTCGAAGGCCTTGGAAAGGTCACAAAATATACCCAAAGCATCCTCTGAATTCTCCCATGCACAAAAAATATGTTTAATAAGCTCAACTCCAGCGTCAGTTGTTGAGCGACCCCTTGTAAAACCGAATTGATTTCTATGTAGCAATTTATTAATATTAAAGAAACTTAACATTTGATCTAAAATTATTTTTTCAAAAATTTTACTAAAGGTTGGTAGTACAGAAATTGGTCTAAAATTGGCGGGGTCTAATGTACTACCAGATTTATATAAAGGTATGACTTTACTAAGTTTTATTAAATCAGGAAACACACCAGATTCGACGCTTGTATTAAATATAGTGGCTAGATAAGGTGCTATTATATCTATGAAAGAGTTTATCATAAAGAGTCCCTCTTTCTCCATGAAGTCGGCCAGCTGCTGACCACTTGGGTTCCGATGCCCTATTCCAAATGTTCCTACTTTCAGCTCACCGTTCTCTCTTGTGCCTAGTTTTGCATTGAAGTCTCCCATTAACATCGTATAGTAGGTTTTGGAGGAATGCATGGCTCTAGATATGTCCTCATACATTTTCTCCACCTTCTCATCGGGATGTGCCGAGGTTGGTGCGTAAACCTGTATGACCTTCAGCAAATACCGTTTGTTGATTCTGAGTATAAGGTACGCAACCCTTGTCGACACACTCTCAATCTTTACAACGTTGTTAACGTGAGACTTGTGGACGATAAATCCGACACCTCCTTGGGACAGATGGTCGCCCTCCCGGTGATAGAGCAAGTTGCCGGATTTGAGGATTACCGTGTCCTACCCCTCTCTTCGGACCTCCGATAATCCTATAATATGCCAGCGTAACTTGTCTATCTCTTCTTACAGCTCCACGATCTTCTCGTCAGTCCTCAGGGTGCGTGCGTTGTATGTTGCCAGGTCGAGTCGTCTTAGGTGGCAAACGAACCTCCACCGGAGATTCTTAGAAGCCCCTGCCCCGCCGTTACCATGGTCGCCACCATAGCCAGGAATAGCGGGGCCGCCGGGGACTGGGGGCCGTCTCTTTCTTGCTCTTATCATTGGGGGGTATTTGCCATAGTTGCCATGCTTGGCGAGCGGGTTGGCAACCGCAGTTTTTTAGTGTAATTTTGCTGTTATCAGGAAGATGCTGCTGCCCATCTCCTGCCTGTTTCCCTTTGTCGCCTTTTGCCACACCACCGCCACTACACGGCACCATGTATATGGAATATGGATATAAGGGAGGCGAGAGAGGTGTTCCAGAATCGTGCCGAATTGAGGTCCGTAGTCTCTGCCTACCTATCTAGGTGATAAACGAGAGTATTCAAGTTTATATTATATGAAATCTTTACCCACTGGATTTATTTTTAAATTGACGTTTTAAATGAACTTAGAATCTATCTGATGGTAAGTGGCTAAAACAGCTCATAGACACTTCAAACAAAACAGGGTACAAATACGTTGTTACCTCTGATCACTAAGATGGAGTGTTTCATACCGACTCCCTATACTCTTAAGACATACATACTTTTAGATTTAGTATGTTGAATTGCAACAATTGTAGGTAGACCTTTTTAAATAAATAAAATAAAAATAAGAGACTGGAACACAGCAGTTCACACTGCTATTTGACGCCAGACTTATGTAAGGTGGTGGTAACTACCTAGGCACTACTAGTAGACAGATAACCTCCTACCACCTAGAATATTGGAACTTTCAAAAATGTTTGTTGTACCACGTCGGACCTTTTCCATCAATTGATATTAGCCAACGAGGACATGCAGTTATTGGAGCGCGATTGTGCGTGATATATCAGACAGATTTATAACAATTGAGCTAACTGCTCAGAATCTAGACTGCAGATTGCATCAATTGGCTGTATCAAATTGTAATCAAGTGCGTCCAGTTGGAGGGCCTTAACAAGTTTATGCATTTGTGGTGGGCGATCGTGTGACGTACCGTAAAATTTATCTAAGCTTTCTTATGACTACTCAACATAAGACTACATAATGTTATAAAAACCGGCAAAGTGCGAGTCGGACTCGCGCACCGAGGGTTCCAAACAAATCTGTAGGTATTTAAGTTTAAAATTATTAAAAATATTTTATTATATGACGTAACTAAAAATTAATGCTTTTCGCAATTTTTCCTTCATCTGTGCTATAAAATGTTGCTTCGTACCAAAGTTCAAGATTCTGAGTTCACGTGAAGTACCCTGTAGGTTTTGATACCCTTGACAATGTCGAAAATTTACGGCATAAACGGCTGTATCTTTTGATTGCGTTGTCTTAGAAGTTTGATCTTTTCACAGCTCTAAGGGACAGTAGACTTAAGTATTTGATATGAATTTCAGCTTGATACCTCCACGCGTTCCTGAGAAAAAGGGTCTTGACAGACAGACAGACAGACAAACGGACAACAAAGTGATCCTATAAGGGTTCCGTTTTTTCCTTTTGAGGTACGGAACCCTAAAAATACCGTTAGGTTGCGACCAAACTCGATTATTGGGTTTTAATGACAAGAAATTATCAGTAGCAGCCCGGTGTCAGGAAGTTGGCGGTGTTGTCTCACCCCGTGCCTCGGAAAGCACGTAAAGCCATTGGTCCTGTGCCTGATCTCTCTCCGGTCGTGACGGGTTGCCGTCCCATCGGACTATGAGATTGACTCGGGCACTATAATTCTGTCATGCGCAGATGCTAGTCTCTGGTCAGACTGGCTACCGTGACCGAAATTCGGTCTGGAGAACATTAACATAAAACACAATCACACGAGTATCACCCAGAAGGGTATAAATAAAATGTTTATACTACGATCTGTTAGAAGTTAAAAACTCTGCAACTGCCAACCCATCTGCTAAACTTGGCGATTGTTGCAAATCTTCAGATTTAGTGCTGAAGAAAAATCGGGATACGGTTTCCATTCTAAGAACAACTCTGGTTAGGAAATGACGGACTGTTCTAGACTGTTACTCATATTTAAAAGTATTTGAAGAAATTTGCGTATGATTTATACATTTTTGGATTCTTAATTATACTCGTATTTTAATTTGTATCGCCAATCGTTTTGTTTAAC